>CM057827.1:50562782-51762782 GCA_030068075.1 Paguma larvata
ACCAAGGGACATGAATGTGAGAAAGAAGGATGATAATTTTAATTCTATATGGCAGATAGATAGATAACAGAGATATAAACAGATCTTGCCTTTATCTTTAAACTTTTCTCCAATCTATATTCCCAGAGGAAGCATACAAAATTTTGGATAGATTTCAACTCCTGTCTTTCTTTGCCTCATTTCCTCTCTATAATCAGTCCTCAAATTTACCGATTCATTGTTCTTTTCACACTTTTACATTACTGAATTTTATATCCTTTGTTCTTCTGACTGTATAATTTTGCTCATATTTTCCTTTCTATCTTTTCTTCTTGCACAAAATGGCCTCATGCATACTTTTACTTCAACATTTGTCTCAACTATTAGTTTTTCAAGGAGTTGTCCTTCACTAAGTGTTGCCCACTAAAATACCTTTTTTAGTTCATGTTACCTTGGTTATGTTCTCTCCTCAGTCTCAAGCACAGTTTATATTATTTTATTTTGTTCTAACTTGATCTTGCTTTTAATTGATTTGAAGGTTGGCAAATGCTGGGCACGCTGTGACTTACTACAGTGGGCAATTGAAGCCTTAAAATTCTTTCTACACATCCTCTGATATGTGTGGGAAGTGGGGAAGGCTGGTAGTCTTGTTGAAATCCAATCTGGCAACTCAAAATTAACCACTCTGTAAAACCTAGGTCATGTTTTGTCTCCCGTGATACACCTCCTCAGCTGAGTTAGTTTCAGCTTCCTTAGGGTTCCCAAACTATAATGTGTATGCACATAAACTGTTTTTATAAGTATTTTTTAGACATCTTTTTTTCCCTCTTGGATATAGACTACTTTTTCAAATTCAGCCCCAGAAGCTTAAACAGCATTAGGTATATATTGTTTAACAGTTAGTTGGTTGATGGACTAAATTCTATCGAATGAAAGCACAAATAAAGACCCAGCTGGCAAGAATGTTAACTTGATGACAAACCCCAAAATCCTGAGTCGGAGTTCCTTGAGTCCTTCTGCCTAATACCAGTCGGAGACAGGGCTGAACTTAGAATTAGCTGTTCCCCTTCCAAACGGGGAAAAAAAAACAACAACGACAATAACAACAACAACAAAACTATAGGGCAGGTCTCCTAAAAAATATGAGAAAAAATGAGGAAAATAAAGGCTATAAAGTTGGAAAAATATTGAGAACAAAGGAAAAGAAAAAGTCATTTATAGCATCTGAGAGAGAGGAACATACGTGGAGAGATGCTGAGTTATACAGATGCTAAAGCCCTGAAGATTCTGCCGCACTCTCCCAGAATCCAAACCAGTGCTCAGGAAGAAGCCGGGCTGCGGGGCAGTCTCTGTGTTTCCATCAGCTTTTTATTGTCCTCTCACAGCTCATATCCTTACAATAAACCATCCTTTAATTGAGGCATCCTTAGAGAATTTCAACTTCCTCCAGCCAAAGACCAGGCCGAGGAAAGTGTTAATTTACTTAATCATTTAATAAACAGTGCTAATATTGTGTTGGATTCTGTAACAGTTCCTAAACTGTGCATGATGTGTTTCTAATACCTGCCTGTTAGGCCATAATTACAATTTGTTCTCCTTGTTCAAAAATATAGTATCTAATGTTAGACAGGCAGAGGATTAAGAAGTTCTTTTTTGGTAAATAATGAGAGAGCCATTGACTTACTATTTTTATAACCCTCTTTCTCCAAATATGACTTGAAATAACTAAATAAAATAGATAGAAAAATTGATTTTAAATATTTCTTAAATTAAAAAAAACAAAATTATTTAGTACAGATTCTTCTCACCTATAATATATTACAAATCTGATGGCAGAAACCATGATTTATTTATTGATGATTTCCTCATTTAAGCTTTTCTTAAAGTATTATCCTATGATACCTTCATCAGAATCACATGGAGTGCTTGAAAAGATAAGTATTTTGAGACTCCGTGCTGAATGAATCAGAAATTTAGGGAAATGGAGGGGTGTCTGGGTGGCTCAGTTGGTTAAACATCCAACTTCAGTTCAGGTCATGATCTCACAGTCAGTGAGTTCGAGCCCTGCATGGTGATCTGTGCTCACAGCTCAGAGCCTGGAGCCTGCTTCAGATTCCATGTCTCCCTCTCTCTCTGTCCCTCCCCTACTCATGCTCTGTCTCTCAAAAATGAATAAAATGCTAAAAAAAAAAAGAAAAGAAATTTAGGAAAATGGAACCTAGAAACTGCATTTAATAGACTCTCTGAGTGAAACTTATGCATATCACATTTTGCAAACTCTTACCTGAAGATATTGCCCATAGCACCTTAAAAAGAGACAAGCAGAGGGGTGCCTGGGTGACTCCCCATCAGTTTGAGCATCTGACTCTTGATTTTGGCTCAGGTCATGATCCCAGGGTCGTAGGATGGAGCCCCACATCAAGCTCCATGCTGAGCATGGAGTCTGCTTAAGATTCTCTTTCTTTCTCTCTTTCTCTCTCCCCATCTGCCCTTCTCTCTCATTCTATAAACAAACAAACACACAAACAAATAAATAAAAGACAAGCAGAGAAGCACTCAGTTGCTGGGCTGTGAGGTGCCATTTCAACCAAGATCACTTAATAAATAACACTGAGAGACTGACTGCCTGAGACTGTCTCTCCAGTTTAGGTCACAAAAGGTAGGGAAGTTAAATCTCTGCTATTTCAAAGGCATCATATTTGTGATATACAAAGTAGATGATATTCCAGAGCAGATTTGCCTCACTTTACTCTAATGGGGCAAAGAGTGCCCACATAGTAGAGGGTGATGTAAAGCCCCCAGATAGGAATTAGTTGAACGATGAATCCCAAGCCAAAAGTAATCACCAATGGGAGACTTTTTATAAATGATGTCTTCCTAGTAAGGTTTTTGCTTTTCTTATTGACTCTGTAAACCACAAGATAGATGAGAGATGATGACCATCTTAAAAAAGACGATGACCTCGCCACCTCCGATGTGTGACTAGCTGCTCCTGTTATAAGTCAAGGACTCAGATAAATTGCCATGGACACTCAAAATCAAACATTTTCCTTTCCCTCTTCCTTCTTGTCCCACCATCCCCTGGGAGTAAAGACATAGGAAAGAGACAGTTAAGAGAAGCACCCCACCCCATGATATGAGCTACTGGGGCCTCGCTGAACCTGCAAAGGGAGAAAGGCAAGAGCTGTGAGTCTACTACAGAGCCTTGTTTTATGAGACTGATGCTCTGCCTACTGTGTTAATGAGGTACCTTAGATCTTTGTTTTAAAATGTGTAGAAGATTCTCAGTAATTGAATCAAACTGTTTTAATAACCCAAGGTGAAAAACAACATCTGGAAATAGAGTAAGAAATCAAACAAGAATCCTGATGCCCAGTAAAAAATGGTGGTAAGGGAACAAAGTGGAAAGCAACTATAAATAAAACCATTTTCTGTTTATACCTTAGATGAAATTCCTTACAGAGCACAGCAAAACATTTACAGAAGCATAGCATAAATGAAATGATTTCATTATCAGGCTTAAAAGCTGACTCATGATCCACATAGGCTATCCTTAATGACACCAGTATGATAGACAGACACCATATCTCTAAGGATAACAGCAGTTTCCAAGTGGTTCTAAGTCACCAATTAAGCACAGCCCTTACCTCAATTCCCCTCAGGATTATAGAGGCTGGTTTACTTCTCACTGACTAATTAAGAAGTGAATACCAAGAAATTAGGATGCCTGAAAACACATGCTGAATTCTGCTGAGCTTTTAGAATTGAGATACGGAGGGTGAATTGAATCTTGTGTAACATTTGCTTATGCTTGGGAAAGAGCATGTCTTAAAGATGCTTCTTCTCAAGATTGTTACATTGACAAAGGTGAATCACGACTGTAGTGAGAGATAATGGGTGGCTTTAAATGAGCCATAAAGCCAGTCTATTGACTAAAACTAATTACTTGGCACCAGTGGTTGCCTATGATAAGAGTATTCATTTAGTGTAACATAGAAAAAATAGAATTATGTGATTACACCTTCAAATCAGGTAAGAAACTAACCATTGTTTTTCTATTACAAAAATTAATACCCACTTTAACATTGTAGATTGAATAATAACTTATTAACCCCTTGCCAACCAAACTGTTAAATTCTTTACTGTGCCAATGCTCCAGAAGACATGAGGCTTTTAAAGTGGTAATTTGGTTAAATACGAGAAGGACATGAAAATACAGCAATGAAATCCTAGAGTATATGTATGTGGGAGGAATAAACTTAATTTTGAGAAGAACCAAAATCTCTGGCAGCACCTTGTGAAATATCCATTATTTAATATTGGATGACAAAGGGGTTTATTGTAAATTTAAGAGAGCCTATATAATTCTAATGGCTAACCATGTAATCCTTTGGGCACAAATTCTTTCTTTATAATCATTACTATGAGAATCTGAAAGCAAATGTACTACCATCACTGGCAATTACAAGTGCCAAATTATTAAGTGCATTAACGATTTTAGGCAATTGGAGCCCCACTTAATGCACTGGAGTAGCAATTTACTAAATGGACTCAAGTGGCCTGACAGATCTAATGCACCCCACAAGGGTAAGCACTCAATCACTTTATTTCCATTTGGATCATCTCTATATTCAAGAAGAGCAGTATTGTGGGAGTTAAAAATTATCATTGAGAAATGAAGAAGAGAAAACTATACCATAAGATGAGCAATTTAGGAGTTGCATTTTCTTGAGAAGTCAGAGATTTTAAAAGGCCCCTTTGTGGAAAATTAATTTTTTTAAGTTTGATGTGACAAATTATAGTCAAGGAGGCAAAGATTCAAAGTAAGAACTGTCTTGAAATCTTATCTCCAAATGATAAACACTGGAATGTGAAGTTACTCAAATGAAAAAAAAAAAAAAAAAGCCTCATAAGTAGATAGCTAAACACTCAAGGTCATTCAATTAACCAGCAAACAATACATTTGACCTTATGGACCTAACAGTTAACTTTTGTACAACCGCACAAAACATAAGACTGTAAATATAGCCTGTGTATTGAATATTAAGAAAGTTTTTTTATTAATTTGGTTGGTTTTAATTTGTATTTCTGTTCAGACTTCAAAGAGAACACTGCATACAATCTCCCCTGAGTGGCTTTTCTAAGTGAAAGTAAGTTTACTCTAAGAATTCTTGATACAGAATCTTGCAGCCAGCTATGTTTATGCAAATCTATTTTGAAATGTAGTTATAATTGATAAATGTCAATGAATACATTTAATAATCAAGTCTCTTGCATGAATATTCCTTAGTTATGGTTGTATAAGTTCATCATATATTAAGTGAGGTCCAAAATTATTTCAAAGTAGATTTCATCAATGCTTCATTTCATAGTGTAGGAAAGTTTCTTGTGTTTTTGCTACACAATGTTGATCAAAGGAAATAAGGACTCACAAGGATATTTCAGGTAGTGAAGGATAAGATTAAGGGCCACATAGGTATAAGAGATCCTGAATTTCACATACATCTAAGAGGAACTTCCACGTAACCGAAAACTAGAATTCTTTTTACATCCAAGGCTTTGGCAAGCCCCTGGCCAGCAAGACTTTGAGGATGTGCATAATAATGCTTCCCACTTAAGGTGGCTCAACTTTTCTGTACGTATCTATATGAATCTATCTGTGTCTCCTTCTGTTACCAATTGACTCCCTTATTCATGCAAGAAATATTTACGGAGTGTCTACTATATATCAGAATCTGTTCTGGGCATGTAGAAACATCAATATAAAAGTGTAAGAACATCAGTGAACCCAACAGATAAATATCTAGACTTCCTGGAATGTCTATGTACTTGCAGAAATACTGAGAATAAACAATAAATACAATTTTTAAAAGTAAATTATATAGCATATTAGAAGATGATACACATTATGGAAAAAGAAGAAAAAATACTAGACACCTGGGCAAACTAGTAAGAAAGCCTGGTGCTCCTTCCTTTAGCATGGAGAAGTAGTTCAAGCCACATAATCCTTGGCCTACAAAAAGGAATCTTCGCTGTGGCTCTACCCTTTAACCCCAATAAAAGCCAAGACTAGTCACCCCTCCTTGCTAACTCAAGCAACTTTAGACATATTTGGGAGCCTCGTTATGTTAGTAATCAACTCTTTGTATCTTTTTGGTGTGTGTGTGTGTGTGTGTGTGTGTGTGTGTGTGTTGCCATCAGTCTTGGCATCCTACCAATTTTGGGTGGAGTTCCATCTCTCCTCAGAGGAGTGAACATAACACCCATGATCAACTGTCTTAAATTAATAACTCACTTTCCTTTTCACTTCAGGCAAATTAGGCATTCTAGGTCTTTATGAATATCTGTGGTGTTTCTTCTAGGCTAGTAAACATGATTAGGGCATTGCTTTATGTTTATAACTAACATTTATCCTATTAGAAGTTATCTTCTACTCTTCGAACCATCTCAGATTACACTTGGTAAAGTTACCAAACCAATTTCTTTAGAGAAGACTACAGAATGTGCTGAAGAATGGAATACTTGCAATGGAAATTGTGCCCAAATATACACCCTTCTCTTAATAGCTGCTAAGACTTCGATGCCTTGCTTCCAAAGAACTATTAACATTACCAGACATTGGTAAAGTCATTTTCTTTCCCAATTTTTTTCTCAACCCCCTGAAATAGTGGACAAAACAAGAGGGATTTCTCATATGCCTGATTAGAACCAAAGTTTTGTTTTGTTTTGTTTTTTGTTTGCTTTCTTTTCTCAGTGGTTGAGGGATGAGACGACTTCCAAGAGAATTGAGGCTGTCCCTTCAACATCCTCCAACCTAGAGCAATTGACTTTAAATTATCCCATGCATTTCAACATTCCAGATTTCCAAGGAGAAAACAGGATGCATAAGAATATTATATCAATCCAGCATTCACAACTTCAAAATATCACAACCAGATATGGAAGTCAAAACCACTTACCACACTATTGATGGAAAAATTTTATAGCAATATGCAAACATAAATTATTATGAATAGTAATTTTTATTAATACTAAATATTTTATTAATTACTAGTTATCTGGAGACTACAAAAAGGCTGAAGTGTCTATTCTTCCAAAAGACTCAAACGAGCAAGAATAAGTTAAATTAAGCAAGCTGAAGTCATACATTTTAACCGACTGAGCCACCCAGGCACCCTTGAAGTCATATATTTTAAAATACCACTTAGGGAGTGCGTGCCTGGTGACTGTTGGGGTCATGAGTTCAAGACTTACAAAGGGCAGAAAGATTACTTTAAAAAATACCACTTGAAAAAAAATATCACTTAACAATAATTTTGGAAGTTATCCTATTCCCAATTATATAATATTTGACAGATACCTGAGGAACTGAATCAGCTCTGTTTTAGGAAACACTGAACTGTTTTTCTTTCTTTTTTTTATCACGTCCCAAAACTAATGAGTTCAATTCTTAAAGACAAGCACATTATTCAAATGTTTCCTCATTTTTGACATGAAGATACAATAAAAAATTCTTTCCTATCATTTATGATAAATGATTTTAACCACTTTTTTTTTCTTATCTATGTCTATGGTATTTAGGGACTGCAAGGATGACTCAGTTGGTTAAGCACCCAGCTCTTCATTTTGGCTTGGTTCATAATCTCACAGTTCCATGGGATCAAGCCCTCTGTCAGGCTCCAACCTAGCAACCCAGAGCCTGCTTGGGATTTTCTCTCTTCCTCTCTCTGCCCCTCCCCCACTTGTCCTTTCAGAAAGAAGGAAGGAAGGAGGGAAGGAGGGAGAGAGGGAAGGGGAGGGGAAAGGAAAGGAAAGGAAAAAGGAAAGGAAAAAGGAAAGGAAAAAGGAAAGGAAAGGAAAGGAAAGGAAAGGAAAGGAAAGGAAAGGAAAAAGGAAAGGAAAAAGGAAAGGAAAAAGGAAAGGAAAAAGGAAAGGAAAGGAAAGGAAAGGAAAGGAAAGGAAAGGAAAGGAAAGGAAAGGAAAAAAAGGAAAGGAAAGGAAAAAGGAAAGGAAAAAGGAAAGGAAAGGAAAGGAAAAGGAAAGGAAAAAGGAAAGGAAAAAGGAAAGGAAAAAGGAAAGGAAATACATGTTTGGTCTTTGTCCCTGGCACACAGCTTAAAACTCCTGAAATATCCTGAGTAACAAGAGTGGCTTTGGTATGCTAATGAGATAAATCTTAGTTGAGAGACTATCAGTAAACTGGAATTCCTCAACCTGATAAAGGTTATCTATATATATAAAAAAAAAACTCTACAGTTAATATTATATGTAAAAGCGAAAGTCTCTTTCTTCTAAAATAGTGAGCAAGGAAGGAATGTCCAACCTCACCACTCTTCTTCAACATTGTGCTGGATATCCCAGACTGAGCAATAAGGCAAGAAAAAGCAACAAAAGATGTAAGTTTGGAAAGGAGTATATAAAACTGTTTTTATTCACTGTAATGATTGTCTACATAGAGAAACCCCCCAAATCTACAAAAATAGTTGTTAGAAATATACAAAACTTCAATTATGTTTCTACATAATAGCAATGAAAAAGTGGAAATTGACATTTAAGAAATAATAAGATTCATAATAGCACCAAAAATATGAAATTTAGCTATAAATTTCACAGAAGATATCTATCTGCTGAAAAGTGCAAAACACTAGTGAAAGAATTCCAAAAAGCTGAAATAAATGGAAAGATTTTTAAATTCAGGGATTGGAAGACAATGTTTTGTACATTTTAAAAGTCCCAAAATTGATCTTTGGATTTAATGCATGCCAATCACAATCCCAATGAGAGTTTGTTTTTTTTTTTTTTCACATGACAAGCATATTGTATAAATTACATGAGAAATGCAAAAGAATTATAATTGTCAACACAATTTTAAAGGTGAATAGCAAAATAGAGTTATAACCCAATAAACCCATCACAGGTTAAAAATACTGTAAGTCTAAAATGCAGATAATACATCTAACCTATCAAATATCAGAGCTTAGCCTAACCAACGTTAAATGCATTCAGACACTTAAATTAGCCTATAGTTGGGCAAAATCATCTAATACAAATTCTATTTTATGTAAAATATTGAATATTTCATATAATTTACTGAATACTGTACTGAAAGTGAAGAACAGAATGGTTGTAAGCATATTGCTTGTCCTCCCTTGTGCTCACACGGCTGACTGGAAGCCATGGCTGCCACTGTCCAGCATCCCCTGAGTACAGTATCATACATTGCTAGCCTGGGAAAAGACCAAATTCAAAATTCAAAGTACAGCCTCTACTAAATGCATATCACTTTCACACCACTGTAAAGTCGAGAAATCATAACTTGAACCATCACAAGCTGAGGACCATCTGTACACAGTATTTGATTTCAAGACACAGTTAATTAAAAGAGTGTAGTATGGGGAAAGCATGGGTACATAGATCGATGTAACAGAATACAGTATTCAAATGTACACCCACACATCTAAGGTCAATTAATTTTTGACAAAAATGACAAGGTAATTTAATGAAAAAAAAAAGATAGATCTTTTCAGCATATGGTGCTGGTGTCTGATCATAAGTTATTTATAATTCTATGGCAGGAAAATTATTTCTTCCCTTCTAACTTTGCCAAAAGTCTCATCCCATAATATAGCCAGCAAAAACTCCATAATCTTGCTTTCTATATCAAATCCAGATGGACAGGACTCTCTCTATAAATAATTAAGTTACTTAGATACAACTACTAAAGTATAACCTACGATATAAAGAGACATGCTGGCTGTCTACACACACTCAACATATAATTGTAGGGCAGGTATAGGGTTACTACTAAAAACATCGTTGATCCATACTAATTCTGGAATCCATGTAAGCAAACGTTAGAAGCTCCTCGATGCCCATAAGCTTCTTTAAAACTCTACAGTTTGATTCAGAAGATCCATCAGATGATCTATTAAATTCTTTGGTGGGCCTTTTGTGTGAAGCACCGTAATTGATATTTCTGAGGCCCTAAAAAAGCATTTTGCATTTATATTCTTGATTTCATGTGTAGACAATGATTTCTTTGCAGTGCCCTGCATTTGATCTTTTCTTGGAAGGCCTTCCTCAATTTTACCATTGTTTGTCTTCTGGACAGCCTGAGAATTCTCAATGCTATAAAACTCTTGATCATTCATGTGGAACGGTCCCTCCATCATTTGTTTTGTTTCTTTCATATTTTGCAGTAAGCAGCAAGATACCACCCAGGCTGTACGTTCATCATACCAGCTAGAAACTTCCTTAGCTAGACCATTCAGGGTATTAAGTCTATTTTACAATGCTCTCACCAATTACATCATAAGTCTGCTTCCCTTTGATTTTTAGTAAGATTTTCCTCATTTTCTTTTAAATCTTCACCTATAGCCTTCTCGAAAGTCATTATACTTCTACAAAAGAAAATCATGACTATGATAGTTTTTAAAAATATCTACAAATTTTTGACCAACCTGCAACAAATCTAATTATTCTTCCCTTGAATAAAAACTAACTTACTTTTTTTTTTTTTTTTTTTTAATGAATAGGAGGCAGTACAATTGATACTGCATGGTTTCTTGGGCCAGATTTTAAAGATCAATGCAGTTTCCGCCCAGCTCTTTCTCAGGACTATCATCCTTGGAATTCACTGAGTGGTGTGGGGAAGGCCAGATCCCATGGAGAAATTTCCAGTAGGTGTTTTAGTTGGCATCCTCTGCTAAAGTTGCACCTGAAAACCAACATCAACTGCCTTGCATGTGAATGAGGAAGACTTTGAGGAGACTCCAGCCTTGGCCACCATCTGACTGCAACATTGTGAGAGGCTGTGAGCAAACAACACCCACCTGTGTCCTCATCCCCTAGAACCTTAGAAATAAAAATGGAGGATTTTTATTACAGCAAATCTAACTCTAGGATGGTTTGTTATGCAGCAGTGGATTAGAAAATCAATTAGTTGAAAAATCAATTACACCTATGCATCACATTAATAATAAAGGAATATATTCATATGATCATTTGTGTAGACAAAATGGTTCAAAATACAGACATGTAACTAAGCCAAAGAAAGAAGCTATTTTCATGGTTTTTGTTCAATGGTATCTGGGAGAAAAGAGGCCTTTTATCACTGATCACAAAGCTGTATGTGATCCTAGAGTTGCAAAAGTGAATGCATGTAGTTTTTGAAGAAATACAGTTAAAGGGAATACAGCCAGAATACAGATGGGTACAGAAACGAGAGTTGGAGAGACAGCTTTGAATATATTTTAATCTGAAGTTCTGATCACCAGTGCTTTTCCTTTACTATGTGTGCCAATAAACTATCTCCTTAACGTTTTTCCATCAAAGATAGTTCAGGTCGAGTCCTTCACCTGGAAACAAACCTCATTCTTTCTCATGATCCTTTCTAATTTCAATGTCCTGTTTTATTAATAAATATATTCTATATAAGGACAAAGCAGGAGACTAAAAAAAATGACAGTATTTGATCATGATAATATAATCTATGTTGTAGAAGAAAAAGACAATATTACAGGCGTAAGTAAGTTTTGCACAGAACAAAGGAACACAAAACCAGTCGACATTCTCTGTTTTTTTGTTTTTTTTTTTTCTGATTTGAAGAAGGCAAGCCAGGGAAGGGCTGGGCTCTGGAAAACATACAATGCTTAAGATTGCTTTTCTTCAGACATCAAAAAAAAAAATCCTATGGAAGAATTTTAGACATATCGGGGGGCCCGGCAAACCTTTTACTTCTTTTCCCCCAAAGAACAGCAAACATAGATGAAAAGATAATTTTGTGAAAGCAATAACAGAGAAGGAGGCATGGAGAAGACAACACAGAAGCAGAGGAAGAAACGGTGGCAAAGATTTAAGAGTCTCACAAATGTGCTGTAAGTAAAAGTTAGCAGAAGGTTCATAAACAGGTGCAGAAGCCAGGGACTTCAAATGGACACGTTCCACAGGATTCACACTCTAGAAGCAGCAAGACTTGAGAAAGAATATCGTAAGTGTGAAAGATCTATAAAATCTATAAAATGAATTGCTTGTATATTGAAAGATGGGTTTTCATATTTGTTTTGCTCCTTGCAGTTTTTCTGAAATGTCACTTAAAAATACACACAGACACACACACACACACACACACACACATAAAGCAGTGTCATTGATCCATTAGAAAAAATAAAAGCTTATAGTGTAATATGCACCCTCTCCCTGGACTAAATCCCTGAGTGCAGATTATGGTTCTTGAGTACTGGCTCCCCTCTGTGTTCAAGGTTAATTTTTATCAATGATTTCTCCTGGAAATAAGATTGTAAAATGTGCTTTTTCACTCAGGTTAGGATAGTAATACATCGCTGGGTACTGTATCATACCAATGTTTAAGAAGAGGCACTCTATGTGGGAGTTATGAGCCCAATAGTTCTTCATAATCTGTGCAACAAAATGACAAGAACGCCAGCAGTAATAAGCACCACAATGATGTGTGTCCAACGGCCCCTACAGAGATGCAGTCATGAGGTTGTGGAAACCAAAGACAGCTGTCCCTTATAAAATTGTGAAACTCTTTAACCTAATGAACAGTTAGATCTCAGTTGGAAGCACTTCAGATTGACCCTGATCTTGCCTCTTTCATATAAGGGACTGAATGGATCCCTATGGCATGCTTGGTGGCCTATACACTGACTGTAGCAGCCAGCAGAGAGTGCCTTTCTTTGGACTCTGTTGTGCAAGTATCTGCTTCAGGATGGAGTCTAGAACCTTTAATGGGAAGGAACTCAGCTGTCCAATGCTTGAGACCATTATCCTTGATAAACTTTCCTGAATACTGCCTTCCCTTCTACTCTCATGTCATGCTTAATGAGTTTCTTTGGACTCACTTTTTATAATGGAAATGAATATATTTTTAAAAACTTTTAACGTTTATTTATTTTTGAGAGACATAGAGACAGAGCGTGAGCAGCGGAAGGGCAGAGAGACAGATACAGAAACTGAAGCAGGCTTCAGGCTCTGATGAGCCGTCAGCACAGAGCCCGACGTGGGGCTCGAACTCACAGACCGTGAGATCACGACCTGAGCTGAAGTCCGCCACTTTACCGACTGAGTCACTCAGGTGCCCCAGAAATGAATATATTTTAAAGCAATATGTTACTATATCCAAACTTTTAAAAAATATTTATTTTTGGCAAAGTGCAAGTGGGGGAGGGGCAGACAGAGGGGGACCAAGGATCTGAAGCAGGCTATGTGCTGATGGTCTGACAATAGGAAGCTCAACATGGGGCTCAAACTCAGGAACTGCGAGATCATGACCCGAGCCAAAGTCGGACGCTCAACTGATTTTACCACCCAGATGCCCCCAAATTTTTAAAAAATTCTCTAACATCTTCCAATGTAAAACTGAACAGGATTCCTTAGAGTTACTCACACCTTTATCTTTTACTTGTCATGTTGCTTTGCAACTAATTTTACATCTCATTCTACTGTATCTGACTGTGATCTGACTCTGTAAAGAACAGAACTTTCTCTCCTCTCTTTCATTCCCTCTCTCTTTGTCTGTCTCATTTAATCTTTGCAACTTCAGTGCCTGTTGGAACTTAAAAGGTGCTTAATAACTATCAAATAATTGGTCAGAAAATATTAATTAATAAGACTGAAGACTCTCAATTTACTGTGTCAAAAAATGGGGAAAGACAATAACCTGGTATCCTAACAATGGAGTGTTAGGTGTTGGATTGCAGATCTTTCTCAGAATATCTGATTGGATAAGATTTTGCATCTTTCATTTTTCTGACTAGGCTATTTTATATTCTGAGGGACAAAGCAACTTAGGTTGTAGAAAATTGATGGCAGTGCAAATGCTTCTTATATATAACGCAAACATAGTATGTCCAAGAGAGAATATATATATTCATATATGTGTTAAATTTTTATTTGAATGCACACTGGTTCTCTCAATAATTAAGGAGATAAAATTTTTGACATGCATTAATTTTATTTTCGTATTAGAGTACTTTGATCATTTTGAAAACAACACCATATTAACTCATATACATAAAGGAAAACATTCTCAATAAAGGCCTTAACTCCAAAAAGAGGCAAGGTGAATCTCATTAAGGGAAAGCTCAAAATATTTTTCAAGAAAAAGTGATTGCTCTGTTTAGCCAAGTTTGTGGCTGACAGGACTGAAGACTTCAGGGGAGTGCCTTGGTGGCTGATTGCTGCCTTGTCAACTCTTAAGGGGTGATTTCTCCATGTATACTTTGTAGCAAAGGCAAACCAGAATAGTAAACCAAACAAAGATGGAGTTGAGTAGAGTTGTTAAATACCTTTCTCTTAATTTTTTCTAATATAAGTTGTCATAATATACCTCTCCTGTCATGATGGAAAACTACTGTAAGAGCAAAGACCATAGCTAGAACAACCGAATATGTTGATTTTTCTTCTGTATTAACTATAGGGAGTTTAGGAATCCAGAGGATAGCCAGCACAATAGTCAGGCAAGATTTTATGCACAAGATAGAACTTAATAGAGTCTATAAAAATGAGATAGACAAAGTACAGGAGGTGGTATTTTATGGAAAGAAATATAAGTAGGGTCACAATAACAAAGGATGGAATTTGCCTAGCAGAGGGTGAAGCCAGGAGCCTGAGTATTCTTATCAAACTTTCTGGGATAAAAGAAAACCCTGAGGAGTAGAAAATGGATCCTTTCATCAGAAAAACAATGGAAAGTAGCTAAGTGTGTAGGCATAAGGCAAAGAAGCAAAGGAGACGTTGGGAAATGCAGCCTGGACTGATGACTGGAAGGATAACATTTAAAAAGCCCAGGAGGTTCCTTCTTGGGAGCAGAGAATAGAGTTTTTACACGAAAAATCTCTGCAGACAGATAAAAATAGAAAATCAAAATGAGTTCATACATAGTAGAGGGAAATGGAAAACAGTTTGCTGGGAAAACAACTACCATAAGAATGATCTGAGAACAGCACATTAGTGTTTGTTCATATTGTCTGAAATATAGAAAGCACTATTGACAATAGGAATAATATCTCATCAATGGGCACAGAGTTTTGAATTTATTAATGCTTATTCTTCAGTTGGTAATATCTGTGAATAAATTTTCAAATTTAAGTTAAATTAAGTCAAGTTTCTTTTTAAAAAATTCAAAATGATTGTAAAGGTGACTTACTACATTTTTATTGAAATTACTAAAATGTTGATGCAACTTTTTCTACTAAATTATTTATTTTTGGAAGTGTTTGTATATGAATTTTTATCATTTAAAGATCAGAATAATACATTTTTTTGTTTCAAATACGTATACATGTATATAGAGGGATAGAATGTATTTATCTAAAACCAAAGATTCTAAAACAGGAAGGAGAAGCGAATACTTCTTAAATTAATATCTGGGTGAGAAAATGCAGACTTCAAAGTGTTCTTTGATGTCCAAATATTATATTTGCATCAATGAACACAAGCTAGGACTTCCAGGAGCTGTTAGCTGAGTATCCCTGCTTGTGACTGCCTCTCTTTATCTCTCATCCAAATACCCATGAAAGTGTTAGAAAACCTAAATGACAGATAAACAAATGTGGAGGCGTTTTTCTTAACAACACCTGTTATAACTCTACAAATACAGTGAAAGCACTTGACGAGTCATGCCACTTGACCTGTCAGTCTGTTCTACAGATGGAACAGCTTTTCCTTTAAGTGAGCTGATAAAAGGCACCATCAGTTCTAGAACAAAATGGACACTCTGGCAGCTATTAGTTGAATGATAACATGAGTTGCATTAATGAATGGTTCCAGGTTGAAGAATACAAGCTGTAGCATTAAAGACTCAAAATTTTATATTAAGGTCTTCAATTGGCTAACTAAAAGACCAGAGTAGAAAATTTAGGTAAAATATCTGATCCTCAGTTTCATCAATTGAAAGGTGGGTATAATAATACTGATTTTGTTGGATTCTTTTAACAATGGAATAAAATAATGTAAATAAATTATTTAGCACTAGTACTCAATGTTTTTCTACATCCAGTTTCCAATGGATAGCAAGATAATTGCAAGCTAACATTATCAAAGTGAAAAAAATCAATTTATTAACCCCAATGAAAATACATACAATATTTTTAAAAATAAAGAATGTAGAAAAATTTCAGCCCTTCTTGAGAACTCCCACAGGTAATGCATGAATACAGAGAAAAAGGAAACCTTTAGTTATGCAAAGGAAATATAGGAATATAATAGTCATCAGTTTAAAAAAAGAATGTGCTGAATTTTGTGGCAAAACAATTAAAATAACCAATGGAACAAATAAATAAAAGAATCGAAGCTGTATAAAGTCTGATTTACAAACAAGCATATTTTCTGATTGTGAAAGGCATTAGTAAAGGAATGAAAAATCGGCTAGAACTTGACACACCAAAAGCACGTAAGACAAAGCAAGTAGTTATACATAATGAACAATGGAAGTGGTTTAAAAACATATCTAAACAAATAGAATGCTATGTCAGGAAATCATTGAAGTGTCTACAGAAGCTCAGGAACTGAGACTAGAATTGGAAACCGTTAATTGTCTTGGGGAAAATTAATTATGAGAAAACAATACTGGGACATCATCTAGATTAAAGTCGATTGCTTCAGCAAACTTTTGTGGAGCAGTAACTACACGGAAAATATTGTCAGTCTTCTGCCCAAGACATCAGTTTCAAATGGGTCAGTTTCATGTTCAGTCACAAATGCACTCAGGGGTGCTTCTCGCCCCCTCCCCCAAGTTATGAGCAATTTTATAGCAATTCCAACACCTCATAGTCACCCTTCATGCCACTTCCCTATAGAAGCAGGCATCATGAAAATGAACTTCACTCATTCCTGCATGTTATCAACTTTGTGAATCCTAGAGAACATCGTATCTGTTAGTCACGCCTTCAAATCCATCTGGAATAAAATACCTCCTTACATATATTATAAAAACTGTTGCTACAAAATAGTCACAAGTTAGAAATCAACATATTTTAGGGGGTCTTGGTCATGATCTCAGAGTTCATCAGTGTTGACAACCTGGGGCCCGCTTGTCTCTCTCCCTCTCTCTCTGCCCCACCCCTGCTCGCCTGAGGGCCCTGCGCTCTCTCTCTCTCAAAATAAATAAATAAACTTTAAAACATCAACCTATTTTATAGGATTGACTACAAAACACCACTAGCACCATATTCTGTTATGGATGGCGTTATTTCCTAAATGAGCTTCTATTTAAAAGCCTGCGTGTTGAGTACTTGCTTTAATTGTTCTCATTATTCTTTTGTGAATTAATTAGAAATCACAATGAGTGCTAAAAAACAGAGAAAAAAAAGAAAATCTATGCTTTATGTATGTTTTATGCATCTCTGGCCATTCTAAGTTTTAACAATATGTGCCAAATTTGGATTAATAATGACAAAAACTTAAAATGAAGCCTAAAATAATGATACATCGCAAAACTGTAACAACTTATACATACTCAATATTAGTATTGTAAAATATTAATTGTGTACTTGTATATGTGGGAAATTAAGATCATATATTCACTTATTTCTCACTAGTATTTTTTTTTTAAACAGGGGAAAGCGTGAACGCAGTCCCACTAGTATTTGATGTATGGTCTGGTAGCAACTAGTACAAACTTGGGAGTATACGAACACTTTGTTTAAGAAGTTTCATTTTGAACTAATTTTATTTCATTGTATTTTATTTTTTTAACGTTTTTATTTTAATTTTGGGAGACATAGAGTGAGCAAGGAAAGGGCAGAGAGAGAGGGAGACACAGAATCCGAAGCTGGCTCCAGGCTCCAAGCCGTCTGCACAGAGCCTGATGCGGGGCTCGAACTCACAGACAGTGAGATCATGACCTGAGCCAAAGTCGGCCGCTTAACCAACTGAGCCACCCAGGCGCCCCTTTTATGAACTAATTTTAGATTTACAGAGTTGCCAAGGTGGTATAAAGATTTCCCTTATATTTCTCACTCTGCTTTTTCTAATGTTAACATCTTTCAAGACAATAATACAATTATCGACAGAGTACCAGAAGTGAAAGAAAAAATATGTCCCAGACTTGGATATAACAGAATTTTTTCATAATTTTTTCCTGAGAAGAAATTAGTAGTCTTGTTGAAATCCTTAAATAATTTGTGGGAAGGTTTCATAGAATTAAGACATATTCCCACTTACCTTGTTGACTTTCAACCATCAGCTAGAGTCTAAGAATGTTGAGCCATTTTTTCTTTGTGTGTCTAATTTAATAATGATTACATAGCTGGTCTCTCCCCCTCACACCAATGTACCTAGCAATTGCATATCTTTGAATTGACTTTGTAGGGGACTTATCCCCTGGAGGAAAAATAAATGACTTTTTTCTTAAGGAGAGTAAGAGAATTTGTTTTCAAATTCTGTTTAAATAAGATTTTCTGTATTTACATGCCTGTGAAGTAAGGGCAGGAGAAAAGAAGAAATCACCCATATTTTTACTTTTACCGTGGCAAATTGCCTCCAGGAATAAAAACATCTGAGATGGCTAAATGACTGCATGACAAAATCTCTTTTCAAGTTTCTCAGTCTTTCTTTAGTAATATTAAAGAATCATTATTGAGGGGCACCTGAGTGGCTCAGTCGGTTGGGTGTCCGACTTCAGCTCAGGTCATGATCTTGCAGTTTGTGAGTTCAAGCCCCGCATTGGGCTCTGTGCTGACAGCTCAGAGCCTGGAGCCTCCTTCAGATTCTGTGTCTCCCCATCTCTCTGCCCCTCCCCTGCTCATGTTCTGTCTCTCTCTGTCTCTCAATAATAAATTAAAATGTTAAAAAAAAAAGAAAAGCTATTAAAAAAGAAAAAAAAAGAATCATTGATTGTCAGCTGGTCAACCACTAATTTATATAATAAATGAAGTTTACTAGTTTTATGAATATAATAAGAGGCTAACATTAAAGATTTCTATGTGATATTTAACATAAAACTCTGAAGGAATTAAAAAACAGAAATTGCTATAACAAACCTTATTTTATGCGAGTGACTTTTCTAAGTCCTTACGTCTATAAAAATAGGAATAGAATTGATTATGAGGGTTGTATTATTTGCTCAATTATAATTTTTAAAACATAAAGGCATGATTATAAAATAAACACTCATCATTTTTTTTAAGACATTAGTTAAAGAGGGACACAGTCAAACCATTCACATAAGAATTTAAGATTTATATTCTTTATCAGAGAAAATTCTTTTTCAATGTTATGGACAGGAATTGTTTGTATTGCAATTGTCCTTCCTCCTTGTCTTTTTATTTTCACAAATAAAAGTCTATTTGTATTTTTTAATTAGTTTCCTTAATTGTTACTTTTGACCCTACAGAGGAGTAAGACAGCCTAGTCAATAGAAAGCTACACAAAGCTATATATCATGAAAGAATTACATAATCCCCCAGATTTCCACTGAATCTATACCTGGGAAACTCTTTTGCTTCTTTCCAAATCTTGAGAAATTTTCATGAAGCATGCTAGCAATAAGTAATATTATATCAACAGATAATGAACCATTTGGGAAAAAATAAAAGTCTCATTTATTTTATTAAAAGATTCATTTCAAATAACATTTAACTTTCCATATTCAATAATAATTTATCAACTATTATAGAACTAGAACAAATAATCCTATAATTTGCATGGAACCACAAAAGACCCCAAATAGCCAAAGCAATCTTGAAAAAGAAAAACAAGACTAGAGGTATCACTATCCCAGATTTCAAATATACTACAAAGCTGTAGTACTCTAATAAATAGAGTACTGGCCCAAAAATGCACACAAAGATCAATAAAACAGCGTTGAAATTCCAGGAAAAAAACCCCCACAAATATAAGGCCTATTAATCTTCAGCAAAAGAGGCAAGAATATGCAATGAGGGAAAAAGAAAACAGTCTCTTCAACATGATGTTGGGAACACTGGATAGCTACATGCAAAAGAATGAAACTGGACCCTTTTCTTACACCATATGCAAGAATAAACTCAAAATGCATTAAAGATCTAAATATGAGACTTGAAGCCATGAAAATCCTGGAAGAGAGCACAGGCATCCTTTGACATCGGCTGTAGCAACATTTTTCTAGACATGTTTCCTGAGGCAAGGGAAATAAAAGCAAAAATAAGCTATTGGGACTATGTCACGATGAAAACCTTCCATACAGTAAACAATAAACAAACTAAAAGACAACCTACCAGAATGAGATAAGGTATTTGCAAATGACATATCTAGTAAAGCTTAATAGCCAAAGTATATAAAGAACTTATCCAGCTCAACACCTGAGAAACAAATAACCCAATCAAAAAATAAAAGACATAAACAGACATTTCTCCAAAGAAGACATACAGATGGTCAAGAGACTTATGAAAAGATACTCTACATCACTCATCATCAGGGAAATGCAAACATCAAAACTACAATAAGATATTTCCAGACACCTGTCAGAATGGCTAAAATCAAAAATACAAGAAGCAAATGTTGGTAAGGATGTGGAGAAAAAGGAATCCCACTGTTAGTGGGAATGCAAACTAGTGCAGCCACTGTGGAAAATATTATAGAGGTTTTTTTTTAAAAAAAAAATAGAACTACCCTATGATCCAGTAATCACATTACTGGATATTTACCCAAAGAATACAAAAACACTAATTTGAAATGATATATGCACCCCTATATTTATTTTAGCATTATTTACAATAGCCAAATTATGGGAGCAGCCTAGGCGTCCACTGATAAGTAAATGGACAAAGAAGAAGTGACATATACTCAGCCACAAAAAAGCATGATCTCACCATTTGTAGAAACATGGGTGGACCTAAAGACTATAGTGCTAAATGAAAGAAGTCAATCAGAGAAAGACAACCACCATATGGCTTCACTCACATGTGGAACTTAAGAAACAAAATAAATGAACAAATGAGAAAAAAATAGGGAAACCAAAAAACGGACTCAACTATAGAGAACAAACAGGATTACCAGAGGGGAGGTGGGGTGGAGGGCGGGGAATGGGAGAAATAAATGTTTGGGATTAAGAATACACTTTTCATGATGAACAGTGAGTAATGTACAGAATTGTTGAATCACTACATTGTACACCTAAAACTAATGCAGTACTATACGTGAACCATATCAGCATTTAATTGAAACCATTAAGGAGGAGTTAAGATGAAGGAGAAGCAGGGGGACCAGATTTCCTTCCTCCCTCAAACACAGCTGTATTGAGTTGAGATCACTTGGAACACCCAGGAAATCAACCTGCAAATTGGCAGAAGGATCTCCACAGGTGAAGGGAGACAGCCTGGAAGGATCAAGGTGCATGGATGTGTACTGGAGGAGATAAAACAGCTTAGGCAAGGAGGGGAGGGAACCCCTTCTGTGGAGAGACCAAAGGGAGAGAAAAATGCTGGGGAATTGTGGTATTATATTAGTACAAGAGGAAAACTTCTCCAGAACACTGACTAGGGGAAAAGAAATATGGAGAGTGCCAGTTTTCCTTTTGCAAACAGCCTTAATAGCTGAAGATGGGAGTTTTCAAAAGTGTGCAACTTTCTCTGGACCGGAGCAGCAGTGGTGTCTGCGTGCTTGAGGGAAGGAAGCCAGCTCAGGGACACACTGGGAGAGAACAATCCACTTCCTCTAGTACTTGGGAAGAAGATTTATTGCCTCCCCAAGGGTAAAAGACCCTGCAGGCGCTAGTAAAGGCCTTTTATGGTCAGGGCTGAGCGCTGCTACACCAGAACACGGTCCATGTGGTGCAGCGTCTATTAAGACATCGGGTATTGGTTTCCAGCAGAGTGCTGACAAGGCCCTGGAGATGGTGGAGCAAGACATGCCAGTCTCCTCCCCGCCCCTGACCCCACCAGGTACTATTCTGTGAGGGCTGCCTGAACAGCATGGTTTGAGACACCCGGTCCAGAGAGAAGAGATTGGGGTGCGGCCATTTTTCTCCCCATCACCAACAGAGTGGGGTTTCAGGGAACAGGATAGCAGCCCCCATTGGAGCCTGGACCCCACTTATATCAAACCCTGCCCCTCCGTGGGTGGTAACTGCTTTTGTACTGGAAGGGGACTGACACTGAGGGAACCAAACAGGTCTCTCCTCCCGGCCAGTAAAGCCGCCAGTCACAGGCACCAACAGACTGTTTTGTGTTTTTATCTGTTAGTCTGCTTATTTGTCAGTTTGTCTGCTTTTCTCTTTTCTTTTTTCTTCCACCCTCCTCTTCTTTCTTGTGGAATCAGGCTTATAGATTCTGGTTTATTTTTGGTCAATTCTTATTATATATACATATACATAATTTTATTACAGAGAATTTTATTTTGTATATAATTTTATTATAGAGATTTTTATTATATATAATTTTATTATATATATTTTTTGTTTTATTTGTTTAATCAGGCATTTTTACATTATTCTTTTTACACCTTTTCTTTTAATTTTTTTTAACATTTATTTATTTTTGAGAGACAGAGACACAGCATGAGCAGGGGAAGGGCAGAGAAAGAGGCAGACACAGAATCCGAAGCAGGCTCCAGGCTCTGAGCCATCAGCACAGAGCCTGACACAGGGCTCAAACTCACAGATGGTGAGATCATGACCTGAGCTGAAGTCGGCCACCTAACCGACTGAGCCACCCAGGCTCCCCTTTTTACACCTTTTCTAAACCTCCTTTTTCATTTTCCTTTCTTTCTCTCTGGATTAAGCCTTATAATTTATGTTTTATTCTCTGCTTGATCTTTTTTTCACCTCTCTCATTTTTCTCTTTGTAAGGGATTAGACTTCCGCTGCCCCTTTTCCTTTTTTCCAGGGTTACTTCACCAAACAAGTCAAAGTACACCTGGTGGAAGGTCGAAACACTCCACCACTGCAAGCAAGGAGGAGCTTTGTGGAGGACTGGCCAGAGGGACAGAGCAGAAAAAATGCAACAACAGAGTGCACACGACCCACTCCAAAACCACTTCCTGAAGTGCCAGACCCTGCACAGTGTATGACCCTGCTTAACATAGTAGTACTCACAGTTGCAGGACACAGAACAAGCTATTAAAACACATGAAAGACCAAACCTAGCCAAAATGATGAAAAGGAAGAATTCTCCTCAAAAGAAAATCCAGGAAGAAATGACAGCCAGATCATTGCTCAAAACAGATATTAACAATATACCTGAACAAGAATTTAGAGTAACAGTCAATACTAATAGCTGGGTTTGAAAAAAGTATAGAATCTATTTCTGCAGAGATCAAAGACCTAAGAAATAGTCACCATGAATTAAGAAATGCTATAAATAGACATACAAAATAAACTAGACACAGTGACAGCAGGGATGGGAGAAGCAGAGGAGAGAATTGGTAAAATAGAAGATAAAATTATGGGAAATGATGAAACTGTAAAAAAGAGGAAAAGGAAATTACTAGATCATGAGGGAAGAATTAGGGAGCTAAGTGATTCTATAAAACAAAACAATATTTATATCACAGGAGTTCAAGAAGAAGAGTGGAGAAAGGGGTAAAAGATTTACTTGAACAAATTATAGCTGAGAACTTCCCTAATCTGGGGAAGGAAACAGGTATTCAAGCCCAAGAGGTACAAAGAACGTCCTTCAAAATAAAGACAACAACAACAAAACAGGTCAACATCACAACATATCATAGTGAAACTAGCAAAATACAAAGATAAAGAGAGAATTCTGAAAGCAGCTAGAGACAAATGGGCCTTAACTTGCACATAAGGGTAGTAGCCAGCCTGTCTACTAAAACTTGGCAGGCCAGAAAGGGAGTGGCAGGAAATATTCAATGTGCTGAATAGGAAAAATATGCTGCCAAGAATTATTTATCCAGCAAGGCTGTCATTCAGAATAGAAGGAGAGATAAAGGCTTTCCCAGACAAATAAAAATTAAAGGAGTTCATGACCACTAAACCAGCCCTGCAGAAGCTCCTAAGGGGGACTCTGTGAGTGGAAAGCAACAAAGACTACAAAGGACCAGAGACATCACCACAAACATGAAACCTATAGATAACACAATGACACTAAATCCATATGTTTCAATAATCACTCTGAATGTAAATGGACTAAGTGCTCCAATCAAAAGACATAGGGTATCTGATAAAAAGTAAGATCCATCTATATGCTGCCTACAAGAAATCCACTTTAGACCTGAGGACACCTACAGGTCGAAAGTGAGGGGATGGATAACCATGTATCATGCTACTGGACATCAAAAGAAAGCCAGAGTAGCCACGCTTATATCAGACAAACTAGACTTTAAAACAAAGACTGTAACAAGAGAAGAAGGGCATTATATCATAATTAAGGGGTCTATCTGTCAAGATCTATCCATCAAGAAGAGCTAACAATTGTAAATATTTATGTCCCCAAAGTGAAGGAACCCAAATATATAAATTAATCACGAACATAATTAAATGTATAGATAATAATACCATGATTATAGAGGACTTTAATACTACACTTACTGCAATGGACAATTTCAGCAGAAAATCAATAAAGAAACAATGTCCTTGAACGACACATTGGACCGGAAGGACTTAACAAATATATTCAGAACTTTTCATGCTAAAGTAGCAGAATACACATTCTACTGGAGTGCACATGGAACATTTTCCAAAACAGATAACATACTGGGTCACAAAACAGCCCTAAAAAATAAAAAAGGATTGAGATCATACCATGCATATTTTCAGATCACAATGCTATGAAACTTAAAATCAACCACAAGAAAAAAATTTGAAAAGCCTTCAAATACCTAGTGGTTAGAGAACATCCTACTAAGGAATAAATGGGTCAACCAGGAAATAAAAGAACAAATTAAAAAATATATGGAAGCAAATGAAAATGAAAACATGACAGTCCAAACCATTTGGGATGCAGCAAAGGCAGTCCTAAGAGGAAAATACATTGCAATTCAGGACTATCTCAAGAAGCAAGAAAGGTCCCAAATATAAAACCTAACCTTACACCTAAAGGAGTTAGAAAGGCAGTAGCAATGAAAGTCCAAAGCCAGCAGAAGAAGAGAAATAATAAAGATAAGAGCAGAAATAAACAACATAGAATCCAAAAAAAAAAAAAAAGAGAGAACAGATCAAAGAATCTAAGAGCTGTTTTTTCCTGAAAGAATAAACAAAATTGATAAACCCCTAGCCAGACTGCTCAAAAAGAAAAGAGAGAGGACCCAAATAGATAAAATCACAAATCAAAGAAGAGAGATCATGACCAACACCACAGAAATACAAACAGTTATTAAGGAGTATTATGAAAAATTATATGCCAACAAACTGGACAACCTGGAAGAAATGGACAGATTCCTAGACACCCACACACTACCGAAACTCGAACGGGAAGAAACAGAAAATTTGAGCAGACGCATAACCAGTGAAGAAATTGAATTGGTTATCAAAATCTCCCCAAAAATAAAAAGTCCTGGGCCAGATAGTTTCCCAGGGGAATTCTACCAGTCTTTCCAGCAGACTTAATACCCATTTTTTCCTCAAACTGTTCCAAAAAATAGAAATGAATGGAGAGCTTCCAGGTTCATTCTATGAAGTTGGTATTACCTTGATTCGAAAACCTGACAAAAACTCCACTGAAAAAGAATTACAGCCAATATTTTTAATGAACGTATATGCAAAAATTCTCAACAAGATACTAGCAAATCAAATTCAAGAGTATATTAAAGACAGATACCATATGTTTCCACACATAGGTGGACTTTGCGAGACTTAGCAGAAAACCAGCGGTGAGGGGAAGAGGGGAAAGAAAAAAGACACAGAGAGGGAGGGAGACAAAAACATAAGAGACTCTTAAATACAAAGAACAAACTGAGGGTTGAGGGGGTATGGGAGGGGGGAGAGAGGGTGACGGGTACTAAGGAGGGCACTTGTTGGGATGAGCACTGGGTGTTGTATGGAAACCGATTTGACAATAAACTGATTAAAAAAGAGTATATTAATTATTCACCATGTTCAAGTGGGATTTATTCCAGGGCTACAAGGTTGGTTCAATATGTGCAAATCAATCAACATGTACATCACATTAATAGAAGAAAGGATAAGAATCATATGATCCTGTCAATAGATGCAGATAAGGCCTTTGACAAAATACAGCATTCATTCTTAAAAAAAAAACCCTCAAGAAAGTCAGGATAGAAGGAACTTAACTTAACATCATAAAAGCCATATATGAAAGGTCCACAGCTAAAATCGTCCTCAATGGGGAGAAACTGAGAGCTTTCCCTCTGCAATCAGGAACACGACAGCAATATCCACTCCCACCGCTGTTGTTTAACGTGGTGTTGGAAGTGCTAGCCTCAGCAATCAGACAACAAAACAAAATAAAAGGCAACCAAATTGGTAAAGAAGTCAAACTTTCACTCTGCAGATGACATGATACTCTACATGAAAAATCCTAAAGATTCCACTAAAAAACTGCTAAAGCTAATACATGAATTCAGCTAAGTCACAGTATACAAAATCAATGTACAGAAATTGGTCACATTTCTATATACCAATAATGAAGCAACAGAAAGAGATATCAGGGAAGTGATCTCATTTACAACTGCACCAAAACCCATACAATACCTAGGAATAAACCTAACCAAAGCGGTAATAGATCTATATGTTGAAAACTAAAGCCTATGAAAGAAACTGAAGAAGACACAAAGAAATGGAAAACCATTTCATGCTCATGGATTGGAAGAACAAATATTGTTAAAATGTCAATACCACCCAAAGCAATCTACACATTTGTTGTAACCCCAATCAAAATAGCACCAGCATTCTTCACAAAGTTAGAACAAACAATCCTAAAATTTGTATGGAACCAGAAAAGACCCTGAATAGCCAAAGTAATCTTGAAAAAGAAAACCAAAGCTGGAGGCGACGCAATCTCGGACTTCAGTCTGCATTACAAACTGTAATCATCAAGACAGTATGGTACTGGCACAAAAACAGACATACAGACTATAGGAATAGAATGGAGAACCCCATACTGGGCTCTGTGCTGACAGCTCAGAGGCTGAAGCCTGCTTTAGATTCTGTGTCTCTCTCAACCCCTCCCCTGCTTGCACTCTGTCTGTCTCAAAAAATAATAAATAAACATTTAAAAAAAAACTATAATAAGTGGCTGGTCCTGGGGTTCTAGTTAGCAGATCCTGTTTTAAGCCAAAATAGTCTGAGCTCACTTCTTACACAGCAAAAGAGCAGTGAAACCCCTTATTAGGAACGGATACCTTCTCCAGAAGCACCTCGTTACACTATTTTACGTAGACTATGCCAACTATTACAGACTTTCACTTTTTGCTCAGACTAATCACATGGTCAAGCCTAAGTCGAAGAAGGAAGTGACTAGTTACCCAACTTTATAGTAAGAGAAATCAAGGGAGAAAGTGGGTGGGATTAGGTATCAGCTAAACCTGTCTTTACTGTATATTAAAGTGTCCTCGCTAAGTTAGTGACCTTTGTCCTACTCTATCCTGGGTAACTCTGAGGAAACAGCGAGTTACTCCATTACTTCTTTCCTCTAGCAAGCACCAATTCATGCTGAGAAATACTCAGTATCTCTTGGTGAGTCATAAAAATAAAAATATCAACTTAATTCCAAATGCAAAACTAATTCCTTAAAAGTGATGATAAGATCTAGCTTGTCTACTCACCTTAGGAAGTATATTCCAGGTCTGTGATCACATGCCTCTATTACTTGTGAAGAAATTCTCTTAAAGAAAAAAGACTTATCCTAATAAAACTCTACTTAAGAAAAACGGATATTCCTTTATTCCAATTAATACAGAAAGTTAAAGCTCATTTAATTTACTCTTTGCAGTTGTAAAGATGACAGTGTCAGTTTACATTATTATCCAAAGAACCACTCACTAATTAATAACCCCAGAAATAAGTAATGTTAATGAAGGCCAAATTCATATTTGTTATTAAGTGTCAGTTGCCCTTGAAATCACATTGCAATCTTCTCCAAAGCTGACTAACCAGTTCTTCAATGCCCCTGAGGACCATAAATTCAGTCACTCTACAGTAATAAAGAAGCATATATTTATTTAGAAATGAGATAACCTTCAAACTCTAAGTACTTGATTATGAATAAATCATAAAAATATATTTATATGCCTGAGGGAAACAAGCACCAAATCATTTAGACAAATAGAATCTTACTTGAAGCAAAGAAAAATACTTTTTTACCGGATATAATTTTACATAAGTAAAATCTGTAAGAGTTCACTACTTTAACTGTTCCTCACATACTACACTAACTGTTATTTTAAGTCGGTCAAAGAATAAAAAGTCAAAACCATAGTTCTAAATATCCTAACGCCACTACAGTGGTCTCTTTTCTGCCACCACCCCAATCCTATTGGGAGACAATTCCTATATCACGGGGACTATTTTATGTCTCCAGTGCAGTCATCTAGACACATTTAATTTGAATCTAGAATTGGTGATTTCTTTTTTATGAGTTTACTGTATATTTATATCCAACCTTACATTATGGTGACATTTTTCAAACATACAAGAGTGAAATTATTTAAAAGATAGTATCCATATACCCTACCTGAGGTTCTGTCATTAACATTTTAATATAATTGCTTTCCCAAAAATCAACCCTGTATTCATCTTTCAATTGGTTAGTATACTTGCTGCTAAATACTTCAACATGCACATCAACTTGTATTCAATATCTGTTTATAGATTTTTCTTGTGAGATTGCATTTACATAAAATGAAAAGCATGAATCATAAGTGTACTTTTGCCTCACATATGTATTAAAAAATTTATACACTGCTGTAATATAGAAACCCATCAAGATCTAGAACTTCTCCATAACCCTAGAAAATTCCCCCTTACATTAAATATTCTTCCCAATAAAACCTTGCCCTGCTTGCCATAAAACAGTCATTGTTTTCACATTTTTTTTTACCACTGATTGTTTTTCTTTTGTTATCTTTTTTTTTTATTTTAATTTTGTTTCTTTTTGAGACAGAGGGACAGAGATGGGTGGGAGAGGGGCAGAGAGAGAGAGAGAGAGAGAAAGAGAGAGAGAATCCGAAGCAGGCTCGAGGCCCTAAGCTGTCAGCACAGAGCCCGATGCGTGGCTCGAACTCACGAATCGCGAGATCATGACCTGAGCCGAGGTCAGATGCTTAACTGACTGGGTTACCCAGGCGCCCCTCTCTTTTGATATAAATCTTGATGTAAAGGATATTATACTAATATTTATATTTGGTACAGCTGATAGATTGATGATGATGGTAGATAGATGATAGATAGAGAGATCTATCTATGTTGTTGCAGGTAGCAACAGTTCATTCTTTTTTATCATTGAGTAGTACTTCATTGTGGATGATGTGCCACAGTGTGTTATTTCATTCTCTTAATGATAGGCAACTAGTCTACTTCCAGTTTCTGCCTACTGGGAATAAGGCTGCTATGAAATTGTTTTACAAGTTTCTTAGAACATTTGTTTCCATTTCTTTTGGGTAAACACCTATGAATAGAATTGCTGGAGTAAAGGGGATGTATATGCTGGAGGACATTTAGTGAAATCTCACTGTTATACTGTACATTTTATATAGTATAAGCTGAAATTAAAAATTTCATAAAATGTGAATACAGAGAAAAAAGTTAAATTATATATAATAGTGATAATCACTGCTAACCTTTTGACATGTCTTTCAGAATTTCTTCTCTAAATATATATTAATATGTACACAGAGATTAACTAATTAATTAAATTAATTAAAAATTAATTACAAATCATCAAAAATATCATTAAGAACCAATTATATGCAGGGATACAGGAGAGAGTATGGCAGGGTCACCTGGGTGGCTCAGTCAGTTAAGCATCCAACTTCATTCAGGTCATGATTTCATGTTTCATGGGTTTGAGCCCCCCGTCCCGCCCTGTGCTGATAGCTCAGAGACTGGAGCCTGCTTTGGATCCTGTGTCTCCCTCCCTTTCTACCCCTTTCCCTCTCATGCTCTGTCTCTCTCTCTCCCTCTCTCTATCTCTCTCTCTCAAAAGTAAATAAACATCAAAAAATAAAAATAAAACAAGAAGTAAAACCATTTTCCTGGGGCTTGCAATGCAGAATAAAAATAACAGTTAACTCTTACATGGATGGTTGTCAAGCACAAGATATGATGTGCATTTGCTCCAGATAGTTCATTTAATTGCCACATCAACTCCAAGAGGTAAAAAATGACTGGCTTAAGTTTATACAACTCAGATCTGAGGACAAATAATATTTCATTAGAAAATAAATGAACCCAAGAAATCTGGGCCCAGAGCCCTTGCCCTTAATCCTGGACCATAGATGTGCACCAGGACGCCATTTGCATTATATAGTATTTAAGTGGTGCTTCTGGATTGTGCAAAGTGGCGATCCTTAGTCCCTTTCATATTAAGAATAGTGAATATATGTGTAACCTGCTCCCCCCACAATAACACATAATAAATATAATCCTTACCTCTTTTGATAAATTTAAAGTATTTCGCTCTAATATAATTTATTTTAAAAATAATCTTTTAACAAAGAAGTCTGTCTTAGGAATCATGCTTACTATACCTATTTGGACATAGGTCTTTGTACTTATGTTCCATTGCTTTCTTAGCATATTTTTTTTTTGCAAGTAGGAATGCTGGGTGAAAGGATATTCATATTGAAATTTTTCTTATATATTTTTGGTTTTTCTCCAAAAATATGTCAATATGCATTAGTTAATAGAATGTTTAGAGTAGCTATTTTACAAAACCCTTTAGACTACCAATATTATTAGTCACTGTAATCTTTGTGAATCAAAGAGTTGAAATTTAATTTTACTTAATACACATTTCTTAAATTTCTACCAGAAGGTTAATATCTTCTTTTGTAAAGGAAGTATTTGGTACTGGGCCTATTTTTAAATATAAGTATACATATACGATTATCATTACTTAGAAAGTTACAAGCGTGAAATAATGATTTTAACATTTTTTCATACATATTCATCAAAGTTTTTGAAGTTTTTCATGGAAAAATGAACTTACATTTGTCCCCCATTGACATCAGTTCCACCAAACCTATCGCTTACAGTCTGAGACTCAAGAGGCAGAAAGTAAAAATCTGAATTACCATGAGATATTCTAACTTCTATTTATTGGACTCATTCATTCACTTATATTTATTGAAGGCTACTAGGGATCTGGCATTGTTTTCATTGTTTTCAGTGCTGGGCATATATCAACTAAAAGAAAAGAAATTAAAAAACTCTGTCCGGGGGCACCTGGGTGGCTCAGTCGGTTGAGCATCTGACTTCGGCTCAGGTCATGATCTCAGGGTCTGTGAGTTCGAGCCCCCTGTCGGGCTCTGTGCTGATGGCTCAGAACCTGGAGCCTGCTTCGGATTCTGTGTCTCCCTCTCTCTCTGCGCCTCCCCCACTCATGCTCTGTCTCTCTCTGTCTTACAAATAAACATTAAAAAAAAATTAAAAAAAAATTTAAAAAACTCTGTCCGAAGAACTTACACTTTAGTGAGAGAAGAGGGAGGCTGAGGATGGTAAATAAATAGATTACTTAACAGCTTATAAGGAGACAAGTACTCCCCAAACGGGAAAGAAAGAAGAGAATAAGAAGAATAAGGATATTTGATGGGAGATGAAAAGGTGGTAGACTTACAATATTAAGTAAGAAAGATCAGGGAGGGAGTCACTCCCATTAGTTTTCTAGCTAAACTTGAAGGAAGTACATTATGGGGAATGATTATCAAGTAGTGGTTCAACTCATTAAGCTACCTGTCCAGGTTCTTTTCATCTCCTTGGTATTTATGTGGGAGACAGGTATGTGTCTAAGAGACAGCTTTTTAAAATTATTTTTTTAAATATTTAAAAATTATTTTTAAATCTATTTAAAATTCTTTTTTTGTAATTTCTTAAGCTTTTTATAAAATTCTACATCTAGACCACAGTGTGGTCTTTTAGACTCTCTAAAATTCATAGAGAAAATGAAAGAAATGCATATTTGTGGTAATATGCTCTAAAAATAGCATAATTCTAGTAAAATTTAAAACATTTCCAGACATTTTAAGGCACAAAATTTATAGATCAAGGATTGTTTCCCCGTTTCAATGAAAACTTCTATTTCATGTGGAACTCTATTATGGAATTCTTAGTAGAAATCTGTTTTTCACTTAGAGAGTGTTCACAGTAGCATTCTGAGGAAGCGATTTGTTACAAATTCCCCTTATCAAGCTGAACAATAGCGCATACTACTAGCAAATCTCCACTGCATACATTAAGTCACTTAGCAAGCTCAAGGGTAATTTTTTTAAGTTTTTTTAATGGTTTATTTTTTATTTATTTATTTTTTTTGAGAGAGACAGAGAGATAGAGTGTGAGCAGGAGAGGGGCAGAGAGAGAGAGGGAGATACAGAATCTGAAGTAGGCTCCAGGTTCTGAGCTGTCAGCACGGAGCCTGATGCAGGGCTCGAACTCACAGACTGTGAGATCATGACCTGAGCTGAAGTCAGAGGCTTAACCGACTAAGCCACCTTGGCGCCCCAAAGGTAATTTTTAAGAAAATATATTATTAAAAACATTCTACTGCTTGTCCAGTATTTTAGAAACTCTGTAACGATAGTGCTTTATATTTCCGTATATCTGATTTCAGTTATCCAAGCTAATTATAAATAAAACTTGAAAAGGCATTCACATATTTACATTCATTTTTAGTCCCTTGGAGTTCTGCTAATGAAAATTGGTATTAAAACTCTTGTGTGAATGAACTTCTCATCTCACTTGTGCATCTCTGAAAAATTGTACGGGTTCATTTACAGTACGTGAAGCATTCCAAAATAAAAATATGACATAATCTCTATACGCTTGTAAAGAGATAGACTGGTTGCAATTTTCCTTGAACCTACAAATTGAAATTAATTTAAGTGCAACATAATGTTTGTTTTTCTCATGCTGCTATGCTGAAAAGGATGACAATTTTTCTGAACAGGCAGAGTTGGCAAGCTTTCTTAGACAATTAAACACATGGAAAATAACTCATACCCCCACTCTCACAAGGTAGAAATCTCTTAAAAAATGGATATTAATTTGTTTTTACCTTAATCATTTAAAAAATACTATTAGATTCAACCAGACCTCATGTGCTGCTTGATGGAAGAACAACACTGCCTATGAAGTAATCTTGCCAAAGTACCAATTTATAGAAAATAGAGTGACAGGGAAATCTATTAAATAACACCACGGGATGCAACCTACAGAATCCAGATGATGGAAAAATATACTGAACAAAAAAAAACCCAGGTTTTTTCATCAAATAATTTTCAAGAAAAACAAAAGAAAGAGAAGGGGTAATGACAGATTAAAGAAAGATTTACTCGGTATGAAGTCTGAGTCAATAGATTAGGATGTGCATTAAGCAAGCCTGGCATGAGCTGACAGTTAACTGAAGCAAGGTGATTTGTTTATGGGTTTTTTATGTAGTTATTTTCTTTTTTATACATTTAGCACTTTCTATAATATTTTTAATGTAAATTAATTAATGGAATTTGATAAACCACCCAAGAATTGTGATTCTGCTGTGTCGTACATCCCATTAACAAACAAGCAAAAAAAAGCAGCCATTCATTAGTAAATGTATATTTAATGGATATTTATTGAATATTATCGGTCGAATAGAATTTCTCTTCAGGAGATTATCTATAGGAAACTGCATCTTAGAAACCACTATTGTTATAAAATAAACTTCCTAATGAATACATTTTGAATATCATTTTGGATTGGTTAGAAGCACTTTCTTATAGCACAATATGCTGAGTTTTATAGAATACAATCCATTATGTGGTTTGTATACCATGTGCTTATTTGGTCGTCTAATTAGAATATAAAATAACATTCAGTTCTCTGTGTGTGATGTGTAACAATATAATCATAAGCTTTATATTTTCAGCTCAGAGTTTCTGTGGGTTAGGAGTCTGGGCACTGTTCAGTAAGTTCCTTTCTTAGGTTGAAATCAAAGGTGTGTCAGCCTGGACTGCACCATCAATCATCTGATGCTTGACCGGGAAAGGATTGGTGGTCACCTTATTAATGCATTTACTTGCAGTATTTAGTTACCTGCAGACTGGCCAGACTGAGTGCTACGCATACTTAAGGGGAGAGGATTACTTTAGGGCATAAATACCAGAAGGAACATATGGAAAATATACCCACCATATCAACTAAATCAGGAATATGTATAAAACATAACAAATCTATAATAATAAAACAAGCTAATCTCTTTTTATTTTGCTTATTAGATTCAGTTGCCCAGTCTATTTCACATGAAACTGATTTTTAAAATAATTTCATATTTTCATATATCACTCAAATATTTTGTGAAGCATTTTTTCGGTCTTTTTGGCTCTTTGATTTTATTTAATGAAATTGGAAATGATTGTTACATAACCTATTTTTTGTTTCTAAACAAAATTATTATTTTTTTAAAGTCAGTCATTTTCATTTAGATCTTTTATCCACTGTGATTATAACCATGAATGCTCAGTTATATTCAGAGGATACAACTCAATATTAATACTAGATCTTTATGGATAATTTTCAGATTCTTTTTCATTATACCTAAAAATATTTAGTTGTAAAAGCTTAAGGAAAATATACACATATAGTATTTAAAAATCATAACTTTTCACTCTGAAAAAAATAACGTCTCACTCTGGCTATGACACCACAAGGAGGAAGAAATAAAAGAATAACCAAATACAGTCAAATTTCTTTGGAGGGCCTGAAATCGTCTACTCCATGCTTCATTTCATGCTGTTTATGAGACAACAAATCTCATGCTATTATGCTTTCATATACAGCAACCCTCAAGTCATTTTACTATGAGAGAAATTTGGAATAAAACAGGTCTATTCTAAAAAGTCAGACAATAGGGTATAAGTATTAAAATACAACAGAACCTGTGAATTTCAGTTGCAATCAGCAATTCAGTCTAGCTGGTTTTAACAAAAAAGTAGTAGTATGGAAAATTAGTTACTTACACCATTCTTTAAAGACCTGAAGAAGGCTCTACGCTGAGCTGCCAGGAACGACTCTTTGAAACAAGAAACACTGTCTCTACCACAGTTGAAAAAGTCTCAAAAGCTGATGAAACGGACACTAACTGCTGGGGGGAAAAAGTCATTGCTATGGATTCTGGATCCAGAATATCACCGCCTAACTCAGAAACTACATGCCCTACAATTTGCCTTTCCCCTCTTCTGCCTCCGTTCTACACCAAAATCTCTCATAAATGCACATAATTGACAGGCCAGAACCATAACTGCAAAAAGGCATTGAGCAAATGCAATTATTTAGTTTACAGGTAACACGGTCTTCATGCTAACATGGAGTAAGCCAATTAATGTATCAGTGTATATCGGTATCTGTCTATAGCTATGTATTTATGAACTAATTCAATAGTAAAGAAAATAAACCCTAGTTATGCATTGCATTCTAATTTCAAATAACTTGCACGTCTTCATTGACAAAACCTTGAAAGAATGAATTTATGGAATTAGTTTTGTTGAAAACTTTTGGAGGTTCATTCAAGTAACAATCATTAATCATGTAATACTATCTTTTATTGTATCAGCTACCTTATTTTAAAGCATCTTTACCTAATTATAACCCACATTCATCATTATTCATTTGTAACAGTTAACATGGAATAGTCGCTAAAGAATCTATTCTATATATGGGGATAGTGAGGCATCCAAACATTCAATGTAACTTGCTGAATCTACTTGTTACCTAGTATATCTTTGTCTTAAATATATTATCTTATATGGGGAAAAGCATCTCCATGTACTGAAATTCTGCTGTTTAAGCTGTTTGGTTTCAAATAAGATTTTAGAATATGAATTTGAGCCTTATGAAAAAACTAATTTGAAATATAAAGACTGCAATAAATTTAAAAAAGCATGCATTGCTACTATGAAAAATCGTTATAGATGAAACAAATATAAGGATAATATGATTATAATTGTGTACCATTATAATGAGTATGAAACTTACAATCCAAATCCGAGGAGAGCAGGTATAACTATTTTAATTCATCTATAACCTAACTTCTCTTTGTTCTTGAAGCTCTATTTATAACAACTGAAATCTGAACTATGGACTTTAGATAAACTCAGCAATTTGAAGTTTAAAATTTGGTCAGTTTTTGGTAAATATTCAGTGAAATGTTCTTGCCTTTCCTTACTCTCCACTATGGACCTGTGAGCCAAGACATGGCCTCCTACATGCTCCCTGGCCTTGACTCCGGGGAAGCTCTATTTCAGCTTATTAGTCTCAACATGAGTTGTGAGGCAAGAGCAAATAAGAGAATCTTTGTCTGAACTGAAAGGGCAGATTCAGGTAACCGTTGCTGGAAATTTGCCAAATGTTTTGATATTTCGAGAGCAGAAACATTTATTCCTTTGTAATCATATTATTTTCAAATGTTGGCTCATTATTTTTTAAAAAGTAAGGATCTGTGCAGAACATATACAAACCTACATGGAGATTGCTGTTGGTGTCCACGATGCCTGTTCACAGCATCTGACATCCTATTGTTTCCAGATATTTGAATCTTAATTTTAAAGTTAATAGATGCTACAATATTTTTTTACACTGAAAAGATTGGCATCTTCGTGATGGTACTAATGCCATAATTTTCCTTACCAGCTGTTTTACATGTTTCTTGAGTTTCAATCATTGGTCTCACAAAAGTTATCGGTTACATTTATCTATTAATTAAGATTAAATAATTCAGATGAATTTCTCTCACTTCCTCCCATCTTTAGCTACCATTTCCTGGCAGTATCTGTAATTTTCTTTTTAATGTTTATTTATTTTTGAGAGAGACAGAGAGAGAGCAGGGGAGGGGCAGAGAGAGAGGGAGACACAGAACCCAAAGCAGGCTCCAGGCTTTGAGCAAGTTGTCAGCACAGAGCCCAATGCCAGAATTGAACACACAAACTGTGAGATCATGAACCAAGTCAAAGTCAGATGCTCAACCAACTGAGCCACCCATGTGCTTCTGTAGGGTTTTTTAATGAGAAAAATATTATTTAGGTTTCCACTTAATCCTGATAGATTGAAAGATCTGTTCGCTCTAAAAATCACTACAGATACAGAAAAAGGTATAATTTTTTAAGCTTATTTATTCTGAGAGAGAGAGAGAGAGAGAGAGAGAGAGAGCAGGGGAAGGGCAGAGAGAGAGAAGGAGAGAGAGAACCCCAAGCAGGTTTTGCACTGTCAGCGTAGAGCCCCACGTGGGGCTTGAATTCACAAACCATGAAATCATGAACTGAGCTGAAGTCAAGAGTCTGATGTTCAACCTACGGAGCTATCCAGACACCCCCCACAAAGGTATAATTTTTGAAGTTATTAATCTTCAAAGAACAGAATCCTAGACAGGAGATGTCAACATATTTTTTTCCTTGGAAGATGGAAAGCAGAGGGAAGACAGAATGATGGACACAGCACGGCAGAGAACAGTGAAGGCAAGCACACAGAGAAGCCACTGAATAGCCAGCTGCTTCACACTCTAGGAACGGACGCAGAAATCAGTGCATAAGATGCCGAAGTAGGTGGGGAGAGAGCAGAGCTGACAACTGAGAAGATGGCTTAAGACATTGTAAGAAACAGTGAAACTTCCAGTCTCTCTGCAACTCTGTGCAGGTAGAAACCACCAATCTTCCACTTCAGGAAAAACTGAGGCTGAGACTCAGCAGCATGAGATGTTGAGGTATTTTACTGCAAAAATGGCAGCAAATGGAAGGCGGTATATACTAAATGCTGATCTCTTCCCTCCAGCCCTGTCTTTGACTCGGTTCCCAGCAACCTAGCAGTTAAGTATGCAACTCTTTAAGTAATACATTACAGGATTCATCTTTAGAAAAACCGAAGGATCCTGGGGAGAAAAAGACCTGTGCATAGTGAAACATTGTAACATTCCAATGAAATCTTAGCAAGACACCATGAGTGTTCCTGCTCCCTCCCTCCCATGTGCTCTCTCTCCTTCTCCCTCTCCTTCTTGTCTCTCTGCCACACACACACACACACACACACACATACACACACACACACATCTATTTTAATATTCTTTGAATCTCATTCTAAATGAATGAGAAATGTGAAAGAAATAGTGAAAAAAAATGACATAAAAAATGAAAGAAAGCCAAGTAAAACCAGAGACTGAGAATGATAAACTATCTCATTCACTGCAAAGGTCTACACAGGCTTGCAAAGAGCAAGAATGCTAACAGTACAAGTTTCTAATATTAATTATTGATACGATAAGATCTGTTTTTTGTTTTGAAAAAAAAAATTAAAAAAAATTTAAAGGGGAAACTAATACACATTTAAACCAACCTAAAGTTTCTACATTTTCATGAGTAACCTTTATTGTCTAGAATTATTTTGATAATCATTGAACTTCTTTATCCCCACGTGGCAATTGAAATGATCAAGACTTTCCAGAAGTACTACAATTAGAAGTACAAGTTTCAATTCCTACTATTGATTCCAGATTGGTCATTGTTTCATGGTACATTTTAATACTTCTAGATTGGCAGGAAAACCTTGAAATATTTAATGCAATGGTTTTCATACAATGCAAGCTTGGGGTAGTAGATGGCACACTAAATGAATCAATAATCCTGTTTTATATGAATACTTGCATTTGAAATAAAATGTTTCCCAAGAGACATGACACATATTCAAAAGAGACATTATAATATGAAAGTAGTTATAATTGTACTGTGCCTCTTAGAGTAAGTGAGTCTCGATATAAATCTTTCTCAAAAAACCTATTAGTCTTTTTTATACTGATTAGATAGTAATAAAATCCCACAGGATATAAATACTAACAGCGCTTTTGATCATTGTGGCTGATAGTTTGAAAATAACAACATTTCAAAATGGAAGTGACTTACTTCCTAAGGAATAAAAATGTAATTTGGTCTGTGCTAAATAGGAATCATTTAGTAGATACCACATAGGATGCTATATTGTAGTGGTAAGATAAAATATTTGTAATCCCAATGGATAGATGAAAAAAGAAAAGCTTCTTCTACATGCATATATGGCACTAGTTTTATTTTGCAGCATTTACAAAACTAATACATATGTTCAGCAGAAATACAAGCTAATTTATATAAGTTAAATATATATATATAATTTATTTAAGTGTGTAATAATCATTATGTAAAAAAAAAAGACTTATGGGAGATAAACATAAAATTTTGAAAAAAAAACACTTAAATGTTTTCAAGAATATGCCTTTAACTTATACCTTGGAAATCTTTCTTTGTTGTTGTCCAGTGTAGCATAACTTTTGTATTTAATGCATCACTAATAAATCATTACAGTTGACTCTTGAACGCAATGGGTTTGAACTGTACAGTTCCATTTATATACAGATTTTCTCAATAAATACCATAAATGTATTTTCTCTCTCCTATGATTTTCTGAATAACATTTTCTTTTTTCCAGCTTATTTTCTTGTAGAAATTCAGTTTGTAATACATATAAACATACAAAATAGATGTTCATTGACTGTTCATGTTATTGGTAAGGCTTCCAGTCAACTAGAGGCTATTAGTAGTTAAGTTTTGGTGGGTCAAAAGTTGTATATGTATTTTTTATAATATGTTTATTTATTTTTGAGACAGAGAGAGAGAAGGAGAGAGAGAAATAGCATGTGCAGGAGATGGGCAGAAAGCAAGGGGTACAGAGGACCCAAAGAAGGCTCTGTGCTGACAACAGGCCGCTCCATGCGGGGCTTGAATTTACAATATGAGATCAAGACCTGTACTGACGTCAGACGGTTAACCAACTGACCCATCCAGATGTCCCTGTACATATATTTTGGATTGAGCAGGGCCTCTGCACCCCTAGCCCTCCTGCATTATTCAAGGGTCAATGTTCAATGAAAAGAAGTCAAGAAAACTTTGACATTAGTTTATCAGAGACCATGCCCTGCTACTGAAATACATCAGTATCTGGGTAGGATAACCTGTTTTTATGATTAAAATTATATTCCCTGGGCAGTACACATACTTTCTCTCCTGCTTCAGTCCCCACTATCAAGGAATAACCATATAACCTTTTATTTCACTCATCGTCTTTACCCACTGGTCTTCAAAATTATATGAGTCTGTATTCTAAACTATTTTGCACTTGAAAATATGGCACTAACTTAGAGAACATCTAAATCATGTCACAAAATCAAGTATTTTATTTATAAATCTTGAGTAGCATCCATATACATGGTAGCCAAACAGAATTTTTGACAAATGAACGTGATTCGTTTAGTTAATTTTCCTTGTGTTTGAATAAGAAAATTTCAAAATACAGTAGGATGGTAACATTTCATCATATAAGTTCTATTCGCTTGTTCTATTGAAAGCTCTGAGGCAAACGCAACTTTGTTTTATCACATTAACTTTCTTAGAGTTAACGTTCTCTACTCACTAAACAGCCTAAGAGAAATTAAAAAAAAAAATCAAAGCAATTTCCCCATATCAAACAAACCTTTTCGGTGAAAAGAACTAGGACTCATATGTATATGTATATTAGAATGCACTTCCACACCTACACACATACATGCATATGCCAGAAATATACATTATTGTTATGGGCTGACTTGTGTCTTCCCTGAAACCATTATGTTGAAAACCTGGCCTTCAGTACCTCAGAATTTAACCATACTTTAAAACGATGCCAGTAGGGTGAGTCTCAATCCAATGGGACTAGTTTCCTTGTAAGAAGAGGAAATGTGGACACCCTGAGGGACACCAGAGATAGGTGTGCACCAAGGAAAGAGACCCAGAGAGCATCACGCATGTTCACGTTCAAGTCAAGAAGTTAAAACTCTGGAAAAAACCAAACCTGCTGACACCTTAACCTTAGACTTTGAGCCTCCAGAACTGTGATAAAATTAATTTTTGTTCTTTAAGCTTCCCAGTTCATGGTATTTTAAAAATGACAGCTGTAGCAAATTAATACAGATATAATACCACGAATTCTAACCCAGTACCACAGAGTTCGTTCTATTTCTTTTCTCCTTTCAAGATTTATAACTCCTTTTTTTTTTTTCTGGCAGTGAAAAATCAGGCTACTATCACCTTTAACATATTTACATATTGGATAAATCCCCCTTTGAAACTAATTCTTTATAGCGGCCTTTACACCTGCCACTGCGTAGACGCCCTCCTCGCCTGCCTTGAACTCTAGGACGTCACTATTTTGTGCGAACGCCTTCCTCTCCCTGCTTTAGTTCTGATATCTCTTGCTAGGCTGTCTCAGCTGGGATCCTCCGCTTACCCTACTTGCTCTGATAACTCACATCATGCCGTTTCTCTGCTTAGGTGTCGTCGTCACACAGCCCTGACTGACATCACATGGCAGGCCCGCCAATATCCTTCTTACTTCATTTATTCTGTGACACTGTACTGGAGTCACTGTAGCTTTTCTCACCACCTCCCCCACCCCAAATAGTCATGGGTGCCTCCTTTTCTCTGTCTCACTTGATAGCTTTAGTACATAATTATTTAATAAAGGAAAGATACAGAGAAGAAAAGAAGAGCTAAACCCCTGTTTTGGGGTTGATAAACTTCAATTTAAGAAGTTGATATCCAAAATATTGAAGCAGGAGGTGCATGTAATAAAAACCATCAAATCAATAATTTCACTTAATTTCTTTTTCTGGCAGTTTCTGAGAAGGTGGCAATCTTAATACATAGAAGAAATTTATGCCATTAATAATTTGGTGAAGAGTAGGCAAAACTTTTAGCTGATTGTGTACGGGGTTTTAGACATCTGAAAGATGGATCGAGGAAAAAGATACGACCATGGGGTGGCAGCAGCACACAAAAGCTTCACTGGGTGATGATGCTTTGACAGGTTTATATTTCAGGGAAGTTGGTGGGGGCAAGTCCCTCACCACAAGAGTGTCTCCAAAAGCTAGGGTACGGGTGTCTCTACTCAGAAGAGGAGAAGGACAAGGACACTCCTGGGGATGGGGACAGGAAAGAAGGTCTGCACGTCTAGGTGATGTTACTCAGCAGTATGGATGTAGAGGGGACTCTGAGTCACATTGCTCAGAAGGGCAGTAGCTCCAAAGGGATCTGGTAACCACGGGGATCTAATTTATCAGTGGCCAGCAAATGCTAGCTGATTTTTTGTAGAATATGTAAAACACATAGGATCTAAACAGTTAAGAAAGCATCTGCTTAGTTCAGGCTATTTTAAAACATAATTGGATGTTGTGACATAGTAAGAAATACATATTTGGTCTCTACCCCTGCTTTCTGACAGAGTTCTTAAAACCCTTGTAATTGTCTGACTGGCATGGATGCTAGGAGCATCTCTTGTTCTATTACCATGGAGTCTTTGATCAAGTTCCTGACACTAAGTTCCTGAAACCCTATACTTTCCTGAGTGAGAAGAGATGACTGAAGCATCTTTATAGTGAGCACCTAAATCCCTTGGAATTTCCTGGGAGATGAGAGTGCCTTTGTTCTAATGAAGCAACTCTTCATGGATACCTGGTAGCTTCAGGATGGGGGCTGGTCACCAGAAACCCCAAACCATGAGCAGAAGCTTGGAACTTTTAGCCTCACCATCAAACTCCAGGAAAGGGAGAGGAACTAGAAATCGAGTTAATAATTGATCACATCTACATGATGAAGCCTCCAAAAGATTCCTAAACGATGGGGTTTGAAGAACTTCTGGGTTTATGAAAGCATCCAGGTGCCTAGAGGGTAGCACACCCCAACTCCATTCAGAAGCTACTGAGCTTGAAACCTTTCCAGACCTTGCCTCGTGTACCTCTTATCTGGCTGATTAGTTGGATCCTTTATAATAATCTTTGTAATAAACTAGTAAACAAAAGTAGTGCTTTCCTGACTTCTGTGAGGTATTATAGCAAATTATCAAATCTGAGGAGAGGGGTGTGAGAACTCTCAATTTACAACTGGTTGGTCAGAAGTCCCGATGACACCCTGGGACTTGTGACTTGTGTCTGAAGTGGGACAGTCTTACAGGGCTGAACCCTTAACCTGTGAGGTCTCTGCTAACTCCAGGTGGTTATTATCAGAATTAAATTAAATTGTAGGACCGAGTTTGTGTCTGGAGAGTTGGAGAACTGACTGCTAGTAGGAAGGAACACCACACATATATGGTGTCAGATGTGTTTTGTGGGTAGAGAAATGGTTTTCCTCTAATGTGCAAAAGTTAGAATTTGGAGCCATTGGGCTCTTGAGTTAAAGGGTCTCAGCCTGCAGTGAAGAAACAAATAAGCTATGGGTCAACACAGAGTGGCCACCTTTGGTTCATTGACCTGTGAGGGCAGGTACCATTTCTGCTTTTGCTCACTGTTTTCTTCCATGTGTGTGGTCCACAGTGGATACATAATCATAATTTACTGAATGGATGAATGATGTAAGAGCACTCGTTCTCTAAGACTAGAAGTTTGCAGGTTATATTGCCATCTGCTTTTATCTATTTGTCATAATTTTGGCTGATTTGAAACATCTATTATTCTCTTCAGGGGAAAAATACCACAAGACCTTCTACGGTCTCAATGCTCATGTCCCCCCAAAATCAACATGTTGGAAACCTAATGACAAATACGAAATGATGGCATTAGAAGGTGGAACCAATGGGAGGAAATTGGGTCATGGGGACAAAACTGTCAGGAATAGGATTGATGTCCCCTAAAAGAGGTCTCAGAGAGCTAGCTCATCCCTTCTAGCACATGAGGATAGAATCAGAAGAGGATCCACGTCTGACCATCCTGCACCCTGATCCTGGACTTCCAGTCTCCAGGCTGTAGACTATGAGAAATAAATTTCTGTTGTTCATAAGGCAGCCAGTATGAGGTATTTTGTTGTAGTGGCAAAATGAAGACAGAAAATTGGTACTGAGAAGTGGGGCGTGCTGTAATAATAAATACCTAAAAATGTGGAAATAGCTCTGAGAGTAAGGAAGGGGTAGAGACTGGAAGAGTTTGGAGGTACATGCTAGAAAAAGGCTACACTGCTGTGAATGGACCACTAGAGCTGTAGAGAAAGCCTCAGTCCTCCTGGAGAATACCTCAGTGGTCATGAACAGAATGCTGGTAGAAATAGGGATGGCAAAGGCCATTCCTCTGATGTCTCAGATATACATGAAGAACATGTTGTTGGAAACTAGAGGAAAGATGTTTCTTTTTAAAAAAATTTTTTTAATGTTTATTTTTGAGACAGAGAGAGACAGAGCATGAGCAGGGAGGGGCAGAGAGAGAGGGAGACACAGAATCTGAAGCAGGTTTCAGGCTCTGAGTTGTCAGCACAGAGCCTGACATGGGGCTCAAACTCACAAACTCCCAAGATCATGACCGGAGCCAAAGTTGGACGCTTAGCTTAACCAACTGAGCCACTCAGGCGTCCCAACAATTCTTAATAGAAAGTGACAAAGGGCTTGGCTGAGTTGTGTTCATGTCCAAATGTTTTTGGAAGATAGAACTTGTGAGCACTGAAATTGGATATCTGTCTGAGAAAGTACCTCAGCAAAGTATTAAAGGAATGACCCGGCTCCTCATTGACTGCTCACGGTAAGATGCAAAAAGAGAGAAAAGATTTAAATTGAGAATTATTCACCAAAAAGGAAGCAGGGTTGAATCATTACGTTTTAAACCTGAAAACAAATACAGCATTGTTGTGAACTATACTTCAATAATAATTTTTTTTTTTAAAGGCAGAACATGTGACTGCCTCTACCTAGATTTTAAAGGATTGGGCAGCCTGGAGCCATGGGTGTGTACCCACCCCAAGCAGAGGGCTGCTTCAGGAATGCCTGTGGCAGGGAGTCTTCACTAGGGTAATACCAAGCAGAGCCATGGCAAGAGGTCGGGCGTGGGGTGGTGCCCCCACAACCTAGAAACATCTGCAAGCACCAAAGTGCAATCCAGCTAGGGAGAGGTGTATCATGGGCTGTTCCCAGCGAAGCCATACAGGTGGTGTTCCTGGAGCACTGGGATCTGACTGTTGCCCCAGTGTGACCAGAAGGTGTGACTGCAGCTCCAGTGGGCCCAGAAGGTGAGAAATACAGCCAAGGAGGAATGGGGTTTATTGTTGTTCCCTCCACTGGGTTTTAGATTTACCTTGGGCCTGTTACTCCTTTTTTCTTTTCTATTTCTTTCCTTTTGAAGTGGGAATATCTATTCTATTCCTATCTCACCACGGTGCTTTGGACACACATGACGTGTTTTATTTCAAAGGTTCACAGCTAGAGTCTCATCTATATGTAATTTAGATGATATTTAGATGAGGCTTTTGCCTTAGACTCTTGAGTTGATGGCATATGAGAAGAGCATGGATTTTGGGGGTCAGGGGCAGAATTCTATGGTCTCAATCTTTGTGTGTCCTTCCCAAGTTTATACGCTGAAAACCTGATGTGCAAGATGCAAGGCCTTACCTAATCTTAGTTACCAGTAGATCAGAAATTCCCACTTGTTCTATAAGGACAAAAGGTCTTTCATTTCCCAAAGGCACCATCTTCAGGGAAAGCAGGGCTATCAGATCCACCAGTGTAGATGAGGAAGTGTTGCAGCTACTGGCACCCTGCTCTACGCTAGACTCTGTGAAAAGAAAGCACGTGAACCTTGGAAGTTAGCCTCGTGCATGACTCTCTCCTTCTGAGGCATGCAATTTAATTTTCTTAATGATAACCTATGCACTATATTTTAGTTATTTATTTACACCAATCCTTTCTCCTAGACAATGAGATCAGGACACAGGTTTTAGTCATTTCTGCTTACCTGTTATCTAGTTTACTGATATGTTACTGACTGGACGGATGGATGAGTGAGCGAAGTCAGTCAGCTAGACGAGGCTTTAAGATTGATTGATTTCTCTTGGATAAGACAAGTGTTTACAGAATTACTTAGTGAACTTTAACCAAAGGATGATTAACACAGGCTAATATTTCGTGTAGCTCAATGGCACTGAATAAAATTTCTAGCCTGAGAGCATTATGATGTTGTATAATCCTGGCAAAAACTCTACAATAACCAACTACATTTGCCAGAATTCCTTCACGTATCTTGCTAAGCTTCAATGCCATCACTACTACTAATGCAGAGGAGTTTCATCTAGAACAAACATTTGTCACCCATAGTCATACGAAGGTTACTAAACTTGAATCGGACTTGAGCGTTAGTTCAGATGATCTGAACTCAAGTTTATTTCAAGCTAACTCAGTAGTTTCATCAGTAAAAGAGAGGGGCTCATATGCATTGTGTATAAATTTACAAGTCAGTAATTACATGGTTCTAGGTAGATCTCTTTCATTAATAGAAAATCCGTTCACTTGATATGTTCTTCAGAGAATGAAACTTAGGAATATTCTTATCTGCAGTACATATACCCCGATATCATAACGTGTTTTACATTTTTCTTACAACAAAAATCTACTAAAAATAAGGGCATGACACATAGAAATTCACAAAATATATGCTAGATTTTGTGCCTGATCAAAAAAAGATCTCTCTTTTTTAAAAAAAGTACTATTTTTACTACTTACTAAAATCATCTGCAGTGTGAAAAAAGGCATGAAATGGTAAATTACCAGCACATTAGCACATAAAAATTAGAGGGAAAGTTAGCAGATTTTTTGATAAGATACTGCATGTTTTTATTACTAGTTAAATTTTCTTACACTTCTCATAAGATAGTGAATATTTTATACAATAAGATACACAATTGATGAGCTACTACATTCTTAAGCAGTTTTCTATTTCCAACAAAGTGATTGCTACACTAAAAATTACAGCAAATGAAAAAAAATTGCAGCAAATGTTAAATGAACTGCCTATTTAAAAAAACATATTTTTTTTCATTAAAGTATTTATTATCTAATTCAAATTTAAACATCTGGGCATTATAAAATTACGTCCTACAGCTATTAGGCACACATGGTATGCAAACCAAGAATGATAACAATATGCATGGTAGCAAAATTATATACATTTGAAGGGGAAAATGAAAGAATTCTTGAGGGGCACCTGAGTGGCTCCATTGGTTAAGCATCTGGCTCTTGATTTCAGCTCAGTTCATGATCTTGTGGTTTGCAAAACTGAGCCCAGCACAGGGCTCTGCACTGACAGCATGGAGCCTGCTAGGGATTCTCTCTCTCTCTCTTTCTCTGCCCTTCCCTTGCCGTGTTCTTTCTTTCTCTGTCACTCTGTCTATCTCTGTCTCTTAAAGTAAATAAACAAACATGAAAAAAAATTTTAAAGAAAGAGTTCTTAACATCACCACAGTTAAAAAATATATGTCACTGAGCTTTGTAAAATCATTCCATTTAAAATGGATATCATTTTAAGTGAAAATGCTTACAGTTAATCCTTGCCTAAAAGAGCTTACTTCATGATCTCCTGATTTCCCCAAAGAATTTGATTTTCATCATTTATGTTACCTCTCGACATCCAAAATAGTTCGACTCAGTAGCATACTTCCACCATTTGTTTAATATCAATCTAGGCGAGATGTGAATTCCCACTTTCTAGGCTCTGATTCGGAAGCTCTCTCTGGAACTTGTTTGCTGTTTCTTTGTCTTGATGTTCTAGGAAAACTATATCCACTAAAACGATGTCTATGAAGTCAGAGCTTTTAATTCTGTTTATTGCTCTATAGCCAGTATCAAGAATGGGTCTCGCACAAAATAAGCATTCAATAAATGTTTGGTAAATACATTTTCTGAATAAATTCTTTTCTGACACGAAAAGTTTCAGAACTCTCCAATTTAGTAACACTAGTCCAACTTAATCTAAGCTAATAAGACATAAGAATGTAAACACGTTTATCACTGGGAAGTCCAAAGTTGAAACTACTTTCCAGCACAGCTAGATCCAATTGAAACGTGATTATCATGGCTTTCTTTCACTCTCTGTAGTTCTTTCCCCCTGGATACATTAGCAGGTCAATCCTTATGGCCTCACAGGATATGCACTACCAAATTCTAGAAAATTCAGTTCACATGGGCTATGAAATAAATGCTAACCCCTAAAATAGTGAAGTGTACAACCTACAAAAGCATACAAGGTAATCTAAGTCATTACCTTCGTCAATATCAGTAGAAAACATTTTGTGTGTGTGTGTGGGTGTATGTGCATCCTTGCATGCCTACATGTATGGTGTGTCTTAAGATAAGGTCTTACTATCCTTGACTATATTCTGTATTGTCCTCAAAGAAATAGAATAACGAATAATGGAATGATGAAATGAGTTATTTTTCCACTCCTGTGGATATGGTCAATAAGTATACTTCTGAAATAAGGGGAATGGAAGAAAAGTGATAGTCAACTACAGATCATTGCTGAGTCCAGGGGAAAAGTACTTTCTCCTTCCTAGAATGTTATCTGCTTCTGATTCTTAGAGATTGAAATAACCAGTAAAAGCCCTCCAATACAAATCTTTAGGAATGGAACTGCTTACTAAATAGACTGAGTAGATACAACAATATATCCGAGGATGTTAGAAACATCACGCTAAATACAAAGTCAATACAATTGGTTGTCTATAAAGAATTTATTAAAAACTATTTGCAGTATATGTGTGTGTGTGTGTGTGTACATTAATTGAGCACAATTCTAGTTATCAAAAAGGTATAGTAATTCTAAGTATTATTATTGACAACTTAATTACAAAAAATTGGTGTGGCAATTCAATTATGGATCCAAGGAGAAGAACTAATATGATACTTCTCTCTCTTGCCTTCTTTTTTTTTCTTTTTTTTAATGTTTTCTTTTTATTTTCGAGACAGAGAGAGACAGAGCATGAGTGGGGGAGGGGCAGAGAGAGAGGGAGACAGAATGTGAAGCAGGATCCAGGCTCTGAGCTGTCAGCACAGAGCCCGACGCGGGGCTCGAACTCACAGACCGTGAGATCATGACCTGAGCTGAAGTCGGATGCTCAACCGACTGAGCTACCCAGGCGCCCCTCTCTCTTGCCTTCTTACTATTTCCCTTAATTTATGTTTCTCCACTTTATGTTGCTTTTGATTTCTTTTCTTCTCTAACACAATAAATATTCTCAATTCTAATTTCAATTCAGTTCTATTTCTATTTCTGTTCTCAATTCTCATAGCCTATCATACATCCTTTCCTAGAACCACATCCTCCTCTTTATCCTATTAATTTATGTTTATTTACCATCCTATATATGTTGAGGATCCCCAAACATATGCCAGATTAACTCCAAATGCTACGTGATTCACCTCTAGCATGTTATTAAGATCCTTCTCTGACCAATGGTTGTATTCCACATCCTTACCATTTCTTGCCTTAAATATTGAAATGGTTTTTAAATAACCATTGCTTTGTTTCCCGCTTTCAGATTTAGATTCCTCCTAACCACTCATGCTGTTACAAATTAACTTTTCAAAACGGAGATCAGGTTATATTATTCCTTGCTCACTACAATGGTTCCCTAATTCCTGGAGAATTAATACCTAATTTTTAAATGTGAAATTCAAGGATTTTCACAGTTTGGGTTTAACTTGCCTATCTAATTTCTCTTCCCACTTTTATCTCATTTGTCCTCTACTCCAGGGTATTAGTCATTTCCTGATTCCACCGTGATCCTGGGAAGCCTCTTGGATGGGACTTGAGATGACCCTATGTTAGCATGTGGTCCAAGACTTGAGTCCAGGGGGAATACACTGGAGATACAATATACACTCAGTTTGTTTTCAAAGCAGCTATTAGTCCTGTCTATCTCTCATTAGATTGGCAACAGACCCTGTTAAGCTCAAAGAGAGCACTGTAGTCTCTTCAATGGTTTCTTTAAAGTGCCTCTCTCCATAGAGGTGAAAAGAAAACTAACACATCCCTGTGAATAGCTGGGAGTAGGGGTTAGGCAATAAGTATGTAGGTGGATCTTCTAGTTTTGCACTCCACAAATCCTTCATATTTCATTGAATCTGAAGAGCCACTGATTATAAGAGTCTTTAGTAATTTACATTCTGCTGAGAAAGACAATAAGCTGCCAAAAAATACATGATATACTACTGATTTTAAGATATTCCTTGATTTCAGAGATGTCAAACCAACTACCCATTCTACTTCTTTGGGATATGGATAAGGGTGAGACTCACAGTCCACTCCTCTCTGAAGAAATTCACTTCCATAATTTTCATTTAATCCTTTCTTATCATACCCTGGGTGGAATTAGAGGCTTAAGAGTCATCTGATAGCCCTTCCTGGTCACCTATTTTTGCTTCAAACAAAATTTAATTATAGCATTATGTTATATGTACCATTTTACACAGCAACTTCTCCTACATCTTTTAAGATTCAGGAAAAATATTTATTTTATATGTATATTATATATATATATATAATATTATCTATTATCTATTATTTTATATATATTACATATATATAATATTATCTATTATCTATTATTATATATATAATATTATCTATTATCTATATATATAGAAATATATATATTAGTTTATTTATTTTGAGAGCAAGAGAGAGAGAGAACGGGCAGAGAGAAAGGGAGAGAGAATCCTAAGCAAGCTCTACACTATCAGACCATAGCCTAATGTGAGGCCTGAACCCAGGAACCATGAAATCATGACCTGAGCCAAATCAAGTCAGATGCTTAACTGACTGAGCCACCCACACCCCCTAGAAAGCCTTTTCTGATTCTTATGTACCAAACTCTTCTCAGGGCCAGGGAGCATAAATTCCTTTTTTTTTTTTTTTAATAACCAAAGGGAGCCAAGAATACTCAATGGTAAAAGGATGATCTTTTCAACAAATGTTGGAAAAACTGGAATCAGTTGTAAAAAAGTGAATACGGACCCCTACCTCATGACAATCACAAAAATTAAGTTAAAATGGACTAAAAATTTAAACACGAGACCCGATACAATAACATTCATCTACAACAAAGCATAGGAAAGAAGTTCCTTGACATTGGCCTTGGCAATGATTTTTTAAAAGGATACCAAAAGTATAAGAAATCCAAGCAAAAATCAACAAATGGGAGTACCTCAAACTTAAAAGCTTCTGGACAGCAAAAGAAATAACACAATGAAAAGACAATATGTAGTATGGGAGAAAAGTTTTGCAAACCATGAATCAGGTAAGAGATTAATATTTAAAACACATAAAGTACTCCTAAGCTCAATACCAAGAAAACCCTCAAACAATATGATTACAAATGGACAGAGGAACTAAGTAGACATCTTTTTCAAGGAAATCATCCAAATGGTGAACAGGTACATGAAAAGAGGTTCAACATCACTAACTGGCAGGAAAATGCAAATGAAAACCACAATGAGCTATCATCTCCTCCATGTTAGAATGGCTATCATTAAGAAGATAAAAGATAACAACTGTTGGCAAGGATTTGGAGAAAAGGGAACTCTTCTACATTCTTAGTGGAATGTAAATGGGTATAGCCACTCTGGAAAACAGTATGAAGTTTTCTCTAAGAATGAATGAATGAATGAATGAATGAATGAATGAATGAATGAATAAATAAAGAACTACCATATGATCCAGCAATTTCACTTCTGGGTATATATCAAAAGGAAAGTGAAAACAAGATAATGAAAATATATCTGCACGCCAATATTCATTGTGGCATTATTCACAATAGACAAGATATAGAAACAACCTAAGTTGTTGGTTACGGCATACACACACACACAATGGGGTATTATTCAGCTATCAGAAAGTAGGAAATTCTGCCGTTTGTAACAATGTGGATGGAACTTGAGGGTGTTGGGCTAAATGAGATAAGTCAAGCAGAGAAAGACAAATACTGTACACTATCATGTATATGTAGAATCAGAGCTTTGTAGAACCTGTAGGAAGAGAGGCTAGTATGGGTACTAGGGGTTGGTGGGGAAACTGGGAAGATATTTAGGAATACAAACTTGCAACTCGTAGATAAACCTATCCTGGAGAGCTAATACAACACTAAGGAAAACTGTCAACAGTACTGTATTGCAAACTTCAAAGTTGCTAAGAAACTAGATCTTAATTGTTCTTACCACAAAAAGAAATGATAATTATATGACATGAAAGCAGTGTTAGCTAATTCTATGGTGGTAATCATTTTGCAATATTTAAGTATATAAAATCAATACATTGTACCCCTTAAACTTATATGCTATATGTTAATTATATCTCAATCTTAAAACTTATTACAAAGCATATTACTAACTGTAGTTCTTGTTCATATCGGTCAGTCTATTTTTGTGTTTCTAGTGTCTAGACTACTGCCTGGAACACAGGCTCTATATCTGTTGAAAAAGTGAATGTATCAGAAGTTATAAAATAGGAAGCCATCCTGCTACTTCCGACATGACCTAGCATGGTTTTAGTACTTTCATGCGATCTTTACACATCTAATATCTAGTCTTTAAATGTTCAGACTCAAAAAATTCATTTTATTAATACATCTTGAAGTAACTAGGCTTTGTAACAAAAGACAGGCTAAATTACATCCTGAAACACTGACTTTTATTCTTAAAATGTAAGTTTATGCTGCTAAGCATACCTGCCAAGTGGATAAAAACTTCACCTATCATTGCCTGATCACTATAAGGGAAATGAATTGAAAACCAGAAGCTGTTTGCTAAGCATGTGTATCATGAAAAATCATAACCAACGTTGTAATAAGAGGTCATCATACAGAAGCCTGAAAGACTCTCTGGTTAATGATAATGAACTTATAAATTGGATGAGACATTTTCTATTCTGAATAGATTTCTATTCTTGATACAGAAATATTACCGCCTCTAACTAACTAGATTTTTCTTATGCAGGTTAGTGGTCCTTTGCTTTGTCAAAATAACAATTACCTGATTTATGTAACCAACAGTTCTGTTGGTTGAAGTGTTTTCAGAAATTCCCAGATTCAATAAAGATGAGAAAACATTCTCATTAAGAATGGATTTAAAGATTGTCTCCTAGAATGTGACGGTGCTGCACATCATAAAATTCTTTATGTGTTGATTTTTATGGTTTCAGAGGAAAATTTTTGCCTTAAAATTTTTTGATCCTAATTGGAAGGACACATAAGAATTTCAATGCAGGAAAACTTAAAATTCTGCTCTGCAAAGGAGAAAGAAAATGATTTACACTGTTAAGACTGGGTGGCAATATAATTAAGTATTATGGGGTAAAATGACTAAGTACATATTTTGACTAGGTAATAGAATATATTTCTTCAGTAAGAAATTTATTGGATCATAGAATAATTTCTCTTGGGAATTTCTGTGGGAAAAAAATGAGTTTATTTGCAGTATTGATTTTCTTACTCCCTAAGCAAGTGACTCATTGAAGTCTATATTAAGAAAGAAGTAATCCAAGAAAAAGCTGTGATAAATCTAAAATTTGATTGCATCTATTATAAGAGTCAGATGATTCACTAGAGAATAAGGTAGACTATGATAAAAAATTTTGGCCTAGTTTAGTTACACACACTCTGATTTTTATCCAATAATCAACCAGACAGCCATTTCCAAACCAAGGTAGCTAGTTTTATATTTGTTTTACTAAGAATATATTCATTTTAATTTAAAAAAAAATGTGTCAAAAGTAAAAGCATAAAGAAATGTTATCAACAGAGTTCCTTGGACGGTTGACCTACAATGATATTTTAGCACGAGACAACTCATCAAATTAAGTTGTGATATTCTTACCAAAGACAGCTATTACCTAATCCACGACCTTTTCTCTCCCAGATAAAAATGTAGCAATTTTTCATTTAATTAGTTTTATAATATATATGTGCTACTATACATTTTGGATTCACATTACTTGTAAAAACTATTCTGAAACTAAAATGAGATCCCTGCTGAGGTTTTAGAGAAGGAAGCTGTTTAATGTACGTTCTAAGTTAAAACTAACCATGTGCTTCCAGCTAGAAAACATCTGTGGGCACAGCTAGACCTAATCCATGGGGTTATATTCCCTATATGCATAGAGAAATATCTTTTGATTTCCTCCGCATGAATTCTTTCTACTACTCTTACATTACAGATTTTTTCTCATGTGACGCTAATTAAACAGAATTTTTTAAGAAGAAATTTCCACTGTTTTGCTTTAAATGAAATTTCAGGAGAAAAGATATTATTGAAAAATGATAGAGTGTATATGAATAAACTGTCTTAACCTTAACATCTCTTTCACTTCTTTGCTCAATGTTTTCATTGTAAAATATCACTGTTCTTACTCCCCAGTGAAAAACAATTTCCTCCACAAATGTTGTTTTCCAAAAATGTATTATTATTTCTAAAGATAAAAGGGATAAAAGATGAAAGACTCCATAATCTTGTTGGGTAAAAATATATATATGTATCTCGTATAGGTATCACCAGTGAACTTGGTTCTTTTTAGTGTGATGTAAAGATTTTTAAGCCAATTTTCTTTTTCTGTCCCTAGAGTCACTATCTATAAATGAAATGGCCAATAGTCACAATATTTTACTATGACTACATGGGCTTTGTATTTCATAAAAATCATATCTTCTTGAAGGTCAACAACTCATCTATTTTAATACAATACACCCCCGACATTCGTGGTCAGTTAAAAAGAAATATATCTATTTCTAAAATGTAACACCTTGTTAAAATAGATATCTTTGTGTGTATCTCATATATGTTTCTTGTCTATGACAAAACTATTTAGTTGTCAGATTCATAGTATAGAAAAATAATTTTAAGATACCTTTTAGATTTTAAGAGATCAGTTAATTTAGTTCATTTTTGTATTTTTTGTTCTCTTACTCCAAAAATGTTTTTTTCCATATTATTATTTGAGGTGGAAAACTCTCAATTATAGACTTTTAAAATATGCAAGAAAATGTTGAGTAAAGAGCATTGGGATTCTTTAGATTTCTATTCTGTTAGACAGATAGTGCTGACATTAAAACAAAACACAGGCCTCAAAATCTAAAACTGATATTAAAAGTCGTTCAGTCAATATGTAAAGATTTCGAAATAAGTTAAAGGGAAGAAAAGTTAAGTAGGACATTTGGTAATCACGTATAAGAAATAAGGTTATTTTTTAATGTTTATTTTTGAGACACAGACAGAGACAGAGTGTGAGCATGGAAGGGACAGAGAAAGAGGGAGACACAGAATCTGAAGCAGGATCCAGGCTCTGAGCTGTCAGCACAGAGTCCGAGGCGGCGCTTGAACTCATGAACTGTGAGATCATGACCTGAGCCGAAGTCGGACACTTAGCTAACTGAGCCACCCAGGCACCCCAATAAACAAGGTTATTTGATGCAATTTTTAATAAGCATATATTCAGATCTTATTTTTATTGACATATAGGTTACATAAAGTTAGCTCTCAATTTGTTAATCGTAAACCAAAGTAAGTTTAGATTTAGCACCACAAATATTGCCATTAATACTTTGATCCTAAAGCAGCTACTCTGTTTCCTACTATTTGTTTCAGCACTTGGAAAAATTTCAATACAAGAAAAATGTCACTTTGATCTCATGCTCTATATCTTCCAGAGAAATAATGCTATTGATAGACCATGACATTTTATCCGAACACTTAAATTTTCTTTTTTACATTGTTTGATTGTTTCGGATAGCAATATAGAATAATGGTCATATAAAACAAAGAAGTTTTATGTCTACTTGAAAATGACATTTAACTTTGTAAAATAGCTAAACTATAGATTTTGAAAGTGCTTAACTTTTAAAGGCATTTCCTAAACACACAAAGTGCCTCCCTTACAGAAGTCACTCAAAAGGTTTAAATGAATGAATGAATACAAATTCTATCTATGCTTTTCTAGTATTAGCATACAGTATTGTGTTCGGGGTCCCCAAGACCACCCCCCAAGTTCAATGCTTCACTTGGAGGACTTACAGGACACAGCATAGATATAGTTTTACTCATGACTGTAGTTTATTACAGTGAAAGGATTCAAAGCTAAATCAGCAAAGGGGAAAGACACATGGGGAGAAGTCCAGAGGAAATCAGGCACCAGCATACAAGAGTACCCTCCTGGTGGAGTCACACAGAATGAGTTTAATTCCTCCATCAGTTAGCTGTGACAACATATATATAGTGTTGTCTAGAAGGGAGGCTCTCTTGAACCTAGTATTCCAGGAATTTTACTGGGAGTTGGTCACGGGATTGACCATAATCACTGAAATCAATCATAATTTCATAACCATAATCACAGAAAGAAAGCAGACATACAGTATCAGTTGCATTGAACAGGTTAGGCACAATGAGCCACTCTTGTCATTCAGCAAAATGTTAAGCCACTGTGAGAAACTTTTTCTTAGCCAAGTTTCTAGACCACGGCCGAAGGCCAATCTGACAAGCGGGCCTTTCTAAGGATAGCAGTGTCAGGCCGGCTATGTTGTTCTCTATACTTGGGTGAAAAAGGAAAAGCACATGTCAGCATCTATATTAGACATTTCATAATGCACACTGTTATGATTTTCCTATCAAGGAAGAAAACTGAAATCCACTATTATTTTTAGAGGTCGGATAGTAGGTGTCCTGGGTATCTTCCACTTTCTTTTCCAGATTCATCCTCTGCTTTGTGACTCAGAGGCATCAATGGACAGTATCAACTAGCTCTCTACCCCTCAAGCTTCCACTTGGGTTTGGCAATTGGGAGGCACGGCAAAAGGTTGAATGACAGGAGGGGGGTGAGTTTGTGAAATTTATGAATATTGTACCAAGTCCACAGGACTTCTGTCAGGGCCCTGACTGATGGCAGCATTAGGAGGCAATAATCGCTCCAGGACAAGCTCTCAGATGGAGATTCTGGGAGCCTTCTCTGGGAAGCATATCAGCAGCTTCCTTTCTGAGAGGTAATGGCATGTCTGTAAACCATGCCACATAGTGAGACCATTATTGCTCAAATTATCACTAGTGGTGCATAAGCGAGTATGTACATGGAGGGCAAAGTACTGGGAGATAAAGTAGCTATGGCAGTCAGTCACTATGGTGACAAAAATGACTATAAATATTATAGCTCCCTCTGAAAAGCCCTAGAGAAGAAGCCCTAGGAAGAAGGAGACAGTTAAGGCTGTAAATACCCAACCCAGAACACAAATGGAAAATCAGAAAACTTTGAAAGTAGCTTTAAAGAAGTACTCCATCTCCTACTGCAGTAGGGCATCTAGAACTGAATATTACACTCACATCTGGATTCTGAGAGTCGCAGAGGTGCAGCACTAATTAGATGCTTCAACCATTCCAGGACTTTTAAGCAAAAGGAGTGGGGGCTTATGACACATGTCTGATTCTGACATGATAGGAGACATAATGAGGCTGAAAACTGCACTTTCAAATCCCCCTTAACTTCTGCTGGTAGAAGCAGCTGCTATCCACACCCACTCTATTGAAAACGCCAACCTTCTCCTGTGTAAGCCTTTTTATATCTGCACATATGTAATTTGCCACGCATGGAGGTTCACACTCACCATTGCACAATGTCTGTGTCCCTTTCTCTCCGTGGAGAGACACAACTAGTGGACAGACGTGACTAAGTATCTTATGATTATCTTATGATATCTCATTCCATCCTTTTAGCAGGGAATATGCAGTTCTTTTGTCAAACTTAAATTTTAGACTAAGATTTTTCTATAACCATGCACAAAAAAAAAAAGAGCCAAAAGAGATTTTTGGGGGGTGGGAGGGGCAGAGGGATGGACATAAATACAAGGTGTTTGTTGACTACATTTCTTGAGCTTGAGTTATCTATGTTTTTAGTTTCATGAAACTCATACTACCTCTTTCCTCCTGGGAACTCTGAAAATTCCTTCTCTCAGTGACTTATTTCCTGGAAATGTTATCTACTAAGTTAGCACCATGGCATTCTGTTCTCTGTTTCTCTCAGACAAGTTTGTGCCCCTAGCCAGCTTCTTGTATGTTCTGATGGAGTTGTACTACATCTCAATTCCTTTTGACAGAAAGATTAAGTTCTACATTGGCTTTAACCTCTTAAGAATCCTTTATGGTACAGAACATGAATCCCATGTGACTTTCTGTATAACACTATTGAAAACTCTCTTGCACTGTAGCAAACTAAGATTTGACTCTGTAATCACTCTCTTATTGACTTATTTCCCCTGACATTGGGTGAATGTTTCCTATTTAGATTTCACAACTCCTTGAAAGTATTAAGGACACAAATGAATATTCACCTGACTCCTTTTCCTTACTCTGACATGGGTTGGACTTCATTTATTCTAGGTACCAGGGGACCATCTTCCCTTAAGGAAAGTGCTCATAAAAGTTTAACACATACCAGAATCACTAGGGGACCTGTTAAAACATAGATTTCTGGGCCACACTCCCAGAGATTTTGTTTCAATAAGTGTGTGTTTAGGTCTGAGAATTTGGGCCTCTAGCAAGTTCTCTGATGATGCTGATGTTTTTGGTTAGGGATCTCGCTTGGAGAATTGCTGCTCTAGAATAATACATCACTTCAGCCTGAATAAACTTATTAGAATCCATTCTGCCAGGTAAAAGTGAGTTTCAAAATATAAAAAATACCTTTTTTAAAATATTTATTTATTTTTGAGAGAGAGGACAGGCAGAGGAGAGGCAGAGGAGAGGCAGAGAGAGAGGGAAACACAGAACTCAAAGCAGGCTGCAGGCTCTGAGCTGTCAGCACAGAACCTGAGGCAGGGTTTGAACCCACAAACTGTGAGATCATAACCTGAGCCAAAGTTGTATGCTTAACCTACTGAGCCACCCAGGCGCCCCAAGAACATACTGTTTTTCACAAGGCCAGATTTGGAGAGACTCTTTTCAAATAGACATAATGGTACATGCTACCTGAATTAGGAAAACATTTTAACAGAATGAGGTATAAATACCTTAATTCCTACCTGGGTAAAGAAGGGTTCATAAATCTCAACTCCTTTATCAGATCCTTGTAGTAACACCTCCTGACCACGTCTCCAGCTGTACCGAACAGGTGGATTGGAACTGGCAACACACCGGAGGAACACTGTTCTCTCATAGTGAAATTGTTCTTTAGCTAAAAAAGAGATCATAGCCCAAGCTGAAGTTGGACGCTCAACCGATTGAGCCACCCAGGGGCTCCAAAACAGGGTCCTGCCATCTTGACACAAAGGTATAGTTCAACTTGTGCTAAATATTGTTCAACTCCAAAAACTGGTCCTGGGGGTGCTATCATGCCATCGGTGGTCTCCTAAGGCATACCAGTCAAAGGACGAAATGTCCTGGATATGTTGGAGAATTTTTATTCTCTGTAATCATTCAGGGACTCCCATTTCTCAGTAAGACAGTCCCACAGTGCTTAAAGTGCTTTTTCAACTAAAAGGGGGTCAATGCTCCCCCACCCAAATGGGCCACACTGGCATATTGATGATTATTTTAAATAAAAGTTACTTAAGCTATAGCCTGTGCAAGAAGGACAGTGAGACCGTCCTATGTGCCCTGCCCTCTTCTGGTACCAGGAGGTAAAGAGATTTTCTTATTACCAGAGATAAGGTGTGTAGAGCTAGGAAGGCTGTATAAAAAAACCTTGTTACTTTTCGGGAATCAAATTTTGATAATCGTGATTCATAGTTAATCAAAGCTACAAAACACAGATTTTCTTTGTCCTGTCAATTCCTCACAGGTTTATTGTCTCTTCGCCTCAAATGTATAAAAACTGCCTGCCTTGGTCATTTCTTCAGTTTAAATTTCAGTGTTAGGCTTCCATGAGCATAGAAACTTTAGTTAAAGAAAGTTAAACTTTGTTATTTGTTTGTTTGTTTGTTTGTTTTCCTCCTACTAGTCTTTAACTCTTTTCAATTTAATTCTGAGACCAGCTAGAAGAGACTTGAAGGATAGAGTAAAAATTTTCCTCTTCAACAAATTCAATAGAAGCTCATAGAAAGAAAGCATATTTGAGGTGAGAGATAGTGACAATTGTGAAACAAGCTGTGGAAAGTTCAGCAATGTAATGCTTAGAGCAAGCAAGAACAAACATTTGCTTTTTGTGGATGTGGGTGTTTTGCGTAGGAAAAGAATTATAACACAACAGAGCAAAGGTTACAGATATATTCCAGATATAGAACCATGGATATTTGAAAATGGCAGGATGAAAAGATCTCTGTCTCTCCAGAGGTTGAAAGAAATGGGATAGTCAAGAAAATAGAAACAGAATCAGACTCTGCTAACATCAGGTTTAAAACAATCTTTACCTGGACCATTCTTGCTGGTAAACTATATATCTTCTATTGCGTGCAATCTGCAGCAAAGAAAGCATCTTTTGTTTTCACCTACAAGGGAGAAAAGATAAGATATACTAGGATATTTATGGAATTTTGAGAATCATGGGCTAGAACGGTGGTTTTTAAAATTGACTGCACACTCAAATAAACTGAAAGAGTTAGAAAGAGAAAATTCCCATACCCAGGGTGCACCTCACACAATCCAATGTGAATGGAAACCAGACTTTCAATTATTTATTTATTTATTTACTTACTTACTTATTGTTAATGTCCCCAGGTGATTCTACTATACAGCCAAGGCTAAGAACAAAACTGACTAAATTTGCAAAATTAGTCCTTGCCAAAGTGAACAACAGTACTGGCATGGTCTTCTGTTTTTTTGTGGTTTTTTTTTTCATGAAATTTGTTTTCAATCATGTGGGATATTTGTAGTAAAATAAAGCATTTAAAAGGCAAAGATATTTGCATTACAACCGATTTGTAAGTAGCAAAGTTAAGGTTAAAGTTCAAATGATTAGAGCTGGGACTTCTATTCAAAAAACTCCTCCCTTGTCTTCCTTGAAGTACTTGCTCAAATCAGCTTTTAAACCTTCAATAAAGTGATTGATGTCTATCAGCCTAGAGTTGGTACTTTTATTTTGGATGAAATTGACTTTTCAAGACATTGAAAGCTGACACATTTGAAAACACTTAACTAGCCAATCCCAAGTATCAGATTCCTATATAACTCTTACAAGCAATTTCTAGAACTACATTTGTTTCCTGTAATGTGTTTTCTTTGTAATGAAAATTTACTGTTCAGAACTGGGAAAATGTGTGTATTTTTTAGCAAATCATATCTGTACAATCTTTTTTTTCCAACCATTTCTAAATGTGATTTTGTTTTACTTTGTCCTCCTTTGTTCTAATGATGAGAAAATTGCAACCATGATAAGTGCTTTTGGAAATAATCGATGCTGATTACCTAAACCCCCAAATATTTTTCTGCTATTGCAAACTATGGAGTGGGTCATTTCTTTTATATATTTTGTAACAAATATCTATTGGATATTTACTCTGTGCAAGGCACCACGCCAAGCATTACAGAATATTAAAAATTATCCAAACACATTGTCATCTGTTCATTTAGAGAAAGATGTACAGGGTAATGGTCCAAATTTTTTTTAATGTTTATTTATTTTTGAGACAGAGAGAGACAGAACACAAAGGAGAGGGGCAAAGAGAGAGGAAGGCACAAAATCTGAGCATTCTCCAGGCTCTGAGCTGTCAGCAAAGAGTCCAATGCCGGGCTTGAACCCATGGACTGTGAGATTATGACCTGAGCCATACATGGATGCTTAGCCAAATGAGCCACCCAGGCACCCCAGGAAAATGGTTTTTAACTTCAAAAACTACAGAATTGGAAGAAATTATTTTCTTTCTGTCTCTAAGCAGCCATTTGCCAGTAATATTACAGATTGTTTTTATTGCCCATTTATTGGGAATAAGACTGGGATTCAAAATGCATATTTAAAAGTAATTGTAATTCAAATATTCTCTTGTACAAAAGATTGATGTTAAGCTACCTCAGGCAAAATGATCTGAGTAAAAAATCCACTTTCACAAAAGTGTAATTTAAGGGTCACAACCTAAATTGTCTTTGAGATTGTATTGGTAAATTGAATGGAAATAGGGCAATAGGGAGTACTGGGGACTGTAGCAAACTAAAGCCACATGTTGTTATGAGAATATATACCCCATGTGTCTTCTAATTTTTATGAATAAGTAATAAGATAGACATCCATAGAAAATATACTAATTTTAAAAACACTTTATAGATTACACAACAGCCACTGAATGGCCTAAGAAAACTTGCAGGTTGAAGCGGGTGTCTGAGATGACTGTAGTTTTATACCTAATCCATGAACAGCTAACATTCGCTCAGCTCTTAAAGCATCCTAGGCACTAGGTGCTAAGAGTTATATCCATTAATTGATGATTCAACAAAAATGTGTTTTCCTCTAATGGAGGAAAAAATAAATTCCACTTTACAATCTCTGTGAATCAGAGATCAGCATGCTGGTGAGGCACTGGTCGCTTCCCTCACTGACGTCAAACCTGACCTATGATCCTTCCACTTTGCCCTTCTTCCACTTTAGAAGGATAGGAAGATACTTTCAAAGAAAGTACTAGATCAACTTTCATGGTTACCTCAAATACCTATAATAAGTAGTGAGTATATTAGTTCAAACTGTTCGGTATTTAGAAAAAGCTATGTGTAAACTAAGAAAACAATAAAATGATTTTAATGTAATAAAGTTATCTCAAGCAAGGAGCCAACTTTAAATTTTTTGGTGAAAAGTTTTGAGTCATATCCATAAAAATTAAAACAATGGAAATAATGAACATCAATAATATTTAAATTTGTTCTAGAAATATTAGCCAGATTACACAAAAAGAAATCAGATTAGTCAAAATCAGAAAAATGATATAAATGTAAAAAATCTACTTAACCAAGATTATATACCTGGAAACCTCATGAAAATAAAATACAAAACTGTTCAAATTACTAAGAATTCATTATACCAGCAATAACTAGTTGAGAAATGTAATAGAAAACTTTTTTGATTTATAAAATCAAGGGTATCACATGATAAACTACAGAGGAAACATGCAGGATCTATATGAAGAAAAATGATAAATTTTATAAGAAGCCTAAAAGAAATCTAAAAACATTGCATTCTATCACAACTCATAAATTCAATATTTAATCAATATTAAAAGTTACATACTGTATTCTCTAATGAATTCATACATTGTATCCAACAAAATTGCAGTGGGTTTGTGGGAGAGATGCTTAACAAAATAATTCTGAAGTTTGAGGGGAAAAATAGCAAATACCATATAAAACTTTGAAAGGGAGACTTCAACGGTCTTTCTTGCTCAAATATTAACATTTGGTGAGTACACTTTTATAACTAATCTCCATTATGCACTGTCTGTGTGCACACTATAAAGTCCCTTCCCCTTGTAACTTAAAGTCTAAAGCAGAATAAGAGAACAGAAGAATACCAAGTTACAAAGTTACAACGCAGGAGGCTAGGTAATAAGATAGGACAAAAACTGCTGTATGAGAGCACATAGGAGAAACTACGAAAGAGAAAAACAACATTGGATCCGATGCAGAAACAAACCAAGGAGACAGAAAGCTCAGAATCAGTAAGCATGAACACTTCAACTCAAGTATGGAGTTTCCAAATAGCTTAAGATCCAGCAATCCTACCAGGGGGTATATATCCAAAAGAAATGAAATCAGTATCTCTAAAAGATATCTGTACCCTCTTGTTCTTTTTCACCCTCATGGTCATTGCAATATTATTCATATTATGAATTTGTAAAGGTATGGAAACAATCTTAGTGTCTGACGGGTGAATGGATAAAGAAAATACCCTTTCTATCTACCTACCTACCTAGGATTTTTTCTCAGAACATTTCCATGAAAGAACAAACTATAAAATAGATAAATATGCTAAGTCATGAAAATAGAATCAACAATTAAGAGGTAGTATGATTTAAGAGATGAAAAAGAAGAAGTAAAATCTTGCCATTTGCAATGACATGGATGGGGCTAGAATGAATTACGTTAAGCTAAACAAATAAATCAGAGAAAAACAAATACCATATGATTTCACTTGTATGTAGAATTTAAGAAACAAAACAGATGAACATATGGGAAGGGGGTGGGGGAAAGCACAGAGGAAAGCAAACCACAAGAGACTCTTAATGGTAGAGAGCAAAATGAGATGTGATGAAGGGAGGCAGGTGGGAGAAGGGCTACATGGGTGATGGGTATGAATGGGGGCATTCATCATAAGTGATGAATCATTGAATTCTACTGAAACCAATATCGCACTCTATGTTAACTAAATTTTAAATATTAAAAAAGTGTTTATAGATAAAAAAAGAAAATGAAGAAGTGGTAATACTGATGCTGTTTATAACCATAAATAATCTGTAATTTATGTTTTCTAAGTGCTTAATATTTGTCTTCAAAGATCATTGGCATACAGTAGGCATTTACTATTCAATGGTTTCCTTTTGGGATTATAGCTTTTTCAATATGCCTTATTGTTCATTTCACAGAAACCAATGTTTTTTATGCCACAGCAGTCATTGAAAAAGGATTAACTATAAAAAAATCATCCTATGTCTAATTTAAATAAATTTATTTTTATAAATGCTTTGCTCCTATTTCGGTTTCTCTTGTTAGTATGAACTAATCTAAATAGCTCATATAATTTTGAGATCATAAACTTAAGAACTCATTAGTTCTCATTTGTTGTTCTCTTGTATCACTCAAGATATACACAAATTATACGCTCATTTAATATCTCAGATACTAATGATATATTAGCAGTATTTAAGTCTTTCAGATATAGGGGTCCAATTACATCAAATGAAGAAGGAAGTATTCTACTAGGTTTTAAATTGAATGCATGACACATGGTTTTAGAAAATAAAGAACAAAGAAGTATCCTTTTTTCTTCTACTTTCTAAAGTGTTACATCCCTACACTTAGTGGTATCGTGTGTGTGTGTGTGTGTGTGTGTGTGTGTGTGTGTAAACTACAAGTAATATTAGCAGCTTTCCTAGGAAGTAGAACATTGTCCATACCTTATTTTGGTGGTTGTTTTTTTGGGCAGTTATTTTGCCTAGATTTCTCTCGAGTTTGGTTGAATTATCCTCCATGCCATTTGCAAAAGTATTAATCATAAATAAAAGGCCAAATATGATATTTCCAATTTTAATCACCTCTTCAGCCAGTGTTATTGCTAGATGATACTTGATTATTCTCATCTATAGCCAAGTTAACGCCTTTTAACAAGATCTTTTTGTCCATTATGACTTTGATCTCTAAAAAAATGTTTTTTTTCCAGTACAGAAACTGAGTTTTACATTTGTGGCCATGCTTGTACAAGCTACATACAATATTTATCTAAACTTAGTAGCAAAAACACACTTTTCAGTGTGTTTAATATTCTTTCAGTTACAATAAACTATTGGTTTAACAAAGAGTTATATTTTATTATATACACATTTGGAATATAAAATGATGTTCAGCAAACTCATTAATAAAATATTACAACTGCTCTCTGGGACATTAAAATTCCCCACATATTATTCAGAAAACTAATATAGCTTCTTAGTTATAAACAAAATTTATTTTAAAGAGTAATTGGAGGGTGCCTGGGTGGCTCAGTCCCATTCTTGATTTCAGCTCAGGTCATGATCTCCCTGTTTGTGGGTTCGAGCCCCGAACCAGGCTCTGGGCTGACAGTTCAGGGCCTATTTAGAATTTTTCTTTTTCCATCTCTATCCCTCCCCTGCACAAATGTGCTCTCTCTCTCAAAATAAGTAATTAAACTTAAAAAAAGAGCAATTGGATATCATTTTATGGATTTTTTAGCTAGATGATCTCACAATGATTTATACCTAAATTAGTAAAAATATATTTCATATTGTAAAATAATGATTTAATTTTTAAAATAATTAAATATTTTTTAAAAATTTAAGTGCTCCTAAATGTTATTTTTTAAAATATCAGTTTGCATGCCCACACAGAAACATGTATAATATTATGCTATGTCATTAAATAATAAAAGTCATAATTGCTGTGAGAAATATAAGATTGGGTAATATTCCAAAATTTTAATTTATAAAGTACTATTTATCTCATTAGTTCTTTGCAAACTACTCTGTTGGCTCAAAATCATTTCAGCATGAAATAAATTACCAGAATAATGAATATTTGGGGATTCCAAAGGAACTTCAAATAGGAATATACTGCATTCATATAAATATTTAACTTGTTTTGATTTTATTTACTTTTATGGGCTTTGAAAGGTTTACAAACTTTTCTTCACTCTTCACATATTTATGCCATGAAATTTAATATGAAATGAGGGGAAAAAACCTTCTATATTTAAGGTAAAAATATTAAGCAACTAGTAAAATGTTGCCAAGGAACTAAAGCTATATGCAGAAGACAAGAAAAATGGGTTGTCCTGGGTGCAGGTCAGGAAATATAATTATGTATATGATGCAAAGGTATTTCAGATCCAGATTTTTGCAATCTTTAAAGATTGCAATGAAGACATCCTGCTTATTTAGTCTATAAGGTTTGAGTTCAAAACAGTATTTGTATGTATGCATGCGTACATGTGTATATGTCTAAGTATTAAGATGATAGTGGTATTATCAAAAACCATACTATGGATACAGTGTAGAAACTTCATAAGAGCGGTGTATAGGGAGGTGTTATTAACAGTGGCTAAAGAAGTAAAGACATTATTGGGGTGCCTGCGTGGCTGAGTCAGCTAAGCATCTGACCTTGGCCCAGGTCATGATCTCACAGTCCATGGTTCTGTGCTGACAGCTCAGAGCCTGGAGCCTGCTTCAGATTCTGTGTCTCCCTCTCTTCTCCTCCCCTGCTCATGCTCTGTCTCTGTCTGTCTCTCTCTCAAATATAAATAAACATTAAGAAAAAAAAAAGTAAGGACATTACTGAAGAAATTTGAATGTTCAGTTAAGTTTCTGAACTGAAATGGGTATCAGAAGTTTTAAGAACCAATGACAGAGAGAGGGACCTGGGGGACTCAGTTGGTTGGACCTCTAACTTCTGCTCAGGTCATGATCTTACAGCTTGTGAGTTGAAGCCCTATGTCTGGCTCTGTGCTGACAGCTCAGAGCCTGGAGCCTGTTTCAGATTCTGGGTCTCCCTCTCTCTCTGCCCCTCCCCCACTCACGCTTTGTCTCTCAAAAATAAATGAACGTTAAAATAATTTTAAAAAAAGAAGAAACGACAAAGAGACAACAAAATGGAGACTTTAGATAATTCAGTGAAAAATTCATATGAGGAATTAGAAAGGAAGAATTGAAATGTTTAATGTGTACATAGTAAAATTTTAAAAACTAATTAAATGGCTGAATAAATTAATAGATGTCACAAGTAAAGGGATGAGATATTTAAAAAAAATAAATTTTATTTTGAACTAAAAACTCTTTTCATTCTTAATTCTGTTCTGTCAAAACTAACATTTAACTTTTGACTTTGAACAATTTTAGAGATAGAAAAAAGATACAAAGATAGTACAAAGTCACGCATACCCTTCTTCCAGCTATGTTAACATCTTATGTAACTATCGTGTTTTTATCAATTTCAGAAATAAATATTGTTCTGATATTTTTAACATTAATTTATTTATTTTGACAGAAAGAGCAGAAATGGGGAGGGGCAAAGAGAGAAGGAGAGAAAGAATGCCAAGCAGACTCTGCATTGTCAGCTCAGAGCCTGACACGGGCTTGAATCCATGAGCTGTGAGATCATGCCCTGAGCCGAAATCAAGAATGGGACACACATGACTGAGCAACCCAGGCATCCCTTGTTATGACATTATTAACTAAACTCTCTTTATTTAGATTTCATCTGCTTTTCCCACTAATGTCCTTTATTTGCTTCAGGATCTTCAGTCTAGAATACCACATCGCATCTAGCAGTTAGGTCTCCTTAGGTAACTCCAAACTATTACTGTTTTTATTACCATTTTATTCTTGTTATTTTTTATGAACTTGTCATTTTGAATTGTGTTGGTCAGTTAATTTGGAGAATATCTCTCAATTTGGGCTTGTCTAATGTTTTTTAATGATCAGAACTAAATTATGGAATTTAGGGAGTACCACAGAGAAGAAGAGACCTTCATAGAGCATCATACCAGGGGTAAAAGATATGAATATAACTAATTACTGATGATGCCTTACCTTCGGTAAGGTGGTGTCTGCCAGGTTTCTCTACTGTAAAGTTACCATTTTCCCCTTTCCTTAAATCTTGGTTAGAACTGAGTCTAACCCAAAATCAAAGGGAGAGGGATTAAGTTCTTCTTTGTTATACGGACAATATCTACATTTATTATTTGGAATTTGCTTATAAAAGTGATTTATCCTTTCCCTCTCATTTACTGGATTTGTCCAATCATTTATTTATGTCTTTGTGGACTCATGTATATTTATTTTGTATTTGGGGTTATAACTCAACACTACCATCATTTATTTTGTTCCATATTTGACCACTGGGGGCTCTTAATTTTGATACTTTTAAAAATAGTATTTTAAAATAAAACAAAATTGAAAAAACACACGAAGCGAACACATGGCTTCATTAATTAGCATACGGTTACCATTTTTATAAACACCGGTGAGAATAAAAAACAGAATTCTGCAAGCTAATCCCTTCTTGATGCCTGTCCCAGTCACAGCCACTATGATGTCTCTGAAATACCACTCTCCTAATAGTAACCCCTTTCCTGCATTTCCTAATAGTTACATAATCAAATTATATATTTCTAGATTCTATAGCTTAGTCTTTCCCATGTTTTTTTTAACTTGGTATATATTTTTAATCTCTTTTTGTGGGCTCCCATGAATTTTTCTTTTCATTTAATTTTATACCTATTAAGGAACTTAGGAGATTACCTATACCTACATAACTCAGGAGATAATACCTGTAGAGTTTCTCAAAATCTGGACTGTCATACTCACAATATAGCTCTGCATGTTCATGGGTCCTCTGTATTTCCAGTCAACTGGCAGCTGGCGTCAGGCTTCATTAGGCTTGTATTCATTTCCTTTGGCAAGACTATAACCTTTTATATGTTCTCATTCTCAGACACATAGTCTGATTTTTCTCTTTTTGTAATGTTGGCAGTCTTTAATGTTCATTGCCCAGATCCATTAATTCATTAGAACTTGCAAAATTTTTATATTCTAATTCTGTCATGTTGTGATCTGAAATAATTTTATAAGAAAAGATAGGAAAAGTGAGTGTTATTTTTTTCATTTTATTTACACAGTTTCCAAGATAGTAACATTCATTTTTTGTTGTAATACAGTAGTTAACCTATTTTGTTTTCTGAATATCAATATGAACTGAAGATTATAACCATATTTGATGGGCACAGATCCATTAAATTTCATATACCAACTGAATCGCAAATTGTCCTGTCTTTGGCCAGTAGGATACTCTTCAAGTTCGCTCCTGAGTTCTATTAACATGACCACAGTGAACTTCTATAACTTCCTTGAGATCTTATTTGTCAGATCTTGTACAATTCCTACCTCCTTCTATACATTTTCTGCTCCAGCCCAGATACTAGACTATTCCAAGAAGCCTCTGTTTCTTTTATAGGAACTGATATTTTAAGACTACAGTTTGGGTTCTTGGAATATTGCACTGGTCATGTTTCTAAATCTTCAAGTTATATATAAAAATATATACATGAACTATATATACATACATAAAGACAAAATATTTATAAATTATACTAATAATTCCAACTCAAATTCAAGGCTACAGGATTTTACCTAACTTCTTTATATTAGTATCTCCTTTATTTCACACCAAGAATTTTGATTCTTAAGGACACACATTATGATAGAGTTTAAATAGCTCATAATTAAGTATTTGCTTTATCTTATTATATATATGGGACAATTTTTTAAAGATGTTATTGGGCTCTTAGTTTTGCTATCTAGATGGTGTTTTTTTTGTTTGTTTGTTTATTTTTAATGTGGAGACCCGAGAAGTTTCAAGATGTATATTTAATTGCTGCCATCTTTCTAGAATCTTCCCACTCACTTTTTTTTTAAAAAATGCAAACTTATTGTGAGACAATGTTTGTAAGTGATTAGCAGCTTACAAGCAGGAGTGACCTTAGTGTTGAAGAGATGCTTTTCACTTATCACCCATATGACCTTGCTGAACTTACTTGGCCTCCATTATGTCTCATTTCCCTGTCTACAGTGTGGAAATTGTGTTTGTATCTACAACAGGTTGTGGTTGGGAAGATTTCAGAAGTTAAATAGGAATAAAACTCATAGAATACAAGTGAGTGATGATGATGTACGCTGCACTAGGTCCTGGAGAGATTACATATAAGAGAAAGGACAGACCTAGTTTCTGTTTCTTTCACATACTTGACAGGTAAGAAAAGAAAAGAAAAAAACCAAAGGAAATTACAAATCCATTGTATGCAAAGTCTTGTCTATTATAGAAAAAATGCATAATAGTAAAGATAAAATGCACCAGATAAATAAGGAGACGATTTTTTTAAGGCTATTGCAGTGGGGAAAGTGTTGATGAATGAGGAACAACTCAAAGACAAGGAAGAGGGGCTGAGATTTTAGAGAGGTGGGTAAGCGAGGGAATCATTGAAGAAGGGCGGCAGGAGGTGTTATCTGGGAATACATCAGAGCATGATGGTCCTTTGCAGATAGCCATTTCTCAGGATGTAAAGAATGGGGGTATTTCTCAAGCATCTCTGCTTTCTGTATTTATAGAGTTCAGATAAATTTCGACATTGTCTATAATGTAACAAATACCAAATGCAGTGATTGATATAATCTAGATTTAGAAGGTCAGGAAAACTCGGAGGACATAAAATCTTACGTAAAATGTTAAGAGTTAGTAGAAAGTAACTAGATGAGGGAGATGGGGGGAGAAAATATTTGAAATTCTGAGGGCTAGAGACCACGGATCATTGGACAAATTAAAGTCTAGTATAGCTAGAAAGTGTATGAGAGTGTGGAAGTGGGAAGGATGGGGTAGATGTTCTTGGAAAGTATGTAGGAATGAGAATGCTCACGACTTTATTGAGAAGTTTAAGGAGAACAAAAATTTATTCATGGGGCGATAAATTGCTTCTTAAAAATTTAGAAAAATTAGGGCTGCCTGGGTGGCTCAGTAGGTTAGTGTCTGACTCTTGATTTCAGCTCAACTCATGATCTCACAATTCGTGAGATGAAGCCCCACATCTGGCTCTGCTTTGACGGTACGGAACCTGCTTGAGATTCACTCTCTTACTCTCTCTCTGTCCCTCACCCATTCTCAAAATTAAATAAATAAACTTTTTAAAAAAGATGCACTGGGGAAAGTTCCCCTTTACATTCTCATTTGGAGTACAAATTCTAAAGATAAGTCATAAAAACGACTATAACTTGTCTCTTTGCCATAAGGATTTATTGATATTGATGATAATATAAAATAGTATAGCCAGACACATGTCATGTTAACAAGTCATTAAAACTATGTGTAAGTAGAAAAAAAAACATGTTATAGAATTTACTATCATCTCTACTTTTCCCAGTTATCCACTAGCTACTGAGATTTTTTTTTTTTGTGTTCCTCTCATCCAACAGAGAATGAGGCTTATGTGCTTATAAATCCGTTTTCTGTTTTTCTCATACTTAAACTGCATAATCCCTAAAATAAGCTATTTACATTTTAAAACTATATAATTTGTTTTAAATGATACTCTAGACCTCTAGGAGGAATTTCCTGAAATAAGTGAACGAGAGTTAAAGAAAGGCATGCAGAGTAAATCAAGAAACGGATAGATAAAGAGAGGGAAGGGCGGGTAAAGAAAGAAAACTAAAAGCCATCTGGGGCACCTGGATGGCTCAGCTGGTTAAACATCCAACTTCGGCTCAGGTCATGATCTCACCGCTCATGAGTTCAACAGCGTCGGGCTCTGTGCTGACAGCTCAGAGCCTGGAGCCTGCTTCAGATTCTGTGTCTCCCTCTCTCTCTGTACCTCTCCTGATCTCTCTCTGTCTCAAATATAAAATAAAACATAAAGAAAATTAAAAAAAAGACATTCATGTTCTTGCTCCTCACTGTATGCTGCTATTACAAGGAAATATAGGGTTACTGGAAGTCTAGGGAGAGGACTGTGGGGGTGAATTTATCTTCCCTATAAAGGAAAAGAGAAAGTTATAATTCCCAGTTGTTATAGCTGAATAATAGGCTAGTAGAATTTAAGGAGGATAAAAGTTAAGTGAAGGAGAGAACAAATAGATGGATCTCAATTGTGAGGCGAGAACACCAAAAGAAGACAACCTTTCATGTAACTTCCGCTTGGTCAAGAAATAAAACATTCACAAAACCCCAGATTCCTACCATATGCTCCTTCTCAGTTGCAATATCTTCATGTGCCTCTAGAATTGTCATTCTAAGTTTTATGGCAATAATTTCCTTGGTTTTTCTTTATCATTTTAATATCTACATACATCTGTAGAATACAGCTTAGTTTTGCTTATTTTTGATAGATCTTTTTTTGTAAATTGAAACATACTGTATTTTCTCTCAATGTCTTACTTCCTTATCTTAACATTACATTTTTGAGATTCATCCAGACTATCTGAATGTAACTAAGTTTTATTCACTTCTACTGTTATTTAACATTCCTTGCTTGTAGACATCTGAGTTGTTTACTGGATTAACTTTTCATAAAATATTCTGCATACATTTTTATGGGTAGGCTTTAAAAATACTTAAAAAAACTCAGTAATTCCAAAACAACATCAAGGGAGGCAGCAAGTACTATTTTTTGTTTGTTTTCAGATGAGAACAAAGGAGACAGATAATCCGAATAATGTTACTAGCACCTTCCAAGTTGGCCAAAACATTAAATTAACAGTCACATATTGTTGGGAGCCATCTTGGGCTCACAGGTTAAGACGTCTCCCTATGTGGATAAGGCAGATGTTACAAAGTCTCCTGCTGACTAAAATGGCATCCCGATATTATCTCCTTCTATTAATAACCTTTCAGGCCTGGATTTCTTGAACTGCTCTCATTGGCCTCAAGGGATATAATGCTCTTTGGCTTTGTGGCATATGATAAAGGGGACCTGGAATGTGATGCCCTGATGGATAATATCTGAATGAGAGTTAACCTGGCCAGAAAGTAACCGCAAAGTTGCCTCTTGGGGATAGGTTACACAAATTGATCATACAGAATAGCAGATAGGAGTTGCCTAAAAATTAGTAGATGTTAGGCCCCAAGACTCCTTGAACCAAACGAGATTTCCCTGCAGGTATTGCATTGTGTTAAACATCCCCTCAGCCCCACCATAAAACCCTAAAGCACATCGCTATAAAGCTTCTCTCAGTATTTGCTCAATGGACTGACAGGAGAGGTTGTAAAGAGACTTAGGACCTTCTCCGGAGGTTAGCTTAGCCCAAAAATTAAAAGCACTGTTTATACATAAGGCATAAACAGAAGCCAAACAAAAGTAGCTACACATACCTTCACTGATCAACAACAAATATTGAGCACCTTCCTGAGGTTAATATTTCATGAATCATTTTGCAATTCCCATCCCTAAGCTCCCTTATAATAAAAAAGCAATAACAAAATACTTTTACAGAAACTTCCATTTGTATAAAGAACAGATAGACAGGAGCCCTTATGGTATAGGCTCACTCATTCACAAAAGAAAAGAACTTAGACAAGCATTAGAGATTATGTCTCTACCAAGTAAGTTAGATCTCCTCCATTATGGTTAAAGATTATGGATAGAATGACTCCTAAACTATCTATGGATGGTTAATATAGGCAATAATGTATGTGCCCTCTGTTTACTGAGGGCTACGACAACAACACTGCTCTCTTCTTAAAAACATCTTGTTATTTCCTCTTCTCTGCCTCAAAAACAATGCGTGATCTTGGAACAAAGTCATAAAAACGGTTACTGCCTAATCTAAGATAAGACTGCCTCCTTCTAGGTCTGGGGGATTCACAAATATGCCAATGTAAGAAAAATTGTAAATGATGCCTTGTCACGGATGTATTGTCACTCACTGCCTTTAAATAAAGAAACGGAGACTAGCAGAACAGGGATGCCTGCCTGGCTCTAGAAGCCATGGTGCTCTCTCGAGTCATTCATCGTGCCGACACCATTCATTCTTTGGAAATCCCTGGACATGCAGGAGCTGGACTCCAGCAACATATCAATATTTCTCTGACTTGGATCATTATTGGTGTTTGATGGGACTTGATAAATAGTTCCTCTCTCCTTGATATAAAATTCTGAAGCAATTGAGAAGATGGAAGTAAGACAGAATGGGGGCTCAAAAAATATTTTTATTACTGATGAAGCTGAAACCGAAGAAATTGGCTCTTAGACACATGGAAAAAAGAACTTTCCTAATATACTCAGAATTGGTAAGAAATACTCAGCCTGACACTGGCCATGCCAATAGACCACAGGCTTCCTCATATGGGGAAGTATCTTTGTAAAACATTTAGTGTGGGGAACAGAACTGAAAGTCTAAGTCCTAAGTGAGAAGGATGGATGACAAAAGAAGGTGATAGAAGAGACTAGGTTTCCTTTCTTTGTTTCATTCTTCATACAACTCACCAATGGAATTTGCTCTTCTCTCCCCTCTACCCTTCACCCCTAAGCAGAATGATGAGAGAGATGGAAAAAAAGGCCAAAAATGTCCCTCACAGAGAAATATAGAACAAGAATAAAGGAAATTTCTCCTCCTCAAGCCTTTATAAAACTGTATAAAAACACTAGAGCCCTTTAGATTGTTGTGACACAAATCCAAGAAGGGCAGTTGAAGAAATAATTCATATCTGTTTTTTGTCTCAGTTATCTCTGAGCATCCATGTTTTTATTCCCTCCCCAGGAGATCTCTTTTTTTTTTTTAATTTTTTTTTAACGTTTATTTATTTTTGAGAGACATAGAGACAGAGCGCGAGCAGGGGAAGGGAAGAGAGAGAGGGAGACACAGAATCTGAAGCAGGCTCCAGGCTCTGACCCTGTCAGAGCCCGACGCGGGGCTCGAACTCACAGACTGTGAGATCATGACCTGAGCCGAAGTCGGTGGCTTAACCGACCGAGCCACCCAGGCGCCCCCCAGGAGATCTCTTGATCTCTCAGATGAATAAGCAATTGTCACTCAGCCTACGTAGCCCTAGGAGTTCTTTGGACATTCTCAGACATGCCTTGAATACTACAGTCCACACACCTTCTCTTCAAATGGAGCGCTCTGACAGGAGAACTTATAGATTAAACTCAGTCTTCTAGTTCTGTTCTGACTCCTGCTTTTCATGCAACTTGATGTATCCTTTCTTAAATTAAAGATCTCTAAATCTTTCTTGTCTTTCCATATGAATCCCCGTGCAACTTCCTCAAGGATTTTCCTGAATCACACAACTGGAGGTCTTAGAAAAGAAAAACCCAAAGTCATCTTGTTCAAACACAGGTTGGATGTTCAAAGTTTCTCTATGTTAAGCCACCAAAGAGTTGTCCTGTTTCATTTCAAAATAATGTCCTTTGTCCAGAAGTCTATTCTTCTTCTGGATGTTTTTCAAAGATATATTTCTTTTTAAAATATTTTTATCTTTATTTTAGAGAGAGAGAGAGAATGCAAGCAGGTGAGAGGGACAAAGAGATGGAGAGGGAGAGGAAGAGGAAGGGGAAGGGGAAGAGGGAGAGGGAGAGGACGAGGGAGAGGGAGAGGGAGAGGGAGAGGACAAGGGAGAGGGAGACAAAGAGATGGAGAGGGAGACAAAGAGATGGAGAGGGAGAGGGAGAGTTAAAAGCACTGTTTATAGATAAGGCATAAACAGAGAGATGGGAGGCATAAACGGAGAGGGAGAGGGAGAGGGAGAGGGAGAGGGAGAAAATCTTAAGCAGACTCCAAGCTCTCAGTGCAGAATCCAATGCAGGGCTCCATCTCAGGAACCATGAGATCATAACCTGAGCTGAAATCAAGAGTTGGACACTCAACCGACTGAATCACCCAGGTGCCCCTCGAAGATATGTTTCTTATTTTAAATTAAATTATGTGCTGTGATCTGAATGTTTGTGTCCCTTGGAAAGTCATATGTTGAAATTCTAATTCTCAATGTGATGGTATTAGAAGGTGAGGCTTTCCGGAGGTATTTAGATCATGAAGAAGGAGCTCTCATGAATAGGATTAATGTTCTTATACACAAAACTCCATAGAGCCCTCTTCCTTTATAATTGTGAAATTCCACCTTGCAATTCCAGTGCGAGGTCCGTCGCCTGGAAGAGGGCCCTCATCAGACCATGAAGGCACCCTGATCTTCGACTTCTAGTCTCCAAAGTCATAAGAAATAAATTTCCATTGTTTGTAAGCTATCCAGTCTATGGTATTTTGTTATAGCAACCCAAATGTACTAAGTATGACTTCCTATAATTTACTTAATTATTGTCTTAGCAGTAACAGACAACAAATTTACTGCCACTTTAATATGACATATCCTCAAATGTTTAAATACAGTTGCCATAGTCCCCTTTGTGAATTAAATATTCCCAGTTCTGTCGTATTTGATTTTTTTTCAATTTCTCTAACCATTCTAATTTATTTTATCTGAATATACTACTCTTTATACCTTAATGTATTTCTTAGAAGTAATATGTAAACACTCTAGTTATAGGCTGGCCAATGCAAGGTAATTCCATGGAACTTCTAAACATTTCTCTTGAGGGTGCCTGGGTGGCTCAGTTGGTTAATGATCTGATTCTTGATTTCAGCTCAGGTCATGATCTCACAGTACATGAAATCAAGCCCTACTTTGGGTTCTGCACTGACAGCCTGTTTGGGATTCTCTCTTTCCTTCTCTCCCTATCCCTCTCCCACTTGGACTCTTGTTCTCTCTCTCAAAGTAAATAAATACTTAAAAAAGAGAAATTAAAAAAATAAACATATCTCCTGTATCTGTGTTAATACTTAATGATGTCTGCATTGTCTCCTTTCTAATCTTTAGGATACTTAATACAAAATCCACGTTCTTTTAAACTATGTATCACCTAAAAAAGTCAATGTATTTAAAAATTCAGTGCTTAGTAAAGATCAGAAAACAAATGCAAGGTAAGCTATATTAACATTTCTCAAAGATATTCATCCATGTCCTGATCCCTAGAACCTCTAAAGTATTACCTTACATTGCAAAAGGGACTTTAAAGATGAGATTAATTTAAGCATTGTTAAATGAGAAGACTGTTCTGAATTATCTAGGTATGTCCAGTGTAATGCAAAAGAAAGAATGTGTTATGAAGACAGAAGGGGCCAGTTATTCAAGGCCACAAGCCAAAGAGAGCAGGCAGCCTCCAGAAACTAGAATAGGAAGGAAATGTTTTCACCTCGCTGAAGAAAATGTGGCCCGTTTTGGAATTTTGACCTCCAGAATGATAAAGTAATAAATCTGTGCTGTTTTAAGCCACTAAATTTGTGGCAATTTGTTACAACGACAATAGGAAACTAATAAAGAATGAAATGATAACTTTAAATCTTCCAAGTTGAATATTGTTCCAAAATAATCCTTTTAGAAAACAGATATTCTTTTTGTGGGTTAAAAAGTATGCATCAATTAAGATATCCTCTAGAGTACATACATTAAATTCGTATGTGTAATTTTCCTTATGTAGGATTGAACTGGAAACCAACATTTTTAAAGTACTAAAGTTATTTAAATGCCCCCTTAGGTGACCTTAGCTTTTCTCTGCAAGAGGACCATTTTATTGAGAATATTTTCACTTTGTGGTAAGAAATATAATGAGCAATACCGAAACTCTAGGGTTCATCATTCTCAACTGTTAATTGAAAAATAATTGCAACCAAACGGAAACTAAACTCACCAAGGTTTTATTTTAAGAATAACTACACTAACAGATTACTATAATTCCAGCAACCTTTTCACTAATTACTTTCTCTGAAGATACAGACAGGAAGTGGTGTGAGATGTTCTCTAAGCTCATCAAATTGTTCCTGGAGCAGTAATTTCTCATTTGTAGTCTAAGTGCTTCATTCAGCACAACATTTGTCAAATCCGACAGAAGGGTATGAATTCTAACAGCTTTCTACAAGTTGCTGAAAGGCAAGAGGAAACTTCATTCACTAACAGTCTGTTATGGTGCCAAAGTCTATAAAATTCCTTTAATTTGTTCATATTCACACTGAATTACAATGGAAAATCGATTAAGATCTTATTTTCTAATTTATAGTTAGCATTTTTATCATATGTTGTTCAACCAATTCTGTATCGTATGAGACAATGTTCACCGAAGATTTTATAGAAATACCTGGAATCAATTTCAAAGTATGTAATCTTTCAACAGTGAAAGGCGAGAATCTACCAGTGATTATCAATGCATGTGTTTATTATGCCTTATAAGGCTTCAACTTAGCAGTCAATTCGAAACTTTCATTGTATACTAAGCAGGAAGAGAAAATGAAGAAATTACCTGGATAATTCATACTTATCAAAGGTTCCCTCAAGTTCTGGGATAAATCATACAAAATCGCATTGGTGATTTGTAAGTTAAAACATATTCTCAACCCTTAAAAGATTTCTGTGGCCTGAATTAGACTTTGTGACTTAAAAGGATCACATACCAAACATTACAATGCAGTAAATACTGGACCAATATGATGGTCCATGTGATCACATGCAAATAATAAGTGAGGTGAGTTTTAGACAAATAAAAAACACTATTTAATTTGAAATATATAGATATATGAAGTTACTGAAAGCTTCAGAGCCAAAGACATGTGGTTTTAACCATTTTCTAATTGTGTGAGTTTGAACAAATTATTCAACATCATGACTATCATTAATTTGCATTACACAGAGGAACAACAACTACTTCATCTTCTACTGATGTTGAGATTAAATATCAATATCCAAAGAGCAGACATTTTGTCCGTGTTACTTACTCTCTACCTGCAGGGTCTAGGACAATGCAAGTTATAATCTGCATTTTAACAATGTTAAATAAATGAGTGAGTAGAATATATATCACTCAATAAATGTAGCTGTTAATATTAGGTATGTAACTTCAATTCTTCATTTCATTAAGTTTCATTCAGTCTTCAGAGATATCAGATACCAGAGAAAAGGACTTAAAGCACCATGACATTTGCCCCTATTTTCTACATTGCTTTGTGTGTGAATTTAAAGAATGTGCATGGGTTAATGTGTATTAAAGTAACATTAGGTGCTGCAAATCTCAGCTTTTTGTGCCCCAAATCTCAGAGATTTAGCGCAATAGAAATTCAACTTGTTCTCTTCTAAAATCTAATGAGTATGTGTGTGTATGTGGGTTGGTCTGGGTGGTGGTTAAAGAATGTCCTGCTTCACAGTCACAGAAGAACCCAGGCTCCTTCTTTCTTCAGTCTGTTTTTCCATACACCTTATAGTCCTCTCTACTGAAAAGTGGTATATACCAATCTTGTCCCCTTTCCACGTTCATGATTTCATTTACAGAGACACCAAACTCCAAGAGAAGATAGGAAAAATAGAATGCCTCTGAGCCAGAAGGAAGGGGATCCAGGTTTCGTAAACAACTAGGTGGTTCTCTCTCATAGCCTGCCCTTGTGGTCACGAGTCGTCAATTCATTTCTCCTCCTATACATATGATACAAAACTTCCTTCTTCTCCAAGTAAAATAACTAAAAGCCCATCCAGTCATTATATTCATCAAAAACCCAGGATCTCTAGATGATACTCTATTCTTTCTACCAGGCCATGAGGTACGCATGTATGTCTTTACGGTTGTAGAGGCCAAGGACAGGCTGTCCCAAGATGGGCCACGTTGGCATAAAGATAATTTTAAGTTAAGAAGCAATCAAAACCCAGCAGATTCAGGAAAAACACTTTATCTCCCCAACAACTGCCTAATTTAGAATTTAGGTAGAAGACTTGCTCCAGGAAAAATTACCACCATAGGTAACTATATTATACTATAAACTAAGTATGGTAGACAGGAAGGAACCTAGCAAAGCCTCTTTGATCAAAGCCCTCCATGTCCCATTGTTCCTGAGCAACATTTGCTTACCAAACAATTACTCTTTTTCATTTTCCTGTGAATTCCATTCTTTCCCTTTGAAATCCCAACCCACTTCTCCTTAGTTCAGAATGACATATGTGCCTCATTTTGTGTTACTGTCTTTGGCATTTTCATATCTATGTGGATTCTCCATATTTACAAAAATAAATTCAATTTTCTCCTTTTAATCTATCTCATATCAACTTGATTTTTGGTCTGACAAAGTCTAATGACTTATTAACTAAAAGATAATTTATCTCTCTCCTCAACATCTGAGATGGGATGGTGAAATAGGAATAGGGAAATTGTAGTAAAATCTTACACTTGGAAAGGAGATGAGGAGGAAAAACAAAGCAATCACTGGTCCCTATCGGTTCTGATATTTTGTTGGACAGGCATTTGGTAGGTCCTCTTCACAGCAACTAGAGGATGTTCTTTGATTATATTCCATATCTGATTTCTGAGATTCCTGTTTTCACCTATTATCTTTCATAAACATATAAGAAGTCTGTGCTGGAGAATATGCCTTCCTAATGTATCCCAGGATTCACAGCTGATTTCCTATTTAAACAAGTTTGGGGATTGAAAGTAATTTTGAGTTTTAAACAATCTAAGATGTTTCATCTCAGTTTTTATGTGTATATGTATTTGTGTTTGCTATGGTCCGAATATTTATGCCCCCCAAATTCATATGTGGAAATCCCCAGTGTAAGCATGTGTAATGCCCAATGTGATGATATTAGGAACTGCAGAATTTGGGAGGTTCTTAGGTCATGAGGATGGAGTCCACATGAATAGGGATAGTGTTCTTATAAAAAGAAACTGCTCAGAATCCCTTAGTGCCTTCTGCTGTACTACAGTACAACAAGAGGTCTGTGAGTCAGAAGAGAGCCATCATCCAAACAAACGTTGACACCCTGATCTCAGACTTTCAGCTGCCAGAACTATTAGAAATAAATTTCTGGGGCGCCTGGGTGGCTCAGTCGGTTGAGCATCCGACTTCGGCTCAGGTCATGATCTCACCGTTCTTGAGTTCGAGCCCCGTGTCGGGCTCTGTGCTGATGGCTCAGAGCCTGGAGCCTATTTCAGATTCTGTGTCTCTCTGTCTGTCAGCTCCTGCTCATGCTCTGTCTGTCTCTCTCCCTCTCTCTCTCTTTCTCAAAATTAAATAAACATTTAAAAAAATTAAAAAAAAGAAATAAATTTCTTTTGTTTTGTGGTATTTTGTTATAGAGCTAGGATGGCCTCTGTGTGTGTGTGTGTGTGTGCACGCACACACACACACACACGCACGTGCATGTGAGTATACGCTTGTACACAACTTGCAATACATTTCCATGGACCAGTAACTGCCCCCAGTTTTTTTTTCCTTGACATACGGTCCTTGTTTTATTTCTTTAATTTCTTACTTGGATCTTTTCTCCCTCAACTTAAAAGGGGATAATTTGAGGTCATCTGGAATAGTACTTGAGGGGAATGCAATACCCCTAAGCTGATCTTTGCTTATTTTGAAGTCTCTTTGTTCAGTTGGGAAGTCTTACTGTGACATTATGGCTCAAACCTTTTTTCATCTCATATTCTTACTACTTAAGTTCCAGGAGCAGCTGGCTTTTTAAACCTACAAGGCCCATCTCCTCTCAACTCTTACTAATGTCTTTGTTTTCTGAAAATCAGGCAATTTTTACCTAACGCTTATTCCTTTCCTGAAATATATTGGTAAAAGTAGAAAGTAAAAGGCACACACCACACCCTTTGACTATTTCCAACCATTCTCCCTAGTGTTACAGAGTCAGTAAGCTAGGTGTGGCTAACTAAATGTTTTGCACTGCCTAGTGTAGGTCTCCTTTACAATCTACATCCGTGTCAATATGGCTTGAATTTATAAATCTATATCAGTCAAGGTAGGACTATAAAAGACAACTCCAAAATCTCAGTGACTCTTAGTTCTTGATCATATAAAGTTTAATCAGTGGAAAGGGGTATGAGCAGTGCTCTATTCAGACAACTGGCTGCTTTCCTCTAGTGAGGCTGCTCCCCTCCATATTTTTGGAGTTCTCACAATCAACAAAATAGGTGGGAGGAGGGATAAGGGAGAATCATGAAGGGGATTATCATGGGCCAACTTGGATACTTACATTATCTACGCTCACATTCCAATGGTCAAACACCACCAGACACATCTACTGTAAGGTAAGCGGGGGAATTTTGTCTAGACGTGTACTCTGTAGAAAATGGAACCTAGACTGATGAACAAATAGCTATTCTCTGCCCCCCATGGTGTGTGTGTGCGTAGCATACATTTTTTTACTGCTTACACTCTTTAAAGTCTGACAAGACGGAACACTGTGATAAGCTATGATCATCTGGATTTCAGTCTAATAATTTTTTGTCTAAGTCTTTGGAATCAAAACACAGCCATTATCAGAGTGAAGAAAATTTTTTGTGATAAAATTTCAATTCTAAATTCTAACTAGCAAAGGGAGTAGAAAAAAATCATACTAACCTTACTGTTTTTTAAATTTTACTGTCAAGTATTTTATTACTTTTATGAAAGTAATTGGGTGTTTACCTGTCTATAATAGCAAAGAAAAAGGAAAGTACCAACAGTACTGTTGCCTTGATCTGTGCTAATCTGATCCAGGCACTTCTTTAAGAAACATCTGGTAGCTTTGGCTAATTTTGGCAAGAAAGAATACCTTAGCTTCAATAACGCTAACATTTCCCAACGTCAAATAGAAAGTTTACCATTTACTAAGTCAGTTCATTCTGCAGTATCACAATGTGCTTATTCATTTCCAATTCACCCTGGAAGATATTTGATACCATTTCTATTGTAAGTAAAACAACCTACAGAGTCTTAGAGATTTTTTTTTGACTGATACCTACTTTGGTAAAATCAAATCTTAAAATTTCTTAAGCACCAAAACGTAAGTTTTACAATGCGGGGCCCAAATAACTGTTTTCATATACTTGTTCATGTATTCGAAACAAAGATTTATATTTTTTGAATTTTTGTTCATGTATTTTTTTAACTTTTTTTAAAAATTTATTTCTGAGAGATAGAGACAGAGTGTGAGCAGGGGAGGGGGAGAGGCAGAGACAGAGGGAGACAAAGAATCCGAAGCAGGCTCCCAGATCAGAGCTGTTGGCACAGAGCCCGATACAGGGCTCAAATCCACAAACTGTGAGATCATGATCTGAGCTGAAGTTGGACACTTAACCCACTGATCCACTGAGGCACCCCTTTGTTGATGTATTTTTGAAACAAAGATTTCGGACATCTTTCCTGGTAATGATCACCACTTTTGGACACAGTTTAGATGATATTCAGGATGAAGGAAAAAAAATGAACAAAACCTGATCATTTCACAGCAAAATGTCAAATCTCCAAAATCAGTCTAACATAAAAATTAAAATTTCTTTTTTTTTTAATGTTAATTTTTGAGAGTGAGAGAGAGACAGGGTGTGAGCAGGGGAGTGGCAGAGAGAGAGGGAGACACGGAAGCCAAAGTAGGTTCCAGGCTCTGAGATGTCAGCACAGAGTTTGAGGCGGGGCTTGAACTCATGGACTGTGAGATTATGACATGAACACACAGTCGGACCCTTAACCGACTGAGACACCCAGACATCTCCCAAATTTAAATTTCTTATAAATATTCATAAAAATTGTTTTCTGCTTCTAATTTTTAAGAAGCAAGTGTGACCAGATGTTTTTTCTCACTGTAAACAATAAAAAGTAGAAAAACCTATGAAAAAAAAGTCTTCAGATGTTGGACAACAGTCATTGCACAACTATAATCCGTGAGAGAAGGGAGCACATGTAAGAGGAATCTCATAAATGCCAACTTTGTACGGAGATAAGATTTCTATTCTGCTAGGAAGGGAGAATATTCCTAAGAACCTGGAAGTCTTGATGAGGTGAAGAGACAGATCAGAGCTTAAAGAGGGCTAAAGAAGCAGAATTTGCAGAGTAAAGTATCAGAGACATGGAAACTATGTGGAAAACAAGCTTCAGAAGCTCACATCATATCTCTTTTGAGTCTTCCGCTAAATATCAATCTGTACACAAATAGGGTAAAACTCCATGAGGCCAAGAAAATAACAATTTCCAGGAATTATAAACTCAACAATTGTCTTAGTTACACAGGTGTAGGAGCTATTCAGATTCCCGTCAGAGGAAAGATACTTGGAGCAAGCAGTAAACACCCAAGATCATGCTGTAGGAGGAGGCGTGAATTTGCCCTAAAGTAAAGACTATTCTGACAGATCCAAACAAACTCACTGACAAGTAACTACCTACTAAACAAACTTCAAAACTCTTTACAAGAAACAGAGAAAGTGACACATAGCTAGCCAATAAAAAAAGACATAGACATGACAGATGATAGCTGGGAAACTTTGTTAGATGGACATACCTAAGCTTCGGGATTGTTTCTACTGATTCATTCACTGAAAGTGCTTCATATGTCTTTCTCATTTCATTTTTATTTGTGATTGACTCATAAAATTTATTATTCTATGTGTTATAATAAACCAAATTAAATCAGTTTTTCTCAGAAAAGAATTAAGTAGGAAAAGTATATTTTTACAAAATCTTCTTTCTTATCAATAGGGCTAGGCTCTGGGGCAAGAATGGGTTTCATTTTGTATAATCTCCAACTTAAGACTGATTAGAAAAGATATATTAATGTCCTCTGAGATAAGTGTCTAAAGTTTTTAAAGTCATGTGAAAAACTTCTCATACTAAAACAACAGAAAATTCTACCTATCATTTTTTAGAAATATTGACTTATAAGTTCTAAATGTTTTAAAATTAATTTTAGCTGATTAATAAGCATAAATTTTAATGAAGATGATTTTCCACAATTGAAAATGAGTTCTGTGGGTAGCCAAACATGTTTAGTTCTGGTAACTACTGAGTCTTGCTACCAATTTATCATCTGAGTAAATAGGTATAAATTAGCTAATAATCCATACAAATCCTACCGTCTACAATAAAGCACTAGACATCAGAGAATTTATTGAAGGAATTAGTTTCTTAATATTAGCATTTCTAGCAGTGTTCAGAAGGGTCTTTTAGAAAGTGAACTATAATTTGCATATGCAGTCTTGTATCAGTGTAATTATTTATAAATGCCATTTGGCATTTGGCTCATGTCCAGGCATTAATATTACTAAGTTGCATCATTTTTATAAATATAAACTTAGGAATAATGATTGCTCCCAAATAATTATTGTTCCTGATAATAAATGCATAAACAACCTACTGATATATTTGCTAGGATTAATAATGACTACATTCAGGTTTATTTATCAACTCATGCTAAATTAAAAATATGATATAGAAAGAAACAGGATCATTTGAAAAATTATGATAATAATTCTATGTAAAGTTTTCACTTATCAAAATACCACAGAGTATGGGAACATTGATATAACTTGCACACAGTGGATGCAATTCATACATGCATACACTCCCTTAGGTACTAGAAATGATACCAGAAAAAAAATTCTTGCTCTAAAATTGGATTTCACTTTAATTCAAGTATCACTTACCACTGTCCAGATGAAGTCAGGTACTTTTAAGCAGCATGTGATAATAATGGTCTGAACTGGTATATAATTTTCTTGAAGGATCCATTTTCAAGATCTTTATTACCACATTTTCTTAACAACATTTTCAAGTATTATAGGTCAAAATCAATTTCAAAATATAATACTCTACCAAAACTTTCTAGGTGGAAAAATTTTTAAACCTTAATAATGGTCTACTTTCCAAGGAACATAATGACGATCAGGAAAGGGGAAAAAAAACCTTTAAATTTGTTGTAGTGGGATTTAATTTTTATTATTTGTTGCTGATAAAAACATTTTCAGTTGCCTAGGCCATTTCTAGTGCTAGAGGAATGTTAAAAAAAAATCCCTAAAAAACGTCTTGGGAAACACTAGGCTTTTTTTTTTTTTTTTAATCTTTGAAAGCTGAGTTATTTCCCAATTTTTGGAGTTATTCTTAGTATTTATTGACCTAACCATGATACCAGATAGTAATTTTTTAAAGTTTATTTACTTATTTTTGATAGAGATGGAGAATGAGAGAGGAAGGGGCAGAGAGAAAGGGAGACAGAGAATCCCAAGCAGGCTCCACACTGTCAGCATGGAGCCTGATGTGGCACTTACACTCACAAAATGTGAGATCATGATCTGAACCAAAACCAAGAGCCAGACACTTAACTGACTGAGCCACCCAGGTGCTCCCAATAGTAATTTTTTAATAACCTTATTTAGGAAAGTATTAAGTTTAATCCTGTAACAACTCCCTCACCCCTATTAAAACATCTTATTGATTCACGGTATCACAGAGATCAAACATCCAATGAAGGTAGAAGATATAAATTTAAACAGGGATAATAAAGTCAAGAAGATAATTTAGACAAAGACTTAAAAAGGCCAAATATAAGGTAGAGGTGGTAAGATCATAGAGAAAGAGATAGACATGTGAGGTACAGAAAGTTTAACCTGGTGGAAAATCCAAAATATGAAGAGCATGACTGATTAATCATAGAAGTGATTCATTTTAGAACCAGATGATATCACAGAGTTCACTTATCCAACATCTCACAGACTCACAGGTGAGAAAGGTGAGGAACGACTTAGCTAGAGAACCTTGCACAATGTAATTTAGCTACTTAGAATCAGGACTGAAGTATGAAAGAAGTTAAATGTCTGGTAAGAGTTCTAGACCTGGCCCACTTAGGACTCTCAATGTCAAACCTATCTTTTATACACTTGAAAATTTACTCACTTAAACACATATTTTTTTAGTTTAACTTTTTTACATAGTAATAGAGCATTACAGAAAAAAATGTGGCACTAACATGAATTTTTGGTTCACACTCAGCTATTAGCCAGTCGAATGGCCTTAACACGACCTAGTAACATTCCATCTTTTTTTTCAATGTGAAAAATGAATTTAATGAATTTATAAGTCCATGAATTACATGGAAATCTAGGATTCAATGCATATATTTAATAAAACTGTCCAAGTAAAAGGCTCTGTTATATAAATGCCCATCGTACACCTTCTTCACAAGAATATAATTTTATAGATGCAGAGTATTTTTCTAGGCATTACCAAAGCTCTCTTAAGTGTCACCACCAATAAATGATACCTCTGAGAAAGTGGATATTAATTACACCATACTAAAAATAATTCACAATAGGAAAATCATTATTTGTATAATCCTTGCATATGAGCAGATATTGTATAAGTATTTTTTTAAACAAAATAGACTGTTTTGCAAAAATAAACAAATTGCCTTTTAAGACTAAACAAAAGCAGAAGAATCCTTCATCTAATAAATGGTAAAATATCATGGGAAATGGGAAATTAAACCACATTTTTATCTTTTTTGTTTCCTAAAGGTAATGGAAAGAGATAATCTCAACATAATTATTTGGAATGCATCAGCCTGCCATGCTTTTCCCAACATTTAGATTTCATGACTTGACTATTCTTTGAAAGATTAATAGGCTACTGTTACGTGAATTTTTTTCAAAACAAAGACTATAGCCGCTTAGACCCAAAAATGAGGGAAACTTAAAAAAGGAACCATTTCCTTTTCCTGTAGTGTATGGTTCAGTCACCAGGGATACACCCCCTTTAGACAAGGCATTTTCTAAACAAGACTATTTCTACCAAATAGGTGAAAACCGCCTATGGATAGGGTGGAATCACTTATTCAAAAGCGCTAATGATAAATCTAAACTATGGTGTCCTTTACAATCAGAAGAAAAATGCCATTTTCTACATGCACTTTTATCCCTCACGTTTTAATAATATTGAGGAAAACAAACCAAAAAGGCGAAAAAATAAAGCAACATATCATCATGTTTACAACTACTGCATGCTCTTTAATTTTTTTTAGTAGAGAAGCTAAATGTTTCTACATCCTCTCTAACATAGTAAAAGGAATAAAAAAGTACCCTCCATTTTAAGAGATGGAGGCCATAAGGGCTAGTGAAAGGCAATGACATAGGATCAGAACTCAGTGTTTAAAGTCCAAGCTCTGGTATCGAACAGTCCTGGGTTCAAAAACAGTCTTCCCATTTATTATTGTGCAACTTTGGAGAATTAATTTATCTGTAAATGTCCTTATGTACAAAATGAAAACATTGCTACTGAGATTAAATGAGATAAGGTAGAGAGCCTTGCACAGCACATGCACTTAATGTGTTTGATATGATGATGATGATGATGATGATGATGATGAGGATGAGGATGATGATGATGAAGGACAGTAATATTGATATAGGTAGTCATCCAGTAAGGAAAATCATCTTGCAGCTAAGAAGACAGCTGCAAAAAGGCTAAAATTTATGCTCTATTATAATAAGGAGTACCATTTTTCCTCTGTCTACTCAGATATACATTTCACAGGAGAAAGATAAAGTCAAAGTGAAAGAATAAAAATGACACATTCTGTCCTTTTAACATGCATGAAATATCTAGCATTACTAGAATTTGTGTGCGTTGGAGGGGATGTGATAGGGAAATAGAATACCCTTCAATCAGCACCATCATTTGAATGTAACCTTCATATCTCCAAATACTTTTTACACATAATTTCAGAGACACTGGATTTGTGGGGAAACTGTAGGCTATAGCTACAACTGGGTGGTATACAGACTGGCTGCAATGTTTAAAACTATAGTCACAAAAGGAACTGGTGCTAAAGAGGAGAGGGCAGGCCATTTGTAGGCCAAAGTTTAAAGTTCTGTGACACAGAGGGGAACCAATAACCTGGGAATGTGGGAGGCTGGTAATTTGAGGTGGGAGGAAATATGAACAAGAAGAAAAAGGATATCTAAGGGACATATAATTTCTAAGATTTGCCTTCTCAATAAGTGAATCCAAGTTTCCTTATCTTGACCTATATTCAAGCCTCCCTGTAATCCTAGTCTTTTATATCCTTCCAATGTTTGCTTGGTCTACTTTACTTATATTCCTGCCAAATGAGCTAATTTTATTCTCTAAACATGCATCTTTTCTCATGCCCTCTCTGCTACCAGAAATGGTCTTCCTCAATGCTGTGTGCTCAGATCCTACCCAAGATAGAAGACTTAGATCAACTGTTACTTTTTATATGATCTTTTTTTATTAAAGTTTATTTATTTATTTTGAGAGAGAGTGAGGGCATGCATGAGAGTAGTGGAGAGGCAGAGAGAGAGAGAGAGAGGGAAAGAGAGAATTCTAAACAGACTCTGCACTATTAGCACAAAGCCCCACTCAGGACTCGATCTCACAAACCATGAGATCATGACCTGAGCCGAAATCCAGAGTCTGACTCTTAACCTACTGAGCTACCCTGGCACCCTGATCTTTTCTTTTCTATGATTGCTTCCCACTCCTTTCTTTTTCCTTGCCCCTACAGTGACCAAAAACTTAGCCTGCAGGACCAATGTTTGCCTTTGTTTAATTCCATGCCATTTCACATAACTTTTCTTAAGATACTTAATCATCTTTTATCTGTTCTCCCCTTGAAGTCCATTTTTGATATAGATAAAATAAGAAATGATTTGGGAGGATCAAAAAAAGCTCAATAGAGGAGTTGTGTTTTGACCTAGGCCTTAAAAAATGAAAATAATTGGGACTAATAGAAATGAGAAAGAAGGTTGGTCCAGGTGATGAGAATAGAATGAACAAAGCAAATAGGAAAGGCCAAGTGGTTACCAGAGAATAGTTAAAATAACACTGAGTATTGGCTGGAGAGCCATAAGATACAACATTAAAGTAAGAATTTAGGGCTATATCTTGCTCTTTAATAACAGAACTGTATACTTTGTTCAACCTTGGTTGTCCAATTCTTTGCAGACTGTTGTCTGCTGTCTCTTATTTGCTTTCTCAGCATCCATTTTGCATAGCAAAGGAGACAACAATGAAAAGGTAACCTACGAAAAGGGAGAAAATATTTGCAAATCATATACCTGATAAAAGATTAATACCCAAGGTATACAAAGAACTTACACAACTCAATACCAAAAAACAAATTTGATTAAAAAATGGACAGAGGAACTGAATAGACACTTTTCCAAAGATGGCCAACAGGTACATTAAAATATGTTTAACATTACTAACCATTAGGAAAATGCAGTCAAACTTCAATGAAGTGTTACTCACACCTGTTGGAATGGCTGCCATCAAAAAAATCAAGAGATGTGTCAGTAATGTAGTGTAGAAAAGGGAATGCTTATGCACTGCTAGTGGGAATTTAAATTGGTACAGTCACTATGGAAAACAGTATGGAGGCTCTTCACAAAATTAAAAATAGAACTACTATGATCTGGCAATCCTACATCCTTATATGTATCCATAGGAAATAAAATCAGGAACTTGAAGATTTATCTGCATTCTCATATTCACTGTAACATTACCCGAATAACCAACATATGGAAACAATCCAAGTATCCATCAACAGAAGAATGAATAGTATACAATGGAATATTATTCAGCCTTAAAAAAAAAGAAGGAAATCCTTTAACTTGCAACAACATGGATCGACCTCAAGGGCACCATGCTAAGTGAAATAAGACAGAGAAAGACAAATACTGTATGATATCATTTATACGTGAAATCTAAAAAATGCTTACTTCATAAACACAGACTTGTGATTATTCAAGGTGATTGTCGAGGGCTACAGGAGGCAGGTGAGGAAAATGTTGGCCAGAGGACACAAACTTTCATTTATAAGATCAGAAATGTTCGGATATCTAATGTGATTGCATGGTTATTATAGTTAACAATACTGTGTTATATACTTGAAAATTGCTAGGAGAGTATATCTGAAATGTTCTCGCCAAAGAATGGAAATGATAATTATATGAGGTGATGGAAGGATTAGTTAACAGTATGGTAAAATCATGGAAAGAGACTAAGTGTCCATCAACTGATGAATGGATAAGGAAGATGTGGTATATGTATACAATGGAATACTACAAGGCAATGGGAAAGAATGAAATCTGGTCATGTATAGCAACATGAATGGAACTAGAGGATATTATGCTAAGTGAAATAAGTCAGTAAGAGAAAGACAGATACCATACGTTTCCATGCATAGGTGGATTTTGAGAGACTTTGAGCTGAAAACCATGGGGAAGGGGAAAACGAGAAAGGAAAAAAGACACAGAGAGGGAAGGAGACAAAACATAAGAGACTCTCAGACACTAAGAACAAACTGAGGGGTGAGGGAGGTGTGGGGCGGGGGAGAGTGGGTGACGGGCACAGAGGAGGGCACTTGTTGGGATGAGCACTGGGTGTTGTACGGAAACCAATTTGACAATAAATTCTTTAAAATAAAAAGAAAACAGTATGATAGTAATAATTTCCAATTTATAAGTGTATCAAATCAATGCATTGCACACCTCTGATTTGTATAACACTATACCTAAATAAAAAATAATTTAAAATATTTGAAAAAGAACATTTATCTTCACTTAGATATAGGTAAGTGTAAAAAATTAACATCTATATTGGCATTGATGGAATGCCAATGTAAATAAAATGGAAATAGGAAAACCTTTTTGAAGTTCATCAGTCCAACAAAGTACATGTTTAGGTCCAACTACATTTATTAATCTTAATAATTTAAATGACATTTACTGTTAGAGCATTTGAGCATATACTCACAAGGATGATATGCAAAACTCCTTTAAGCTACCTAAAGGAAACTTATTTATTCAAAAAAATGAATACAGAATGATTTTCACCTTTTCTGATAGCTTTCTTTCACATAGTGTACCAGCACTACAAATCAAGAAATAGTCTCCACAGAACACAATTTCTGTCACACAGAACACAGTTTTTGACACTTGGTCACTAAATATGTGGAGATTTTCCCCATGCAAATCAATTTTCAAGTTGGGTATCCTACAATCCAACTTAATTCTGACACTCTTTACCCAGATATTGCATCAGATCCCCCAGGTGAAGACTTCTGTCTAGAAGACAGCCCACGAACAACCTTCATATGTTAGTCACAAGCCCAGGTTCTTACCTGTGATTCTGACCAACCTGATATAAACCAGAGGTTCCCATGGACCCTTTCCTTTGGTTTGATTCATTTACTAGAATGCCACACAGAACTCAGAGAAATATGTATTTCCTACTGTCAGAGAGAAAGAATTCCTGTTCCCTCAAAGGTCCTTCAAGCTTATCTAAGAATCAAATTGACATAAAAAAAAGAATTAGATTGACATTAATCACACTGATAGGAGAAAATAAAATATAATAGGGAAATTTACATGGAATCAACAAAGACATAGAAATTGCAAAAACAGGCAAAATGAGGTATATATGTTATTCTGAACTAAGGAGAAGGGGGGTAGGGGTCTATGATTTCAGAAGAAGAAAATAAAATTTCACAGGGCGATAAGAAGAGCAGATGTTTGGTAATTAGACATTTGCCCTACCATACAGATGGGTTGTTCAGATAAAATTTATCTGTTAATAACTCTTATTCTGGAAAAAATCCCCAATTTAGATTCTACTGTGCAGTTAAGGGCAGGACAAAAATTTCTCTTAAGCTCACAGCGTCTCAGGTTCCTTCAGCTCAGAATAATCTACATGTCAGAGTGGCCCATTCTGTGTGAGGAGGTGCTTGTCCTGAGTCCCTTCACTAGATCACCAGTTTGTTATGGAAGGATCTAATTCAGGAACAGCTAGATGGAAGAGATTGCAAAGTTGGGAAAAATGTCCCTTTCTTCCCTTATAGGTTCTTTGGCTGGTCTAATAATTACACTGATATAAGATAAATTAATAGGAAAAAAAAAGTAAATGTCATATATACAGGAGCCCCATAAAAATATGAGACCCAAAGGGCAGCCACATAATTGAAGCTTAGCTAACATCCTGAACTAAGGAAAGGAGTAGTGGTCTGAGAATATAAAAGGAAGGAAGACCCTCACAGAAAGGTAGAGGGGATGTTTGTCAAACAAAGGTTGCTTTGAACAAAGTTTCAGCAGATCAGTGTTTTAGGTAAAAAGTATCTCTGGCAATAGCTCTTTTTTGGGTATATGTCCAGTTTCCAATGCAAATTTAGAAAATTGAGAGAGAGATAAAGAGCTTTCTGGATGATTTTTGATTCTTTTTGTTTTTGTTTGTTTGTTTGTTTTGTTTTGTTTTTCTGGGTTTGATTGTCTTTAACTCAAGATAATCTTTATCCCAGAGACATATTTTGGGGCAGCAAAATCTGTTACCCATTAAGATGCACAGGTCAAAGTATATGGGAAAGGGTACGGAGCTTTCTTTGCCCTCTCCAGGTACACCATTCTTCTAGCACCTTCCAGCTTGTGTTCACCAACCTGGAAGCTCTTGTCCTTGTGGGTTTTTAATGGAGGTGTTATTACATAGGCACAATTGATTAAACCACTAACCATTGGCAACTGGACTCAATCTCTAGCCCCTCTCCCTTCCCCAAAGGCGGGGGGGTGGGCAGGGACTGAAAATCCCAAGCCTTTAAGCAGAGTGGATTCACCCTAGCAACCAGTCCCTTCAACATCCCCTCCCTTTCCTTAGGCTACCTAAGGACTTTCCAAAATTTACCTCATTAATATATCAAAAGACACCTTTATTGTTTTTATCACAAGGTTTTAGGAGTTGTGAACCAGTAACACTGGACAAAAACCAGATACGTATGAGAAATACATTTTGGTTATCTGAATGACCAGATACGTATTTCTTACAAATCTCAGTATTACACACCGGTCTCTGGTCTTTAAATACAGATCCTTCACAGTAAAATAACCATAAAAGTCAAGAGATACTGGTATATTACTAGAATCTCAGTCATTAATAATTATCTAGTCCATCATCATATCTTATGAAAATATCTCCCAGGGCAGGACCACTCAGATTTGCAAGTTTGATCTGCTCAGTTTCCAAAAACAGGAGTAGTCTCAGCAACATAGAGCTTCATGCTTTCATGCATTTGGTGTCATACTCGAGCTAGAAGACAATATCATCTCTTGCTCTGAGTCTCTTTGGAAGTATAAATGGAATATTTGATTTTTCTCTTTGCATAATGTGGAATTGTATACAATTTCTAGATATAAGAGATTCCACTTTGAGAAAAGCTCAATTTTCCTTCCTAAAGCAAATGGCTAATGAATTCTTGAACTGGGCCAAAAGACCCTTGGATGGGCCAGAAGCAACAATTGTTTTCAAGAAAGCAGGCAATGGGCATTCTGATTGTACAACTGTTGGCTGTGGACTTTCTCAAGACAAAACAGTTAACTAATGCATACCAGGAATAGTTTCTTTAGTTAACACCAACAGAATAATGAATCAACATGTAATCAGAGCAGGTCAGCCTCTGAGTACCAATTGACAATATTTTTTTTCTTTTCTATTCAAGTCACATAATTGCCCTTTTCCTTTCTCTCTCATAAAAATCCCTTGCTTTCATCCCACAAGTGGGGCACTTTTCTGGTTAAGTTTCCATTGATATTCGTGCTCCCTGAACTGCAAACAAATGATAGGTAAACTCCCCTTTGTTCTTTTTTCAGTTTTGTTCTTTGTCCTTTCTTGGTTGACAATAATGTAGGGGCCAAGGGCAGGCCGCCCTAAGATGGGCCACTCTGGGACCAAGATTATTGTGAGTTTGAAGGGATTCAGGTCAGGGCCCCTCAAAATATGCCACTTTGGACTATTTTCAGCTGAAGGCAATTGCAACTCTGCAGGCTGAAAAGAAATTTTTGCTCCTCCTTTAACTACACAGAAGAAACTGGGGGTCTCTCATTGAACAAGGGTTATTCCCACAGATAAGTTTTATCTGAGTGACCTCACCGGTATGTGTGGCAGGGCAAATATCTAGTTACCAAACATCTGCTCTTCTTCTTAGTGCCCTGTGAACTGCATTCCTTTGCTTTAAAGGAAGTGCCCCCTTCTCCTTAATTCAGATTGACATATATACCTCATTTTGCCTGTCTTTGGAATTTCCATGTCTGGGTAGATTCCCTATATGTACAAAATTAAACTTGATTTCCTCCTGTTAATCTGCCTCATGTCAATTTGATTCTTAGTCCAGCTAGAAGGACCTTGAAGGGGAAAGAAAATTCTTGCTCCCCAACAACAACATAACCCAGTTATTCACTCCCTTCCCTTGGCTATTCTTTTTCCTTCTCTCCATTTATACCCAAACTTTTTCACCTTTGGAAGAGACATTCGGTTCAGCCGCTATGCTGGTCTAGGTTTCAGGCAGCAATTAATAGCAAGTGCCTTGCCCTCATTCTTGTTCACATAGAATAATTTTACCTAGATATAACTAGGCGGCTATTTTTACCACCAGGCAATATAGCTTAATTCCAATTTGACAGATGGGGTTAAGGCATATCCTGTCCCATCAGGCCTTTAGGAATTGTGACATTAACGTTAAAAGTAGAGTTAGTGTTTCTTGCTTAGGAATCATTTTTGCTTCTAAACCCTTATAGTTAAAACTCTGGTCCTATAACCACTGCATCAAATAGGAAAAAAAGAAGTGGAGATGATGTGGGAAAGAAAGTATGAAAGTATACCAGCACGTTCCCCATCCTCTCTTCCTCTCTTCCTTAGGGAAAACAAAACTAAACAAAAAAGCAACAACCAAAAAAAAAAAAAAAAAAAAAAAAAGAAAGAAAGAAACCCAGAGAAATCTGTCCAGTGGGGAAACTGTTTCCTCCTCTCATGTTCATGTTGGGTGTGAGCATACACTCAAGAAGGTGTGTTAACCAGGCCTTTAAGCTTTTACCTTCCCCTGTTTCAGACAACCAAGGCTTTAATTTCAATTTTCTGTCAACCTATCTAACTATCTAATGAGCCTGAGTAGGATATCTCTCTGCCCAGTGGGGAGATATTTATCCACTGTAAAGTGAGTTCCTCGGTCTGAAGAAATGACATGGGCCATCCTAATTGGTATGATATCTTCTGTTCTACTCCTTTCATAATATCCTGAGTATTTGCATTATCATCAGGCAAGCAAAGCCCAGTCTCGGGTCAGCATCTATTTTAGTCAAGGTCCATTTGTAGTCCCCTCCACCCCACCCCGGGGCTACCAGCATCAGTCTGACTTGCCAACCATGGTCAGACTATTCCCACCAGCTGATCTGCAGTCTGCCTCTTTTGCTTGAAGATGGAACTGTTCTTACTGGCATTTTGTGCCTTTGAGAATGCAAGAGGACTATGTATAGCTTCAGCCTATTTCTGCAGTGCTGCAGTACGCCCATGTCAACTCATGTCATGTACTCAGGTGGCCACCTCAAAGGAGCACAGGGGAATGTCTGTTTGTTCATTCCAATCACCTTCCAGACCTGGAAAGGAGTTCTTCTGATGGGCATTGACATGTTCTATTTTAATGTTCTATTTTAATATCCACAGTGATTTCCACAGGACAAGGCCCCATATGGGCATCCCTTTAATAGGCCAAGCTTCACTGCCCTCTTACCTGACCATATGGCCTGGTGATTGGTCACTACACATGAACAAGTAAAAACCCAAACATACGGGCTTTTACCACTGTCCAATCTTTCTATCTCTGCTAGGGACACAGCATGAAACTCAGAACACCAGACTGATCTGTTTTTATCTTCTTTGATCAGAGTGGTCGCCTTCCAAACAGGATGTCATCCATTCAGTTTAGAACTGCCATCCATAAACCAAGCAGCTTTTTGTTGCTCAGTTGGCAGCTGGTCACAGGGCACTCTCTATGTGCCAATCAGTTCTGGCAGCTCCTCATGTGGCTCCAAAGTGAGTCTAAGGGGAGTCTCCCTGCTTCTAGTATCTGTCTGCTCGTTACATTCTCCAGGCAGCATGATCCTATGTAAACCATTCCCATTATGGAACTCCTCTGTGCACCACCTACCCCGTTAGAGCCATGTTCTGACACATCACTCAATACATTATGGGTATTTCAGGTTTCAAGATCACTTTATGCCCTGTGATCATTGGAGTAGCTTCAATTAACATCCGAGAGAAAGGTAGTAAATACCCTTCGAATGAAAATCCAAAGTACCAATATTTGTTGTGGGAGGTATTCACACTCTCTTGCCACAAATACCAGTCTATGCTCCACCAGGGTTACAGTAAAGAGAATGTGTTCCTACAAATACTCCAGCTTCTACTGTACACTCTTTGGGTTCAAGCAATCTTATTGGTTTCTATATTCATAATATTGCTGGACGGGCAAATTTATATGCCTTCTGTTTTACAATAATAGGTAGGGGAAAGTTCCCCAGTCAGGGAGAGTGATCATCGCAGAAATGCAATCAGGTAAAAGAGATGCAATTTCTTTACATAATATCTGCTTAAACATTCCAACTATCATAATCTTACAAACGTTACGTTTTTACATTGTCTCAGTCTATTTATAGCACCAGTGAGGGCTTCACCTACACCGATGGGCTTACCTCAGTTCACGGAAGTCCCATATCAATGAATTCTGGAAACTTCTCTTATCCAATTCTTGACCATTTTAGCCAATCTTGTGCAAAAAGCTTTGGGTACCAGTAAGAGGTAGAGCGCCAAGTTACTTTAGCCCTTTTGTTAAACTTTATCTTGATTAACCTTCCTAACCAGTGCCCCAGGCAATTGCTGGTCAGTTTACTCATTGCAGTTTTTTGCCTTCCTGCTTTTTAAATTTCTCCAAACTGAGGTAAATAGAGTATGCTTGTTTGGGACCTTTTAATGGTAGGGGACTAGCTGGGGAACCCCTCTGGCCCACCCAATCTTTGGTAGTACTGGTTTAAAACTTTTACTTTAATCCCATCAATATCTGTTTTTTTCATCACTTTTCTTAATACCCATCTAAAGATTTCCATCCTACTAGGATGAGTCTTGTGACTTTCCTCCTTCTGTTTCCTCTTTACTTTACCCCATCAATAATTGCTTTATTTATCTTATTTCTTAATAACTTTTAAAAAGATTTCGATCTTTTTGGGAATAGCATCTTTACTCTACCCTGCGACTCACACAATTCTCTTGGTAACTAATCTAGTATTTTTATTTTTATTTATTTTTAACCTAGTATTTTTTTAATTTTTTTTATTTTTGAAAGAGAGAGAGACAGAGTGTGAGCAAGGGAGGGGCAGAGAGAGAGGAAGACACAGAATCTGAAGCAGGCTCCAGGCTCCGAGCTGTCAGCACAAAGCCTGACGCGGGGCTCGCTCACAAACTGCGAGATCATGACCTGAGCTGAAGTCAGATGCTTAATTGACTGAGCCACCCAGGCGCCCCAACATTTTTATTAGCACCTGCAAAACTCTTGAGGGGAACTGAGACACTAAATATGATTAGGCTTCCTGACCCATTTTCAGTTTTGCAGCAGTAAGATTACATGGGAGTGCCCATGTGAAAGAAGCCCCCTGAGGCCAGAGCATTTACCACAACCTGGGTAATGGGTATTTTCAATGGGTGAACACCCTGGTCATCATAAACAAATCCCGCTTGGCTTGCATAGGAAGCATATCAGCTGCTTCACCTGGGATGTTCCGTTTGACATGTATAGAGGGAGTTGGGCAGTCCCCCTTCTCAGGAGAAACACTCTCTACGTAGATTTTATCCAGTTTATCCGGCTGGCTGTTCTCTTGGGAATTATCCCCCAAATTATTAGCCCCCAAATTAGTGCAGGAAAATTAAGAATCTGATGATCAAGTGATAGAAAACCTTGATAGCAAGTACAAACCTGGCTTTTGAATTGAGTATACCCAAGGTAGCAATTGATAACCTTACCACAGTCTATTCACTGAGTCAATACGGAATATTTGAAAACACATCATTGCTATTTTCCCAGACATTTGAGAGGATTTTCTAAGTGTGAACAAGAAGGATATTAGACAATGTGCTATTTGCTCTCAATAAAATGGGGTTGAATTGGTCAAATATAATCCCATTGAGATTTAGGAATAGCTACTATCAGAAAATGGTGCATTGCTGTTTTTTATAGCTCACATTTATTCAATAAACTAGTATGTGCTAAAATCAATGATGAGAATAAAACAATAAACAAAACTTATTCTGTTCCATGAGAGTTTACATTTGAGTGAGCATAATGTTGATACAATACAGTAAACAAAAAATGCAGCTAATTTTCTGGTTTAATCAACTAAAACATAAAATGGATTTCCATTAAAACTATTAAAATAAGGCTTTTTCTATTATGCTTCCATTTTACATAAAACAATGGACCATTGAAGGAGATAAACAAATGATATATCTTTAGAAATATCAGGAGAAAAATCTAAATTAAGTAGACATTTAATGTGTGATTTTCCAAAACTTGTGGTATTATATCTGATTGTTATTTGATTACATGTAGGACTGTAATGATGATTATCATCAGGGTAATAGAAAAAGGAAAGAAAGAAGAAAATGAAAACCCTTGGGTGAACTTCACAATTGAGCCCTAAAATATGATAAGCCCTGATTCTGAGTAGACAGCCCATGATACTTTTATACAGTCTCAGAGGAGACGTATGAGGAAAAAAATGCATCATTATTATCTTTGTTCTTATGGTTATTCCCTGATTCCTAAACTTTTTGGATTCCTTTTAGAGTAGATACTTTACCTGTGCCTATTCTTTCTCTGCTTCTTCCTCACTCTCAAGCTCAGAGAAGGAACTCCATTTCAGTCTTAGAGAATGAGCTTTGATAACCTCAACTAATCATATGTGTCTCATTCCTGCAGTGAAATCATTGGTTTAGACAGGTTATTGTCACATTATTCTGACCAATGAGCTATGAAGGTAGGTCTGTTGGAGGGCTTCTTGTAGGTTATCCTTGCACTTAAAAAGTATTCAATATAAGACAATTTCTTTCTTTCTTTTTTAATTTTTTTAACATTTATTTATTTTTGAGAGACAAAGCATGAGCAGGGGAGGGACAGAGAGAGAGAAGGGGACAAAATACAAAGCAGGCTCCAAGGTCTAAGCTGTCAGGACAGAGCCAGATGTGAGGCTGGAATCCGCGAACTGTGAAATAATGACCTGAGCTGAAGTCTGACACTGAACCGACTGAGCCACCCAGGAGCCCCAAGACAATTTGTCTCTAACTCTGGACATTATGATAAGGTGATGGTTAGAACTATGAAAACCATCTATAAAGGAGCCAATTGAAGAGGAAACGTCAATTCATTGTGGTAGGCAGAATGTAAGAACAAGATTCACCTGGTTTCTTGACAAAATTTTTGTGCTACCTAATGCCTAACTGCCCTTCTTTCAGATCCTTTGTTATGAAAAATAATAAATTCCTGGTGTCTAAGCAGCTTTTAATCAGAGTCTCTTATTTGCAGTTGAATGCATCCTATATCATACTAAAGGATCATTTTTCAAAGCAGGATAAACTTTTCCCAATATCTAAGTCTCTCATTTTCTCCAGTTCTGAAATTGGCTCTGTATCAACCATTTTCCTACATTTTTTATTGGTCATGCACTTTATATGTGGGAAATCTTAACTGGATACAGAACATAACTAAATTATTTTTATACGGTACAGAAATTCTATCATGGATATCAACATTACTATTCACTTATAACCTCTAATTCATTGCAGAAATATTGATTTTAGAAGAGATTTATATTTAAATAATCCACATCTTATCTAGATAGCTTTTTGTAGTAACTGAAATTAGACATGGCAGTGTTAAAATCTGATAATCTACTCATCCTCAATGAGACTTGCTGTAGAAACACGCACACACATTTTTTTTTAATGTGTAACAGAAATCCTTTAGGTTTATCATGCATTTATTTTTTCTTATTATAATTTCAAAGAAGAACATCTGACCATCATATTATAGATAGATTTGCAGGTTGAAAACAATAATTTTTAAATTATTTTTGTTTTAATTATTTTTGTTTTAATTAATGAAGCATGAACTGATACAAAACTATTGCTATGATTCCCTGTGTATGACTGGTGCTTCTTAAAATTAATTATGTTCTAGGGGCGCCTGGGTGGCTCAGTCCAATGAGCTTGTGAGTTCAGCTTAGGTCATGATCTCATGGTTTGTGAGTTTGAGCCCAGCATCAGGCTCTGTGCTGATGGCACAGAGCTGGGAGCCTGCTTTGGATTCTCTCTAGCCTTCCTGCTTGCACTCTGTCTCTGTCTCTCTCAAAAATAAACATTAAAAATTTTCCAAAATAAAGAATTTTAAAATTATGTTCTAAATATGTATAGGATATGTCAAAATCCCAGTAGAATCAAAAGGCAGGAAATCACTCTCCTATTTACCCTCAGTACAAGTTACAAAGATGACATCACCTATACTTTATTCAAGTATTTACCTAAGAAGGGGGAAAATCCTCTTAATTTGGGATTTTTGCTATTAAATTTCAGACATTAAATATTTATAAATTCGGTATAATTTGCATTACTTTGTATTTTATTCCTATATTAAAAATACATCACAAAAGATACTCTTCAACAACTGCAAAACATCTCTAAGCAAAATTCTAACATTATTAGGCCATCAGTATCTTTGTTTGATATTACATTTACTGTAAGGAAGCAATTATACTGGTCATTATAAAACAAACCAAAAAAAAATCATTGTCTCAGAACTAGTTGCATTAAAGATCCTATGGGAAAATGCAATTTTAATTCAGACTTTACTACTCACATACAGAATATTTTCCCTAGTCATCACCTAGAAATACATTCAATTGAAAATTATGTCTGTTAATTTAGCTCATTTTTCTACTTTTAGTTTATACTTTAAAATTCAGAATTTGTCCAGATTGGAGTTTTTTGGACTAATCTTCAACTTAATTTTTATCTTAAATTTGATTTGCTATTTTAGATTTAAAGTTTGGGGGAAATCATGTTTTTATTATATAGATTATAGTATGCCATTTCTTTCTTAGGAAAAACTATTTATTTACTTATTAAATATGCATGCTCTCATCTTCCTAAATGTTTTGGAAAAGTAATTTCCTGTCTTAATTACATATTATTCCCTGATGTACATGGATGTCTTTACATCTTCAAGGAGCAGATTATTTTCAAAAATCTACATAACCAAAATTTTATTAAATAGTTTCTCTGCTGCTGAGGTACCAGATAATAAGATAAAAGAATTTCTGGCCATTTTTTTTTCTCTCTGAAGTAAATATAGTACAAATGTACTGCAATGTGAAATTTGCTTAGTTTTGTCAGTAAACTAACATTTAGAAAAAAATACTCAGCATTAAAAGACTGGGATGCAAAACTTAGCTTCCAGATAAAAATGATAAGGTTTATAAAAAATTTTTATAGGAAAAATTAGGATCAAAATTTTAATCATATATTAAATACCAGTTTTGATTATTTAGATTTTATTTGGGTGACCAGATTTTAGCAAAGTATTTTTAGTTACAAATGGCTGCATAATGGGCTAAAATGCACCTATTACATAATTGAAATTTTGTCCTGTAGCTGAGATCACTATAAAACATCTAGGTTAGAGATAAATGAGTGACCTTGGTCTCTCTTCTAGTTTACTTAAAGAATTAGTGTGATGTAAAGAAAGATATTGTCTATGTCCTCAAATTTTATTTTTTAACTTTGGTCATGTATTGTTCAACTAGCTACTCCTTGTTCTTGCTTATTTCCCAATGTGAATAGATCCCTAAGGGATTGGAATTGATCTGAAAGTAGAAGGAATTCCATCAAAATAGTATAACTTCTCCACTTAGCATAACTCAAAACTATCAAGTAGATTAAACTATCTTGTCTTCCTAGGCAATTTGCTATTGGCATAAACCAGAAAATATTAAATACCTGGTCAAAATAATACAACTTCATTAAAATGCATTAACTAACACGTTGGAAACACACAAAACATCTGAAATTCTTGAGTAACACAATGTCAGGGTCAGAAAGGGGCCAAATAGAATTGCTTATTGGTATTAACAAACCAGTTTGCCATTTTCCTTTTATTCAAGAGAGTATATCAAGACTAATACAAATAACATGTATAAATATACAGAGTAAATGTATTTCCATACAACTTCATGCCAACTGCATGAACTTTAATTATAACATCTATTTTCCTTATCTAGAAAACATCTATTTCCTGTATTTAGGGAAAATTGAATCTTTGTTTTTTTGATAAAATTTATTGTCAAGTTAGCTAACATACAGTGTATACAGTGTGCTCTTGGCTTTGGAAGTGGATTCCCAAGAATCATCACTTACATACAACACCCAGTGCTCATCCCAACAAGTGTCTTCCTCAATGCACATCACTCATTTTCTCCTCTTCCCCACCTCCTCCTCCCCGCCTCCCCTCCGCCCATCAACCCTCAGTTGGTTCTCACTGGTTCTCTGTATTTAAGCGTCTTTTATGGTTTGCCTTCCTCTCTGAAACTATTTTTCCCCCTGACCCTCCCCCATGGTCTTCTGTTAAGGTCCTCAAATTCTACATATGAGTGAAAACATATCTGTCTTTCTCTGCTTCACTTATTTCACTTAGCATGATATCCTCTAGTTCCACCCACATTGTTGCAAATGGCAAGATTTCATTCTTTCTTATTGCCAAGTAGTATTCCATTGTAATACAAACCATGCCTTCTTTATGTATTCATTGGCTGATGGACATTTAGGCTCTTTCCATAATCTGGCTCTTGTTGATAGTGCTCCTATAAACATAGAGGTACATGTGCCCCTATGAATCAGCACTCCTGTATACTTTGGATAAATTCCTAGTAGTGCTATTGCTGGGTCATAGGGTAATTCTGTTTTTAGTTTTTTGAAGCACCTCCACACTGTTTTCCAGAGCAACTGCACCAGTTTGCATTCCCACCAACAGTACATGAAGATTCCCATTTCTCTACATCCTCACCAACATTTGTTGTTTCCTGAGTTAATTTTAGCCACTCTGACCAGTGTGAGGTGGTATCTCAAGGTGGTTTTGATTTGTATCTCCCTGATGATGAGTGATGTTGAGCATCTTTTCCTGAGTCTATTGGCTATCTGTATGTCTTCTTTGGAAATGTCTATTCATGTCTTCTGCTCATTTCTTCACTGGATTATTTGTTTCTCAGGTGTTGATTTTGATAAATTATAGATTTTTTGATACTAACCCTTTATCTGATATCATTTGCAAATAAATTCTCCCATTCTGTCAGTTGCCTTTAAGTTTTGTTGACTGTTTCTTTTGCAATGAAGAGGGTTTTTATATTGATGAAGTCAAATTGTTCATTTTTGCTTTTATTTCCCTTGCCTTTGAAGATGTGTTGAGTAAGAAGTTGCTGTGGCCGAGGTCAAAGAAGTTGTTGCCTGTTTTCTCCTCTATGGTGTTGATGGTTTCCTGTCTCACATTTAGATCTTTCATCCATTTTGAGTTGATTTTTGTGTTTGGTATAAAACAGTGGCCCAGTTTCATTCTTCTGCATGTTGCTGTCCAGTTCTCCCAAAAACATTTACTAAAGAGACTATCTTTTTTCCATTGGATACACTTACCAGCTTTGCCAAAAATAGTTGGCCATACATTTGTGGGTCCAATCTGGGTTTTCTACTCTATGCCATTAGTCTATGTGTCTGTTAGGCAAATTGAATCTTGAAGATCAATTCCATATTTAAAAACTCTTAAGTTTTGTCTATGCAAAATAAAATGTAAAAATAATCATCCAAATACACGATATCTTTATGATTCTTCCTTTAAATTATGTTAGTGTATCGAGACACATTCTTGGAGGCTTAGTCTGGGTATTTACTTCAATTCCATACTTCTCTGTGGGTAAATATTCATTTATTTGTTAAACAGTTATCTCCTGCTCTGTGCTAGGGGTTGGAATCGGCACTATTATAGTGGGAAAAATATGTCCTCTGCCCAAAATTACCTCCCAGTCAAAAGGCATACATGTTAGTAGATAAATTACAAAAGAAGGAAGTAAACTCTTTTGAACAGGAAACAATAAAGTACTTAAGCATATTAAGTGCACAAGCTCCTCCTGGAGGAACCATAGATATTTAGTCAAGAGGTAACATTTGATGTGAAGGAATTTGCCAGCTAGAGAGAGAATCCAGAGCATTTTGGACTGAAGAAAGTACATTGTAAATTACAATGTGTGGATAGATCCTCTATGGCCAGGTCCAGTCCTCTGTGCTTTTGTGAAAAATGTGCCTTTCTTTAGCTAACTTGCTGATACTTTTCCCCTAATATTTCAAAGTTTACTTCTATGAAGTACTTATTGGGTTTTGCTCTGATCCTCCACTTCCTCTCTTATATCGTAAGATGTGTTCTATAGCTCTTACCACATTATGTTCAGACACATTAATAGTTGTCTCTAGTACCCAAGCACCTAATTTAGGGCCTGGATGGTAAAATAAACTCAGTCTATAGGTGTAAATGAAGGAGTGAGTGAATAAACATATTTTTTTTTACCTAGAGAAAGAAGGAAAGAATAGTGTCACCTACACAGATAAAGGATAAACCTAGAAGAGAAAGACAGATTTTTCTCTAAAGCAAACATGGGGGATTTAACAGCCATTCACTTTGAATAAGAAAGAAAATAGTACCAAAAGTGTTCTACATGATGCGGGGTTTGTTTTGTTTTGTTTTGTTTTGTTTCCATATTAGAAGGCACATTCTTTGCCTTAATGTAAAGGGGCAGGAGCTGAAATAGTTGAATACTGGATGGCAAAGTAAGAACTGCTGAGCAGAAACATGATTTAGCTGAAGCTGGAGACATCAGTTGGCTGTGGTACTTACTATCCTTCATAATTAGACATCTTACTCCATTAATATTCACAATCAATTCATTAAAATATGTTAATGAAAGTTTATCATGTTAACAAAATATTTTATAGAGTATATTATTTATATATTACACAAGTATTAAACACAAACCTTGTGCCTTACAAAACAGTCTCCCACAGTTTCTGGCCTAGTTAAGTGATTCTGGCTCAGACTCTTTCCTGTGACTGACAGGGACTGAAGGACTCCTTTCCAAGGTGGCTCACCTGCACAGTTTTTGTGAGATGCCTTAGTTCCTCACTACCTGGGCTACTTCTCACTGGCTACGTGAGTGTTCTCAGTACATGGCAACTAATACTCCCAAAGTAGGCTATTTGAGACCAGAGTAAGACAAAGGGAGAGAGAGAGCCGGAGTTGTAGTTCGTTTTACTATCTCACAAAATATATGGCACACCATCATTTCCACTTAAAAAATTGTTAGAATCAAGTTTTTTAGTCTAATCCACACACAAAAGTGAGGGAATGAAGCAGTCACAAAAATTTGTGGACATATTTTCAATCACCACATGGAGTAACAATGGTTAAAAAGGCAGGTAATTCCAGATTTTAAGTCTTGTGAAGGCAATGCACAAGTGTCTATGTTATTGGGGATCTAGGAACTGAGAGCACTACAGAACTAGTCGGGGTAGATTGCTCCGTGGAGGTCAAGTGTGATTAAGAGTTGACAAGGGAAAGAAGCCATGCGAAGAACCTGTGGAAGAACTTTTCAGGGAGAAGAATTTACCCAGGGGCATAGCAAGGTCCTGAGGCAGAAGCGAGGTAGGTGGTTTGAGGATCAGAACAAAAGCCACACTGAATGCAGTGATTCCAGTTGGGGCAGGAGAAGTAGGTAAAGACTAGATAATACAGGGGTTTCTTTGCTGCCCCAGTGAGGGAATCCCAATTTGATTACATAACAAGAAGATACTGAAGGGTTTATACAGGATGCTAAAATGATCAACTAATGTTTTAAAAACCAAAGTAGGAGTAATAATCATATAAATATGTAAAGCTCCACTTAGAACAAAATGAAAATATTTCTATAGAACTATGAGCAAAGTAAAATGTATACATTATTTAACTCTAGTAGCAAGATAAGACTCAATCTTCCTTCATCTTGGTCACAAATATAAACCAACAAAAGACAAAATAGCAAGTCCCAAAATAAAAAGTGTGTGTTTATTTGGGGTGTTAGGGAGATTGCAATCTAAGAGACACGAATTTGATTGAAATTGAATGTGCTCTCTGGTGAAACAAAGAAGGTTCGAGTTTTTAAGAGGAAGATGGCATTTACATAAATAGTTTTGAATGAAATGTGATTGGTATTGGTATAGCTACAGTTAGACAAATCTATCTATGATTGGTTGCTAGGGCTAGTGTTAGGTATAAAGTCATTTATGTCTATTTTAATATACAGTAGATGCCTTGACTTTAGCTGAATTCAGCAAACATTCTGAGAATTTGAGGCAAATCTGTGTTCACAAGCCCCACTTGCTCAGTGACCTCCAGGCTTCATGTTAAATGACTCTCTTTGCAATGCTTTCACCCTTCTACTTTCTCCATTAACACAGACAAATGACAAGATATGTTTTGCCTTGAGAAAAAGATGAAGAGCAGTCAAGGCAGATAAAATAATACAAGCAAATACACCAAATAATCAAAGAGAATTGGGTGGGTTTTTTTGGTCATGCATGCTCTATTTTAATGTGAATTATATTTCATATCAAATGTGTGCAATAAAATTCCATTTTCTATTCTTGTACACTTAGTCATGTATCAAACAGTAATTTTTTTGATTTGATGTATTATATTAACATCAATAAGAATATTAAAATTATAGCAGCCATAACAATTGTCCTCTTCTTAAATGCACAAAATTACATACTGAGTCTTAGGAAACAGCTGAACTCAAAACTGCCATACCTACATATTGAAAATTCTTAGAAAGTACTTTCAAGGGCAAATTTGATGCCTTTAGAAATGCCGACCATATGTGTTAACTCTAGAATTCATAGATGCAGATGATAAAAGCAAACATGAGAAAAAGCATTCAAAGTATAACAACATACATAACTTTTCTTGCCATTTTGAAATGGTAATGAGCCATGACTCACTATCAACTTGGAAATTCCCTTTTTTTGTTTTATTTCCTGCTTTCTTTCCTCCTTCCCTCTGGCCCTTCCTCCCTCCATCCCTTTCTCTCTTCCCTCCTTCTATTTATCTTTCATTTTTTTTACTCATTCCCTTTACCTTTCGTTCTTTCTCTTACTGTTTCTCCTGTTTCACCCTATTCCAAGATGCACTGAAGGTAGATTTCAAACATTCACTAAACATATGAAACTACTTCAAACAAAATAATTCAACATTGATTTACACATACAACGAATCCAACCCTGTCTTGTCCCAGGTACTTTGTCAATATAGTGATTTATGTAGCCAATATAGTGATCAAATACAGGCGGCATCCCTTATGAAAATTTCAAGCTAGAGGGGACAGACGTTTGTTGACCTTCTAATTAATGTCTAGTATCACATTGATATAATGGTTCTTAAGGCAAGGGACCTTTTGTGTGAGAGTATATAAAAAAGAAATTTGACCAGACTCCTTGGTTATTGGCTTTATTGAGGAAGAAATACTTCAACTACAAAGAGTAGACTTTAAGTAAAGAAACATGACAGAAAGTCAATGGTATATAGCATGTCCCAAGCCCTTTGCTGCTGAAGGAGATGAGTGGGCATTTGAGGAAGTACTTGCAAGATAGAAACAAGATAACACTTGAAGAATCTTGCAGGCAGATTAGATAGAAAGGTATACTATTCTATGAGATAATTCTAAACCGATTAGCACCAAACATACCTTTTGGGGTTCTTGCTGATTTCCTCATTATAATCCTTCATTCAAAAATGCTAAAGCAATTGAGAAACATACACATAAAAATGATAGGAATAAAATATTTACTCGAATAACCAATTGGAGAACACAACTGATTCAAAAAGATATGCAGAAGTCTTAACCTGATACTTCAAAATATGAATGTATTTGGAAATACGACCATTACAGACATAGTTAGTTAAAATGATATCTTATTGGAGTAGAGTGGGTCCTTAATCCAATATAACTGATGTCCTTATTAAAAAGAGAAGAAAATGCCATACAAAGACACAGAGGCACATAAAGAGACTATCATGGGATGACAGAGGTGGAGATTTGGAGTGATACGGCTGCAAATCCAAAACTCCAACCATCAATGGCTACCCTCAGAACTTAGGAAGAAGCGAGGAAGAGTTCTTTCCTGCAGATTTCAGAAGGAACATGGACCTGCCAGCACCTTGATTTCAGACTTCTAGCCTCCAGAATGGAGAGACAGTAAATTTCTGTTATTTTAAGATACCGGCTTTACAGTAATTTGTTACAATAGCCCTATCTCAACCAGATAAATACATCGACCCTGGTGAAGAGCAGGGGATAGAAAATGAAGGGATGGTAGAAACCACCCTCTTGTCTTCCAAGAGGATGGAAGTTTCCCTTTTATAGCTTTGGGTGGTAATGAAGAAAGAATGGAAATGGTTTCCCTTTGGTCTTATAGTCTTCAAGGATTTGATGGTTTTACCTAAGGTAATTAGAAGAGTTCGAAGATCTTTTTGTGTGTGCTTTGTTTTGTTTTGAGAGAATTATAGTGTAGAAGCACACAATTAAATTTTCATTTTGAAAATGGTTATTTGCCTGCAGTGAGCATAATGGATTAGAGGACCCAGAGGGAATATGGACAACTCAGCTTTAAAAGAGAGATACTGGGAATCTGTCCTAAGATGACTTTATTGGAATTGAAACAGTTTAAGAGAGATTTAAATGCAAAAATCTTCACAATTTGATGACAGATTGAATATGACAGTGAGTCAGGGGTGTGAGATACGGTAAATTAGGGAGGAAATTTCAGCCCTGTCCCCCACCCACCAAAAAAAAAAAAGTGGTAAAAGCAACAAGAAGAGCAAAACAACAAAAATAGAAAACAGAGGGTGAGATTAGCATGGTCATGACTTTTTCTTTTTTTTTTTTAATGTTTATTTATTTTTGAGAGAGAGAGAGAGAGAGCGCACAAGCAGGGGAGAGCAGAGAGAGAGGGAGACACAGAATCTGAAGCACACTCCAGACTCTGAGTTGTCAGCACAGAGTCCGATGTGGGGCTCAAACACGAGCCGTGAGACCATGACCTGACCCAAAGTCAGATGCCTAACCGACTGAGCCACCCAGGTGCCCCCATGACTTTTTCTAGATGTGGGCCATATAACCTCTGAGGTTTCTAGAAAACTACACAAAGAAGATGCCACCTTACTTCGTATAGGTTAAAAGTGAATCATTTGTTTGAGAAGCATAAGAAGTCCCGATATTGTGACCCAAATGACAGTTTCTCCATAGCACTCTATTAATAGAACAGTTTATAACTCAGCATATAACATCCCCTAGCCAAAATCTTAGCAATGACTGTATCAGCAAGAAGCCTATGCTCAGTTCAATCCAATGCTAAACTTTTAAACAATCTTAAAGTATGAAATTCTTGCAATGTTATGTCAATCCTGCACTATCATTTACTTTCTCAAGGACGTGTTAAGTTGCAGTGGTGTTAGAGGTGACAGCCCTGACAAGAGAATTGAATCTAACTCTCCTGTGTGATTAAGTGACTCCCCAGACAGCTGAGGTGGATGTAATGCTGGGCATTTGCTTGTGAAAGTTGAGATGTTTAATAAGAACATGCATTGAGATGTAAAATAAAAACAGTTTCTAGGTAGAGGAATGTCACACCACTGCTCAGATTTCTAAGATAACGTCACTGTCTGGGGAAGAGATTCTTAAAAAAATAAATAAATAAAAAAGAAAAGTTTGTTCTTCAGAACACAGATTAAACAGAAAATGAAGGCCCTAATGTTCTCTGCATGGTAAAATATCATAGCCCCAGAATAAACTGGTAAATAAACAATGCAACTTTTGTATAAAAGGAAAAAAAGTAATTACCAGGGAAGGCAGCTGACAATGCAGCTTAGATAAATGGGACTAATGTTTTCAGTAGTTTTAATGCTTAACTGGATATGCAAGTATTTCCAAAGAATAAAATAATCTGATTTGCTGGTATAAGGACCAAGGGTAGTCTACCCCAAAATAACACACTTTGGAACATGGATTATTTTATTTTATTTTTATTTATTTTTAATGTTTATTTATTTATTTTGAGAGATAGAAAGAACATGAGTGGGAGAGGGGCAGAGAGAGAGAAAATCCCAAACAGGCTCTGCACTGACAGTGTGGAGTCCGATTTGGGGCTCAATCTCATGAACTGTGAGATCATGATCTGAGCGGAAATCAAGAGTCAGATGCTTAACTGACTTAGCCACTCAGGCACACTCTCTTATTACTTTTCATGAAATTATCACCTCAGCCAGACTTCTGTTTAAAATTCCTTATTAATTTATGCTTCCAAAGTTAAGCTTTCTTTGCGCTATTAATCCTTTGCAGATTTATTATCTTTTTGTTTAAAAATTATAAAAACTGCCTGCCTCAGTCATTTCTTTAGGTCTTAATTTCAATATTGGGCCTCCATGGACATGTAATAAGATTTGTTTATATCTCCTGTTGGTCTGTCTTATGTAAATTTAATTCTTGGTCTAGCTGGAAGAACTTGAAGGGTAGAGGAAGAATTTTTCCTTCCCTTATGACAGTAAGGAAAATGAAAAACTGTTTTACATACCAGATAACTTGATTTCATACAGTAACATCCCTAGTGCTTGAATGAATTTGGTTTGTTTTATTTTTAATGTTTATTATAAATTTATGACACTTTAATGTTTATTATGAGTAGATAAATATATTTTCAAAACCATCTCTAGAAGACAGCTGGATATGTTGGATAGGTTTCTTTTAGTTATAACTAAATACCCAAGTAAAAGTAGGTTAAATAATAGGTCTTTGCTTTCTCATATAGTGAAGTCCAGATGTCAGGTCATTGCAGGGTGAGTTAAGCCAGGGCTCAATGGCATCCCAGTGTTTTCCACCTTTCTTTTCTGCCACACTCGGGATGTCAGTGGTGTCTCCCTGTTAATGCACTATGACTTCCCTGGCAATTCCAGGCATCACATGCAGATGTAACATCATCCAGGGGAGTACCCGGCATTCTTTTTATTCTCATCTGTCTCTTTCATCTAGCAAGAAAACCCTTCCCAAGAAGCAAGATTTCAATCTCATCTCATTGGTAAGGGCTGTGACACCTATTCATGCATAAACCAATCAATAGCTAGACCAATAAGATCTTGATGATTGACTTAGTTCATTCGGTATTCACTCCAGGGCCTCAGGGTAGGTGAGGGCTGTATGTCTCCTGAGACAGTGATTGCATATCAGAAGACTACCCACCAAAATTAATGTGTTTCCAGTGAGGAAGAATAGAAGTAGAGGGTATACCTACGGGGTAGGCAACCAGAAGTGGCTGCCAGGGTGAATGAAGGCAGTCATTATAAGAAGTAAGGTAGAATGACAAACTGAAGATTTCATAAATGTTTTGTTTTATTTGTTTCTGCATCAGGGGGAAAAATACATCCATATTTGCTGGTTTGAGGAGACAGAGAAAGAGAATGAATCTAAAAGAGAGAATTAATGGATTAACTATTATTCTAGGAGAGTAGCCAGGCCTTTGGAAAAAAAAACTAAACTAGCTCTTTGGTGATTGCTATTGTGTTGCTGTTGTTTTGCAGTAAGGAGCGAGGCCGCTTGCTGATGGGAGGTCAACCTCAACTAGAAAAGGGCAGAATGTGCTCTTTGTGTTTCTAGGAGTTGTTAGAAAGTTGCCAAACCTCTAAAATGAATCCTGAAAGATTAGGAAAGAGGACGATGATAGTAGATCTCATTAAAAGTTGATTACTTAGCCTTTTAAATTAAGCTTTCTCTTAAAAAGAAACTATCCTAGTCTAACTTGTTTTATATTAAATTATTTATTTTCATACAAATACACTCGAAATTAGGGTTATTGCATGACACAGTTTCTCTAGATATGTCCTGGCTTATGTGGACTGGCCTGGTATAATTATTAATAGCTCATATTTTTTTTCTCTTAAAATTATCCTGATTGGATGATAAATTATACGCTTATCTTAAAAAACCAAGGAAAATGTTAAAAGACGCCTGTTAACTAAAAACATGACAAATGTCCACTATGCTGTCCCTTAAAATGTTACCATAAGTCAAATCAAATTTCATATTCTAACAAGGGATTAAACAAGAGTCAAGAGTGTCATGTGGGCTGCCCTCACTGGGTAGGAAGTAAGTTCAGTGCAAACCATCATCTCTTTTTTTCAATAATGGATGTCGCTTCCTAATGGATTAGATTGGTACACTGACCATTACTGCTTCTTATCAATAATACGCTTCCTTTTGTCTCTGAGAAGTGGAATGTCCTCAGAAATCATTCATATTCCAGTCTCATGACATTTTCATCAAACTTTTAATCTATAGTAATCTGATTTATGTATTAAATAAAATTTCTCTGTTGAGCTTCACCCTAAAAAACCCAAAGGCTATGGAATCTAAATATATCCAAATTATTCTTCGATATCTCAACCTGGATGTCTTTTATTAAATTATTCATTCAATTTTATAGAAAAAATTCCATTCCTTACAATTGTAAAAGTGGTTCCCAGTTTTCTTGCTGCCACCACTAGAGAAATGGTTGTATTTTTCTCCTTCTTCATGAAGACTATTCTGGTGGAAATTTGGAATTTAGACCACTAGGTATTTCCAATCTGATAGAACCTGTCTTCTCTGAAGAAGAAAAATTGTCTTCCAATGGATAAATAAAGTAGAAGTTGGTTAGAAGGCACAGAGAAAAAATGTGTCTAGAAAAACTAGTAACAAAAGTGAGAGAGGAAATTAACCAAGAATAAATTAAAAAAAAACCTTTCAGAGGATAACTGGTAATATCATAAATTTGTGGTTGCAATAAACTACTTCTTTGGGGGATATATTTATATATAAATAAAATTATATATATTATATTATATATCATGTCATAATATAATATATATATATAATAACATATATATAATATTCCCAACCTGGAATAAGAGTGATCCACATAGATCCTGAGACAGATTTAGAGCAAGTTGTTTTCAGAGTGGATGTGATGAAACCAGGTAGAAAGGACTTTGAGAGAGATGATTTAAGTGGGTGATAATAGTATTGGGCTCTAGAGAAGGAAGTTTGCTCAAAGGTGGCTAGCCATGAAAATGTGTAGAAATCAAAGGACTCAGGTCCTATAGAATGAGGTGAAAGGGATGAGAAAATTGGACTTGGAGGAGATTATTGTTGGTCGTTGGAATATGGACATGAAAAATTTTTAGAATAGCAATAGTTCTAAGAAAATCTCAGTTTGCCTCAAGAATGGTGTGGGCATGTAGTGCTGAGGGTAAGGGAGTAAGTTTACTGTTATTTGATGTGTTAACAGAACTAAGATAATTCTTAACGCCGGGTTCTGCTTTGGATAGACTTTGGGATGTGCACTTTCTGGGGAGAGGCCATAGCTATCATCAGGTTTTCAAAGACTTTTGTAAGCACAAAAATGTTAAAATGGAATTAGATTTTTAGATGAGGCTACATTTAATGAAAATGTTATTTCCAAAATATTTGTGGATTTTCTACATATGGGCTATAAATATCTTATTTCTGGCTTGTGATATATTACCTGCTATAGCTTTATTAGTTACCCTTAGCTAACCAGCTAATATGTCCAAGACATATCTGCTTTGCTCTTTTTTTCTTCAACAGTCAATTTTATTTTTCCAGAAACATGGCATTAGACTTATTAGAGGAAAAAAATCATGTTTTTTGAAACATCAAATTTTAGTGAGACAAGCAATAAGCTTATGTGAATATACTTGATCAGAAACTACCCAAAATTATCTTAGTGAACATGGATCTGAAATAATTTCTTATTTTCTGCTTTACTTAAAATAACTGCTGAAAGAGTTTTTCTGAATAAATTAGATGTTTATAATAAGATGATATAGGAAGAAATATGTTAATTAGAAATTTCCTAGAGATACATCCTCTTCATCTGATTGTCAGAACTTTTAAAGGCTTTCCTTCAAGTTTCAAAACTTGGTTTTATGTTATAGTAATTCACTAAAATAACTGATGAATATGGAACCGAGATGCATATGGAATATTATTCATACCTGAGACATTTCTTATTGTCTACTTTTGTGGAAGAAGAAATTTAGGATGAATTTGGATTTTATAAGATGCTTTATAATGGGAAGAAAATGATTCTCATAAAAGGGAAAGAAGTGATCGTTTGTAAGCTTGAAATGAAACATTTAGAAAGCTTACCTTTTGTAACGAAAATGTAATCCTAAAATTGACAGTTGATTGATTTTACAAATACCTCAGTGTATGGAAATCCATCAGGAAAATGACAAAATGATAAAAGAGAATGTTGCACAGGAATATTAGTGAAGATTGAAACTCCTGCTAAAAAAGCCATCCTACCGCTGAGAACATCATTAGAGCTATTAACCAACCAGTATGCAATGCCAAACCCACATACTTGTAGTGATTGATTAGAAAGTAACTGAATTTATACTTTGTGCACTGGGCCAAAAGAACAGAAATAATATAAACTTGCTACAAACTACCAAGTTCTTTATATGAAATATATATCAAGGAAGCTTGTATATTTAAGGCAATGGAAAAGTGAAATCTTTCCAAAAAAAAAAAGTCACCAAGATTTTTAAGGAAGAGGAAATAAATTACAGTAAGACATAAACAGGAATAGGGACCAGTGATGGGGGGAAGGACACACCTTATATATTTTATTAGCTATCATTACTTTGATTATAGTACCTAAAATTAATTGAGCACTTTCTACTTGTCACCGTTAAAATTATTGTATATACGTTAATCACCACAATTCCACAAAGCGTTAATGTTGGCTCATTCTACAAATAAGGAATCAGAGGCAAAGAGCAGATAATTAACTTTCCCAGTGGCATATGGTCAGTAAATGACAGAACAAGGATGCAATGCCAGTCTAATTGCAGAACAGATGTTGTTCACCACTGTACAATGATGGGCCTGATCACTGTCTACCCATAATATAGCCTTATTTTTCAAACATATACTGTATCCTAATCTAAGAAATTCAGGAAAGAAGAATGACTGTAACTTGTACATTACTGGTACTTTTTTTTTTTTACATGGTATTCTTGTTCTTTCCAAAGATACAGAAAAGAAAAAAAACAATGTATATTAGAAATTATAAATTCACTATAAAATGTCAAAATCTTGTAAAGAGTTATGCATCTATGAATAAGAAAAACTACGTGATATTTACTAAAAAGCAATACAAGAATTTCCTACTTACACTAAATAATCCAAGCCCAGGTCCTGATTTAACCCACAAATCTCAACTTTGCCACTTAAAAGTTGTGGAAGCTTAAATGTGCCACTTAGCCTCAATGAACTCATGTGTTAAATGTGAATAGTTAATTAACTTATTTAACAGAGTTGCGTTGATAATTCCATGAGTTAATCTATGATGAAAGCTTAGCAAAATGCCTTACAAATAGTAAGCACTTAAAACAACCACAATAATAACAAACAATAAATTAGTGGTTATTTTATTTTTCCACTGTAGTTAAATATGGATATGCAAATAATTAGAGGTTCATTCATGAGACAAAGGATGTCTTTTAAAATCATATATCAAATTCACTTATTTTCTTATCATTTGTAACTTTTAACATTAAAATTAGAGTAGTATAATGAAATGGTCAAAAGGAAAGAGCTCTAGACTATTAATATATCATTAAAAGCCACAAAACATGCACAAAATTAGATTATTCTAATAGACTTGAGAATTTTTTGCACTAAAAAATCTTTTGTACCAAATAAGAAAATTTGATATTTAACATTTAATGAGCTACGTATCTCAGTTTATAACACAAAGAGACCTTGCCAAATTATTCCACAAATTGTTCTACAATACATACTTAGTTTAAATAAACAGACTTGACTGGCATTAATGTTTCCCCAAGCTAAGCTTTATCTTTATGCTTTGGAGGTTTGTTTTAAGAATATTTCGCTCCAAAGAAAAGAAGAATATTTTACTCTGTACATATTGACAAAAACTGACATCAAGTAGATCAATTCAGTTACATTTCTTTTACCTTGCTCTAAACATTTTAGCCTTTGAGTTCAACTAAAATGAAACATTTTAAAAAATGTTTAGTTTATTTATTTTGAGAGAGAGAGAGAGAGAGAGAGAGACTGTGTGTGTGTGTGTGTGTGTGTGTGTGTGTGTGTGTGTGTGCACGCACCAGTGGAGGAAGGACAGAGAGAGAGAGACAGAGAGACAGACAGAGAGAGAGAGAGAGAGGGAGGGAGGGAGGGAGGGAGAGAGAGAGAGAAACAGAGAGAGAGAGAGAATCCCAAGCAGGTTCCATGCTGACAGTGTGTAGCTCAAGCCCATGAACCACGAGATCATGACCTGAGCTGAAGTCAGACACTTAACCAACTGAGCCACACAGATGCCTTAAAATATTTAAAATTTTACCAAACATTAGCTTGAAAGAACTTTGTGTAAAAAATGCCCCATACAGGATATATTTTCCAGCCTATATATTAATATATTTGTTTCAGGCATTTTGCCTTTTAGTTTCATTAGTGGAATATCAGACCAGGTTTTGCAAATATACAAGTAAACAAAATACCATGTTCACACTATAATAACTTATTCTTAATCATAGACCCTGCTTAATCTCTATTGTACTCAAAGCCATCTGTGAACTGTATTTTATATTTTCACTTTCTTAAAACCTGAAATGCTTCAACGCAGTTTATGCCTAATATCAAGTTTATGTTTGGTGCTAAAATTTAGACAAAATCTGAGAATATGACTCGGTTTTAGCAAATAATGTGAATCTACACATCGCAGAGGACTCCGAAGCATTTTTATGACTCTTGTTTCTAAGACATAATTTTGTACCATAGAATTATTTAGTAGTCGCATAGATACAATTTTAAACTTCCCTTGACCAAACAGAATGGTACAAGTAGCAAAATGACAAAGGTGATAAAATTTGATTCAGCAATTAATCTATTTTTTCTATTTCATAATCAAAATACCAAAATATACAGTGTTATACTTTTCTACAAAAATATTCAAACACTGACTAGTTGACCTAATGTGTACATGGTGGACAGAAAGTGCTCTAGGAAGTGAGGTTCATCATTAACTTGTGTGTTTCCTGTCATTTCCTAGTTTTAGAGTAGCAAAAGATAAACATTAGGATTATACATAGATTTAGTTAAAAAAAAACCCTGTCAAATTTTTATTCAATTTAGAGTTAAATGGGATAAAAAGCACATTAATGCTTAATAAAGTAATATCACCAATCCATGACATTAATGAAGGTCACAACTGAAATGTATGGTTTTTATTTATCTTGTAGTTCATTAATTTAATGAGTGAAAATCACGTTTTGAGCAAGATGTCTAATTTTTATAACAAAAACTACCCCATTATTAAGAAGTAGAGAATTAGATAAACAACTAATATGGATAGAGATATTATAATAAGTCACTTTCAAAAATAAAAAAAGCGGTCTAAATAATCTGTAATTCTATTCCTTAACATGTTCTTTTCATAATATATATTAAACACTGGCATTTCTTCCTGAGAAGTTAAGCTGCACTAACAGATATGCCCTCACCGTGGTATAAAGCATTGATATGCTTATTACTTTACATTATTTTAATAGACAACAGTTATTGTAAACAGGGTAGGCCTTTTTAAAATCAATTACACAAAACAGCAGTCAAGATGACAGAAAAGGTCTTCTAGCCAGAAATAAAATGAGTAAATCATTCTTACTGTGGGCTAAGTTGGTATGCTATAGGACAGTCAGGAGGGTTGGGTTTCTCCTCTTTTTATGACAGACCCTCCTCATTTCCTTTAAGTTTGCCAGCTTCAGTTCTTCACTGCGGGCCCAGAGGGGCTCACAGTCACCCTGTGTCGTGCCAAGTGCCAGAACTGAAAGGGGAATCCTACTGGAGGAAGGCAGTATAGGAACCGCAAACACCCTCCTCTCCCCATCTCAACTATATCCTTCCTCAGCCAAGGACTCAGTATACCCAGGAGGCCCAGTCTACTGCCTTTCCAGGCCACAAAACTTCCTCCCATTAAATAACACATTGTCCTGGGGGTGCCTGGGTGGCTCAGTTGGTTGAGCATCCGACTTCAGTTCAGGTCATGATTTCACGAATCATGAGTTCAAGCCACACATTGGGCTCTCTGCTGTCAGTGCAGAGCCCTCTTTGGATCCTCCATCCTTCTCTCTCTCTGCCCCTCCCCCTCTCATGCTCTCTCTCACAAATGAATAAACATTTATTTAAAAAAATACCACACTCTCCTCAAAATTATATTATATAACAGAGAAGTATAAATATTACTTCTACTCCTACTACATGGAGAAACACTGTTACTATTTTAGTGTGTATTCCTATTGCCTTATACTATATTACACACATACACACACACATACACACACACACGCCATATAATACACCCCAAAATATTGCTTTAGGTTGCATTCTCCTATAAGCAGACCCTGAGTGAGATTGGGAGAACAAATTGTTTTATTTTGAAGGCAAACCCAGGAGCACCTATAGAGGAGAAGAGACATGCAGACAGAAAAAAGCCCACAGCGGGGAGTTCATGGATATGTTACCACTATGGGAGACCAAGACTCAGTCCTACTGGGAACCAGGTCCTGCAAACTGTAGTAAATATAGTTTCCAGTTGTCCAACCCCGTGAGTGAGGAACCCATTGTTGGCTGTGGGCTACTCCCCGTGGTGGGAACTTCCTGCACTTAGGACTTGCCTTTCATATTCCAGAGGCCAGAGGAGGCCCTCAGACAATTGGAAACATCAGTTGGACAGTGTCCATGGATGGTGGGAGGGGGAATCCACTATTCTGATAGAATAATCCAAATTGCTCTTTTCTCAGTTTATGAGCTTTCATCTCAATGTGGTCTTATCTTTTTTAACATAGATTTAACATCCTTACCAATATAACAGCTTTATAACAGGCTATTACTCTTTATTTCCTAGTTCCTACTACAGCAAATCTAAACCTTCCAAAAATTTGTTATTTTAATAATAATACACCCACTTGTTTATCGTTTCTTTAGAATAAAAACCTTATAAATAGAATAGTGGAGTCGGAGTTTGCACATCATAAATTTTGACCAATTTTTCCATCCTAAAAGTTGTACCATTTTATGCTCTCCCAAATAGAACAATTAAATGCCTGTTTCCCCAAGTCTTTTCCATTTTTGTGCTTTTCAACCTTTCTAACTTTTGCATTCTTTGCCCTTTAAATCTGTACTACTCATCTGATGAAAGACCAATTGCTCATCTATTCCTTTACCACATTATCTATCAGGATGTTAGGTCTGCCTTTTGTACAAATTTTGAAGATATTCCTGTGTCTTCTCTGATAAAGTTCTGTAATAACTGAGGAACTTAATATCATAGTTTTGATATTCAGCGTTTTAAGCTGTAACTTGAAAAGGTGCTACCACACTTTCTCCAACTAGACTTTTCCAAGGCAGATATTTGTGACTGATCTTGCTGGGTGGTCTCTTCTGCTGAACCCAGAAGTGCCTTCAAAACTTTTAACTCAAGGTGTCCAGGCTTCCCCATCTTGCTGAAACTAGCTTTCCAGATAAAGCTTAGATGTTATCCTTAGGTAGATAACAGCCAAAACACATTTGTGGTTTTCAGTCTTACACCTTTTATAATTGTACACATTTTTAAAACAAAAATTACCTTTTAGATTTGCATACATTTAAAAATCCAGGGGCGCCTGAGTGGCTCAGTCGGTTAAGCGTCCAACTTCAGCTCAGGTCATGATCTCACGGTCTGTGGGTTCAAGCCCCGTCTCAGGCTCTGTGCTGACAGCTCAGAGCCTGGAGCCTGCTTCAGATTCTGTGTCTCCCTCTCTCTCTGCCCCTCCCCTGCTCATGCTTTGTCTCTCCTGCTCTCAAAAATAAATAAAACATTAAAAAAAAATCCAGTGCATAATGTGTTTTCCTAGGTATTGACCAAAATTCTGCTCTAAGACTATATTCATGGGAATGATGCAGAAACATTCCTTAAGTGGCTAGTGTGAATACATGCCACTGTTTCACTGGAATGTTTGCAAATAGCATCCAAGCAACAGTTACTCACTTTAACATTTTTAAACTCTAACATACTCCTAAGCTTTAAGAACATGCAGATATATTGAAGAGAATCTATTTTACCATTTCTGGGTAGACAGCTTCTGAAATATTGTAACACTGTGTTTTGCTGGCGATAGGTGTTAATAGTAATGCTTTGCGCCCTAGGAACTATTTTATTAATTTGAGTTGCATGATCCCAAATATCCTGTGATGATGAGGAAGTTTCTGTCAAAATGTTTGCTTACTATTCATTTAAAAAGCCATAAATTCTATTAAACTGGTGTGACATTTGATATCATTAAAATTAAGTAGACTTGGTTAGGTGCACTAAGAGACAGACTAGGTTTTACTTGTGGATCTTCTCTGCCTTTTGTATGAGAGCAAGGCAATTAGTGTAAAGCATTTATCTGAGTTAATTAATACATAGCTCAAAACTTTTACAATCCAACAAGATAATGTACCACTTCATTCATATACTCTCCATGTCAATCAACCAACACATTCTCTCCACAAAATAAGCTCTAAATTCAAAAGTCAGGATACACTCTCATTATAAAACTTAAATAGGTGAATATCCTATCTCTTCAATTTTTTTTTTTTAGTTCTCTAAGTTTCAGTATCTGAAGCCTCTCTGGTATCAGTTAAAATTTTAAATTGACTTCTTTCTCCTGAATAAGAACTCTTTGAAGCCACTCACTCTAAAACAGCCAAATGACAGAATAAATACTGTCTACTCCTGAGCAGAAGTACTTGACTTTAACAGAAATAGATAACTATCACCACTAAAAAAAAGTCTCACTCTCCTTGGTAGCGAGGTCTGAATAACCTGCAGAGTCCTGTCCTGACCCTGTCTTGGTTCTACCTAAAACGCAAACTTTCTCAAATATGTCACTCCGCCTGTCACTCCACCTTCCTTGAACAGGGATGACCTAACACCCATCTGCTGTATGCCAGAAATACCATTTTATTCTTCCATCACCAGCATGTCCATTAGAGAAAAAATGTTTTTTCTTAAAATTCTGTTTGCGATTATTTAAGCTCAGTTGAAAAAAAAAAGACATAAATTTGACAGAAGTGTCAGCCTGTGTATGGAAGATTCTTCCTCTATTAAATATATTATTGTTTTATTCCCTATGTAAAATAGTTCAAATAATTGTGTTTTAAACAGATTTACAGATAAGAAATAATCAGTGCGAGTTAACAATCTAGCCAGAATAATATTTTGATATTGTTCTGTTTTAGCTACCACCCACTTGTCCCTCTATATCGCACCCACTTTCACACCCACACATACACTGTGAGGAATTGGTTCATGTGATTATGAAGGCTGAGAAGCCCTAAAATCCGCAGTTGGCAAGCTGGAGACCCAAGACAGCTAATGGAGTGGTTCCGCTCTGAGTCCGAAGACGTGAGAACCAGGGGAGCCTGTGATACATGTTCCGGTCTGAAAGCTGGGATGCCTGAGACACCAGAAGAGCCAGTGTTTCAGATATAGTGTGAAGACAGGAAAAGACTGATGTTCCAGGTCAGTAGTGAGAGAAGGAAAGTTCCTCTTTTTTCTATTCTTGGGAAGATCAGCCTTTTTCCTTTTTTTTTTTTTCCTGTTCAGGCCATCAACAAATTGTGTGAGGGTCACCTACTTTAGGGAGAACAATCTGGTTTACTCAGGGTATAAATTCAAACGTTAATCTCATCCAAAAAACACACTCGTATACACACCCAGAGTAATGTTTCACAAATATCTTGGCACCTTATGCCCCAGTCAAGCTGACACATAAAATGAATCATTGTACCATATCTCATCTGACCTGAATGAATAATCCAGTAGAAAATAAGGACCTCACTTTTTTCTTCTGATGTGAAGAAAGTTTTATTTGTTCTTGTTGTTGTTGTTTGGTAGTTTCAAGTTTTTGTGTAAATTCCAGTTAGTTAACATATAGTGTAATATTAGTTTCTGGAGTAGAATACAGTGATTCGTCACTAACATGTAACATCAGTGCCCATCCCAACAAGTGCCCTCATTAATGCCCATCACCCATTTAGCCCACCTCCACGCCAGTAACCCTCAGTTTATTCTTTATAGTCAAGAGTCTGTTTTATGGTTTGCATCTCTTTTCTCCCCCTATGTTCTTCTGTTTTGTTTCTTAAATTCCACATATGAGTGAAATCAAACGCTATTTGTCTTTCTCTGACTGATTTATTTTGCTTGGCATAATACTCTGTAGCTCCATCCACATCAGTGCAAATGGCAAATTTTCATTCTTCTTTATGACTGAGTAATATTCCATTGAATATCTCTATCACACCTTTGTGCATTCATCAGTTGATAGACATTTGTGCTCTCTCCATAATGGCTACTATTGATAATGCTACTATAAACATTGGTGTGCATGTGTCCCTTCGAATTAGTATTTTTGTATCCTTTGGGTAAATACCTACTAGGGCAATTGTTGGGTCGTAGGGCAGTTCTATTTTTCACTTTTTGAGGAACCTCCATATTGTTTTCCAGAAGGGCTGCACCAGTTTGCATTCCCACCAACAGTGTAAGAGGGTTCCCCTTTCTCCTCATCCTCACCAATATATTATTTCCTGTGTTGTTAATTTTAGCAGTTCTGACAAGTGTGAGGTGTTATGTCATCCTAGTTGTGATGCAATAGCACTTATAAGACAGGATCAAAGAGAGCTTCACTGTAATATAAAGGGCAGGGGCTGGGCAGAGTGGAGGTGGGGTGGACAGTGGGGTGGAGGGGTAGAGAACAAAAGAAGGAGCACAAAGCTCAGATCTTGGTTACAGAATGCAACTGCTTAGACCCACCTTAACTTCACAGTGTGCCCACGATTAAAAGCAACAACTACACCCACAAAACAATCACAGTCGCTTTCTGACCAATCTGAGGTTTCAAATATATACTGCTAGACATATCTCCTTTGAGAAGGATGACCCCGTATTTAAAGATATCCTTGTTTGGGCCCATGAGCAAAGAAGCATCAATGTCATGACTGTAGTTATTTATCCACCCAAGCCCCAACACACAATGGTGAAGCATTCTCCGCATTAGTATTTAATTAGGTGCCGAGAATGCTGAAATAGCTAACAGTATGAAGCATGGAGAAGGACTGGGGAGAACTGAGAGAGGCTCTCTGTGAGCTAGTATGCTAGTGTGGAAGCTGTTTTGCTGCACTGGCTCACCTTGCAGGACTCAAGAACCACCTACAAAGTCATTTACTTAAAGCAGATGCACTACTGAGGTGAGTTTCCTTTTAAATCTACAGATTTATTACTGTTAGAAAATTTTTATTAAAGTACAATATTCACGTTAAAAGGTGCACACCTAATAAATCCAAATATGAATTTTTCACCACCTGAGCACAGCCCAGCAAGTGCATTCAGATCAAGAAATAGAACATTGTCACCCTGCAGAACCCCTTATGCCTCTCATCACTTAACTGCCCCCCTGACAAGGGGAACCATTATTCTTTTTTTTTTAATAGTTTATTGTCAAATATAGAAACTGGGTGTTTCTATACAACACCCAGTGCTCAATCCAACGAGTGCCCTCCTCTGTGCCCACCACCCACTCTCCCCCCTCCCACTCCCATCTCTCCCCTCAGTTCTTTCTTACTCTTTGAGAGTCTCTCATCTCATGTCTTCCTTCCTCTCTGTGGCTTCCCCCCCCCCAAGGGGAACCATTATTCTAACTTCTAAACAGATAGATTAGTTTTGCCAATTTTGGTATTTAATTTAAATAGAAAATATGCTAAATAATTAAAATGTTTAAGAACTTTTTTTTAATGCTTATTTTTGAGAGAGTCAGAGACAGAGTGTAGGTGGAGGAGGGGCAGAGAGAGCGAGGGAGACACAGAATCTGAAGCAGGTTCCAGGCTCTGAGCTATCAGCACAAAGCAAGAGAGGTAGAGCTCGAACTCACAAATGGTGAAATCATGATCTGAGCCGACGTCAGACACTTTATCAACTGAGCTACCCAGGTGACCCTAAAAATGTTTTTAATAGTGTCTTAAGAAGTCAAACACCATATTTTGAACCTGCACCCTATCACAGTCCTTAAACAAGCTCCTCAGCACAGATTAATTTCCTTGCTCTTACATAGTTTTCTCTTTCTGTACTGTGTCTTATTTGGGCCACTTCCTTACCATTTACCCTTCAACCTTCCTGCAGATTCAACGCAGCATCTTAACTCTGGGGTTTCTCTCCTTCGTCACTTGCGTATTATAGTTCCTGTTTCCTAAACGGCCAACTGGATCTCTCTAGTCGATGAAAGTATCCCGCTAACGTTAAAATTGATCTTTGTGCTGATTTGACTTTAAGTCTACTGATTTATTTCTTAGTTGGCTCGGCAGTAAGTCCAGACAACCTTTTCCCCTCACCCTTTTCACCTAATCCGAGTGACATGAGCCTGAATGAATTATAAGGAATCTTGTTTATCTGAGACTGAATGTGAATCACTCCTTCTGCACCTGATTAGGGTGTATGGGATATATTTAGTAGTCATTAATAATGATAATTAAAATCACCATGAGTTGTTAATAGTACATCAATGTGACAAAATAACAAGTAATGATAATTTAGGGTGATATTTATCCAATCCATCCTCCTCAGAAAGACTTGACTCTAATGCCAAAGTTCTTGAAAGCATTAGGTATGTTAGGCAAGACCCAGGGCACGTAGCAGTGGTTTACAATCCTCCATCAAGAGGTGATATGCTGAAGTGAAAAAAAAATACCATCAGCCGCAGACCTTCATGCCTGTCAAACAAAGGAAATACTATTTATCTGGATAAGGTTGTTCCAGAAATGATAGAAAAGATTCATAAAAGACCTGTATTTGCTCTCTGGGAGCAAATAAACTATAAGAAAAGCTGACTTTTACTTTTCTTCCTATTAGGTTTAGGCCTTGCTAAATGTCTCCAACCTGAGCTTCCAGGAAAAAAATGGATCAAAATGTGTATACGTGTGTGCCTGAACAATCATTTATTATTAAAAGGTTGAAAGTCTAATTTTTGTGCTTCACTGGTGACTAATAGTAAGACTTGTCTAGACACTTCTATTGTAAGAGCCTCTCATTCATTCCAGCAGATAGCAGGAAACTGGGAAGCATAGGGAAAGAAAAGAGAAAAAAAAAAGACTCTGGAAATACAGAAAATTAAAAAAAAACTTTCCCGTCGGGTATCACTCAGACATGGTATCTTTGAGGAAACAAAAGGAGACTATGCTTGGATTCAGGATGGGAAACATTTCCATAAGACAGTTTTCACCATCGAAACTTATGGAACTGTTACTTTCATCCGATTTTTTAGCATTAGTTGTGCATACCAACTCTCTGGTAATTATCATAGTGTGTCTTGAGTTTTTAGTTATCATTTCATGTGCACACATCCTATCTCTCAAATTAGATTTCCCCACATCCATTTTCATTATATCTTGCCATACATCTGGCACAGAGACCAGACTCAATGGATCATTGTTGGTGAATTGACTGGATCATTTTAATTCTATAGAAAAATGTTTACTGATTTTTAATTTGATCCAGAAAAGCTCACCTGAAATCTAAAAAAACCTGTTTGCAAACAGATGTTTGGGAAAACACATCTGTTGCCAGGACTTCTCTACAGTATTAATTTAGTAACATCAGTTCTTTGCTTTTTCAAAAATTTCAAAACTATTTTGCCTGGTGCCTGTTGGCTAACTAAATTAGGTAAAAAAACATGGATGCCACAGCCTAGGTTTTCCTTGAGTCTAAATCTAAATTAAAACTGAAGATGGTGCCCAAGAATGAGAGAAAAAATTACCATTCAGAACAGTGAGATTTAACAGGTTTGGGGCTGACAGATCCATGCAGGTGTACTCAGGAGACAGTGCCTGATTCTCTCTGGGCCACTGATTGAATGAAAAACAGCCACTGCTATAATTAGGAAAGAATGTGTGAGTCTTTATGTACCAGACAGTGAATCCTTTCCATGAGTCATTTTTCAGGAGGATGAAACTATCTGTCACACAGTAAAGATGAGTTGGGACTGCAACACTGGATCAATGATAAGATTTAGATATTAATATGCTATAATATTTATGTTCTTATAGATCTTAACTCTAAATATCTATGCTGTTCATTGGAATAAGCCAACTAACTATTTTTATAATAATTTCATTATGTCCTTGATTATATGAATGATGAAAATTATTTATACAGTATCTAAATGCTGTAGCATCTAAAACATTAAGAATTATATCTTTTAATAATGATGTTTGTGAAAAAAAATCCTGAAATGCTTGACTGGATTTTTTTTGCAATATTAGTAAGAGGTGCATTAGCAAATTAATAAGAGTTGTTAAGAGTATTATTGCACACTAACCTAAATTGGTCATGGATAATTTATTTTCTTAATATTTCATATTTCTTTAAGATTATTCTTAGATTTAATTCTATCCATATTATTCTAAAAGTACTCAAGAAAATAGAGACATTAACATCTATTTCTAGGAAAAATTAAGACAACAAAATATACATCATACAGAGTTCTTCAAAATACTAATTTTTTTGTTAAATGTGTATATATTATTTGTGTTAAATATGTCAAAGCAGAAAAAAGAGGCAAAGTATTCAGGCTACCTCTTTCCATAAAATACTATTCAAGGCTCTTTGTGTATCATTTACATTGTTTTAAAACCTGCACATAAGCAATTGTTAGAATTCCAATGTACATTTAGACACATTTCCAATATATGCCAATATTTCATTAAGGTCATTTAAAGAGTTTTTTCAGGGCACATTAAAATAGTTAAATCTACCATAAAATTAGCTAGAATATGCTAATTAGTATGGATGGATATATACATAAGAAATATTTTCACCTATTCTATAGATCGTCTTTTCACTTGTCATGAAGATGTCCTTTGAAACACATTTTTTTTAAACTGATGGAGTCTAACTTACCCTGTTTTCCTTTTATCACCTGTGCTTTTGGTACTATATAAAAGAAACTATAAAGTTTTACTCCAATATTTTCTTCTAAGAGTCTTAGATTTTTAGTTCTTACTCTTAGGTCTATAATCTATTTAGAGTTAATTTTTCATATGATTTGAGGTAGGACTCCAACTTTATTCTTTCACAGTATATAGCTAATGTCCCAGAACCACTTACTGAAAAGTCTGTCCTTTCCCTCTAATGAATATTCTTGACACTTTTATCAAAATTCAGTTACCCGTAAATAAAAGAGCTTATTTTGGAGTTCTTGGTTATATTCCATTGATCTATATGTTATGCCAGTTCCACACTGTTTTGGTTACTGTAGCTTTATAAGAAGTTATGAATCAGAAAGTGTGAGCCTTCCAACTTTTTCTTTTTTCAAAGCTATAGATGGCTATTCTGAAACACTTCCATTTCTATACACATTTTAGGATAAAAGCTTAACAATACATGACAAAATTGGCCATGACTTTGATAAGCAGTAGCATCAGATTTTTAGATTAACCTGGGAGTATGTTACCTTAACAATTTTAAGTCTTCCAATTCATGAACATTTAGATCTTTCTATTTAGATCTTTAATTTCTTTTAACAATATTTTGTAATTTTTAGTGGACAAGACTTCGACTTTTTGGCTAATTTTAGTCCTTTCTATTTATTATTTTTAAATACTATGGAAAATTTAATGCTTGGGTAATATTCCTCTTAACTTCTTAAAGTTTATTATTTGCTAATGTAAAGAACCACACTGATTTTTATAAATCGATCTTGTATGTTGCAACTTGACTGATTTCCTCTATTAGTTCTACTATTTTATTTATTAGACTAGTTATGATTTTCTACATAGAAGATGACATCTGCAGATTAACACAGTTGTACTTCCCTCTACCTGCTATGTAGGCCTTCTATTCTGTTCTGTTCTATTCTATCCTATCCTATCCTATCCCATTATTGCCTATTGTTCTAGCCAGAATACTACAATGTTGAGGAGAAGTGTGAGAGAAATCAGTCTTATTTTATTCTGAGCTTAGGGGAAAATAACTTATTCTTTCACTGTTAGTATGATGTTAGCTATAAGTTTTCATCGATACCCTTAATCAGATTCAGGAATTCCCCCTTTGATTTCTAGTTTGTTTAATCTTTTGACATAAAAGTTTATTAGATTTTATCATTTTTCCTATGTCTATTGTAATAATCAAGTAGTTCTGGTCCTTCATTCTATTAATATCATATGTTGTATTGAATTAAACCAATCTTGGATTCTAGGGACCATATCCCATTTGGTCAACATTTGTTATATGTTCCTGCATTTGGGTTGTTAAGATTTTGTTGAGAATGTTTATATTCACATTGATAAGGGCTACTAATATGTAGTTTTTATTTCTTGTGATTTCTATGTCTGATTTTGTTATCGAGGTTAATACTGGCCTCAGAATGAACTAGTGAATGTTTCCACCTCTTCCACTTTTTGGAATAGTTAGTAGGGGGCTGGAATTAAGTCTTCTTTGAACGTTTGGTAAAGTTCACTATTTGAGCCTACGTTTTCTTTGTGAGAAGTTTTGAGATTACTAATTCAACTTATTTACTAATTATATCTCTTAACTTATTATAGGTCCTTTTAGATTTTCTCTTACTTCTTGGGGTCATTTTTGTAGTTTGTGTCTTTCTAATAATTTATCCCTTTCTCTCCTTCCACTTCAGATATCATTGCCCATATGTCGGTGTGTGTCTTACAGGTCTCTGCGTCTGTTCGGTTTACTTTACTCTTTTTTTTTTTTTTTCTTTTGGTTACTCAGGCTTAACACTCCCAGTTGACCTACTTTAAAATTGCTGATACTTTTTTTCTGCCAAGTCAAATATATCGTTGAGCTTTCTGGTGATTTTTTCACTTCAGTTAGTATACTTTCAACTCTAGGAATTCCATTTGGTTATTTTTATAATTTCTAGATCTTTATCAATATTCTCTATTCAATGAGAAATGATTCTCATACTTTAGTTTGTTAGATATGGTTTCTTTTGGTCATATATGTAATAGCTGATTTGAAGCCTTTTTCTAGTAAAATCAATATCTGGACTTCCTCAAGGAAGTCCTGAGGGACAGTTTCTATTATTTTTTTCCCATCTACAAACAATATTTAACCTGATTTTTGATCGTCCATAATTTTTTGCTAAAGTTTGGACATTTTCAATAATATGGGGAAACTCAGGAAGTCAAATCGCTGCCTTCTCATTTGTTGTTAGTGTTTATTGTTTTTGTTGCTGCTGTTGCTCTTTATGTAATAGCTTTTCTGGAATAGTTCTTTCATGTCTTTCTTCTCTGTTGTGTGTGCCCTTTGAAAACTCTGCTCAGTTGACTTAGAGGTCTGCTAATGATTAGACAGAAATTTTGTTAATTGCTTTGAGTCAATATATTGTCCACTCTTGACTAAGGGGCTCCATGTGTCTCCTAGGGCATTTCTTCGGTGCTCCAGCAGTTCGTAACTCTGTATGTGGCTTTTCTTCCTCTTGCACAGGGCCTCACGGCCAGCTGATGGTAAGAAATTAGGGCCTTCTTAGGAATTTCCTGGGCAGGTGCATAGTCCTATAGATGTATGTTATCTTGATCCCGAGGATTGTGTTAGAGCTTTTCAAAGCTCCCCGTGGACAACTAATTCCCAAGATCTTCCATTTAAGTTTTTGGCCAGCCTTTGGTTTTTCACAGTGGGTATTTCTGCCTAGGACAGCTGCAATGTTAAACAACTGCTGTTGGTTGCTTCCAACAACTTAATGGTAGAACTTTTCCCATTGAGCTAACTCTGAGTTAGGTCAAATAACAACAGCCTTGTGGATAAGGTTTTCTCAGGGAGCCATAAGACAAGTCAAATAGTGGCAATTCTCTGGAGATGGAGCTTCTGGAAGAACTCCTAATCCAGTCTTCTCTTTCCAGTGGTTGCTTGGCTATCGCTTTTCACAGGTATTATGGTTGCAAGGATGCTGGGTTTTAAAACTTCCATGGATCTGAAGAGAGGGGAGTGGAAATAGACCAAGTTAAACTGCAACAAATTTCATATATCTTAATGATAAATAGACATCTTTCTAGAATAAATCCTCTTTGGAATATTGAAAATCTTAGGTTAATTTCCAGAGTGCTAAAAAAGCTTATTTTGACATTTTCTTTTGTCCAGTATATGGAGGAGTAGAGTTTCATAGATTCCATCTTCCAGAAGTCTCCTCGGTGACTAACTTTTAACTAACCAAATGTGGTGCAGTGTGCTGCATGCTTTCTCAGGCAGGTCACAAAACGATCTGCCTGATGCTCTCTCTTCGATGCCATCATTCAGAACCAAGAAACAACGCTGTGAGAAAGTCCAGGACCCATGGAGAGATCAAGTATAGAAAATTTGACCAATGGCTTTAAGTGAGACTCCAGCTAACAGCCAGCAGCAGCTATAATTATGTGTGTGAAAAGGCTTCGAATTGTTTTCAGCCACCATCTCACTACATTTGCATGAAAAACCCCAAGCAAAGACCTCTTAGGAGCCTAGTTAACTCTCAGAAACTTTAGTCATAATGACAATAGAAAAGAATTATTGTTTTATGCCACTGAATTTGAGATTACATAGTTACAGATTACCAGAACAGATTTGGATACTAGGAGTAGGGCTATGGAACCCTAAGAGTAGGGCTATGCATCATTGGCTTTGAGACCTGGTGGTAGAAAAATGCTGGTACGTATTGAAACTGTTGGTAGAATAATCCTAAAGAGTCTTGACAAGGCTTTTGATGGGTACCTAACAAAAAGTGAAAAAAGTCACTATGGAATTGCAATGGAAGAGTCCATTGTTATGTCCTGGCAAAAAGTTTTGCAACACTGTTGCCTGTGGTAACATCGAAAATGCACTTAATGAACTGGACATCTAGCTAAAATAGGTTTCCAGGAAAAGTGTTGAATGTGCCACTTGGTTTCTTCTATTTGAGAAGAATAAATTAATTAAGAAGGCAAGAGATTACTTGATGAACAAAGGGTTAGATATAAAGGAGCTGAAATTCACTGGTTTTGAAATAAAACTGTTTCTCATTCCCAGAATCTCCAGATGGCAACAATTTTCAAATTCATAAATAGCTTCCTGGCAAAGATCAAATCCGGGACACTGCCAGGAAAACATAATCTATAGGCAAAGCCAAGAGAGTGTGACGGTTAAATCCTTTGTTAAGATCTAAGAAAGATGTATATTGGTTCCTCAGACTTATCTAAAAGACAAAATGCCCTCTAAGGATTTTAAGGGTTTCCTTGTAGATCCCCTCAAGCACTAGGAATCCTAAGACTAAGATTCTTAACCTATGAATCTTAAGACTGTTGCCCTACACAGCCTTTCTGGGAGTCCAACATAGAATAGGGTTGACCTCAAAGAGATTTGTGAATGGCGTTTTCACCAATGACATGAACACCAATACAATTCACAGAACCCTACAAAGTATTTAAGGGAATTGTATCACTGGAAACTATCATATTGAACTAAAGGAGACAGACATGGTACAAAATGAAAACAGGCCTTTAGATACCTTAACTTAAATGGACATGAAGCATATTTCAGTAATACTCAACTGCAAGCACAAGACTCTTTTGGTGGGAAATGAAACAATATTCTAAAGGCAGTTAATATAAAGACCACATAGAGTGCAGCCAAGACATGTAGAAAATTATTATCAAGAAGTAGGGCTGAGCCATAACCTGGGAACTGGCAACATGTGCTTGAATGCTTTTCAGATTTTCTGTGGACCACTGGTCTCCCATTTTTATGCTGTATGAATGCCAATGTCTTCAGTAGTTGTGTTATGCCTGCTCTACCATTGTATTTTGGATATTTGGGGGGACAGATTACTCCTCTCTTAGTTCATGAATCTTTAGATAGAGAGGAAGAAACTTATCTACAGTTGGACCTGATTTACATTTAAAAATCCTGGACCTCTGCCTGGGTAGCACAGTCAGTTAAGCATCCGAATCTTCATTTTGGCTCAGGTCATGACCTCATGGTTTGTGAGATCGAGCCCACATGGGGCTCTGTGCTAACGGTGCAAAGCCTACCTGGGTTCTCTCTCTCCTTCTCACTCTTTGTCCCTGCCCCACTCATTCTCTCTCTCTCTCAATAAATAAATAAACATTAAAAAAAAGTAGGCCTCAAATCTGAACCTAATGCTACCACAGATGCATATTTAGGGGGCTATAGTAGGGATAAATTTTGCTTACAGGAAAATACAAATTATTTGTGGCCAGAAGGAAGATTATGGGGAATTAAAAGTATGTCATTCAAATTTTAATACTCTTTCTTTCATGAAAAGGAGTCTAATTCCTCCTCCCTTGAATATGAGATAGCATTAGTGACTTACTTCTGATGGAAAACATGAAATGAAATTGATACTGCATAATTTCTGAGACTAGGTGATAGATTTTTTCCACCTACATTTCTCTCTTAGGATGTGTGCTCTTGGAGCCCAGTCACCATGCAGTGATGAAGTCCAGGCCACGGGGGCAGGCATATGTCACTGGCTGGCTGGTAGTATCAGTTGAAATCCCACCTAGCAGCATTAATTACCAAACATGGAAGTGATGTAGCCTTCACGATGACTCTAGTCACAGCACCCATCTGACTGCAATGTCATTAACAGGCCTCAAAAAAGAACTAACTTGGGGTGCCTGGGTGGCTTAGTCACTTAAGCTTCTGACTTTTGATTTTGGCTTAGGTCATGATTTCACAGTTCATGGGTTCAAGCCCTGCATCACGGGCTCTGTGATGAAGCACAGAGCCTGCTTGGGATTCTCTGTCTCTCTCTCCTCCCTGCTTGTGCTCTCTCTCTCTTTCAAAGTAAATAAACATTAAAAAAAGAAATATGGGGCACCTGGGTGGCTCAGTCAATTTTTGACTGATCTGACCTTGGCTCAGGTCATGACCTCACAGTTCATGGGTTCAAGCCCTGCATTGGGCTCTGTGCTGACAGCTCAGAGCCTGGGAAAACTTGATAAAACATGGTTCTAGTCAACACTCAGAACCATGACAGACAAATATATAACTTTTTAAATTTAACACCATTAAATTTGGGGTAGTTTTGGATGAATTAACAGATACCCAGAACTCCTTTAATATTACTTTTTCATTGGAACCTTTGCACAACACATATCCTCTCTCTCTCTCCAAAGATAAATGTAGTGTGTGTGCATGTGTGTATGTGTCTATACAGATACATACATATACACTTAGTTATTTATTTTAATCTTACAAAAGATTATATTTTTTTATGAAGTCACAAGTTTTCCTTTACAGTTTCCAGCTTTGTGTCTTGCTTTTAATAAGTCTGTATCATTTCAAGACTGTAAATAAAGTCATGTGTCTTTTCTTCTGGTATTTTATTTTATCCTAATGTTTAAATCACTGATCCATTTGAAATTTATTTTGTTATAAGACATTTGGTAAGGATCCGGATTTTTTAAAATGACAAGGCAACATATACTGAATAGTTTTATTCCTTCAAGTAATTAGACTGTAAGCCATGAATTTAGAGGCACCTGTATAATCCCATGCACTAAAATATTCTTCCCAATGCTTTGCTGCTTCAAATTGTATTATTTATTACTCAATTCCTTTCCTATAAAGTTTGCACTTTGAAATCTGTGAGAGAAAAATTTAAGCTGGAAGCTATAATCTACATGTTAGTGTGAACAAAGGATGTGAGCACAGTTATGGTATAAATACTGTTAGAAAACTTTGAAGGCCTGGGACTGTAAAAAGTAAATGTGAGAGGAAAACCACTTGGGGCACTTGGGAGTAAACTGAAAACAGGTACTAAGAAATAGTAGGGGGCGCCTGGCCCAGTTGGTTAAGCATCAGGCTCTTGATTTCAGGTCATGATCTCAAGGTTTGTGGGATTAAGCTGCATGTCAGGCTCTGTACTGGTGGTGCAGAGTCTGCTTGGGATTCTCTCTCTCTGTGCCCCTCCCCCACTGATGAGAGCATGAGCTTTCTCTCTCTCTCTCTCTGTTCTTCTCTCAAAATAAATAAATTTAAAAAACACATTAAAAATAAATAAAACTTAAAAAATGTTTGTAAAGAAAGAAAGTAGTATCACCTGCTCAGAAATAAAAAGACTTCTAACAAAATTAATGAAGCTTCAGATTCATAGATACTCACTTACACAAGCCACTTCCAAGACCCGATAATAGGTCCTAGCAATAAGTTCACAGTGTTTTTATACAATTTGCAGTCTCTTTTGCATTTTTACTTCCCATCTTTCACACTTTCCCTGAGGTTACACTTTCCCTAAGTTTAACATGTTAAGATAATTATTTTGATGAATTGAGTTAAGTGATGTATGGGAAAATATTTTTAAAGATTAAAGAGATACAGAGGAAGACCCAAATATGAATGGGTTAAAATGTATGAAAGATGAGGCAAAGCTTCTAAAAAAAAGCCTTCCAAAGTCAGCGCTTTGTCAATTGGAATACTTATTTCATAATTAAATAACCCTTACATCTAATTCCTAAGTTGATTGTTCACTTTCTTTAAGAAAAAGATCTGTTCAAGGGATAAAGAAGTTGTCCATTAAACATACAAGATTCATTTACCCTGAAATACGATTGGCTGTTATGATATAAATTAGTAAATAATATCAACATTTAACTGAATATTTGTTTCATGCATGTCTATAAACCTGGTAAACCACAAAAGCTACATGCTATTGGCAAGCAACTTGGTCAGCAGGGGAGGTAACAACATTGCTTCCAATAGTATGCATTTTAAGTAAATGGGAAGGGACTTAAAACTACAGTACAGGAAGCCCATGGACTCAATATGTGGGAAGACAAGACTAACACATGCACCCCAACCTCAGATCAGTGATTCTCAAGTTTTTAGACTGGACTAAGCCCTTTTAAGACAGAAGGGCTTTGAAATACATATGTAGATTCTTTGTATTGATTCATCTTTAGAATAGCATTTTTATTATTATGCTTTATTATAGCATCTTTATTATTTATTACAAATTATATCCTTTTTATAAAATTAATTTTTATTATGAAATAACACATTAATTACTATATAAAACTGATTGTCTTACAAATTTCTCACAATTATGAAACCTAACCAAGTAAACAAGTAAAAAATTACTAACTAAAGTTGATCAAATTATAATGCACATATTTATGTGTTACTTTTCCCTGATTTAATCCTCGCCCATTTTTTCCAGTTTTCTGGAACAGTGTAAAAAAATCAGTTATTTGTGGGGAACTCATCCTATACTACCCAAGCATAAAGGTAAGTGTACATACTCATTTCCTATATCAAAAAAAAAAAAAAAAAAAGAATGAAAAGAAAAGAAAGAAGAAAAAGAAAGAAAGAAAAATTAGCCAAAAAAGTAAATGCATTAGACACCTGGGACTAAACATTTAAAATCATCTGACTATATTTCTATTCAGAAAATGTGCGTTTGTCAAATATATAAAGAGACCATTGTGAAACAGGTGCATGAGAGACAGGCAGCATTACCACTCATTAGCCACGACAATAGACACAATCAGCTGACTTTGAAGAAGAGGCTAGCCATAACCATGACTCTTACATTCACTACTCGAGTCTAGCAAAATACCAAGATGTTCATCTAGGCTATAAAAAATTTTGAGATTGCAGCTCCCAGTGTGAAGTTACTAAAAAACACAGATGAAAATGACTGTTCATCATCGGTGGAGACTTCACACCTCATTGAGAGCCCAAGAGGGAACATAATTTCTGAATCACAATATACTGTCAAATATGAAGTGATGAGATACTACATAATGACTCAGTGATCAACAATGCAGACAGTTCCAGCAGCAGGAAAGGACGTCTAGGGTGCATGTCAGTATTAGTATATTAGACTCCAATGCACAGTCCTCTTTGAGAACAAAGCCCAGGATTAGCTCTTCGTGAAATGGATGTATTATGTTATCAAATAAGGAAAGAAAGTGCTGCATTGAACTGATACATAGGACTATTCTTTTCCAGTCTTTGCATGAAGGCAGAAGAAACCGTAATTTGATTGTCTAGTGTTAATTCTAAGTACCACTTTGATAGATACCTAATCAACAAGTAAAGGGGTATATTGTTTTATTGTACTTCATTCTATTGTGCTTCACAGATACTGAATTTTTTTTTCAGTTAGATGTTTGTGGCAATCTCATGTTCAGCAAGTTTATTGGTGTCATTTATCCAATAGCATTTGTTCACTTTCTGTCTCTGTGTCACATTTTGGTAATTTTCACAATCTTGAAAACTTCTTCATTATTATTATATTTGTTGTGGTTATCTGTGATCAGTGATTATAATTCACTGGAAGCTCAGAAGATGGTTAGCAATTTTTAGCAATATTTTAAAATAAAGTTTGTACATTTTTTAGACCAAATGGCATTCCACACTTAATAGTATAGCGGACACATAGTATACTATAGTGTAGTATAGTGTAAACATAACTTTTATAAGCACTGGGAAACTAAAACGTTCATTTGATTTACTTTATTACAATATTGACTTTGTTGTAGTGGTCTGGACCTGATATCCCAGATTCTGTGAAGTATACCAGTACAGAACTATGGGGTTACATAGGAGGTGTGGGATAAGAAAAAAGAAACCCTCAAGGAAAGAATTCTTCATGGTCAAAACTGAATCACCAAGCTTGAATCACCAAGTCTAAACATATTTACCTGCCTTCTTTCTAAGAGTTGCTAGAAATTTTCTCCCACCCATCCCAAAATTTATTTTTCTAGATTATGCATTATTAGCTTCAGCCAAATTTGTCATTTCTATGTTTCCTGGGTATGCACAGCTAAATGGTAGCGTACTGGAATCAACTAACACTGGCTCACAAGAGCGGATTATATGAATCTGTTCCCATCTTCATGTTCACTGATATTGCACTGGCGACTGGAATTGAGGATGGAGCGGGAAGATAGGGGGATTCTCAAATTTTTGGAATTGATGGAGGAGAATGCTTTTAACATTTAAATAGAATAGTGTGGCTCATGCATTTTTTCACAGGGTCCCCTCTAATACTCAAAAGGCTAGAGAAATGGCGAATCCCAATCCAGCTCCCATCTTCTCTTCCCACCCTCAGATTCTGTCCTGCAACTGTGAGGGGCCTCATGCCGAAGTGTGGTAGGGTGACCAACCTTTCCAGTTTGCCTGGCACTAAGGGTTTTGGAGGGTACAGAACTTCATTGCTAAAACTGCCTCAACAAATCCAGAAAACCATGATAGGTCACCTTTTGGATGAAGGAAAAGGATTATGCAAGCAGGCCCTGAAAACAATACAATTTCTGTTGGTCAGAGAGTTCTAGGGTTTTGAAAACCCAAAGCATGACCTAAATAAGGGTGAGTGACTGTGTGATGGCACGTCGACTCTGTCTGGCTCTATTCCTTTTACTTTACAGACTCCTTTTCCCCAGAACTATGATAGATTTGAGGCATGTCATAGTAGGAACAGATACAAACATTTTCATAAAGTAACAGATACTAAAAGTATGTTTGAGCCTTCCCCATTTTTTTTCTTCAGTCTTGTGAAGCCTTCCTTACTGACCTCCTGTGTCCATTTTTGGCCCCTTCCACTCTGTGGACCATAATATATATAAAAATATTGATAAAACCTGTGTAAAGCTCTTCAATAGTCTTGAGCAAAAGAGGAGAATCGCTATTGGTAAAATGAGCCTGTATGATCTACAAGGCACCCCTCACACACACACTACACTCACATTATTTCACCCACTCCCTCATTCATAGTCATACTGGCCTTTTGTTCCTTACATGGTTCAAGTTCTTCTCTGCTTCAGAGTCTTTGCACATGCCAAGCCCCATGTGCCAGAGTCACTACATGAAGTCTCTTTCCTGATAAATTTGTCCCTATCCATTCCTCAAGTGTAGTTTAGGGCCTCATCCCAGGCTTTCAAGGCTCATTCTGCTTTTCCTTTTTGGCACATTTTGTACTTAATAATATGATGATATATTATTTGAGGAGCATCCGAATGCTCTCCTACACTTATAAACTCAGTGAGGGCAGTACCACTTTTCTTGCTGTTTCTTTTCCATATTCAGACTTAGATAGTAAATAGGAACTATTTGAGGAAAATGGGAAGGTAAAAATAAAGGAAAAAAGTAGAGGTAGGCAAGCTTTAACTTAATAAGGGAGAGTTCTCTAAATTGGGAGTTTTAAAAAAATATATTAAGTTTATTTATTTATTTTGAGAGAGATGGAAAGAGCATGAGCAGCTGAGGGGCAGAAGGAGAGACAGAGAATCCGAAGCAGGCTCTGTGTGCACTGACGGCAGTAGTACTACAACTCATGAAACCATGAGATCATGATCGGAGCTGAAATGAAGATAACCAACTAAGCCACCCAAGTGCTCCTAAATTGGGAGTTTTAATAGTTCTATCTGATATGGATATTTTGTAAAACCTCACTCATTTTAAAGATAGGAGTTATTTTGTCACAACTTATTTGATTTCCTTTTAAAGAAAAAGCATTGGCAGGGCATATTTACACTGGAAAGCCTTTGTTTCATGATGTCCTAGATTTATGAAATAGCACTGAGGAATCAAAACTACAAAATTTCAAGTACAGATTATAGAATATTTGTAAATTCTCTTTCTCTCTTCTTTTTCCTCCTTCCCACATTCTGATCCTGATCATAATACTTTTATAAAATCTCATATCAGAAGGAAAAAAAAGTATTACACTCACCTTCAGTAAGGTGTAAAAGATTAATAAAGCATAGTTATTCTTCCATATAGTCTCTAGCAGCTGTAATATTTGAAAATGCAAATAGCCTTAAGTTGAAAAATTCAGTTGGTATTTCAATTTTGTGGATGCTATTTTGATAATAAGATCATTCCATATGGCCAAATAAAACTGCCAAAGTTTTGTGTTCCTAAAGAAACATTAAGGATGTTATACATAATATATACAATATGTATATACATAATATATACAATAGATATCTCCGTTTCCACTCTACTCTCATCTCTTTTTTAATCTTATCAGCGAGTTTATGCCAAGAAACCATTTGACCTAGAGAAGGAAACCACATACCCTTTGAGGAATAACAATTGATTTTTAAATGCTGGTGGAAAATAAGAGCTCTGGAAAATTATTTAGACAAACTAGACAAAAGTGTATTGCATTGCTGGAGACACCTTTCTTATTTAAACTCCAGGAAAATATATCTTTTAGACTTACAACAAAGCCTAGGGCAAAAGATCTATGCTGAAGATAGATAGCGGGGGAAGAAAAGGGCTTCTAGGGCCATTCTGGCAAAGTCCAATTCACTTCCAGTTAGCCCACAGGAGAGCCTATCTAGCTACTCTCTGCTCTGCGCTTGTGCCAAGTTGTGCCGACAAGTACAATGTTGCTGTATCTATGGTGGAGACGTCCTGAAAGAGCGTCTTCACGCCGTTGTTGGGACTCTATGGTTTCCTGCGGAAAGATGGGCAGTATTACAAAGGCGCATGCGTAGGCGTCAGAGCTCGAACTTCCGTCTTCAACGCTCACCGATTTCTCGCTGTCGCCATGGGCCGCAGACCAGCTCGCTGTTACCGGTACTGTAAAAACAAGCCGTATCCAAAGTCTCGTTTCTGCCGAGGTGTTCCCGATGCCAAGATCCGCATCTTTGACCTGGGTCGGAAGAAGGCCAAAGTGGATGAGTTCCCACTCTGTGGTCACATGGTGTCTGATGAATATGAGCAGCTCTCCTCTGAAGCCCTGGAGGCCGCTCGAATTTGTGCCAACAAGTATATGGTAAAAAGTTGTGGCAAAGATGGCTTTCACATTCGAGTGCGGCTTCATCCCTTCCATGTTATCCGCATCAACAAGATGTTGTCCTGTGCTGGGGCTGACAGGCTCCAGACAGGCATGCGAGGTGCCTTTGGAAAGCCGCAGGGCACAGTGGCCAGAGTCCATATTGGCCAAGTCATCATGTCCATCCGTACCAAGCTTCAGAATAAGGAACACGTGATTGAAGCCTTACGCAGGGCCAAGTTCAAGTTCCCGGGTCGCCAGAAGATCCATATCTCCAAGAAGTGGGGCTTTACCAAGTTTAATGCTAATGAATTTGAAGACAAAGTGGCTAAGAAGCGTCTCATCCTGGATGGTTGTGGAGTCAAATACGTTCCCAATCGTGGCCCTCTGGACAAGTGGCGAGCTCTGCACTCCTGAGGTCTTTGACAGCACTGATTCCTTTGGCCATGCTGGTCTCACATGCTCACCAATAAATTTTACTTACTCACAAAAAAATAAGTACTTTTTAGTATCTTAAATATTTTAAAATGTTTATCCAATTTTTAGAATATAGACTATGAAAGAAATAGTTTTATATTAAAGGAGATTGTCAATGGCAAATGATACGTTTTCTCAAATATGAGTGAAACAATTCGTATGTAATTTACAGAGAAAGTTACTGCAATTCTAATCCAAACACTTTTAATTTGGGAGAGTGTAAGGAAGTATGTCAAAAGTTTTGTTTGTAGTGAAGCTATAAATTATGCAGCTATCCTTACCTTGAATAAAAAAACAGCTAGAAAAAAATCCAAGATTTTTGGAGAAAAAATCGTTATTGTTTATGGAAAATAAATAATAGGGATGAATATAATGACATTTATTAGTGATATTTCGACTGCAATCTCTTTGAAACTAAAAACTGTCTATTCTTAAATTTGTTGCTTATGTTTTCCTTGTAAATTTCTGCACATTGATTTTAGAATTTTGTATCGCCTTCAATTATCAGCATTTGGACACTTGCTTGTGACTGCAAAAGGTTTCCTCAGACAAGCCTTACATTATCTCACACTCCGGAGACAAGAGTCCAATCTTTTCTTCATCACGGAAAGGTCATAGGTTGACAACAGAGTTCACATTGCTTGTATTGGAGTCCCAATAGAACCACCAGAAAAGAGAAAATGACATCAAATCAACTATCTGTGCTCTAAAAGGACCCTAGAGAGACTTTGCAATCTGTAGGTGCTTGCCCTACATTAGAGTTACATTGATCATACAGGTGTTTTTGCTGTTTGTTTCATTTTATTTTGGAAACTATATAAGCTAAAATTACTGGGTCTGTGTTATATTTTAAAATTCTGTTTCCTTAAATTATTTAGTGTTCAGAATCTCAATCTTGCCAACAGTGCCCTCACCTTTTTGAAACTAACCACTCATTTTCAGGGTCAACATACTGAGTGAAAGCAACAAAGAGACTACTGAACAGTATTGAGATATGTACTTATTAAATTATTTCCATTTACTTTAAAAAATTCCTTTGTCAATTCTAAATTTTTGCATATTGAAATATTTTTTCAGGCCCTTACCATAAGATATGTCCTACATGTATATTTGAAAGCAAAGTTGCTGCATTAAGCTGTAATATTTTCCATATAAGTGAGAAAGATAAACAGTAAATGATATGAATATATATAAAGGGTTCTTCTACCTTAAGAAGTACTTTCCTTGATGTGTTTTACTTGATGCTTTAATATTCCTCAAGGTTTCTAGAAAATAAAGCACTGTGCTGATCTTCTGACTCCTATCTAGTCTTGTTCACTTTTTGCCACATTGTCTTTCAAAATGAAAGCTTGTATCGGAATGCAAAACACAACAAAACAGTCCCTTAGTTACGTGTGTGTGTGTGCACGCGCGCGCGCACGCTTGTGTTTTAAGTTTATTTTGAGACAGAGTGAGAGAAAGCACATGTGTGAGAGTGAGTCTGGGGAAGGGCAGAGAGAGGAGAAAGAGAATTCCAAGCAGGCTCTGCATGCTCTCAGTGCAAAGCAAGATGTTCAGCTAAAACTCATGAACTGTGAGATCAGGACCTGACCCCAAATTAAGAGTCAGACATTTAACCTACTGAGCCACCCAGGCACCCCAGTTACTGTGTTAATATAACAATGACGCAGCTTTTAAAATATTTTCCATCTTCATTATTCACCCTTCTCTTTGATCTCAAATGTCAAATATCTTGACCTTTAAACTTGGAACTCTGTACTTCCTAAATACAGGGAGGGAGCTAAGGAAAAGCCAATGAACAACTTTATCTTCAGGGACTGATAACTATGACTAGGCATATAGATATATAGATGAAAAGAAAATGAAATATTAAAAATTATTATACTAAAAACTGGTTGGTAAGTGTCATTAAGACACATTATTTGATTTCTCCTACAGTTTTCTAATATAAGCTATAATATAAATTTCATTTCCTTTAATGTTGATAGAAGAACACTTTCACTTTTTTAAACAACGATGCTATTATGTCCCTAGGCCATGATTTTATTTTTTCAGTATTTTTCTGTTTTCTGGTCATTCTAGTTATTAACAGATTGATAAGAAGACAGTTGAGGTGAAGGATGATTTGATTATATTTTTTGCAGAGCTCATCATTATTTCTAAATATCTATTCAAAATGGAAAATTTAATTTGGGAACATATTATGTATTCATATATTCATGCACCACTGCAATGAAACAGAACTATCTGCTCTTTTGAAAAAAAAAATACAAGTACAGTTAACTAAATCCAAGTAAATATTGCCTTCCAAAACATTTTGATTTGGTTAATGTAGTTTCCAGGTTTTATGGAAAATAGTGACTGTATCAGAAGATGACGAAAAGTACAACTGGACCATGCATCGTTATCAACTCAGTTTTGAAAAGGAAATTCCACAAATGATCATTATATAATCTACCATTTTTCCCCCTCTTCGAAAAATTCAGTTCTACTAAGCATTTATAGCCTGAAGTCCTTAATTTTTAGAAAAATATACACTAGTTCTGGCATAAATTGGCTGTCACTAACATTGGCATTTTATTTCCACTTTAGCAGCTTGGTACTGCCTACCCTGACAAAATTCAAGGCTTTCTGATTCTTAAAGTGTCACCATGGACCTAAGGATGAAGCTGGGAGATCAGTAAGCCCAATCATCTCCTGTCCTTATATTAATGACATAGGTTTGGGGTATTTCTTAGAATAGTGACTTTGGTGTTTTCATAAAAATACCCACTTTCTTTTTAATAAGTAAATAATGCAGAGAATAATGAAGTCAAAGTGAATTAAATTACACCATCAATAATAATTCAGAGTGAAGCCATTGTCATGCTTAACAGTGGATAATAAGGGAAGCTGTGGCATTAGGATGACTGGATTTGAATCTCAGTTCCTCCACGTACTTGGGCAAATTACTTAGTATCCCCATTACTTAATTTTCTCAACTGTAAAATGAGGTTAAGACACTACAGATTATAAAGTTGTTTTAGGATTGAATTAGGTAATTCACTGAGAAAATGAATAGGATTATGCCTTGTACATATTAAGTATACAAAAATTAGTCAATTTATAAGTTAGTATATGTATTACCATTACTTCATTTGCTCCTGCCTCACTGCTTCTCAGTCTCTGGGTTTGTTGCTTGTAGTGTTATTATTTTTTCATAATTTACAATGTCAATATTTTGTTTGGCAACCGTTATTCTCTCTAGTTGTCTAATCTGAGTTCTAGAGTTAACTGGATTCAATATTCTGATTTTAGTTTTTGTTGTTTATCTTTAGTCTTGTAATTTCCACTTTCATATTATTGTATTTGGATGTCTAATCTTGGAGCTCCTTTAGAAAAATGTAATTGGGCTTCACCCATTATCCTTTATTTATTACTCACTTATGGAGATTTGCTTTATTTCCTTTTTTCCCCACAGATTGAATTTTTTATCTACCTTACCCACATTTTCCATTCAATTTTTCTTTCTTCCTTCTTCCTTCTTCTTTTTCTCATTTTTTCAGAAGAATGATTATATGGCTTATCATGCTATTATTTTCATAGTGCTTACATGTGGAAATAGACTGTTTTACCAGACCTTCTATTTAATCTGACAGATTGTAGGTAAATTTCTCTAGTGACTCTTTCACAAAGTTTTTGTTATTTTCTTTCTTCATTTAGTCTTCTTTCTAGGTGCCGTAGTTTGAAGGCTGGATATTGCTACCCACTTTTCCATGGCTTTGGGGTGAGAAGCTAGAGGAAGGAAGGAACTTGAAGGGTTAATTATAACCTTTGATGGATGCTGGATTCTGACTCAATTTCTGACATCCGATTAAATATTCTGCACCCAAGCTCACTCCTCGAAGTCAAGTGTGCAGCCCACCTTTCCCACTGTGGTGTATTTCTTATACTCTCCCTTGCTGCTGTCCAGTGCCAAATGCTGGAAAATGGTGAGCCCAAGTGTGAGCATCTTTTGATGTTGGTTGGGGTCCACCTGTCAATGGATTTTCATATAATTTTGTGAAGTTACTTGTAACCTTGTGTAGTTAGTTATAACCTTATTACATTTCTCTCCATATTAGAGCATTGGTGAGACATTTTTAAATCTCGTGTTTCTTTAGGAATGTTTCTAGGAGTTTTGAGATTTTTGAAGAGGTGAATTTCATAAATGGTCATTAAATAGTCCACTATTTCTCTCCATTCCTTAAAATATGGAATTATACTAAAATCATTTAGCCAGAGATCTTTAATTTGAAAAATACATCTCTGGGATATTAAATGAGAATACCATCTTCATTTTCTGTCATCTTTTCTCTTAAATTTATGCTATTCGTATGATGTGACCTTTTCCTTGGTAGCTTTTGACTGTATTTCTCCCCGGCTCTAAGAAGCTGAAACTACTAGTCTAGGATACACTAAAGGAATAGACAGGAGGTTTGAGAAGAATAGGTGACAATTTTAATAATTAAAAGTGAGAAGTCATGGAAGAGCCTATCTATCAATAAGAAAATATGCTACTAAAAAGAGCAATGGGGCTTCAAGGGAGCACAGGAAGTAGTTTTTCTTGGAAAACAAATATTTTATGTTTAATTCAATGTTTCTGCTGTCAAACCAAGAGAAACCATTTTGGTGAAAAATTCTACAAATGATTCTAGTAACTGTCTGGATTACTAAACCTTAGAAGACATTGAAATTGCACCAAAGTAAAACTCCATTTACATAAAGAAATCTCTATACTACTTCTAAAAAAAAATTCTTTACCAGTTAACTGTGATCCCTCTACTTTTCTACCCCATATAAACACCTTGAAAATGAACATACTTTAAATTCCCATTATAGGGGCACCTGGGTGGCTCAGTCAGTTAAGTGTTCGACTTCAGCTCAGGCCATGATCTCATGGTTCATGAGTTCAAGCCCCATGTCAGGCTCTGTGCTGACACCTTAGGGCCTGCTTCAGATTCCGTGTATCCTTCTCTCTGCCCCACCCTCTTCACACTCTGTCCCTCTCTCTCTCTCTCAAAAATAAAAACATTAAAAAAATAAATTCCCATTATATATATACATATATATATATTATAATTTACGTATATATATTCTCTCCGGTTGGTAGGGATTTGATTTATACATACAATGGACTGATACAAGTTATACCAATACTCTTCAATTGCATGCCAATTTTTGAGACAAAACTGGATTATTGATAAAACTGTAATTTTCTCAGTTTCATATACTTTTCAACATATTATAAAATAACTGAAAGTTATCAAAATAAAATAGTCTAGAGTACAAGCCGACTTTATCAGAAAGCAAAGTTGAAATTTTGAAAATCTTATTCTTAACTGCAGCTAATGACATTTTATCTGGGAAATACCACCAGTACTTATTTACTGAATTAGTGAATTTGGTATATAGATGCTCCAACTTCAGAAAATCATTTGGAAATACATAACAGATTAAAAGAGGCTTTTTCCCCAAGACCCAGTATACCACTTTTAGATATCTATGTTAGAAAACTATGATCATGCAGACCAAGAGACATATGCAAGAGTCTACATATCACTGTTCAAAATAAAAAAAAAAAAAAAAAAAGAAAAAGAGAAAAAAAGAAAAAGCAAAACTAATTATGTATCTATTGGGGTATATTTACAATGGGAAAAACTATAAAGAGTGAAAATAAATAACCTACAGCTATAGCCAACATCATAGATAAGTCTCAGAAATAAAATGTTGAGTGACAAAAAGAAAATAAGACTCTAAACAGTGCAATGTCTTTTTTAAAAGCTCAAAAAAAAAAAAACTAGAGGAAATGTTACATGTATATGAAGAAATATGTGATAAACCTAGTTTTCTAAGGAACTATTAACTCACAGAAATAAAGGCTAGTGTTTGCATGTGTGGGACATAGCAGGGCGCGGAAGGATTTAGGATGGTCTGTGAAGGATACTCAATTAGATTAGATTCGATAATATTAGTGTTGTTCTCATTTATACATCAGAGTATGAGTTTAAGGATATATATTTTATTATCACAGTTGAAAATGTACAAACCTGTGGCAGACAGACTTTAAAGTAGCCCTTTTGATCTTGATCTCCAGATGTTTCATGTCCACATGTAATCTCTCCTTGAGTATGAGTGGGTCTCTGATGTGCTTCTAACTAATAAAATATGGCAAAAGTGATGGGCTGTCACTCCCAGGACCATATTTTAAAGCAAGTTCTTGCAGCTCATTATCTTCAGTATGTCAGGGCTATTCTAGGAACTTTCTTCTTCCGTATAAATTTGATAAACAATTTGTTAAATCACCATACTCAACCGCCCTTAAAAAAATTCCTGATGTGATTTTTTATTGAATTTATATTAACTTGACAGAGTAATTTGATGAGAAATAACATCTTTATAAAAATGATTCTTCCTGTTTATGAAGTAAATCTCTAAATTTATTAGGTGTCCTTTAATGTTTTTCAATATGTTTTTATAATTTTCTCCATTATTGTTTTGTACATCTTTTGTTAGATTTGCTTTTAGATGCCTTATGTTCTTCTGCTGACATTGAAAGGATCTTTATTACATTTTAAGTGTGCTCTTTTATTAACTCTAACTTTCTTCTAACTCTCTTGCATATTTCATAGAGACATATCATCTGCTAATATTTATCATTTTGTCTCTTGCTTTCTAATATTTATGTTTTAATACTTTTCTTATTCTTTTTGTATTAAAATCTTCAGTACGATGTGAATAGAAATAGTAGGAGCAAACAACGTTTTTACATTAGTCCTGAATTTAAAGGAATTGATTCTAATATCTCATCCTTAAAGATGATATTCCCAAGGCGCCAGGGGGGCTCAGTCTGTTCAGTGTCTGACTTCGGCTCAGGTCATGATCTCGAGGCTTGTGGATTCGAGCCCCACATGGGGCTCTGTGCTGACAGCTCAGAGCCTGGAGCCTGCTTTGAATTCTGTGTCTCCCTCTCTCTCTGTCTCTCACCTGCTCACACTGTCTCTCTCTCCTTCAAAATAAATAAACATTAAAAAATAAAAAAAGATGTTCCCTATGTTTTGAAGAGATACTCTTTATAGAATAACAGAAGCTTCACCAACGTTCTTTTTGGCAAGAGTTAGTTTCTTTTACTTGTTTTCTTCTTTTTATCTTTCAACTGTAGTAGAAGTTGAATACACTGAATGTTTTTGTGTGTCTGATGACATTGAGTTTTCTACAGTAATAAATGATATTTATTACACTAATTTTTGTTGCGATTAACCACCTTTGCACTCCTAGAATAAATCTAATTTGGTTGTGTATATTTTTACATGCTGCTGAAGTAAGTTTGTCATTTTACTATTATTATCATATTGGTTTTGATATCCCTCATACACGGAGATAATATATATTGTTCTCTCTTTTCTATTTTAGAAGAGACTTATGATACTTAAACCATTTTCCTGGAAGGTTCATTAGAACTCCTCATTTTTTAAAATGTTTTATTTATTTTTGAGAGAGAGAGAGAGAGAGTGACAGAGCATGAGCAGGGGAGGGGCAGAGAGAGAGGGAGACACAGAACCCAAAGCAGGATCCAGGCTCTGGGCTGTCAGTACAGAGCCCCATGCGGGGCTCAAACTCACACACCGTGAGATCATGACCTGAGCCAAAGTTGGTGCTTAACCAACTGAGCCACCCAGGTGCCCTTAGAACTCCCTTTTAATCATCTGAGCCAGGTGTTTTTGGTCTTGTGTGCGTGTGTTGGGAGAAGATTTTAACTATTGATTGAATTTATTTAGTGATTATGGAAATACTCTGACTTTTTATACTTTTGTGATGTTACATAATTTGTAGTATTTTTATTTTTAAACATTTGACCACTCTTCAGAGAATGGAAAATACCAAGTAGCAACATGACATAGACAACAGAGGCACCCGCTCTCTTGTCACAATAGAGCAAAGTAATGCACTATTTGGCAAAAAGGAATGCAGAAGCAAGTGCTTGGAAGAAAAAATTTATAAGGAAATACAAGTTGAAATTTTTCCATTTACTGATAATCAAAGCAAAGAGGTACTCAACATTATATAACGATCCCAAACAAGACCTCTCTGTTGAGTCCAGTTTCTGAGCATGGAATCCTAACACGGGTGGGGCTGGACCTTACCAGAGACTGCCCAGACTGATCCTGGGCCACTCTCACTGACTTCAGAATGGGAAATGTTCTCATCATTCTGGAGCAAAGATGAAACCCAGAGCCTGCTGTTTGGCCGTTGCGACATATGGATACCACAAACGACCATGAAAACTACTCATGGGCTATCCTTTACTGAATCTCCACAGAATGCAGTGTGCCAGAAAGAATCATCAGAGAAGAGGCAGCCTCCTTCTGCCCAACATTGGGACTTGCTTCCCACCACCAGTTTATAGCCACCTGGAGTTTTCAGACCTAAATGGGTATCAGATACAGATGTCAGTGGGTCCTTTGTCTTCTGTTATCACAGTATCAGGGCTCTGTCTATATCACTTTTAAACTTCCTCTCTGTTATATAATCTTGGTTGCTGTAACTTTCTATTTTTTAGATCTATGATTATAGAGATTCTGCTCTTTCATCAAATCTGGAAAATTCTCATCTATTATTTCTGCAGATACTACTGTTCTAATTTCACTATTCTCTTTTTCTGGAACTCAGATTAAATATATGTTAGATTTTGTATCCCCCATGTCTCTTAACCTTTCTTTCATGTTTCTATATCTTTATTTCTTTGCATGGCTTTATAATTGCTGCATATCTATTTTCCTGTTCATTATTGTTTTTTTTAGCTGACTTCAGTCTGTTGTTTAACCCACCCATGGAGATTTTAATTTCTGCAATCGCATTTTTTATTCTCAGAAGCTATATTTAGTTTCTTCTTAAAAGAACTACATTTTTACATTGCTCTTTTTATTTCATATTTTTTCTTTATGATTATTATATATTATCACTTTATATTTTATAATTGATAATTTCATAGAACAGAGATCACAGGTGGATCTAAATTTATTATTTGTGGTTTTGCTTTCATTTCTATTTCATAGTGGCTTGTTTTCTTTTCATTTTTTCTTTTAACAATTCTTTTTAATGCTGATTATATTTTACCTATATTATTCTGTGGAATACTAAAGCATATATTGGAAATTTTTTCTACCAGAGAAGACTGATGGTAGATTTTGCCTGTTCATTGGGATGTTACCATCTTGAAACTAATTTTTTTTGTCATGAGGGGTCAATCAAGAACATGGAGTTCTTAGGTTAAGCTTTCTGTCTTTTATATGCAGTAGGCTCTGTAAGGATTACATATTGTGTGTTAAACTCCCATTGCATGTGCTAACCATTCACAGTTCCCTGTTCCAATCTCAACTTGATCTTGTTTGTTTGTTTCTGGTTTTGGTCTTTCAAGATTTCTTTATTTTCTAGCGAACTTAGCAATGTAAATAAAAATAATAATATAGGCAGAATCTAATTTTATTTTAGTGGGAGGGTCACTAAAAGTACAAAGTCTTCCTTACTTAAATGGAAGTCTTGTGATATTTTTTGATCTGGGGTATGTCTCTCAAAAAACACGATCGTTGGGGTGCCTGAGGCTCAGTCAGTTGGGCAGCTGACTCCTGATTTTGGCTCTGGTCATGATCTCGCAGTCATGAGATCGAGCCCCAAGCCATGCTCCTAGCTGAGCAGGGAGCCTGCAGGGAATTCTCCCCTTCGCACCTCCTCTCCCACACACCAGTGTGTGTGCTCTCTCTCGCTCTCTCTCTCTCTCTCTCTCTCTCTCTCTCTCTCTCAATAAGTAAATAAACTTAAAACAAAAAAAAGTAAAGAATAAAAAAAAGAAAAATATCATGATAACTAGACCCTATAATCATCTTAATATATACAGGCTTCATAATATTATAGTCTTTGTAATTTCATCACCTACTTCCAAAATTATATCTAAAATACTGTGTACAACATGATGGGTTTTTATCATATTATCTTACATAAGCAGAAAATGTTGCCCAGATTTCCCTCCTTTATGGGGTCTTGATAAGAGGGAAATTTGCATAAGATTTGAAAGGCAGAAATGAAGCAACAACAGTTACACTCACAAAATTGGTGCAGAGCCCCGGGCGTCACTGCAGTTCATTAATGTTGTGACCGATCTGCTGACTCACCTCACTGAAGGACGGCAGCAATCTAATATCAGTTCCGCCAGCCTCTGCTAGATCTTGCCTTTGACTTTCTGTGGCACCAGACCAGGCATGTGTACAGCTGTGCTGAAGGGCACAGTCTTCTGTTTAGTCACATCGTTGGAGTTTAATGCACTGACAGACCTGGATTCTAGATTGTTCTTGTAGGATTCAGTTTGTCCTCGTGGGTTTCATTTGTCCTGTGCGATCAAGCATATCCATACTTCTCTTTTGCTTCCAGGTTGTCCAGTATGTTGGCATATACTTTTTTGTAGCACTCTCTCATAATCCTTTATATTTCTGTCGTACCAATTGTTATCTCTTCTCTTTCATTTCTGATTTTATTTATTTGGGTTGTCTCTCTTTTTTCTTGATGAGTCTGGCTAAAGGTTTACCAATTTTGTTTATCTTTTTGAAGAATCACCTCTTGGTTTCACTGAACTTTTCCATGAAAAGTTTCTAATCTCTATTTCATTTACTTACAAACTGATATCTATTATTTCCTGCCTTCTACTAAGTATCCATACTTCTCTTCACTATGCATTTAGACTTCCCCCCCCCCCCAACTTCTTGCCTTTCTGACTTACTGTGACTTTAGGCCCATCACAAGGAGAGAGACAACAGTATTCAGCAAATACCTTCATTGTCCCTGGTCAGTTATTTTGACAAGTTTTATCTGATCACCCACTACCTCCTTCAGAACTATTTTTCCAGCCATTCCTATTATACTTCTTATAATACATTTCCTAATCTATATTACTCTTAGTGTTTCTGCATCTCTTAGCAAACTCTAGCTACTACAGAAATGAACATTAAAATTAAGAAAATATTGAAAATTATTTTGGTGTAGTTGTTGAAAAAAGAAAATGTTTGGAAATATATATTCTTCTTTGGATCCTGGTTCTGCCCTATACTCTCCCTTTTAATTAGAGCAAGTTATTGAAACTTTCAGAAACTTAGTTTCCTAAAGTTCAAAACAATCCCAACTGTAAAATTATTATCGGGACAATTATGAGAACATGCACTGAGCACAGTGTTTTGGGACACAGTACACTCTGAAGGTTACTTATTATTATCATCATTTATTATTTATTAGAACTTGAAAGGAGTTCACTGTATTATTAGCTATGCTCATTAATATAATCACTCTGGCTATGAAGTGAAATCTAAATTATACCTACTTTTAATGCAGAATCCCCAAAATCTCTTCATATGTTCTTTAAAACTCATTTTTAAAGTATACACTATACCTACTTTTTCTATATAAGTCAAACAATGATGAAATATTTGATTCCACATATGAAAATGTTTAATGACCATTACACTATGGTCACTTCTGATTTTCTATGTATGAAGACACAGAATTTCTGTGAAATAATTATTGCAGCTTTGCCGTTGGGCCATATTTTAACTCTTTACTATCTGTTAATGTATTACTTAAAATATTTAGATATAATTTTAATTATATAAGTGATTATTTGTATGTGTTAGAAAAGGAGCATTAAAAAGTAATTATTTTTATAGCAGTATAAAAGATAAAATAATTTGCTATCTCCAACTTGTAGCAGCATATTGGCGTATATTATTTTAGATTTAATGAACCATGAAAAGTTGTAATTAAGTTAGAGAAAGCTCTTTACTCATGATCATGCATTTTAAAGAGGTATATTAAAATGTAAGAATGGGCTGTATAAATTTAGCCATAAAAAAGCATAAAGTCCATTCACAAGATCATTGTCTGTCATTTTGGACTTAAGCCCACCAACGCAACTAACTTACACAAAATTACAAGGTTCATACTAGATTCTTATTTGTAAATATCTTCTCCCTCTCTATCTTTCACACAAACATTTGAGATTGTCACCAAGTCAACAGTTTTGCAAATTTAGTAGTTTCATATTCCATTCAATCTAAACACCGGCCAATCAACAAGAGAGGAAGAAAAAGAGAATCACTTCTGGAACAAAACCTCTTACATATGAACAATTTGTCTCAAAATTTCTAATATTTGACAAATTGAGCATTATGTTTTGAACTTTGAGGACAAGAATTACTATATTGCTAAAAAGTCACCATATAATAAGAAGGAATTAGAATTTATTTTTAGAAGACCTGGTTAAGTTTACTGATTACAATAATGCCCCGAGGAGTCTTATAACAAAATGCAGTTTTATAAAATGAGGCTTATTTTTACCAACGCAAAACTAATGCATGTTAAAACTTCACGGAAATATGAAGGTAGATATGTGGAACCTAAACTGTATCATGTCTTAAGATAGATCTGCTATTAGGTCAAATATGTTCAATTTATTAGGTAAATCTTCACAGTTTGAATACCTGCAGTGGGATATGGCAGAATGACACAGAATGAAATCTGAAAATAGAATCACTTAAATGGGGTTAAATTCTATGTGAAAAGCAGAACACTATAGAGAATATGGAGACAGGTAATACTTGGGAAGTAGGTATTATAATTGATACAATTTTAAGAAAGTTTAAGCATCATTATAGGCTAATGGAGAGAGGCTACAGAAATTTCAAGACCAGTGAGATTCAGTCATCTCAGTGCAAGAAACATTGACCAACAGACATTAGGACACAAATCCTGAGAACTGAAGTTAACCACAGGATTTCAACCCCTAAGTATTATCAAGACTAAGAAGAGACCCTCAGGTCTGGAAAAAGACTAATAGACTGGTTATCAGTATGGAGATTGATCAATTTATCTGATATGGTATAAATGATTAAAATGGTGCTCATGACCATGAAATATATTCTTGCCTGTAAACTTGGATAAACAGAGGTTCTTGCCCTAGTCCATCTGCTTTAGAGGATACCACATACTGCACAGATTTATTGGTTATACAAATGCAAGAATCTCTTTAGGGAAAATACCTCAGAGTAGAATTGTAGGGAATGGACTTCTGGGGAAGATGAGAGTAGAAGGATCCTAAATTCGCCTTGTCCCATGGATATACCTAGATTAGACCCACATTAGCATAAATAACTCAGAAAATTACTCAAAGACTAGCAGAAGAGACTCTCTATAGCTAAATGTAGAGAAGAGGCCACATTGCAAAGGGTATGAAGGGTGGACACAGGAGACAAACTAACCCGTCTGTCTGTGGGAGGGAAGGGCACTGCAAACATGGAAAAGGAAGGGGAACAGACCCCACTCCAGGCACCCCAGGCATGGGGACCTGCAATGGGAAGACAAATCTCCATAATATTTGCCTTTGAAAAGCAGAGGGTCTTAACTTCTTAAGTTTCTACAATCAGTGGGGCTTAACATCTGAAACTTTAAAAATCAGCAGGCTCAGCTCTGAGAGAGCCAAAGGGTGATGGGAAATGGATTCCTTGCCCTTAGGAGACAACATAATAAACAGCCATGTTGTGATGCAGCAGAAAAGCAGCAGTCTGAAAAATGCCTGGGGTAAATGGGAGGGAGATTTGTTTATTAACCTCAGAACCTGTGCTGGAGGAGAAGTGATCTTTAGGAGACTTCTCTAAGAACAGAAGAGCTGGTGAGCACCATTTTCCTCCCCTGCCTACCCACCCAGACTAGAAACATGGACACGTGTGGGAACCAGTGCAAACACTCTTCACCTAGCTTGTTAACAGCACACTTGGTGTCTGTGCTCTTCTGCTGACAAGCTCCCTCCAACATGCCCTCGGCATGAGTCCTTCCACAGTGGTGCCACAGGTGTGGTAGTTTGCAAGCATCACCACTCCAAAGTGACTACTGCCCCAGACAGAGGGGAAGATAACCACACATACCAGTTTCACTGTGGCTCCAATGGTGGGCTGGGATTAGATATCTAGTCTGACTCCAGGACCCGCCCACCAATTCTCCCCCACAATGAAAGCTTCTCAGGAAACGACACAGGGAGAGCACCCTTAGTTCCATGTGACTAAAGCCCTGGCAAATGCCTACTCTGACCCACCTCAAGTCTAATGAGATCTCATTAACAACACAGGAACCAAAGTCTGCTCACATCAGGCAAAGAAGGCCTTTGCAGACAAATGAATTGAAGGCAAATCCAGCTCAGCCACAACAGTAGGGCACCTGCAACGGCACAGTAAACACCTTGAAGCTCCAGGTTCTGGTGAAGGGGGACACTGCACTGCAGGGCATTAAGGGACCTCGTCTTCATAAGGTCACTACTTTCAAGAGGAGGAGGCATGGCTGACTTTCCTAACACAGAAACAGACACAGATAGTTACACAAAATGAGAACACAGAGGAATACATCACAAATGAAAGAAAAGACAAAATACAGCAAGAGAGCTAAACAAAATGTAGGTAAGTAATATGGCAGATAGAGAATTTAAAGTAATGGTCATAAAGATACTCACTGACTTGAGAAGAGTAGAAGATCTCAGTGAGACCCTCAACAAAGGTAGAAAACCAAAAAAAAAAAAAAAAAAAAAAAAAAAAAAAAAGAAAAAAGAATCAATCAGAGATGAAGAACTTAATAACTGAGATTAAAAATATACTAGACAGTGGAGCGCCTGGGTGACTCAGTCACCTGAGCATCCGACTCTTGATTTGGGCTCAGGTCATGATCCTAGGATTGTGGCAATGAGCACCACATTGGGCTTTGCACTGAGTAAGGAGCCTGCTTGGGATTCTGTCTCCCTCTCTCTCTCTCTCTCTCTCTGTCTCTGTCTGTCTCTTTCCCTTTGCCCTTCTCCCTTGCTTGCTCTCTCTCTGTCTCTGTCTCCTTCTCTCTCAAAAATTAAAAAAAAATACACTAGATAGAATCAGCAGCAGATCAGAGGAAACAGAAGAATGGATTAGTGACCTGGGGAACAGAGCAATGAAAAGCAATCAAGCTGAAAAGGAGAAAGAAAAAAGACTAATAAAAAAGGAGAGAGGCACATGGGTGGTTCAGTTGGTTAAGTGCCCTACTCTTGATTTCAGCTCTGGTTATGATTTTCTGGTTCATGATAGCAAGCCCCGCCATCAGGCTCTGCACTGACAGCGGAGGGAGTGAGAATTCTCTCTCTCTCTGCCACTCATGCTCTCTCTCTTTCCCTCTCAAAATAAATAAATAAACATTTTTTAAAGGAGAATAAATTAAGGGAACTCAGTGACACCATAAGTGTGATAACATTTGCATTATAGGGATCTCAGAAGGAAGAGAGAAAAAAGGGAACTGAAAATTTATTTGAAAAATTAGTAGCTGAAAACACATCAGATCTTGGTAATGAGACAGAAATCCATATCTAAGAGGCAGAAAGCCCAACAAAAACAACCCAAGGACATTCACAAGAAGACAGATAGTAATTAAAATGGCAAAAAGTAGAGATAAAGAGAAAATTTTAAAAGTACCAAGAGGAAGGAAAACAGTTACATACAAGGGAAATTCTCATAAGGCTATTAGTGGATTTTAAGGAGAAACTTTGGCATGATATATTCAAGGGCTGAAAAAAAATTCTGCAAGCAAGAATATTCTATATGTCAAGGCTAGCATTCAGAATAGGTGGAGAGATAAAGAGTTTCTTTCCTAGACAAACAAAAGTTAAAGGAATTCATCACCATTATATGAGTCCTACAAGAAATATTAAAGGAGATTCTTCTAGTAGAAAGGAAAGACCATAAGCAGGAACAATAAAAGTAGGAAGCATTAGAGCAGTAAAATTAAGTATATCTCTAAGAATCAGACACGGTACTTACCAAAAAAAAAAAAAAAAAAAGAAGGAGAGCATAAAGTATGACAACATCTACCCAAAATGTGGGAGGGTAGGAGAGAAGTAAAAATTTAGTGCTTCTATAATGGGTTCAAACATAAGTGAATATCATCTTAAGATAGACTTTTATATGCTTAAGATGTCATACATGAATCTAATGATAAACAAATAAAAAACCAGAAACAGATATGCAAAGAAACAAAGAAATCCAAGTATACCACTAAGGAAAGACAGCAAACATGAGAGAAGAAAGCAGAAGGAAGGAACAGGGAAGAACTACAAAAACCATAACACAAGAAACAAAATGTCAATAAGTACATATCTATCAATAACTACTTTGAATCTAAATAGATTAAATGCTCAAGCAAAAGACATAGGGTAATGGAATGGATAAAGAAGCAAGATGCATCTATATGCTGCTTACAAAAGACTCATTTCAGACTAAATACACATGGAGATTGAAAGTGAAGGGAGGGAAAAGCATTAATCATGCAAATGGAGGTGAAAACAAAGCCAGAGTAGCAGTATCTATATTGAACAAAATCGACTTTAAAACAAAGAATGTACTAAGAGACAGAGGAAAACACTACATAATCTTAAAGGGTACAATCCACCAGGAAGACATAACATTTGTAAATACTGATGTGCCCAACATGAGAGCACCTAAATACCTAAAGCACCTATTAACAAACTTAAAGTAATTGATAGTAATACAATAATAGTAGGGGATGTTAGCAGCCCTCTTACATCAAAAGATAGATCATCTAAAGAGAAAATCAACAAGGAAAGTGTGCTTTGAATGACACAACAGACCAGATATATTCAGAACATTCTATCCCAAACCAGTGGAATATATACAAGTTTCAAGTGTACAAGGAATATTCTCGAGAATAGATCGCGTTAGGCCAAAAACCAAGTCTCAACAAATTTAAAAAGGTTGAAGTCATACCACGCATCTTTTCCAACCACAATGCTATAAAACTAGAAATCAACAATATTAAAAAATCTAGAAAGAACACAAATACCTGAAGGTTAAACAACATGCTACTATATAATAAATGAATCAACCGAGAAATCAAAATGGAAATAAAAAATTACATGGAGAAAAGTGAAAATCAACACAATGGTCCAAAATCCTTGGGATGCAACAAGGCTATTTTAAGAGAAAAATTTATAGCAATAAGACCTACCTCAAGAAGCAAGAAAAATCTCAAATAAACAAGCTAACTTTATACCTCAAGGAGGTAGAAAAGGAAGAACAAAGAAAACCTCAAATTAGTAGAAGGAAGAAAATAATAAATACTATAAGCAGAAATAAACGAAATAGAAACTAAAAAACCAATAGATCAATGCAACCAGGAGCTGGCTCTTTGAAAAGATCAATTTAGTTGATAAACTTTTAGTCAGACTCATCGAGAGAGAGAGAGAACTCAAATAAACAAAATCAGAAATGGAAGAGGAGAAATAACAACTGGCATCAAAGAAATACAAAGGATTATAAGAGAATATTATGAAAAATTATATGCCAGCAAATTGGACAACTTAGAAGAAATGATTAAATTCTTAGAAGCATATAATCTCCCAAAGCTGAATCAAGAAGAAATAAAAAACTTGACCAGACATATAACCAGTAAAGAAATTGACTTCAGTAAATAAATAAATAAATAAATAAATAAATAAATAAATAAATAAATAATAAAATAAAATAAAATAAATCCTCCCAAACAACAGAAGTCCAGGACAAGAAGACTTCACTAGGGAATTCTAACAAATATTTAAAGAATAGTTAATAACTATTCTTGAACTATTCCAAAAAACAGAAGAGAAAGAATAGCTTCCAAATTTATTCCATGAGGCCAGCATTACCCTGATACCAAAACCAGAGAAAGACACTACAAAAAAGGAGAACTACAGGCCAATATCTCTGATGAAACTGCATGCAAAAATCCTTAACAAAAATACTGGCAAAACAAATCTAAAAATACGTTAAAAAATAATATACCACCATCAAGTGGCTTTATTCCTAGGATGCAAGGGTAGTTCAATATTCACAAATCAATCATTGTGATACAATACATGAACAAGACAAAGGGTAAAGAACGTACAATCATTTCAAGAGATGCAGGAAAAACATTTGGCAAAGTACAACATCCATTCATGATAAAATCCCTCAACAAAGTAGGTTTAGAGGGAACATACCTCAAACATCATAAAGGCTCTATATGAAAAAATCCACTGCTAACATCATCCTCAATGGGGAAAAACGGAGATTTTTTCCCTAAGGTCAGGACCAAGACATAGATGTTCACTCTCACCACTTTTATTCAACAGAGTACTAGATGTCCTAGCCACATCATTCTGACAAGAAAAGAAATAAAAGGCAGCCAAATTAGTAAGGAAGAAGTAAAACTTTCACTATTTGTAGATGAAATGACACTATAAACAGAAAACCCTAAAGACTTCGTCAAAAACTACTAGAACTGATAAATTCACTAAAACCACAGGATATAAAATCAATATACAGAAATCTGTTGCACTGCTATACACCAACAATGAAGGAGGAGGAGAAATTAATAAAACAATCCCATTTATAATTGGCCATCAAATAATAAAATACCTAGAAATAAACTTAACCAAGGAGGTGAAAGACCTATATTCTGAAAACTATAAAACACTGATGAAAGAAACTCAAGCAGACAGAAGCAAATAGAAAGATATTCCATGCTCATACAGTGGAAGAACAAATATTTTTAAATGTCCAAATTAGCCAAAGCAATATACAGATTTAATGCAATCCCTATCAAAATGACAATAGCATTTTTCACAGATGTAGAATAAATAATCCAAAAATTTGTATGGAACCACAAAAGATCCCAAATAGCCAAAGCAATCTTAAAAAAACAAGAATGAAACTGGAGATATCATAATCCCAGATTTCATAATGGACTACGAATCTGTAGTAATCAAAACAGTATGGTACTGGCACAAAAACAGACACATAGACCAGTGGAATAGAAGAGTATAGAAAAAACCCCACAATTATATGGGCAATTAATGTTTCACAAAGGAGGCAAGAATATGCAATGGGAGAAAGACAGTCTCTTCAACAGATGGTGTTGTGACAACTGGACAACTACATGCAAAAGAATTAAATTGGATCATTTTCTTACACGAAACACAAAAATAAACTGCATTTAAGATCTGAATGTGAGACCTGAAACCATAAAAATCCTAGAAGACAGCAGAGGCCATAATTTTTCTGACATTTCTCTAGAATTATCTCCTAAAGCAAGGGAAATAAGAGTAACAATAAACTATTGGGACTACATCAAAATAAAAAGTTTCTGCACAGCAAAAGAAACAACCAACAAGAGATAACTAATAAATGGGAGAAGATATTTGCAAACGATGTATCTGATAAAGGGTTAGTATCTAAAATATATAAAGAACTTATACAACTCAACACAAAAACCCCAAATAATCCAATTAAAAATGGTCAGAAGACATAAGCAGACATTTCTCCAAAGAAGACATACAGATGGCCAACAGACTCGTGAAAAATGCTTAACATCACTTATCATCAGGAAAATGCAACCAAAGCTACAGTGAGATATCACCTCACACCAGTCAGAATGGCTAAAATCAAAAACAGAAGAAACACCGAGTGTTGGCAAGGATGTGGAGAAAAATTAATCTTCATGCACTGTTGGCGAGAGTACAAATTGGTTCAGATACTGTGGAAAACAGTATAGAGGCTCCTCAAAATAATAAAGATAGAATTACATTAGAATAAGTAATTGAGCTATTGGGTATTTACCCAAAGAATACAAAAACACTAATTTGAAAAGACATATGCACCCCTGTATTTATTGCAGCAGTACTTACAATGTCCAAAATATGGAAGCAACCCAAGTGTCCATTGATAGATGAATAAAGAAGAGGTGGTATATGCACAATGGAATATTATTCCACCATAAAAAAGAATGAAATCTTGTCATTTGCAGCAACATGGATGGATCTAGAGAGTATAATGGTAAGTGAAATAAGTCTGTCAGAGAGAGAAAAACCATATGATTTCACTCATATGTGGAATTTAAAAAACAAAACAAATGAACAACAAAAAAGTGACAAAACAAAAAACAGACTCTTAACTACAGAGAAAAACTGGTGCTTATCAGAGGGGAGATGAGTGGGGGGATTGGCAAATTAGGTGAAGGGGATTGAGAGAACACTTATCCTGAACAGCACTGAGTAATGTATAGAAGTGTTGAATCACTATATTGTACACCTGAAACTAATATAACACTGTATGTTCATTATACTGGAATTTAAAAAAAAAAGGATTGTAGGCAATAGATTGGTTCAACTTTCCTAGATAAAGCTAAATTCTTTTTTTTTTTTCAAAAAGACTTCGATGTGCACTTCCATCAGCAATGTATGAATTCCCATTCTCAAGTGTTCACCATCATTTCTTGACTTTTCAAACTGTTAGACAATCTCATAACTTTTGAAATAGTATGCAATTATAATTTTAATTTGCATTTCTCTGAGTTTTTATATCTTTTTTATTTACCTATTTTATTATAAAAATTAATTTAAAAAAAAATTCAAGTTAGTTAACATACACTGTAATCTTGGCTTCAGGAGTAGAACCCAGTGATTCATCTCTTACATATGACACCCAGTGTTCATCACCAAACATGCCCTCTTTAAAGCCCATCATCTGTTTAACCCATCCCCCCATCCTACAGTGACCTTCGGTTTGTTATCTGTATTTAAGAGTCTCTTATGATAGGCCTCTACGTCTCTTTTTATTTATTTTTCCTTGCCCTCCCCTATGTTCGTTCATTTGTTTTAAAAGCCTTTTGGCCATTCATTTTTCTTCTGTGAAATGCCATATTCTCTTTTTTGCCAGTGTTCTGCAATGTCATTTGTATTTTGCCTTTAAATTTAAATTTTTCTAAATACAACACTTTTATCTATCTTATATGCTGCCTTTGTCTCCTGCTTATTTGTGGTTTATCTTTTCAATCTCTTTATGGAATTTTTGATGAAATAAAATAAAATTTAGTGTATTTAGTTTTATTAATCATTTCTTCTATTGTTTTTACTTTTTATATTTTCTTAAGAAATGTTTTTTATTTCTTGGTTATATATATATCTATAAATTTCTTCTAATAGTTTCATAAGTTTCCCTTCATTTTTAAAAAAGCAGTCATCAGTCAGTGGACATTTGGGTTCTTTCCATAATTTGGCTAATGTTGATAATGTTGCTATAAACACAAGGGTACATGTGCCCCCTCTGAATCAGTATTTTTGTATCCTTTGGATAAATTATCCAGTCATGCAATTTCTGGGTCATAAGGTAGTTCTATTTTTAACTTTGTGAGGAACTTGGAGTGTGTTATGCTAAGCAAAATAAGCCAGTCAGAGGAGAAAAAGAAATACTATATGATTTCACTTATATGTGGAATTTAAGAAACAAGACAGATGAATATAGGGGAAAGGAAAAAAAAGAGAGAGAGAGAAAGGAGGAAGGCAAATCACTAGAGACTCTTTTTTTTAATTTTTAATATTTTTAATGTTTATTTTTGTGAGAGAGAGAGAGAGAGCGAGAGAGTGAGCGCGAGCATGAGTGGGGTAAGGGCAGAGAGAAAGACAGACACAGAGTCTGAAGCAGGCTCCAGGCTTTGAGCTGTCAGCACAGAGCCCGATGCGGGGCTTGAACCCACAGACCATGACATCATGACCTGAGCTGAAGTAGAACACTCCACTGACTGACCACCCAGGTGCCCCAAAGAGACTCTTAACTATGCAGAACAACCTGAATGTTGCTGGAGGGCAGGAGTGGGGGGGGAGATGTGTTAAACAGGTGTCGGATACTAAGGAGGGTGCTTACTGTGATGAGCACTGGATGATACATGTTAAGTGATGAATCACTAACATAACTAACAAAAATTTAAATAAAAACTTGAAACATTAAAAAAAATAAAGCATGCAATCTAGAGTTAACTTTTGTATGTGACATGAGAGGAATCTATTTTTGATTTTTAAATTATGAATTACCAATTGTCCTATACCATTTACTAAATGGTCCATCATTTTCCATTATTTATGTACCTAATTCTGGGTTCCTTCATCTCATCCATCAAACTATCTTTCTTATCATGACTTTATAATAAACCTGGGTAGAGAAGGTCTCTTCCATTCACATATTTACTTCTCTTCAATACCTTCGCACTTCCATATTAAATTAAATACCAGCTAGTCAGTTTTGAAGAGAACATGTTGGGATTTTGACTAGAATTGCACTTAATCTATCAACCAAGACAGAAAAACATGTATTTTCTAATCTTTCATCACTTATATGGAGAAACACAACTGAACTTCACGTATTGATCTTTTAACAAGTAACCTTGTCTTCTGTTTATTCTAATGATTTAAAATTTGGTCCTTTTGTATTTTGTATTTCGTACATAGGCAGTCATATCTTCTGCAAATTATGATGGCTTTTTAAACAATCCAGTGTTTATATATTTTCCTATTTTCAATGTGCTTACTAGAGTCTCCAATGTGATGTTAAATAGAAGTGGAGAGAGGAGATGCTTTAGCTCACACCCTTAAGAAAGTAGAACTTGAGAGGGTACTTCAAGTTGTGGGTAAAAGCCCACAATGGAAGAGTGACAAGTAAAAGTAAATGAAGATGTTAACCAACATAAATAAATGAATAAATACATACAAATAAAATGTGTTACAGTGAGCCACAAAGAGACCTAGTCGACTGTTCGTTGGATGTGTTAGCTTGATAAGTGGGGCCATCCTGGAAAAGGAGAACTATTTATCAGAATCCTCCAGGAGAGAGGAGAATTTATCTAACTCCTTTCTGTTCTTCAATTTTCATGGCCAAGGTTCATTAATGATTACTTCTGAACTGTATTATTTGGTGGCTGCACTGGAGGTCAGATCCCATGTCCCATGCTATGGGTATTTTGCCTAAGTCTGAAAATGGAGAAGTATTACCCAAGAGGGAAGAAAAGGGTTAAGGGAATCTGAGAAACCCCACAGGCTTGTAACTCAATAGAGCAAGCATCTTTATTCTGTCCTTGATTTTATGGTCTGATTTTAACATTTACATTTGCTTTTATATTTGCTGCATGGTTCAATAGATATGTCACATGGGATTAAAGAAGTCCTTTCTATTCCAAGGTACAGTTTTTATCAAGAATAAATGTTACAGAAGATATAAAGATGCCAATTAAGCACATAAACATATTCTCCATATCGTAAGACACCAGGAAAATGCGAATTAAAACAACAATGAGTTATTACTACACACCTATTAGAATGGCCAAAATTGGGAATACTAACACCAAACACTGGTGAAAATGTGGAGCAACAAAATCTATCATTTGTTGCTGGCGGGAATTTTAAGTCATATAATGACTTTGGAAGACAGTTGGTGGTTTCTTACAAAACTAAACATACTCTTATCGTAAGATCTAGCAATTATAGTTCTTGATATTTACCTAAAGAAGTCAAAAACTTAAGTTCACACAAAAACTTGCATATGGATGTTTATAGCAGCTTTAATTATGATTACCAAAACTTTGAAGCATCCAAGATGTCCTTCAGGAGGTAAACGGATAAATAAAACTGTAGTACATCCAGACATTAAAATATTATTCAACATTAAAAATAAATGAGCTTTCAAGTCATAAAAAGACATGGAGTATACTTAAATGCTTAATACTAAATGAAAGAAGTCAATATGGAGTCTCAATACAGTGCACAATTCCAAATGTATGACATTCTGAAAAGTAAAACATATGCAGACCATAAAAAGATCATGGTTTGCCTGGGGTTGAGTTTGGGAATTGGGGTGAGAGGGAAGAGGTCGAGCACAGAGGATTTTTAGGGCAGTGAAAATACTCTGTATATTATAATGACAGAAACATGTCATTTTATATTTGTCCAGACTCACAGAATGTGTAATACCAAGAGTGAACCACAATGTAGACTAACGACTTTGGGTTAATATGATGTGTCAATGCAGAGTCATCAATTGAGGCAAATATTCTATGCAGGTGGGTCTGTTGATAATGGAGGAGTGTAGGCATGTGGGGGGAGGAGGCTTAGAGAGATTTCTGCACTTTCCACTCAGTTTTTCTGTGACCCTAAAACTGCTCTAAAGAAACAGTCTCTTAAGAAATGAATGTTGGGTTTTATCAGATTAAGCTTTTATATAGATTTAAGCATTATATACATATTATTTGGGGGCACTTATTTTTCTTCCTCTGTGAAATGACTGTTTCTGTCTTTTGTCATTTTTTCTGTAGAGCTAATCGCGAAATGTTTACAGATTTGGGGTAGTTCTACATGTACACCAGATTAATCCACTATCAAGTCGCCAGTTGAATTTAGCATCTGCTTTCAATTATACAAATACTAGCTATATTACAAAAGTGTCATCGCTAAGTAAATGATGGAATATTCAATACATGGTGCTAGAACAATTAAGAGCATATGGCTTAAAAAAAAGTTAATGTTTCTTAATTAGGACTTATTCATAGAAGATTATTAAAACACACAAAATATTTGAAGACTAATTACAAACAGAAAACATCACCCAAATTAAGAAATAAACACTGTATACCTAACTGAAGAATCACTGAATTCTACACCTGAAACCAATACTACCCTATATGTTAACTAACTAGAATTTAAATAAAACTTTTAAGAAAAAAAAGGAAGAAAGAAACACCATCAGTGTCTTAGAAACAATCTGTTCATCATTAGCAGACCCCATCTCTTCTTTCCTCTCTAAAGGGACCCCATCCAGATTTTTTGTAATAATAATTTCTTTCAAGTTTTCTACCACTGTTTGTATCTATAATCATTAAACTACATAAACTTGCCTATTCTTATTTATGTAAACAAAATCTTGATGTTTCCATTGTTTACATACCTCCATCAAACTTAAGGTTCCCTTTCTCTTCCTTGAGTTGTTTCTCATTAAAAAATGCTCTCCCTACTGCAACAGCCTGAATAAAATTATCTCCTTAATGAATTTTGTCTTTCAACACACACACACACACACACACACACACACACACACACACACACACACACTACCTTAAAGGATGAGAGGGGAGGAAATGCTTTGAGCAAGAAAAAAAAGTGTATTTAGTTTTACCAATAATGGTTTTGTGTGGTTAATTCTGACATTGGTGTTATGAGAGAGTTTGCAAAAAAGGTAAAATTATGATTCCCATCAGATATAAATATGAACGCATGCTAGATATATTATTTAAGTCTTAATGAGGAAAACAAGAAATGTTATCATAGGTTCAAAAGAGAAGCTGAGGAACAGACAACACATTTCTAGATCAGGAATGTTACAATGAATGTATAACCGGAGGCAAAATGAACTTCTCCTGTGGTGGGAAAGAGAAAGCAATTGAACTACTGCTTGACAAGGCCGAGTGTGCATGGGATGTTTTTCCTTGCTCTTGGTTATCTACAAATTATAGATTTGTAAATTAGCTCCCATAAAAGCAAACCCATAAAGCTAAACATTATCCTATAGACAATGCAAAATTTTTCACTGAACCAGTTATTTTTCCTACAGTGACATCAGTCTTTTTGTCCTGTTCACTTACAGGATCAATACTGTCACATTTAACACAACAGACGACTATGTGTGATGAACACTGCAATGTTATTTTTCTTCCTTTTTGTTATTATGTCTCCTTTAAAATCACTGGAATACCCATATTAGTCTTTTTCTATTAAAATTTATTTTCCACTCTCTGTGCAGGATGTCCAACCATATTTTACTCTTTTTTCTCATAAACCTATTTGGACTTGAAGTTTCTTCACACGAATGAAGATTTTGTAGTGGTTCAGTAGCTCAGAGCCAAAGAAGCAGACAGAGAGAGCCCCTCTTTGCTTGACAAATGATGTATTTCAAGAACCGACATGATACCCATTATTGTATGATTGCTACGTGAATTTGTGACTTAGGCATTTAGAGGTGGTATTTTTTTTTAAATAATGACATACCCTCTTGCTGCTTTGTAAGGCTTCTGTTTCAAGACTGGTCTTGTTTATCATCATTTGAAAGTCCTTTGTAGAGCTGAAGATATTCGGGGAAAGGTTTTTGTTTAAGCAATTAAAGGCCACTTCTGAATTTTATTATAAGTTGTCATTAACTGAGAATACCAGTTTTACTAATTTGAATACTGTGTAGGAACGGATTCCACTTCCTTCTTACCATACACCTAATACCCTTCTGACTGAGTCAATTTTCTCATATTTTATTTGTCTTTATTTGTTCGTTGTCTCAAAAACTTCAATATCCATTCTTTTTTTTTTTTCCCATGTGGCAACTGAGGTCATAAGCACAGAGCGCAGGAGTTCCTAAGTGCAGTGGGATAATGCAGGGATTGAGGGACTGCACTTAGTAGTTATACAAATTCTTGAAGTTATTTTCTTCTTATGTAAGATTAGAAACAAAGCTAGAGAGATAGTCCCTGTAAAGTGCTTTATACAGTGGGCATTCAATAATAAATACTAAATAATTATTAGCTATTATTATATCACAATTCTTTCCTTGCCCCTTTCCCTTACTCTTGGGTCCTGCCATATGCTTAAAAACAAACTTAGAGGGTGAGTACTACTGGAAAAAAATAATAATATAATAATAGCAGATATTTACTGAAAATTCACTAAACACAATTCAATATACGAATTATCTTTATGTCTCTAAATGGAAAATTTTTCCCTGAGTAAAAAAAAAAATCTTTTTCATAATCTTTTTAAAATAACAACTTGAAAAATAATTCACATACCATACAATACACACATCTGAAATACAGTTCAGTGGTGTTTCAAATACTGAGCGAGTTATGCCACTACTACAATCCAGTCTACAAGATTTTCATCACCCCCAAGAAAATCTCATCCTTAGCATTCCTCCCCAACCCCCAGCCCTGGGCAACCACTAATCTCCTCTCTTTTTCTCATATACATGAAATCATACAATATGGGGCCCTTTACGCCCAGTTCCTTGCATGATGCATAGTATTTTCAAGATTCATGCATGCTGTAGCATGTATCAGTACTTCATTCCTTTTATATTAATGGGTATTATTTCATGATAGGGATATTTCATATTTTTTTATTTACTTATTAACTGATAGACATTTAAGTTGTTTTGAGTTTTGGCTGTTATGAATAAAAACACTGCAATGAATATTTGTGTACAAGCTTTTGTGTGGTCATATACTTTCACTTCTCTTAGGTATACACCTAGGAGTAGAACTGCCAGGCCATATAGTGAATCTATGTATAATCTTTTATGTTTTATTAAACATTTTTGACAAAGAATTGTACATAACTAATGTATACAACGATGAATTTGGAGATAAACGTATAACTATGATCACATTCTATGCCACAAAACTATCCATTACCTCCAAAAAGTTTCCTTCTACCCTTATTATTATTATTATTATTTATTATTGTTATTAGGCGATAAGAACACTAAACATAAGCTCTACCTTGTTAGCAAGTTTTTAAGTATATAACACATAGTTTATGTTAAATGGAAACAAGGAAATAAAATAAAGTTCAGTTAGACTAAGATTGCTAATATTTGAATTTAAGATCGGGAGTTTATCCTGAATTATTCAGGATTCTTAACATGGTTCCTAACTGAGGAAGAAGGTGGCAGGAGAGTCAGAACCAAAGAGATGGCTTTTCCATGAGAAAGGTTAACTGGCCATTGCTAGCTTCGAAGAAATAGGGGGCCTCTAGAAGGTGGAAAGGTCTAGAAAATGGGTTATCTGATAGACTTCTGGAAAAAAAAACCCACAACAGCGCCAGCATCTTGATTTTACCTTGGTCAGATCCGGTTGAATTTCTGACCTTCAGAACTACAGAGGATGAAAAGTTGGTATTGTTTTAGGCCACTCAACGTGTACTGGTTTATCATAAGGAAACTGATGCAGATGGCTTGGATCAGAATAGGGGAAGGGGTAAAAACCGGAGGGAAGAGTATGGGGAGATCTTTTGGAGCTGGTGCTATAAAGCATGATGATGGATGAGATAGGGTGGAGGTGGGAGAACAAGATATAAATCAAAATTTTCTTCAGGATTGGGCTTTAAAAAAAACCCAAATGTTAAGCATGACCAGAGGTTGGCAAACTTTTTTTAAAGTTTTTTATTTATTTTGAGAGTGAGCGAGCATGTGCGGGAGCAGGGGAGGGCAGAAGAGAGGGAGAGGGAGAGAATCCCAAGCAGGCTCCCCACGATGAGCATGAAGCCTGATGTGGGCCTCAAACTCAGGAGCCATGAGATCATGATCTGTGCAGAAACCAAGAGTCAGATGTTTAACTGACTGAGCCACCCAGGCGCCCTGGCAAATTTTGCTGTAAAGGGCCAGACAGTAAATATTTCAAGGTTTATGGGCCAAAGGGTCTCTGCTGTAGCTACTCAATACTAATATTGCAGTGGGAAAGCAGTCATAGATAATATGAAAACAAATGGGCATGGCTAAATGAGAGTAAAAGCTGATTCACAAAACCAGGCTGCAAGTCAGATTTACCCCATGGTGTGTATTTTCCAACCTCAGATGCAGACTATCAGAGCATTTATTTGAAATTTTCCATTTTCTAAAAAAATAAATGTATGCCACTTCATAGAGATGGTACCAACATCACAAAAGGAGAATAAAATCCTTCATTATGAAAGACATTCCAAGGTAAACCAATGGATTATTAGTGTGATTTATTACAATTGTTGTTAGTAGTAGTAGCGCTAGTTAATGTTTGTTGCACATTTAGCCATAAGAATTTTTTATGTACTATGTTATTTAAGCTTCTCAAAACTCAATGAGCTATTTATTACCATCATCCCTGGTTTTACAAATAAGGTAAGTAAGGGTTAAGGGATTAGTAAATTACCAAGGTTTAGAAAGAATATCTCTTTCTTGTAAACACTTTAATATGTAGAGTTGTGATTTCATTTCAAATGCGCCAAACTGAAGTCCAAGCGATCCTTTCAAAATTGCACTGAGGTTTGTGTCAGTATTATGAGCCCGCTTGGCCAATCATCTGTGAGAATTATGTGAGTGTTTAAAAGAATATAAAATACATAAATTTTGGAAGGCTCAAAAGATGTTTTGATAAGGACCTAATAAGATTTCCTTTTAAAATCACTAATCCTGGGGTTGTGAAAATCTTACATCTGACTCAGGTAGATTTTTAAATAGACCTAATTAGGTTATAGTTATTTCTGGTCTGTATAAAGAATGAAAACAGGGGCACCTGGTTGGCTCAGTCAGTTAAGTGTCCAACTTCAGCTCAGGTCATGATCTCACGTCTGTGAGTTCGAGCCCTGCGTTGGGCTCTGTGCTGATGGCTTGGAGCCTGGAGCCTGCTTCAGATTCTGCGTCTGCCTCTCTCTCTCTCTCTCTCTCTCTCTCTCTCTGCCCTTCCCCCGCTCACGCTCTGTCTCTCAAAAACAAATAAACATTAAAAAAAAAAAAAGAATGAAAACACATTTACTTCCGCTGTGTATAAAAGACATACAGCGGCTTCGTTGGTTAAGCATCCGGATTGCTTTGGGCTCTATGATGGGTGTGGGGTCTACCTAAAAAAGAAAAGAAAAGAAAAGCAAAGAAGAAAAGCAAAAGAAAAAGAAAAAGAAAAAGAAAGAAAAAGAAAAAGAGAAAAAGGATACACAAGTCTTGGAAGTATATTATAATCCTAGATGCTGTTTAACTGTCAGGAAAAAGGGAACCTTAGCCTGTATTACCATTTAGTATCCTCAGAATCACTTCATCTGTTCAAGAGCTATTCTGCTCTAAAACATTTCCCTGCTTATCTCTTTTGTTTAAAAGAAGACCTTCATATATTTCTCAACTAAATGTTTCAAAAGCCTCTCTGAGAAATCAATCTGTGACCCAAGTGAAACTTACAATTAAAATGTCTGGTTTTAGATTAAAGGATATTAACCCTAACTGTCCAAGTATACTCACTTTTAAGCAAAGTTTATCAGTGGAGTTGATTCTTCTCTACTCATCTCTTAGAAAAATAATGAAAGAATAAGGCAGGGCGCCTGCGTGCCTCATTCTATTAAGAGTCCGACTTTGGCTCAGGGCATGACCTCACAGCTCGTGAGTTTGAGTCCCGCATTGGGCTCTGTGTTGACACCTCAGAGCCTGGAGCCTGCTTGGGATTCTGTGTCTCCTTCTCTCTTTGCCCCTCCCCCTCTCTCTCCCTCTCAAAAATAAACATTAAAATTTTTATTAATTGAAAAGAAAAAGGCAATGTAATCATACGAAATTTTTAGGTGAGCAGGATTATGGCTTCCAATATTAAATGAAGTAGCAATATGAGAGGCTGCTGACTAGTCAGGGCTATAGAAGTTTATGGAAATCTGGTTTACAGACTTTACCTACAATAGCAACACAAAATGCTTTCACATGAATTTTGTATGAGGAAACAAATCTGTGAAAGAGAAAACCTAAAGTTCAGTATATTGTGATTAGTGATGTTGAAACAATTACACAGTTGCCTTCAATGGAGTGTTCCTATGTGCAAACTCTTAGACCCAAATGTTTTAGCATCTTACTCATTTCACTGAATGTAGAAATCCATCATCTGTCCCTTTTGGCAGAACAATTCCACTGTCTTTAATAAATGTGAATAAGTACCAGAAATTTCTGGGCACAAAGTTTTGTTTTTGCTGTTAATATCAAAGTTTTTTTTTTTTTGAAAAAGTTTATTTATTTATTTTGAGAGAGAGACCATGTGCGGGAGCACGGGAAGGGCAGAGAGAGAGAGAGAATGGGAGAGAATCCCGAGCAGGCTCCACATTGTCAGTGCAGAGCCCGATATGGGGCTTAAACTCTTGAACCCTGAGATCATGACCTGAGCTGAAATCAAGAGTTAGACGCTTAACCGACTGAGCCACCAGGCACACAGTATCCAAGCTCTTATATGCAAGTTTTTGACATCACTAGTATAGCACAGGAAAGAACTTTTGATAGAATAAAATAAAAGTTTTCCTTTAAAACGATATTGCTATTTTATTTTAAAGAAGACATTTGCTTTGGGATTCAATTGTAGCTTCTGTCTATAATGTCTTTCAGCTAAAACCTTCAAATCATTTTTTTCAGTTTATGGTGTAAGTTTGGTTGTGCGAGTATTTTATAAAAAAACAAGGGAATTGGAATGGAAAAAGTAAAAAAGTGAAGATAGGTGAGAATACTTCACTCTGTAGTTAATCTTAGGGTTAAAAACAAAAAGGGAAAAGCAGCCTGTATTCCTCCAACCCAAAGCCCGGATGGCCTAGAAGGATGAAATATGGTGACGGTGGTCTACAGCAAAGGTGGGTTTGAGGGGTGAGTTAGATTTTAGTTCTAGAAAGATCTAGGTCAGGGTTATTGTGAAAGTAACTAAGCAAGAAATATCAATCCGACAAAGAGTATTTGCTAGCTAATATGAAAACGGCAAAACCGCAAGATAAGCAGAGGAGGAAGAAACATTGTTCTTGTGCACAGCAATGGCTCAGCAGCTTTCTAGCACGCTAAAACTAGCTGTAATCACACATTTTCGTTTGCTACCCTCTATCACCCTGATGGCCAATTTATCCGCAGTAGCATATTAACAGGCCTGTTTACAGAGTTGAAATTCTTCACCAGAGCCGATGCTACACTGCCTTGGAGCACTATAGGATTTAATTGAACCAGCACGAAAGAACTGATGAATGGCTTTGCCTTGCAATGAAGAAAGTGGTGCAGGGCAGAATTTCAATGGAAGATTCTAGCCAATACTTGATGGCTGGGATACAAAATTGCCGACTATTGAAGTGGTATTTTTTCTCTTTCTCTCTAAGCTTACATGTGCCTAATTATTATTTTCTTTGACACATTCTCTTGTTTTTCTTTCCGTTATGTTTGCATTGGCCCTCAGGCAAGTCTATGTGGCAGGGCCAAATCAGAGATAATTGCAGACCTCAGCCTTTTTACTTTAGTATGCCTCATTAAAATATCCCCAAAGAATAGTATTTCCAGATGGCTGCTCCTCATTGAGTTGTTGAAAAGAACACTGTAACACAACTGTAACCAAATTATGTATACCTTATACATACCTTATCTTTGGACTGCACAAAGACTACACAATCCATTTGTGTCTTCTTACGTTTTTTAATGCCTATTTCTTTTGGCTGCTTGTTTGTTTATTTAAATCTTTTATTCTCCTCTTTAGGCTGTTTTCTGTTTTAAATAGTTACTATTCCAATGGACGTTTCCTTCCTTACCCATGCTCATAGGCACAATTCCCCCTTCCTATCCTGATATTGTAACTTTTGTCTTGCTTCTCTGTAGTGATATTCATTTAATATGTATTTAAATTTTAGTTAGTTAACATACAGTGCATAATTTGTATCAGGAGTAGAATTCAGAGATTTATCACTTACATATAATATCCAGTGCTCATCGCAAGTGCCCGCCTTAATACCCATCACCCCCCAGCCCGTTCCCCATCCTTCCGTCAATCCTGTTTGTTCTCTATTTTTAGCAGTCTCTTGTGATTTCTTTCTCTCCTCTTTTTCCCCACTTCCCATATGTTCAACTGTTTTGTTTCTTAAATTCCACATGTGAGTGAAATCATATGGTATTATTTGTCTTTATCTGATTGACTTATTTTTCTTAGCATAATATTCTCTGGCTCCATGCACAACATTGCAAATGGCAAGATGTAATTCTTTTTGATGGTTGAGTCATATTCCAATACATATATATATATATATATATATACCACATTTTCTTTATCTATTCATCAGTCAATGGATATTTGGGCTCTTTCTATAATTTGGCTATTGTTGATAGTGCTGCTATAAATATTAGGGTGCATGTATTCCTTCAAATCTGTATTTTTGTATCCTTTGGGTAAATACCTAATGTTGCAATTGATGGATGTTAGGGTAGTTCTATTTTTTAGTTTTAAGAAAACTCCATTCTGTTTTCCAGAGTAACTGCATGAGTTTGCATTCCCACCAAGACTACCTGAGGGCTCCTCTTCCTCTACATTCTTACCAATACCTGTTGTTCCTTGTGTTGTTAATTTTAGCCATTCTGACAGGTGGGAGGTGGTATCTCATCATGGTTTTGATTTGTATTTCTCTGATGATGAGTGATGTTAAGCATCTTTTCATGTGTCTATTAGCTATACTGAGGTCTTCTTTGGATATTAAACTGTCCATTAATATCTTCAGCCCATTTCTTCACTGAGTTATTTGTCTTTCGGATATTGAGTTGCATAAAGTCTTTATATATTTTGGATACTACCCTTTATCAGATATGTCATTTGCAAATATCTTCTCCCATTCCATAGGCTGCCTTTTAGTTTTGTTGTAGTGGTATTTCTTAAAAATCTCATAAAATATATATGTGTACAAAATATCTCCTGAAAATCAACAATTTCCCAAACATTTGTTTCTAGTCTAGGGTTTTCAAATTTTGATCATCTTCTTTTTCATCCATCATACTTTTATCTTTCTCTTCTTCAGTGGAATTGTTTTCATTTTATTTCACTTGTTACCATGTAAAAGAAACTAACTGGGACTCATATTTATTTTATTTCTGTTTTTTTTTAATGCACTTATACTCACTTGTTGCTTTTAATCTTGCTTCCTCAGATTTTACTGAATGCCCCAAAAAGTGATTAACAGAAATATTCTTCAATTAAGTTGGTGATTACATAAGTAATTCATATTTATTTGTTTTCTCACCATCTCACCACAAGTAGAAATAATTTGTCATTTGTTTTTTCTTTCCTCTTTCAATGGATATTGTTTTTCACTCTTTGTTCTTCGATTTTCACTCCATTCTACCTTATGTACCCTCTGTTTTGAACATGGTTTTATTTATTTATTTATTTATTTTTTAACATTTTATTTATTTTTGAGAGACAGAGGGACAGAGCATGAGCAGGAGAAGGGCAGAGAGAGAGGGAGACACAGAATCCAAAGCAGGCTCCAGGCTCTGAGCTGTCGGCACAGAGCCCGACGCGGGGCCCGAACTCACAGACCGTGAGATTATGACCTGAGCCAAAGTCGGCCGCTCAACCGACTGAGCCACCCAGGCGCCCCTGAACATGGTTTTAAATTTGCCCTAATTAAGCACTGATTTCTCTCTCTCCCTTTCTATAACTTCCCACTGCCTAATTTTTTTTATCTTAATATTTCTTGGTCAATTATGATTTGCTTCTAACCCTTTACTGTCTCCACCAGTTATATCTTTATTTCTCTGCCTTTTCATTTACCTGCCTTCACAAATTACTAAGATTTCACAAATTACTACCCTGAATTTTATCATGCAGTTTTTATGCATCTGTTGTTACATCCTACTTTTTGTATTTAGCACACAAATATTCAATCAAGACATAGTTACTGCCGAATATGTCCTCTAGTCATTTATATGACTCAATGGAGCCACGTGGACATTTCCTCTTTCACATTTATAAACACATCCATCTAATAATCTGGTCAACTTTAGGAGTAGAGGTAAGAATGATCAAAATGACAGGTAATGCAAAATGCCCTCTCTCTTTGGCTTGAAGATTACAAGAACTACTTTTGAAGACTGTTTTATCTAATATCCAGAAACTCTCTTTGTATGTAACCTTGGGAATTTCATCCTAAATTAGCCTATTTTGTTCGTGGTACACTTGATTTATATCTTCCCTACAACCTCCTTTACTTCTTACTCTATTTTTTTTCTAGGAATGAACCAGAATATGAAGGATCGGCTTAGGTAGAGCTGACCTCCTGCAAAGTTAGGTGTGTGCATGTGTGTATGTGTGTGTGTTTTATGAAACATTTACATCTGAAGAGAAAGAGAACAAGTGAAAAAGTGAAGTGTTTTTAACCAAGAAAGGGAATATTAAAGATTACAGAGGCAAAACAGGTAAGAATTCCAACATGGAAGAAATTGGGGGCAAAGCAATGCATGATAATTGAATATGCAACAATATGTCTTCTTGAATACCTCTCTCTTTGCTTATTTTTCTTGGAATGTATTTTTATTTCTTACTTTACTTCTATGTAAAATTAAGAATCAGGACATGTTTCTCCTGAGTCTTATTGCTTATAGCAATAAGATTTTTATCCAGGATATTCTTGACTAAAATATCCAGCCAGGAACATAGGATAGTCAGTACCTTTAAGATAAGACAAAATATAAATATTGGTCTCTGCCCCTGGTTCCTGGCACAGAGCTCCCAAAACCCTTACAAATTGCGAAGTGGTAAGAACTCTAAAAGCATCTCCTGTTCTAATATTTAGTATTTGACCCTGTTCCTGAATCAGGGCTCCTAAACCCTTGTAAACTCCTAAGTGATAAGAACACTGGAAGCATTTTCTTCTAATGACTTGACTCTGGGTGGGCTGTGGGATGGCTCCTAAATGAAGGATGGTCACCGGAAAGACCAAGCCATGATTAGAAGCTTGGAATTTTCAGCCTTAACCCCCACCCTCTAGAAAGGGAAGAGGGGCTGGAGATGGAGTTAATAATTGTGCCATCCTTTTCTCATCCCTTTACACACACATACACATGCACGTGCGTGTGTGCACACACATACACACACACTGCTGGGGATTGGAAGTTAAGTTAAACTGGCTATTTCAGTTGGTTAAGTGTCTAACCCTTGATTTCTGCTCAGATTATGATCTTGTGGTTTGTGAGTTCAAGCTCCACATCGGGCTCTGCGTTGACAGCACAGAGCCTGCTTGGGATTCTCTCTCTCCCTCTTTTGCTGCCCCTCCCCTCAAAATAAAATAAAAAGTAAATAAATAAATAAATAAATAATAAATAAATAAATAAAAAATAAAACATTAAACAAAGAATTGATCATGCCTACATGAGGCTGCCTCCATAAGCATCTCAATAGTATGGGATTCAGAGAGCTTCCAGCTTGGTCAACACATCCACGCTGGGAAGGTGATACACCTCAATTCCATAGGGAAAGAAGTTCCTGTGCTCAGGACCCTCCTAGACCTCTCCCTCTGTACCTCTTCATTGGCTATACATCTGCATCCTTTATTATATCTTCTTAATAAACTAGTAAACGTAAGTGTTTCCCTGGGCTCGATGAGCCACTCTAGCAAATTTACTGAACCTGGGAAGAAGGTCGAGGGAGCCTCTGGTTTATAGCCCATTGGTCAGAAGCAAAGGTGATAACCTAGTCTTGTGACTGCGGTCTGAAGTTTGCATGTATGGCGAGGTTAGGGAGGGGGCAGCTGAGTGATGGGAATGAACCCTCTGCTTGTGGGATCTGGTGTTATTTCTGCATAAAAAATATCAGAATTGAGTTACATTATAGGACACCCAGCTGACAACTGCTGACAATGCTTGTTAATGCAGGAAAGAACCTCCAAGCATTTAGTGTCAGAAGTGAAGTGTTCTCTTGTGAAGGCAAAGGTGACACACAAGATGAAGAAACACATAGTTAGAAAGAACTGTGTTTTCCCTACAGGGAAAAAAAACTGAGTTTTAACTTTGTAGTACTACAATAACAAAAGTAAAAATATGGGCCAAACTTAACTTCCAATCCCCAGAGTGTGTGTGTGTGTGTGTGTGTGTGTGTGTGTGTGTGTGTAAAGGGATGAGAAAGGGATGGCACAAATGAACCAAAGACAGCTTTTTGAATGAAGGATGAAGCTCCAATGGAAACTTTGGGAATGAATGGAAAACAAAGCAGCAAGCTCAAAGAAATTTGAAGGGGTGTGGTGGTACCTTAAATAAAGGATATGAAGCAGATTTCAGTTGGATACAGTGAGTGAGTTCATGGAGGGAGCACCACATAAAGCCAAAAAAGATTCCCTAAGATACGGTGAGAGATCAAGTCACCTTTAATTAAGTGGAGTTAACATGGGTAAGAAGAAACCATTGCAGGCACTATGCTACTCTGGACATTTTATATGTCATCAAATGATTCAATTCAACAAATATCCCATGAGTGCCTGTTAAGAACTGTGCTGGGTAAGGGCACAAGTTTAAATGAAGCAGCTTTCCTAAGCTAGAGGACTTTGTAGCTTCCTACAGGGAGCTAGACATATATGCAGATACTGAATACACGACATAATTTGATAAATTCTATAGTTCAGATAAAGCACAGAGAATAATTTGGTTTGTTTCTTTTGTTTCTGCTGAGATAAAGATGGGAAGCTTAAAGCATGAGTTAGATCTTCAAGGATGGGTTTCATTTTGGTGTTGGAGATGAAAGAAAGAGTACCCTAAGTTAAAGGTATATAGCACTGAGACATAAAGGGTCAGGATCCAACTGGAAAAAGTATAGTACTTACCTGTATAAGTATTGGTGAAGAGTTTGTTGCAATTATGCAGACATGATAGAAAGAGGTGATTGGGGCTAGATTACTGTGTTGCATATTTTGTATTATTCTGTTGGTCATAAAATACTAAGAAAATCTTTTGACCTAAAGCATGACTTTGATCAAAGTTATGCTTTAAGAAATTTATATATATGAAATAAGAGAAAGCAACTGCGTGTCCAAACTTGAATGGATCAGAGATGTAGTGTCTCAGTCTTAGACACTGATTGCTTCAAATTACTATTTTATTTAGATGCATATAAATATACTTGTGTGGTTCCCAGCAATAATGTATTTTCCAGTTCCTGTGGGAGAATACTCCCACATGCTATATTTAATATAGTCTGTGTATACTTTACATAGACTTTATGCAAAATTGTAAGTACAAGGAATTTTCTTTCCTTGAAAGGAAATAGATATATTTTAAAATTTTAATACAGGTTTACTTAGAAAAGCACAGATGTGTTGGGACTCCTTTCAAATTATGAAATGATATGAGACATAAAAACTATTTTCTCTTAAAGATCAGAAGAAAATCTGAAAATCCTCTAAGCATTTCTCAACCCAACTGTACATACCAAGTGATGTGGCAAATTGAAATACTTAAAGACTTCATATGTATTTGCTTGTGATGTATGTGATTGAGAAGAAACATGTGCAATAGTTTTGGGTTGAATTTTCTCACATTTTTTATTTCATGGCTTTTACGCAGCCTTCCCCCTGAATAAAATACTTTCTTGTGGTTAAGCAATATAGGACAGTTTCGAGGATAAGTATCTCATCAAGATCCCGGCATGAAAAGAAGACCAAAAGGAGGCAATGCCTTGAATAGAATAACTCGCAACAGATAGATATTGATTACTAGAGAGCCAATGAACACTATGCCAAACAACAAAAATAATTATCTTACGGCTGTGTCGTACACAAGGCTGAAATACAAAATCCACAACAGAAGTTGCTTTAAGTCACAGAGCCCGAGTGTAGGCAGACAGTGTTTTTACTGAAGTGCTATCACTGGCCTGTTAGAAATAGAAGCTAAAGGGCAGGCCAGGCTTTGGCATATGAACAAAGATATGAGAAGGACTAAGACAAAATCTCTGTTACGTTTGTGAACAACTATAATGATAAGCAGGCCGGCCCTGAGAGAAGTGAGGACTGCTGTGTCTTGGCCTTAGCTCTGAAGTTCTAGAGGTCATGTGAGGTGCAGAAATGACTCCAGAGTCACAGGCACAGGCAAGGGTTTACTCTACTAAGCCCTTTCCCCTTCGCAGAAACTCTACTTAATGTCTTCTTTGCATTTGGTTTCTCTTAAGATTATGTTTGAAGAAAGTCTTCAGAGGCTAGTTGTTTCTTGGAGAGCACTGAATTACATGGGACAGGGCTGGGAAACCTAATTCAAAGTATTATAATGTAAAGAGGTGATGTTTTCTCACCTCTTAGGTTTACACCACTAGAACTGAATTCTTCGGAGAGACAAATGAAGGACACTTGAAGGGAAGGTCATTCCTGATTTCCTTACACTATATTGCACTTTTTAAATGTTTACAATTTTGTACAAAAGAAGAAAAAAAGTTGTTATTAACTTGTAGAGCTTCCTCCCCTGCCCCCGCTCAAAGTAAAAACTGGTATTCAAAATTAGAGAAATAAACTTAAGGCACTTGATATTTGTTTCTTTATTCAAAAGTAAGCAATAGAATCTTGTCAGTTTTACCCCATGAAAACTTTCAGGATCTTCTTTGTAATTACAGTGTTTTTATAGACACATACACGCACACGCACACACACGCACACACACACGCACACACACCAGCACACACACACACACAAGCACAGACACTGACAGAGGGAAAGGTGAAGTTTAAGGCCACAGTGTTGTAAATATATATATATATATATATATATATGTTTTTTTTCCGTCTCAAAAGAGCACTTTTCAGGCATGCAGCAGGATACTGGGGAACTAGGGAAATAATGCAAGAAAAATATTTGGTCCCATGAAAAATGACTAATAATTTAAAACAGACTTATAAATATAAAGGATGTGAAGCATAAAATATTCCACACTATTCATCTTATTCACTGAGCAAAGCTACTGTCATGGTTTGATCTTAAATGTAGGGGAAACGGCGGAAACCCGGAAGGAGTCATCGGGATGATGTGCGTTTGTTCCAGGTGCATGAGCAAGGTGGGTGGCGCAGGAGGCCGAGAACAGCTCTCCAGGGAAACCGGAAGTAGATGAGGTCTGTGCGGTATGCACTTCAATCCCAAGACCCCAGTCCCTCAGCAGTTGCCCTCCAGATCTAGTTTTCTGCTACAGTTTTTCAGGTCTGATAAAATTATTACTATTATTCAGATACACATGGAGGAAACTCTGGGCCTTTTCCCAAAAAAGTATTTGTTGAATGCTGGTGAGAAAAGGAACGGAAAACACATCTCTTCCGCACCTACTCTATGCCAGACACTTCTCGACAGCCATTTCATCTAATCTTCACAGAGTTCTATGAGACATGTGTTCTTGTCTCGATTTTGCAGATTAAGACTTGAATCTCAGAGAAGTCTCTTGCCCAGTGCCACACAGATAAGAAGCAGAACCTGCATTTGAACCAGATAGAAGGTTCGTGTTTTATGACACAGGGCCAATCAAAACCAAAATACAATTAAAAACAAGAATAATTCTAATAACCGGTGATCCAGGCTGGTGGTGGCTGGTTGTAAGGACGTTTGGTGAGGGAGGTATTCCTCTAATCATGTTGTATACGTTTTCGCCTCTCCACCTCATGTACCCTATCACTCTGAGAAGGAGATATGTTCACAGAACTGACAGTGGGGTACACTCCCTAGAAATCATCCACTACGATTCTTCAAAGTGTCAGTACAGAGGGAAATTAAAATGACCTACTGTTCATACTGTTGTTTTATTCTTAAATTAAGCTTATATATAATTGGTGGTTTGAAAAATAAATAATAATAATAACAGTAAGACAAACAAAGGTTTAGGCTTCTACCAGGACAGGATTCTTGAGTGCTTGGCGGTTCTGTCTCTGGTACAAAATTGAGCTGACATACTTTCATTAAATATAATAATTTCCTTAAATTAAAAAGAAAAAGTTTTATGCAGTTCCAAATTGCTTTCCTGGGTGTTTTCATCTTGAGAACAGCAGGTGAATATGAACAAGTTCAAGCCTATTTTTATTTTCCAGTAAATCCCAAATGCCTTCACTTTGCAAGCTAACAGCATCCAAAAAACATGCTGATCTTGGCAGGAAGGAGAGTCCTGAGAGAGATCGGGCTGAGTGAAAGAACACAGCTCTGGGTTTTTACGAGCAAATTTAAAAGCAATCAATGTAAATATGAAAACTTTAAGGCTCGTATCCTCCCAGCTCCAAAATGTGAAAGGATATGTTAAATGAATTAACCTGAATTTCTTTTTAACCTCGATCAAGATGCATGCCAGAGTAAAACCAGTTGAAGTGATATAACAACAAACACCAGGCACACGCAGTACAATGAAGAAATAAATAAAATACGGTCACTGATATCAATATGTATATTTAAATCAAAGTCACGACTAATTGTGAAACCACAGGAATGATGCAAAACTGTTCTTTACTATGATACTGACAGTCCAAGAATCACACCACTTTGTAGAGAATGGTTGAGAATGTGTTGCTTTGATTCTGTAACACTGAGAAAATAATCTTCCAAAAAGATATTTATTTATGCTCCTTTAGTTTTATGTTCCTAAAGGTAATTGTCATTGTGAATAACCCTTTTCCCTCATTTTGATATTTGCTTGTTCAATTATTTGAGTGCAAGGAAATTTCTTGTAATTATAATATAAATAATAGATTTTTAGAAAGAACTTAATTTCCCACTAGAGTATTGAATGAATGATTGATATTGCTGATTTTTGCCTCATATGTAGCTTGGAGCCCTGAAATTCTATGTGCTTGCTATACTAGGAATAATTCTTCTATTAAAATAACACATTACTCTTTAGTGGCAGGGGAAGTCTACATTTAACATATTTTTAAATGCACAGCAGGGAATCATTCAAAAGAAACCCCTTTACCTTTTGATGAAGATGAACAATGATGCTAATAAAAATCAAATTTCTCTTTGGAAGAGCCATGTGGACTCTTAGAAATAGATATGCCTTTAATAAAATATGCATAGAGTAAGTAATATTATAAGTGTCCATAAGAGTCATGATAAAGCAAATTCTACATCAACAGGCAGACACAACATAGAGATATTTCAAGTGAGACAATGAATATCTTCTCTTCAACCTCTATTTGGGGCATGCTTCACGTTGTAAAGAAAGGTGGGGAGCTCACCTCAAGCTCATGTTTCAAAAGCTGAAGTCTCAGCTCAACTTGGGGCTGATCCTTACCTTTCAGACAGATGAGAGGGGAATAAGCAGTGAACATAGCAGAACAGCCTCTGAAGCCAGGGAGGTATAAGAGCTTGTGGTGCTGCTCCAAACAGAAGTCACACTTTTATTATTATCATATGTTTTTTCAAAAATAAATGAACCAAAGAATCTCTTTTTGTAGAGTTCCACGGTACGCATTAAGAAATCTGCTAAATATATGCTACCCCTGCCATCTATCAGAAAAACATTAATGGTTACAAAGGGATTTTCACAGCACAGCAAAGTAAAAATATTTGAATGCACCAAGCTACATATGAAGTAAAAGTCAGTAACAGCAATCATTCATTCGATAGTCCAAAGGGAAATTAGGTTTACTCTAAATTTTTTATTTATTACTATTATTATTATTTAGGCTTATCTTCGAGAGAATTTCTTTGAGAAGTTGCAAAGAAAATTTACTGCACCCAAATAATTTCACAAGTAATGAGTCCATGAGAGTTTATAGAGATAAAAAAGTATATAATATTTGATTTCTGGATTTATGCTCTTTAGGCCTTGGGGACAATCATACTGACACCTGCAAATGGTTGTAGATATTCAGTTACAGAACTCGAGATTCAGTTCAACAATCAGTTAACACACATAACTGAATGTCAGGAATGTGCTTGGCATGCTGAAGGACACTGATACGCTGGTGAGCTGAAAAGACTTGGAGTTTACAGGCTAGTGGTAAAGGCGGGATAGGGAACATAGAACTTGAAAAAGTCCTTCAATTATCAAAATAATTATACATTGTAACATTTATGACAGAATTGTGAGGCCTACTTCATCTAGGAAATATGAAAAGGCATCTCTGAGACTCTAACATTTATGGTGGGGCCAGAAAGACAGAGGTGTGGATAGGTGTTAATTTATGTGTTACATGGTGAGGTCCCAAGCATAGATGGAATCACCAAGTGATAATGTTCAGTGTGAAGAAAAATAAAGGGCTAATAACAGAGTCCTTGAGTAATATCAGTATTTCATGTTGGAGAGACAGTAAGTACAGAATTAGTGGTATCACCAAATTTAACTTAAGGAAACCTGAAAAGAGACAATGGGGTTTTACAAACAGAGAATGGAAAGTAATCCTAACAACACTGAACAGATAAGTGTGGAAGGGGGAGAATGCTAATGCTGGATAGCAGTGAATTGAGGAGATGTGAAAAATAAGATGGTGGAACTATTCTTTCCACAAAATTGATTCTGATGATGATGACGTTGTTGTTGCTGGTAGTGGTAGTAGCAGTAGAAGAACAAAGATTGACAAAATCTTATTATAGTGCTTAATAGAGAATAAGCTCTTTAACTTACATGCATTAATTTAATCCTCAAAGATTAGTTTGTTCACACATGAGGAAATTAAGACATAAAAAGCTTAAGCAGTTTGCTCAAAGGTCATAAAGCTAGTAAATGGAAGGCCAGGTATTTTATCCAGGCAGTCAGAATCCAGTCTATATGTTCATAACCTCTATGCCAGTATAGAAAGAAATGCATGTGATAACATACTATGCTATGCACTTTACATGCAGTATTTTAATTGATATTCAAAAGAATACTACATGAAAGGTAAAACTGATATTTCCACTGTAGAGACAAGGAAACTAAAGTTTAGGAAAGCTAGATAACCTAAATGAGCATTGAAGTCATATTAAGGTCTATCTAATTTCTTATCCATTCCTATTTACTGAGTCTTCAAAATGTCTCTTAACCCCAACTTCTTTTTGACATGTGAACAAGTTCAAGTATGGCTCATATTTAAACACACACACATACACACATACACACACACTCCCATGATGTTTATTTTCTTTAGCATGATATTTACTGTTTATCTTTCCTAAGCTTTGGTTTCTTTGTATCTAACTATGAATTGCTGTACAAGTATAAATTATGATTCTCTCAGTGGTCATTAAGTCTCTGTACTATCATGCGTCAATTACTCTTAGAGACTGCAAGGCCATCACAGATGTGCAGTAGTTACATATTATCAAATAAGCAAAAGCAAACTAACATAAATGAGGCGATGGATATGATGAGTGACTACGTAACACATTTCTGAGCATACAACCATGAGGTATTACTTGGTGCACTATTTTCAAATTGGACGTTAATAAAATCTTCGAGAATTCTACTCCTTCCTTGTAATTTTGAAATGAAACACAATATTCAGAGAAATCAACCATAAATTTCTAAATGGAATTTATTTTGTTCTTTGAAACCCAAACATCAGTGATAAAATTTAAGAAAAGAAACTATTATATATGGAATTTAGTTTAAACAGATGAACCTTTGGCCATTGAAAAAAATCCCCTGAAAAATGGATCAAAGCCCTAAATTCAGTGATAGCATTGAAATAATTTTCTTTGACATGAAATTATTACTTGACTTTTTAAATAACCTACAAATAAGTCTTATTTCTACACAGATAATAAACAAAAGAGACAATACAGTGTATCTGTCAAACACAAATATGCTAGTGATAGTTAATTTGTCAAATGCACACTTGAACAATGCCATTGATTTCAGGTCAGTTAAAATGGCATTCTTTATGAGAACATTTGAACAAATAGTTAAGCATAGAAATTAGAGTACTGAGCATACAGTATATACTTCTCCTAGAGGTTTTATATATTTATAGGTATGAGAAAGGAAACTCTACGAATTCAGACTCTAAGAACTCCTGAGGGCCTACATTTGTTAAGCAACTGTTCATTTTTGGTTCATTCCCGATATTAATTTGCAAGTCAAGTATAACATAGTGCATTACAAGGAACAGGGTGGATATTGTGGAATCTTTAACTTCTATTTTTCAGATGAACGGGTGAAATAGTATAGAGTCACATTTGAAAATGTCACTGAGTAGTGAGCTAGACAACATAATCTCTTCAATCAAAACATACTGAAATTTCATTAGACCCAATAGTTTACAGTAGAAATGGCATGGGTTTTAACTTTGATATTTTGCAGCTGTTTACTCTCAGCTAGAAAAACTTTTTGAGCCTCAGAATTCGTATCAGTGAAACGGGGTAGCACTAGCCATCAGAATTGTTATAAGATTTACAATTTTGAGAAAAACCTAGCACTGAACTTTGAATATTAAATGTTCAAGGGTAGCTACTATTGTAATTTAACCTAGTAATTTAATAATTTTAGTGTTACAATTTTTCATTTACGCATATTTAAATGCGCTCTCATACTATGACATAGAACAATAGAATCCATTTTTAGCCACTGTTTAGGAGTTTGACTTTTTAAAAACAACCTCTTATATTTTGAAATAGTTTAAGACTTAGAAGAAATTGTAAAATAATACAGATTTCCCATGTACCCTTCAATCAGCTTCCCTAGTGTAATGCCTTCCATAGTCATAGTACATTTTTCTGACCAGGAAATTGATGTTGTTACAATATTACTAACTCAGGCAGCTTTGAATTTACTTTTAACATGTATCAGTTTCTGAATTATTTTGCGTAATATGATACATGCCAAATGCATGATCAACTGTATAAATCAGGTTATCAGTCAGATTAAAACATGTAAAGCAATTATAGCCAAACTGCAGCAAGCATTAAGCTGAGTTTGGAGGAATCATTTAACCAGATCAAATCACAAGTCAAAAATCATATGCATTTTAACATTATTTTAGTGTTTCCATTCCAATATATGATGCTTGGTATCGAATCTGAATACTGTACTTACCAGTACTGCGTACATGTCTTCTTTCCCTTTGCCTTATTTTCCTTATCTGTGAAAAGAAGATCATAATTGCATACTATCATATTGTTCTGTTGGTAAACTTAATTAACATACGACTGCCAGTATTCTACCTATTGTCTTTAGGCTCCAGGCTTAATATTATCTCTCCTGCTCTGTGGTGCTGAGGCAAGAACTCTGCAAGGTACATTTCCTGAACTTTCATGCCAAAGAAGTCCAAACACACCCATGCCTATTGTTTCACCAGAGCATACAGTATATATTTCTCCTAGAAGTTTTATATATTTATAGGTATGCGAAATTACTCTTGGGCAATCTCCACAAAGGAGATTAGAAAGTGGAAGTGTGGCACTGTTTCTAAGGAAGACACTCCTTGTTTTTAAGTCCTCCGCAGTATCACCTGATCAGCCAGCTTATGGCAGTATTATCTTTCATTGTATCTCTTTGTTAATCACAGTGAGATCTTACTCATGCTTCCTCATCTAGGTTGTGACACAGCCTCATGGTGAGCATCTGATGGATGACATCTCTTTTTCTAATGTCTGATCTCCTTGCCGATGAAAAATAGGATTTTAGTAATCTCCAAATCTAAAGTAGTTGCCTTGCATGGGAAAGATTATTTTACCCAAGATATATCCCCATCATCTCTCACTGCCTTTAGATGTATAATTAGTGTTGGATCCCATCACGTTCTAGGAAGGACATGTGCAAAATCTGACTTAGAAGGAAACATCTTATACCCAAGAGAACTGTACAACTTTATAAGCCTTTATATGCAGAATCCCGAAAAATATATGTGGGAATGTTAGGTAGAGCAGGAATGAATATACCTTTGATTTATCCAATTATAATTTACAGACATGTGAACAGAGATTTTGGATTTAATGTATTAGTTTGAACATGTTCACTTAAACATTTGGCTGAAACTGTGGGTCAAAGGGGCCTACTATTAATAAGGCTAAGATACCAACACTTCCCTGGCATACTATAGAGGAAATAGTCCTAAGGCTTAAAAAATGAGACTGCAGAAGTGGATTTTTTCATGTGCATTCTGCATATTTACTCCAAATCATATCCCCTGAGGGAAAGCAGAAACTTTCCCTCCCATAAATCAAGAGGAAATAAGGAGGCACCAGCATCCTTGAGAACCTCTGTGTGGTTTAAATTGAAGATATGGTGACAGTTGTTACCATTGAGATGAGCTCCTTGGTTTCAGTCAGGATAATGGGACCTCAAATGATAAAATATGCAAAATATCTAGTAGAATATCTGTCATAAAGCAAGTGACCTATAAATGTTAACTAACTTTAATCTTATATTCTTTGCTCCCTGGTTGAAGAATATCACCTTCCATTATGCTTACAGGAATGCTATTATGATCCTAGTATGACCAATAATAAAGATATTACATTGGATGTATAATGTACTTTACACAAATTAAATTATACATCTATATATTAGCATTTCTAGTTGAAAAATGAAAAACATTTTTGTCACCTTCAGGTAAAAGAACTGAGTATTCAACTATATGTTTTCTATGTTTTGTCAAAGTAATAGATATTCCAATGACAATCACTTACATGACTAGTTGAATTTTCTCACCTAATCTATGGACAAAAGACCTCTTTGTGTTCACCTATATGAATTGTTACAATAGGGGCATCTTAGTGGATCCAGTGATGGAGGTGAGGTACTGCTGGCATTTAGTGGGCAAGGGCTAGGAATGTTACACATCCTTCAGAGCAGGAATTGTCTTATTTTCATATATCCTGCCATAACTATAAATCAGTAATGCCTACTTTTAAATTAAGTTTTATAAAAATTCCAGGATTATAGAGAGAATTTGCTATAAAGAGGAACATTTAAATGGAATAAAGATAAAGTAGATTGAACATATTTTCTCAAAATTATTGAATAATTTATTCACTTGGAGCATTCTATTTGTTATATGCATGATAGCATTAGCAACTCTAAAAACTGAAAAAAATTTCAGTCTAGTAACAGTTACTGCAAAAACAATAAATCCTATTGAAAATATACTTAAAAGAAAAATGTAGCTTTGCTTTAACACACTTAAAACCAAGTATTTTTAAATTGGCAGAGATAGATAAACCCGGACATATCTTTGAGTTTAATTGGTTAACTTTATTGTAAAATATCTTACATTATTTATAGCCTATTTATTTAGCACTGTGATAGAATGCTACAATGAGAAGATTATTTATTGAGATGATCCTTTAAAGTGTATGCACTGGAGCTTTATGTTTTTAACCATAGAGGTGGATATCATTCATAAATTTCCTTTAGAGTAGTAAAAGATGGTGCTTGTGTGATTGTACATATACAGATGTACATATATATTTTATTAATGTTTATAAGGCCCATACTATGCATAGGGTTGAGAACTTTTCATTTATAACCTCTGTTGATTCTCATAACCAACATTTTAAAATTGATATTTCTATTAATCATTTAGGTGTGGGTCCTCAAGTATTAATGTATTAGTTAGTAACCAAATAGATATTTTAACATAACGCGTTCAAAACTGAACTCCTATACATTCTCCTCAAACTGACTAGCTCAGTTAAGGAAACTCAATGCATCAAGGATGAGTGCAAAAAAATAAAAAAATAAAACACCAAAACCAACAAACCAAACATATAAAAACAAAATGTAACAACCCTTTAATCTATCCTTGACATCTCTTACTCTGTAACCCATAAGAAATGCTACTGACTATTGACTCTGCAAAATATATGCAAAATATATCTAGAATCCAGTTCTTCTCATCACCTCCAGTCCACTCTGGCTCAAGAGGGTCTGTCTGTTTGTCTACCTGTCTCTCTACTAAATTATTGCCATGAGCTTCTAATTGTTACCCTTGCTTCTACTCTTCTCTGAATGTCTATTTTCAATATAGCAGTGACCCTTCTGAAACACACATTTTAAAGCGCCTGGGTTACTCAGTTAAGCACCCAGCTCTTGATTTTGGCTCAGGTCATGATCTCATGGTTTGTGATTTATGATGATAGTTCCCAGGTCTTTAAAAAAGAACAGTCCTCTTCAGTTGTAAAACTCAGCAGCTTTTAAAAATACTTACACATCAAATGGATAGAGAAAGAATTTACTATGAGAAGTTTTCTAAAGTGAATGCCCTAAGGAAAAAAGAAAAAGAGGGACCTTAGTGGTTAGTCCATCTGGATTCTCAAAGGGCCTGAGTGAAAACTCAGGGTCCTGGAGGCAGAAAGATGCCTCTCTAAAGTTTAGTCAGGCTGAAGGAAGCATTAAGGCCATCTTGATAGGGTTTACATTGTTGTTGTTGTTGTTGTTTTCTCCACCTAGAATGTATATTCTCTAAGTGCCGTATTTTGTGGTGTTCACCTCTGTTTAAAAAAAAAAGAGTCCTGGAGAAAATTTCTCCCACTGGATGGTAATGATATAATTTTTTCACTTTAATATGTCACAACAGTTAAAGCAAAGAAAAAAACGTGGTTATGAAAAGATATTTAGGTAAAAGACTAATGTTACAAAGGATAAAGTTAGGTTGAGTTTATAATGGTTGCAGACAAGATATGCGTAAATATGAGAAGGCATGTTTTTCTTAAAGTTATTTTCAACCTGTGTGTCCTGGTTCTCTGACCTACACTTATTTCTCATCAAACTGGGAATTTAAAATGAGCGTGTATTTTTTCTCCTGCTATAATATCTTTTTGTTTATTCCTTATGTGTTTTACAACTACTAATGATCTGAGCACAGAGATATAGTGATAGAAATGCTTTTATACATGCCAGAAGATTTTTTTAGTGCACTTCATATAAACAAATGTATATATTACAGTTTTATCTTACAATTGGGTCCTACATTTGGGCTGTGCAGAATGTGGGGACACAAGACAAGCAGGGGTTATTGTGAACTCTGACTTAAACTTATCTTTAAAAAGGGCCAAGTTGGTCCGAGAGTTGTGGGTTATCATTAAGCTGAAAAAGGGCCAGATATAAATATAAAAGAAATTATATATTCCCTCAAGATTCTTTTATTACCGAATGAAAAAAGAGATACCTAAATCAACTAAGCTAAACTCGGTTCAAGAGAAATTCAACTACTATCAGAAAAGAAGGAATTATGTGACCAAAGTATTTTAGGTTTTCTTTTGAAATCTTGGTATTTAGATTTGCTTGGATTTTCTATGGTCATCTTGGTATTATCATAATATGTAGGTATTAACAAATAGGGTTCAGGGGTGCCTGGGTGGGTCAGTTGGTTAAGCATCAGACTTCAGCTCAGGTCATGATCTCACAGTTTGTGAGTTTGAGGTCCACGTCAGGCTGTGTGCTGAAAGCTCAGAGCCTGGAGCCTGCTTCGGATTCTGTGTCTCCCTCTCTCTCTCTATCCTAACCTTGCTCATTCTCTCTCTCTCTCTTTCAACAAATAAACATTAAAAATTTTTTTAAAAAACAAATAGGGTGAAAATAATCAATACATTATTAAATAATGTATGTAGTTTCCAACTGTTTTATTTATGAACTACAAAGGTCTATTGCAAATGTTTATATTTTGACAAGTACCAAATGCCCTATGATAATTTGAACTTAGACTATATGGACAGTGTTCACATTAACAGTACTGTATCTTTAATTTGATATTTTAGAGTTTAAGCCCTGGTACGAAAACACCATGTGTATTACAATTTTGAAACAAATGACATTATTAAACCTGAACAAATCTAGGTGAAAGTTCCTGGTATTTTCCTATAAAAGAAAAATAAGGCCCCAAAGGTTAAAGAGTTTGCTTAAGGTCATATAACAAATGGAAAAAGGGACTAGAATAAATGTTTTCCAATATGGTACTGGGATCGTTATTGGATAAAGCTCTTGATAAATCCTGGAGAACATACCCATGTGACTTAAAAAAGCTTTTATCAGTACTAACTTTACATTTATTTTGTTCCCCATATTACTTTCAAAACCTCTCTCTGGTCCTCAAAAGAAGAGCATATTTTGTTCAGAGAAATTCATATTACCATCGTAATATTATCATATTATTATCTTCATGAAATGAAGCCATTCTTATTATTCAAATTTTCAAATGCTTATATTCAGAGTAAGCATATTCCAATACTAGCAAATGGTTAACCTAAATGTTTCTTTTTCAATTGGTTTTAATTATTAATTAATTGTCTATAAATACTCAAAAGAGCTTTTACTTTTTATTTTTTATTTTTTTTAGAGAGAGAGCGCACAACTGTGAGAGAGGGAGGAGGAGAGGGAGGGGGAGAGGGAGGGGGAGAGGGAGAGGGAGAGGGAGGGGGAGGGGGAGAGGGAGGGGGAGGGGGAGGGGGAGAGGGAGGGGGAGGGGGAGGGGGAGGGGCAGGGGGAGGGGGAGGGGGAGGGGCAGGGGGAGGGGGAGGGGGAGAGGGAGAGGGAGAGGGAGAGGGAGAGGGAGAGGGAGGGGGAGAGGGAGAGGGAGGGGGAGAGGGAGGGGGAGAGGGAGGGGGAGAGGGAGAGGGAGGGGGAGGGGGAGGGGGAGGGGGAAAGGGAAGAGGAAGAGGGAGAGGGGAGAGGGAAGAGGGGGAGGGGAGAGGGAGAAGGAATCATAAGCAGGCTCCATGCTCAGCACAGAGCCTGATGTGGGGCTTAATACCACAACCCTGGGATCATGACCTGAGCCAAAATCAAAAGTCAGACGCTCAACTGACTGAGCCACCCAGGTGCTCCTCAAAAGAGCTTTAAAAAAATTTTTTTAACACTTATTTATTTTTGACAGACAGACAGAGAGACAGTGCATGAGCAGGGGAAGGGCAGAGAGAGAGGGAAACACAGAATCCGAAGCAGGCTCCAGGCTCTGAGCCGTCAGCACAGGGCCCGATGCGGGGCTTGAACCCACAGACCGTGAGATCATGACCTGAGTCATAGTCGGCCGCTCAACCGACTGAGACACCCAGGTGCCCCTCAAAAGAGCTTTTAAATGAGAACTACATTTACTTCTCCTTGAGTAAGGAGGGATTACAACATAATTTGACATTTCATGGAATATTCATCAGTAATGTAGCCTGTTTGCTACTAAAAACAAAAAGAAGCTAAGACTTTAAATCTGTAGTTAGCCACAGATACAAATTTCAAACCCATTTTGAAATGCCAAATTTTAACTCCTTCTTCATTCTCAGAAGCCTCTTAGAGAAAACCCTATGTGAATGTTATGAGGAAAACTTCAAATCATAACACTGATTTGGAGTTCAGCAACCAAGAACATCCCCTGATGCTTTTTGACTGTGCAAGCGACTCTCTCTCTAACCCACCACGTTTTAAAAGGACAGACATATGGAATACTTGAGAAATGTATGTATATTTTTCTAAATTACTTTAGAAGTGATTTCTATTCTTTGTGTTTTGAAAAACAAAATGATATCTAACAGGTGATAAGACATATGGAAACAAATTAAATAAAACCGTTGGAACTGAATGAATTTTTTATTAGATGTATAAATCTTCTGTTCTTTTATTAAGTCCTGCAAAGATTTATTAAATTTTGCTTGATTTGAGAAATACTTTGGAATTGTAATAAAAAAGACGGATGGATTTTAATCCAGTTTTCATAATGATCCCATGGGTTGGTACAACATTTTGATGTAGGGAGTGTGGAGCTATTATGAAAGAAGATTTATTTTTAAATTATAATTTTTGAGAGTTATAATAGTTTCTTTAGTTCATTCAATTGCCATCAGTCGCTGGGTTTTCTCCTTAATATCTTTGTAGCAATGATCAATTCTTAATTCATATGAATTATAAGGGTCATATTTGTAAAAAAAAATACCAAAAAACTTTCAAAAATCACTGGGAACATTGTATTATTTATATGTACACAATAATAAATCAATGAATAAATAATAAATAGGTAAAATGTTGCTGTGTTTAGCGTAATTATATTTTTGAGACAGTTCTTTGATATACTACATAATATTCTCTTTATTTGGTCCCATTTTATCCATCTTCAAGCCAAAATTAATTGTTCTTTTTGCTTTCTCATTTCTTTTACCTCATTAACATTGTGTATTGTTTGTGTGTGTGTGTGTGTGTGTGTGTGTGTGTGTGTACCTAAAAAACAGAGTCACCTTTATAACTCAATTCTAGAAACAATAAAAGACTGCAATATACACCATGGGGAGCAGGAAACCGCTCTGCTCACACTTTCTATTCCTTACCCCAAATCACTCATCTTCCAGATCTTCTGTCTTCTAGAAGATTCTCCTCTCCTCCCTAGTAGCTCACTAATTTAGTAATGTGGACTGAACTGGTACTGTCATCTGTTTCCATCCATCTCCTTTCATTCATTCAACAAATATAAGCTGGGAGCTTCCTCCAAGTGAAGCCCTGTTAAGGGTTTTGCATCTACCTAAGTCAACAAAGCCCTTCACATCACACAGCTTACATTTTAGAAGAAAGACAAAAAAACAAGTAAATATATGTCAAGTCGTAATAAGTGCAATCACATTCAGTAAAGAGGCTAAGAGAATATGGGAAATTTATTACACACATTATTCAAGGAAAGCTTCTCTGATAATGTGATTTAAGTAGATACCTGTTAGAAGCGAATGTTTGAACTATGATATCAGGGGGAATGTGCTTGGTTTATTCAAGGAAAACAAGGAGGTCAGCATGGCTAGTATGAAGTGAAGTAGGTGACAATAATAGAAGAAAAATAATTAGATTATTTATGTTTTTATTGGCCATAATAAGTACTTGGGTTTTCTCTCTGGGTGATATAGTGATTAGAAGCTATGGAGCCTTGGAATGTTACATTTGGTTTTTCTGAGGCTTATTCTCAGTGCTGTTTGGAGAACAGATTTTAGGAGTGCCAGAGTGGAAAGTAGTTAGGATACTACTGGAAATTCCAGGTTGCTAGTGATTAAGGGAGTGAATTGTGATTGAATTTGGGGTATATTTTGGAACTTTGTTGATTGACTGAATGTGGGATATGAAAAATGTCTCAAGAAAGAAAGATGGTACCTTGACCATCAAGATTAGCTTTGAAGCCTGAACAACTGGAAAACAGGTGTTGCTAACTATTGAGATAGAGGAGGCAGTGGAAAGAGAAGGTTTGGGAAGGGTATTCAGAGTTTTTCTTTGGACATACTAAATTGATGTGTCTACCAAAATATCAAGTGATTTCCAACAGGCAATTGTGTAAAAAGTCTGGGGTGCAAGGAAGAAGTCCCAACTGGAAATGTAAATTAGTAATCAGTAGAGCACAAAGGATTTTTAACGACATGAGACTATATGAAATCATCCAGTCAGTATAGATAGAGAAGACATGAAAACCACTTCAAAGTTTAGAGTTGGTAAAAAAGAGAACATGCCAGTTTTGTTTTCATTTTTTTTTTTAATGTTTATTCATTTTTGAAAGACACAGAGAGACAGAGTGCAAGCTGGGGAGGAGCAGAGAGAGAGGGAGACACAGAATCTGAAGCAGGCTCCAGGCTCCAAGCTGTCAGCACAGAACCTGATGCGGGGCTCGAACCCACAAACTGCGAGATCATGACCTGAGCAGAAGTGGGACACTTAACTGATTGAGTCACGCAGGCGCCCCTTGTTTTTGTTTTTTAAGTGATTAGGAGAAGAACCAAGAGAAAACTAATTTTTTGGATAAAATAAGTCATCGAATGATGGAAATTTTAGTTTGGATTCCCTTGAAGGCAGAGCCTGAGGTAAAGATTAAGTAAGGGTGGTTTACCTGGGAAGTCTCATGAAACCAGAATGAGGGAATGGCCAGAACGAATCAGGAAAGATCGACATAAAGGGACATTATTAAAGTAGTCACCACTGTGAGAAAATGGGCTTCTAACAGTGAACAGAAGACGGCTAAAGCATATATTCACTAGCTCTCATTCCCTATTGATGGAGAATTGCTCCCTGAGATACTGACTTTCCTATCTCAATAGGCTGCACAGGTATGTAGGTTCCTATGGTTTCGTGGAAAGTTCTGAGCACAAAAATAGAAAAAAATTGGATTTTGCTTAAGAGGGAATAGTTCCAGAATAAGTCTGAACTTTCACAGAAAAGTCCAAGGCTACTGCAGATGAAATCAGAAGTGGTCAAGGGAATTGGACACAGGGATAAGACACGTGGCCAAAAGAAATTTCCGAAGCATGTGACCCAAAGTAGCCAACATTACTACTTTATCCCCCTTGCAACAGTGATGAATTTATGATTGGGTACATGACCTGACTTGAGTCAGAGTCTTTCTCTAATTCTGTTTCAATTTGACCTGTGGGAAATCTTCCCTTGGTCTCTGGATGTGGGTTTGTGAGAATGTAAACCCTCGACCACCTAAAGCCATTCTTCTAAAACCATGAGAAATTCTATGGCTGTAGAAAAAAAAAATCAATAAAAATGAAACGAATATGAGCTCAAGATAGTGCTTAGGGGCGCCTGGGTGGCTCAGTCGGTTGGGCGTCCGACTTTGGCTCAGGTCATGATCTCACTGTTCCCGAGTTCGAGCCCCGCATTGGGCTCCGTGCTGACAGCTCAGAGCCTGGAGCCTGTTTCGGATTCTCAATCTCTCTCTCTGTCTGTGCCCCCTCCCCTGCTCATGCTCTGTCTGTCTGTCTCTCTCAAAAATAAATAAACATTAAAAAAAATAAATAAAAAAGATAGTGCTTAAAGTGTTGTCTTGTGATCTACTGGCTGAGGACTTCAGTACTGCCTTTATCCAGATGCTTCATAATTCTGGTTTTCTTTAGTCTCTGACCTATTTATTCTAGTGTTCTTATAATAACTCTCACTTACAATTAACTTAGCTTGAGCTGTTTTTCCGTGATCAACAGGTCCTGACTTACACACAGATTTCTGTGATCCATTGAAGTTTTTTTCTACTTTCATTTTATCTTTATCCCAATTTCTTAGCTACTCATTCTTATTTAGTATCAATGTTGTGTTTCAAGAATTTGCATAAGCTATTTTAACTTATTTGTGAAATATGTTGTTATGAATAAATTTATAGAATTTATTTTGTAAATAAAATCAATAAAGTTGACTTACAAAATCAACTGTTTCCTTCATGATAACAACGTTAAGATAAAGCACCACAAAGTAAAACTCACATGTTCTATTAGCTATAGTTTTATGCTAAATCAATGAAAAAAATAATGGGTTCATTGATAGGTGATGTTTCATTATAAATATGTTTTTAATGTTTATTTATTTTTGAGACAGAGTGTGAGAGGGAGGGAGGGAGGGAGGAGAAGACGGGAGGAGAGGGAGGGAAAGAGAGAGAATCCCAGGCAGACTCCCTGCTATCAGTGCTGAGTCTGACATGCTTAACCAACTGAGCCATCCAGGCACCCCAGTGATGTTTCATTATAGACTCTATACAAATGTATCATTATATAGATGGTGAAATAGTCTCTTGAATGTGCACAGATGAGTTTATTCAGTGGTTGGGTGGTAAAAACAACAACCCATAAGCAGTCTCACAGATTAGACCTGAAAACTGCATCATGTTAAAGTTCCAAGAGCTAGAGAAACAAGTGTGGTATAAGAGACTTTATCCTGCCATGAAAAGAAATTTTCCCCCCATGGGTAACATGTTTGTATAGTTGGATAAGCAAGTTATTTCAAAGTAATGACTTCTGTTTTTTCTAGTTAGCCAAACAAGAGTTATACGCTAAACATCTTTTCAGCTAATTTTATTTATTACTCTTTTTTTCTCAGAGTCCTTATGTACCCCAGGTGACTCTGGATGAACTAAATGATATGCCAGAGCCTTGATGATGTTGACGTAGGTGCCTTGACACTTAGCTGGTAAGAGTGTGCTTTCTGGCATCACACTGCCTGGCTTGGTAGTGTGGCTCTCCTACTTGCTGTTTCCTTAGGGCAGGCTCCTCACCCTCAATGGTATTCATTATATAGGAATGTGGGTACATTTAAGGAGTTAACATATGTAAAACAGCATCTAGAATATAGTCAGCGAACAATAAAAGTTTGCTATTATGTACTAATGATGGTGATTAATGATAAAGGTAATCAAGAACATTTTAATTCTTCTATATCACACTGGGTTCTGGGACTTTTATTCACTAGACTTTGGCAAGGATTCAGTATTTCCTAAATCCTATCCTTTTCTCTCTCTTGATTCACTCCCTCATTATGCTGGTTATCTCCTAGCAACTTAATAAGAAAAAATGTATGTGTGATAAAACTTTCTGAGAATTGATGTGCCTGAAATGAGTTAATCTGTCTTCTCACCTGAGGGGATGTTTGCTGGTTTTAAATCCCTCTATCTGTGTCTGTGTGGTTTCTGGTGTATTGGAATTTCTGTATTAGGGTTCTCCAGTGTTCTATGAGATTGTTCACTCAAGTTCCAATTTTTCTCTCTTGTTACCAACTTTTCTGATAAGAATAAAGTTGGCTCACCAAAAATACAAAATGCAAACTGGTGCAGCCAGTTTGAAGAACAGTATGGAGGCTCCTCAAAAAATTAAAAATGGAACTATCTATGTCCCAGCAATTGCACCACTAGGTATTTAACCAAAGGATACAAAAATACTGATTTGAAAAGGCGCTGGCACCCCAATGTTTATAGCAGCACTATCAAAAATAGCCAAATTGTGGAGAGAGCCCAAATATCCACCAACTAATAAATGGATAAAGAAGATGTGGCACATATATAATGGAATATTATTCAGCAATCAAAAAGAATGAAATCTTGCCATCTGCAACAACATGGATGGAAGTGGAATGCATTATGTTAAGTGAAATAAATGAGTTAAAGAAAAACAAATATATGATTTCACTCTTATATGGAATTTAAGAAACAAAGCAGATAAACACAGGGAAAAGGCAAAGGAAATAAGTAAAAAACAGAGAGGAAGGTAAACCATAAGACTCTTAAATACAGAGAACAGACTGAGGGTTGCTGGAGGGGCTTTGCAGAGGGGATGGGCTAAGTAGGTGACTGGCATGAAGGAGGGCACTTGTTGGGATGAGCACTGAGTTTCATATGTAAGTGATGAATCACTATATTCTACTCCTGAAACCACTATTACACCACATGTTAAGTAATTTGGATTAAATAAAATAAAAATAAATATAAAATAAAAATTTAAAAATAGGGGAAAAAAAAGAGTAAAGTTGCTCCATGTCCAAACTTCACTTGTCACTGTTTGGAACCTAAGTCAGAGAAAGAAGAACATTGAGGTATATTCAAAGTGTCCTCTGCACTTACACCACAACTGACACATGGCGTACACGGAGAGTTTAAATGAAATGGCTCGTGTGTTTGCCAAGTCTGTGAACACCCCAAATCTTGAACTTGACAGTTTCTGATGCGTGCTTTAAAATTCTCTCCCTCTAGTTCTTGTAATACTGAAACGCACCCAAAAACGAGAAACGGCATCTCAACTCATAGTTTACCATTCTGGGGAGACTGAATTATGTTATTTCTGCAGAATTTTCAGACTGAATGTTAGATTTGTTCTAAGCATAGCACAGATGACATAACCCTCTCTATTTCAGGTAGTGATACTTGTTTATAAAACACTTCTTATTTTTAAAGAGAATCTGGGCCCTTCTAGATATGGATCTAATAAAATGGTGCTGTATGTTGGGATTTATTTACTTAAAAAGCATCTCAATGCTCAGGGAGGGAATATTTCCACTGCTACTGTGTATTGCATATATTAGATAATTCCTATGACATTGTTCTCAATATGGGAAGTCTCCAAGGAGAGTGAGACTACTTTTAAAAGTAATATAACAAGAAGCAGCAGTTCCTGAAGCTTTCAAAATGTCTTTGTTGATCACCTACTACAGTAGTCAAGTCTATAAGACAATCCACAAAAATATTTGAGAAGTACCTATATGCTGATTGAAAGAAGTTCTAAAACCTTTAAGACTACTTTTGTTCAAATTCCTTGGACAAGAAAAGAGCAATGATTGGTTAAATTGGACTATGACTCTAAATATGAACAGAAGTACCACTAGGAGAAAATGTTGGAATGATGATATGGGGACACAGACACACTTTTTAATGAAATATCAGTAACATGTTACACTGTGTAACATGTACATGTCGATTTGACACATTTATGTGATGCAACATGATTATCACTCTAGTTGTAGCTAACATCTCTTATCACGTCACATGTATCAGTGTATGCAAGTGACATGCAACAAGAAAATAAAACGACAAAAAGACATATGCAAAGGTCATAAAAACAGCTTGAGACTATCTTAAGTTAGGCTATTTACTCAAAGATAATTATAAAATACCAATGAAAGAAATAAAAACAAAGACATGAATAAATGTGGAAGTTTTAATTTTTGCTGAAACACATTAAAATGACACCACTCCTTAGTTAATATATAGACAAGTCTGTTCTAATTAAGTCCCTGTGGGGTATTTCAAACAATTATCATTAAAGAAAGTAAACTCCTTCTGGAAAAGTCAGCAAAAGCTTTTTTCAACTTACTGATTGTAACCTTGCCCTTCAAAATATTTAAAGTGTATCACAAATATAATCTACCTAGTATGTGTGATTATATTTAAACCGAAATGGCAATAATCTATATTTTCCAAAAATTAGTCTTTCCAAAAAATGAACTCAAAGCTTTATACTAAAATTAAATGAAGAACTAAAAGTAACTCAATAATGAGAAAGTTTTGTTAAAGCAATATTATTATAATTAAATGTAAGAATGAAGACCATGTGAAAGATATCTCCTACCACATGTGATAATATATACTGAGTGAATAATGATTTGTATCTTAAAAATAACTTATCAGGGGAGCCTGGGTGTCTCAGTCAGTTAAGTGCCCGACTTTGCCTCAGGTCAGGATCTCAAAAGCTCGTGAGTTCAAACCCCGCGTCAGGCTGTGTGCTGACAGCTCAGAGCCTGGAGCCTGCTTCAGATTCGGTGTCTCCCTCTCTCCCTCTCTCTCTACCCTTCCTGGCTTGCATTCTGTCTCTCTCTCTCTCAAAAATAAACATTATAAAAAAATAACTTATCAAAAACTTTCTATAGCAGCTGAATGGAGATACATATTTTTAATAAATGGCTATACATTCTCATGTTCTGGTAAAAATATATATAATAAAACATAATGAAAACAAATTGTAAACGGAAAGCAAAAAAAAATGAGGAAAAAAGTTATAAGCCTAACAGAGAATAACCATTATCCAAATGTAAAAAAATATAAAAAAATGTGTTAGCATAAAGGACAAATTATATTTGAAAAGAAGAAAAATAAGTATTTAGTTGCAATGTACTGATATCATTATATATTTGCATCCCTGATTACACAACCATTCTGTTGGTTCTTTCAGCTTCCTGAGTTCGAATTTATATATTAGTGTTTGTATCCTCAAACAATTAATAGGATGTTGTGTCACAGTACATGTCTGAAATACACTAACTGAATTGAGTAAATAAAGTGAAAAATTCAAAGTATAATTATATTCATATCTTCACTAGCAACAACAATTCAAAATAAAACCTCCCATACACACACACACATACACACACACACACAGCTGTATGAGATTAAATAATTTTCTTTCAAGCAATGGAAAGTTACTTACTAGCAATAACAATTCAAAATAAATTCTATATATGTGTGTATACACACACACACACACACACACACATATACATACATTGCTGTATAAGATTAACTAATTTTCTTTCAAGCAATGGAAAGTTTCTCTGACAAATTTAAGTGAATAATGGATTGTGCTTTGTACATTCAAAGAAATACTTGTTTATTCAAAAGAAAAGCTGCTGACACAGGCTCACCAAAGGCAGAGTAATGCAGCTCTGGGGATCTAGGTGTCCAAACCAAAGCACAATCTTACCAGAGTGTGCATCCATCAAGATGAATCAACTGAAGTGATTTGAAGTCTTTAGGTTAATGTTGAAGGTTTAGGAAGAGCCAGTGGTAGGGTGTCCACTCAGACTGCATGGACTCAGAGTAGGAGAAGACTGATTCTGCAGAACACCTGACTATTACTAGAACAATGAGAAGGATAATGATAGTTCCAGTAAAGGTCAAGTATAGTTACCATTACTCATCCATTAAAATTATAAAAAAAAATTATATATAATTTAGTGTTGTGATGTAGAAGAACAGGTACACTTGTATGTTGGTAGGAAATTGCCTTAGTCTTTTAGGAGAGCAGATTTGTTATATGTAATATGGGCTATAAAATCACCCACATTTTTCATTAATAAAATCCTTCTTGGGGAATGTACTCCAAAGGAATTTATCCCCCCACTGCCTCTGTCCCTTATTTTATCGAAGCATTCCTAGACAAGAGATTTTTCATTGTAAATATTTTTTAAAAATATACTCGAATGGCCAATAAGAGTGACTAAGTAAATTATGTATATTCTGCATAATATAAAATGTTAATGATTTAAACAGTGAAAGCCTCTCAAAAAAAAAGGGGACTTCATTTTTGTTATTTTATTTTCTTCTTTTAAACAATTGTTTGCTTGCTTGTTTTCAATTCATGGATAATACAAGGTAGTCCCCACTTCTAGGAAGACATAGTATGCTTCTCAAAGACCAATCCCCACATAGATAAGAGCTGTAAACACTGGACAAATTATTAAAAAAAAAAAACCTACTTGAAGGCTTTAGAGTATAAACAAAACAAGTAAATACTGAGAATAATTTACTCTTGGATAAAAGGAATGACAGGAATTGGATATATTTATATTTTTTAACTTTTATTCCGAGGGCAGGTCCCAGTCTGTGCCATGTGGGATATGTAAGGCTCCAATGAGAAACTGTGGTCTTGTTGGCTTAAGGAACCACAGGGCAGGATTTGGAAAAACATAACCACTGGAGTTCTGCAATGTTCTGGAGTAGAACCTTCTTGCTTGCCTTTTCTAGCTTCTAGAGGCTGTCCATCTTCCTTAACTTTGGTCCTTCTTTATCCATCTCTAAAGCCAGAAATATTGCATATTTCTAATCATTTCCCCCTGTAGTTAATCTCCCTTTGACTTTGAACTCAGCTGGGGAAAGTTCTTTGCTTTTAAAGCCATATATTATTAGACAGGGCATACCTGGATACCCAGGATACCATTCTTGTCCCAAGATCCTTAATTTAATAATATCTGCAAGTCTTATTTTAGAGAAAGAGAGCAAGCAAGCAAAGGATGTGCACATGAGCAGCAGAGGGGTCAGAGGGAGAAAGAGAGAATCTTAAGCAGGTTTCACACATGGGGCTTGATCTCACCACCGTAAGACCACAACCTGAACGGAAATCAAGAGTTGGATGCTCAACTGGCTGAGACACCCAGGTGCCCTTGCAAGTTTCTGTTTTTAAAAAATGTAAGAAATCATGTCCACAGGTTCCAGGAATTTGGACATGGATATCTTTGGGAGGTCATTATACTGTCTACCACATTGCACATGTAAGGTGCAGCCCTAAGCACGCAGCTAAGACTAAAAGGAATATACTCTAATTTGAGCTTCCACCTACCACGAGGAAGATTGAGTTTTATATGTTGAGTTCGACTACGTTAACTGCCTTCTTCAAAGAGAAAACACACATACATGGTACTCTTCAAGGTTCAAGATAACATCTAATGTTACTTGAATTACAATGAAACTAGAAAACACGATCTGCCTCTGGAGAGAAATAATCAATGGAGCCAAACAGGAGACCACTCTAACGTTGGGATTAACAGACAAGGATTTTAAAGTGTTTCTTATAACTATGCTCAAGGACATAAGGGAAGATATACTGACAAAGACGGACAAAAAATAGAGGTACAGAATTTATACAATAGAACCAAATAAAAATTCTAGAAATAAAAGATACAAAAAATACATGTTTCTTTTTTAGTATTCAAAATGACAATTTTTACCTTCTTTACTCCCCTAATCTCATAAAATGACAAAAAAATGATTTAAAAATTCTGTTCTCCTGCTGAAATTAAGACATGGAATTTTTCAGAAATTTCTGTAAAATATCTGTAAGATATGAAGCAGAAGAGGTCAAGATGAAGGAGTAATGCTGGCATAACTATGATATCATACCAGAAAAGGAATGGCTCCCAGAGAAATATGTAAGTCATTTCTCCCCAATATAATAAGGGCAGTGGTAGTTGAGAGAAAAGCTTTGGGTGGGGAGCTGTGTGACAGGAGGGGAATACCTGAAGAATGACCTCAGCAAATGCACCTCAGGGGCTGCATGAGGTACTGACCCACTCAATAGGTAAAGTGAGGAATTAGCTGTTACAGTCTCCTAATATTGCTAGTATGAAAATGAGAGGAGGTAGAATCTCCAATTTTATCTTGTTGAAACACTCAGAGGTGATAGCCACTAAGGCGATCAACTTTTAGTATAACTCTTTCCCATGGTAACTGTAGCTCTTGCTGAAGGCAATCACTAAAAGACCATAGCAGAGACTAGGTGCATGCAGGCGGTGGTGTCAGTGGGGAGAAAACCGAATGACTTTAGGAAATTCCTCAGAACCTAGCCACCAAGGGATGTTACTGGAGCATGTGATCCCCAGATTTACTTGTCGAGGAAAGGACACTGAATGAATTAAGTTTTAATAGCAACAAGCCTCACTGACACTCCCTGAAGATTGATGAAATGGTTTTGAAACCCGCAAAGGAAGATCAATGAAATAATGATCTATACAATTGCTGAGGGAGTCCAAAGAAGCCATTGGCATGTCAATATGACCCAGTTCTCCTTAATCAGAGGTATGTACAAGAATCCCCTGAGAAGCTTTCTCAAAATATATACACCATAAGACTTCTCTGGACTTTCTGGTTCTAATTCAGGATATATCAACTGTATGCAGGCACATGCATTTTTAGATTAAAAAAATCTCAAGATATGGTTATGAAGCACAAGGCATTTTGAAAGCTATAGATATAGACTGACATAGATTATCAGTTGAAATTGATATAGACTGCAATCCAATCTATTCATACAGATTACTGATATAGATTATCATCTGCAAACACAAGCAGATAATGAAAAATCAGAAAACTCATGAAGAGAAATGGAGACTCAAAAGAGAAACATTAAACTTAGCCGGTACAAAAATTGCAGTCTCCAGAAAAAGAAAAGTCGATGCAGAATGCAGAAAATAGGGGCACCTGGGTGGCTCAGTCAGTGAAGTGTTGGACTTTGGCTCGGTCATGCATGATCTCATAGTTCGTGAGTTCAAGCCCCGCATTGGGCTCTCTTGGCTGTCAGCATAGAGCCCACTTCGGATCTTCTATTTCCCTCTCTTTCTGCCCCTCCTCCACATGATCTCGCTCTGTTTCTCTCTCTGTCTCTCTCTCTGTGTGTGTGTCTCTCTCTCTCTCTCAAAAAATAAACACGTAAAAATGCAGAAAATAATTTAATAGATCAATAAGTATTTGTTGTGTAATTCAAAATGTCATTAAATTAATCCAGAATAGGAGATTGAGAAAAATAAACTCTTGGGAGTATATTTTTGAACAAAAGCAGTATGGGAAATTCTGATACTATAGTTGAAAACCAGTTTAATAAAGATTGAAAGAGAAAAAAAATAGAGAAAAAAATTTTCAATTCAGAAAAAAATTAGGAAAAAGGAAAATATAAAGGGAGAAAACAGAATGAATACTAAAGATTGGAAAAGATAGAAGAAATAATACCAAACATGTGTAATTACAACAAATGTACACAGGCCAAACACATGTTCTCTTAAAAATGTGACTCATATTAATTAGGGCAGAAGCACTCCTAACAGCAAGAGAAGAAGGAATTGTGTCAAGGCAAAGTTCACCTGCTTTACCGTTTTGTCCGGGCTGGCCCAGATGATTGAAACTCAAAGACCTTGAGGAACAATTTGCAATAAGAGTGTGGACACATTTGGCAATAATTGGATTTCTTAAATGCAGATAAGTAATGTTATTTCTGCCCACATACATATTACTCATTGTCACTTAACCATGACAAGTATAAAATCCATTTCTGACATGAAAAAGAGGTGACTCATACTGCATTAAGAAACATAAAAAAAGGAAAAGCAGATTTAAAAGAAGAGATAATCAAAGATATGAATTCATCCAATATAAATAATTTTGAAGTAGTCAAACTTGCTTTTCCTTGTTATTTTCGCAAAACTTTATTGATAGTGGATAGATTAAATAATAAATGAAGAAATTAATTAACGGTAGAATACCACAGAGCTTTTTATTAAGATAGAGTTATAACTACAGGTACAGACATGGAAAGATATCCATGAGACACTATTGAGTTTAAAACTGGTTATACGGCAATAGATATACTGTGAATGGAGTTGAAGGTATAAAACCAAAATAACGTTATTTCTGGCTGATGCAGAATATATAGAACTTTTGACATTCTTTAACATATATATCTGATTGTTTAATTTTCATGACAAGCATGCAGCATTTTTTAAATAATCCATAAATACAAAAATATTTTATCATAAAAATGGCTAGAATGAAAATAATCCATAAATTATGAAGCAGAGAAGCTGAATGAAATAAAAATGATTTATGAATTCTCCAAAAATATAAGCACTAGTAACATTCTGATGGACCACATTGTATTAAAATCTGTGTTATTAGGGTCTAATACAAAGCCTGATACCTAGTAGATATACAACACCTATTTGTTAAATGGAACTAAGATAATACTGGAAATGTCTACATAAAATACCATGTTGAAAAGTTTCTACATACTGCTTATTTTTAGTAATCGCAATTATGTAACTGTATAAATATGTGTTTTCTATCAAATCAATAAAGGCTAAAAGAAAATAAGGAGTAGCAGAAATATTTGGAATACCACACTAGTCTAATAAAAAAATCATTAATTATTTTTCATGTACTGGTAGTAGTAATAAACAAGGCAATCAAGTTCCTGCCTTCATGGATTCTGCAATCTTCTTAGGCATGCAATAAACAAAGAAATAATGGAGGAGATCCTTACAAATTGATGTACATTCTATAAAGAACCAAAGAAAGCCATTCATCATACAGCATATGTGCTGAGAGAGGAATTTCGAGGAATCAAGTCTGTAAAACAGTGGCATCTTCAAGGAAAATTCAGTAGTAATAAAAAGAGTGGATATCAGTGCTTTGGGAGAGAGTAAAAGGAACTGAAGTTAGAGAAATGGGCAAAGACCAGGTAATTCAGAGAGTCTGCAGCCACAATAGAATGTTTGGATTTTATTCAACGTGTAATTGGAAATCACTGAAGGATTTAGCAAGGAGAGATGTGATTACATTTACATTTTAATAAGACCAGTCTGGCTGTTCTATGGAAGAAAGGTTGAGGGGTAGAGGCGAAAGTGGAACACGAGATTGGTTACACAGTTCTGCGACAGTCCAGGAAAAGATGCTGGTTTGGATCATACAGAAGCAGTAGGGAGGGAAATACTTGGATGAACTGGAGATCAATGTGGGAGGAGGACATGGTTATCCGTTGGTTCTAAAAAGCGAGGGCTGGGAGGAAATACGCACCTTGGACCACTCACTGAAATATAAAGGTGGGAAGACTAACAGGTTCTGGTAGATGAGATCATAGTTTATTCTGGAAACATTGAGTTTGTGATCTCAATTAGACATTCAAGGGGAATGTCAGGGAGACTGTCTCAATTTCAGTGACAATGTCGGGCCTGTGGGTATAAATTCGGGAGCCATCACCACCTAGAGTCATAGGAATAAAAACCTACTCCCATAGACATTATGCTGGGTGTCTAACATATTCCTTCTTTCCCCCATGGTTAAGAAAGTCTCCTTAATACGTATATACATACGTATATTTTTAGTTAAGATGCCATTTTTGAAATTTTTATTAATGGGCTCTTGTACATTGCCTCACACATATTGGGCTGACAATAAATGTTTGCTTCATGAGAAAAGGAATTTTATTTTTCTAGAGAAGGCTTTCTTAAGTCCATATATGGTACTTTAAAAATATATCATTTTGCCATCACACAGTTAACAAAACTATCTCCCTACAAATTATCTTCTGACACTTATCTGAATACTCAAGTATATTTTATTTGACGACAATAAAATAAACAAGTACTGGGGAACTTTGATGTGACATTCTATCTATATTTTAAAAATTCAGTCAGGTAATAACATTACAGGTATGACAGTTTCCTGCTTTACATTCAGTAAAATCTATTCCTGAAAGCAAAGCCCTTGGATGGGTTCATCTGTAGTCTCCTTCGTGGTTTTGAAGGACATCTCCCACCTGGCTTCCCAAGAGTCAGTTCGTTACTTGGCCAGCACTCAGACACCAACACAAATCAGTCACGTATCTCCCCTCTAACATGCATCACCCAGCAGTCTGACTATATTTCAAAGGTTGTTGTTGTTGTTACTGTTATGGTTATTGAAAATTATAGACATTAAATTAGTTTCTTGATATAGTTCCACCATATTGCTGCAGGTCTATGAATTAATCCTATTCCACAGAAAACAATGACATATTTAGGTATGTTGATTCTAAGTATTTTCAGAAAAAGATTTATTTTTCTTCTGTAATAGAAAAAGTCAATATGCAAGACAAAGTCAAAGCCCACATCATTTTTAGTTTAAGCAATAATATTAATACCTCCTTGACATGTTTGCTTGATGTTTACAGAAATACACCACTATTTATGAGGAATTTTAAACTAGCTTATCTTCACTGTTTTGAGACATTTTTTCATTTCAGATCTGCAAACCAAAATGCATATTCTCAATAACATGAGCCTTCCAATATGCTTCTATTCCATTCTTAGGAATGCCAGAACTTTAGTTCCAAAGAGGAATTTTTCCTTTGATTTTTATTTAATAAGACAGAAGAGAATCTTGTTATCAACAGATGTTACTATAGCAAAATTGGCAAATACTACGTTAAAAATTCATCAATGTATACTTTGGTCATAAAGTTTAAATGCCTCTGCTCCTTGTTAATTCAGAAAATAATACTGACATAAATATAAATTGGCTTATCATGAAAAAGCTATCTGAATTATTCACCTGAATGTTTTCAATAATAAAATATTGTTATGGATAAGTCACAACTGACATGTACAGGCTTTTCCATTATATTAGATTTAACTGTTAATCGGCATGATGCATTATTCAATTAGAAACAATGAAAGATAAACTAGTAAATGATAATAAGTTTGGAAGTTTATATGTTATGACTTTTCTTTGAATTTTTTTTTTTTAAATTGAACTGTTAACTGTTCCAACACTGAGTAATTTCTTAACTCACTACAGTGCTCAGTGTGCCTACTGCATATATTAGTTATGTGGTTTATCTTGTGGAGTTCCTTCCTGAAGTAATTTCTAGTGAATATAGCTAAATTAAATTTTTCACCCTCTGATGGCATAGTCATCAATAACTATAACCTATTGATTTTATCACCTTTTCACTTCCCTCCTAAGCCAGCTTAATTCCATGACCAGTTACTATAATAGCTCCCTTATACTTACTCTCTCAACTGTCTTGACTTGTTCTCAATTTGCCACAGTTGCTTTGCCAGAGAGTAAAACTCAAGGTTTTACTTGAGGTTTGCATCTACAATCTCCAAGCTGAAACACACACACACACACACACACACACAGCCATACTGATTGCTTTGCTTCAAATTCAAGGGCAATAACCTCAAAAAGAGACTCTGAAGTCTGCTCAGCAAGCATACTCTATTGCACTGGTTCAATATTCTTTCATTCTCATAGATAACTACACACGTGTTCCTGCTTACACCAATTCTCTTGGAAAGAGGAGTCTATATTTACTTTAAGTGTTGCTTCCCTTCTCTCTCAAACTTACACCAGCCAGGCTTTCAACTCAGATCTCTACAGAAAAATGTCATTTTGGATGTCACCAATATCTTCCACACTGAGGAATCCAATAGCTATTTCCCAGTCTTCATCAGGTTTGATTCAGCAGCGTTTGACGCAGATGACCAATCTGTTCCCTGAAATATTTTCTTCACTTCCTGTACAGAACACACACTTTCACAGGGTTTTTTGTTTTACTTCAAAGACTACTTCTTTGCAATCTCCTTTACTGATTCCTCCTTATCTCTTCCAATCATTTCCTTTGTCATGTTTCAGGGCTCTGACTTTGAATTTCTTCTCTTTGTGTCTTTAATGAATATAGATAAAGTGGCTGATTGGCTTTGGTCCCATTAACCACTTTAAATGCTGTCTGTACAGTGAAGACTCAAAAAATTATAGCTCTAACCCAGACCTTTCCTTTAAATTCCAAACTTTCTGCCTAGCATAACAACTAGGAAGTACAGAAGCCATTTCCAACTTAATACACCAAAACCCCAAATCTTGATATCCCTTCCCGTATTCTGTTTCTCTTCAAATTTTCTCCATCTAACTAACTCTTTTCTTTCAATTGTTCAGGCTTAAAACTTCACTGCCTCCTTTTTCTCTTTTCCTAAATCTAATCTATCAGTAAACCCTGAAAGCAGTTGTAAGGACAAATAAAAACAAGAGGCTTAGTCCTCTCTATGGAAAGTCAGCAAAAAGACTTTCCCCACCCCCACCACTTTCCTTAGCATTTACTTAAGGAAATCTTTAACTTTAAATACTTTTTTTTAATGAGTATACAAATTTTTAAAACAAGGTGTAGGCCTATTATCAGTTTTGTGACCCAGGATGTCTTTCTTAAGGACCTAGGAGCCTTCTCTTTGAAATGTAAACATTTCTGTGGGAAGGTAGGAGCTTGACTTCAGTGGACACATTGAGTTGCAAAACTACTTCCTATAATGATAAAAGAATCTTCCCTCTCTTTCAAATAAAGCTGATTAACTACCATAGATGGTCACCTCAATAATCAGGTACATTTAGGGTAAATTGTATGTGATAAATGGGGCAGTCCTCTTAACTTGAGGACCAGTTACTGTCTTGACATCATGTATGGCTGGGTTGTATCTTCCTTATTATACAGAAGGGTGAGATTTCTTTCTGTCTGCAGTCTCTTAGCAGATTATGATGTTTACCACATTCCACTTTAATGCTTTTTCAGTAATAAAACTGTTTCTTTCCTCTACTACCTCTATGAAGAGGATTTCTGTATTGGGAGAAGATTTTGTTTCTCATTTTATTTCCTAAATTTTATCTTCCAAATTGACCCAGAATCTACAATTTCTCACAACCTGATCTTCTATCTCCCTGGTCCAAGGTACTTGGCTCATCTCATTGGAATTACTGAAATAGCCATCTAATTAGCCTTCCTCTTTCAGTCTTGGTCCCCCTCAATTTTACTGTAACACTATAGCTAGATCTATCTTTTAAATCTGAAAAGATCACATTGTTCTTCTCCCATACTAACTTAATATGCAAAATTATTGTAATCTATAGAAAAATTAAAGAAACATGCAATTTGTATAAAAGCAGCATAAATTTACCAATTGTTAACTTTTTGCAACATTATTTTATCTTTCACTATATTTTACTCTAATAAACATATAACATATATAATAACATATATGACTAGAATATTCATATATGACTAGTATTTCTGAACCATTTTTTTAAGTTTATTTTGAGAGATAGAATGTAAGTGGAGGAGTGCAGACAGAGAGCTAGACAGAATCCCAAGCAGTCTCCACACTGTTAGTTTAGAGCCCCATGTGGGGCTTGAGCTCACAAACCTCAAGATCATGACCTGAGCCAAAGTTGGATGCTTAACTGACTGAGCCACCCAGGTGCCATTTTAAAATAAGCTGCAGTCATCATTATAATTTATCCCTAAATATTACAGCATGTATCATTTAAGAGCAAGGACATTCTTCTACATAACCATAATACCATCTTGACACCCAGGAAAATTAAAATTGATACAATTATCTTGCCTAATGTTTTCGAATGTCTCGAATTGCTCCTAAAGTTCTTTATGTTTTTAATATCTAGAATGTAATAGGAGATAAGGTAATGCATTACACTTGAATGTAGTGTGCCTTTAGTAGAAAGAACAGAATTCCTTCTTTTTATTTGAATATTATATAATGTTTAAAATTAAATATCCCCTAATCTAGAATTGCTTGGCTATTTCCTTATGGCTAAATTAAGGTTAGTTTGGCAAGAATACTAAAATAAGTAATGTTGTGGATTTCTCACTGAAAGGAGAAGACACATCAAGAAATACATTATATCAGTTAGTCTCATTGTGGTGGTATATGCCGAATCTATACATAGATAACTTTAGGGGTGCCTAGGTGCCTCAGTTGGCTAAGCATCCAACTCTTGATCTCAGCTCAGTTCTTGATGTTAGGGTCCTGAGTTCAGGCTCTGTGTTGGGCTCCATGCTAGGCATGGAGCCTAATGAAAAAAAAAAAAAAAAAAAAGAAAAGAAAAGAAAAAGAAAAAAGAACTTTAACTCTTTTAATATAACACATAATCTATTATATATTTTGAGATATGACAAAGACCCTCTAACCCAATAACTTTATACCTAGTGGTTTAATATTTATTAATGATAATTCTCTACATTTGTTATTATCATAGCAATGGCAAAAGGTAATGTTCATAATGTTACGTTATTCTACATTTATGAGTTAATATAATCTGAAAACAATTGCTTTTCTACTACCTCTTCCTTTTGTTAGTAGTACTTTGGCTTTATGGATTGATGTTTTAAAAAGAACATAATGTGGGGGTGCCTGGGTGACTCAGTCTGTTAAGCATCTGACTCTTGATTTCAGCTCACATCATGACCTCATGGTTTTGTGAGTCAAGCCCCATATCAGGCTCCCTTGGCATACTCTCTCTCCCTCTCTCTCTGCCCCTCCCCCTACTCTCAATCAAAATAAATAAATAAACTTAAAAAAAAGAACGTACTGTATTATAATTCGTGACTGCATCAGTCAGTATCTACACAGGATTCAGGAAATACATCAGATATATTTTAACAGATTTTAATATAAAGAACAATTAACCACATAAAGATGCAAGCAGGTAACTGAAAAGGCAAATAAAGCGAACACAATAAAACACTAAGGTATCATGGGAATCGTGATAATGGAGCAAATAACACTTCAGGACCAAGAAAAAAAATGATAGTAATTAGATAAGAAAGCAGTTTACGGGTCCAAAGTGATATGCAGAGAAGGGGTATATTTAGGCAATGTTGTTTAGATGATGGGTAAAAGAAATACACAGAACAGTGGTCTTGATAGTTTTGTTTTTCCATACAACAGTATATGCTGGTGAACACGACATGGATAACATTATTCTGATAGTCTCATGTCATGCGAAGCAAGTAACAAGTATTTTTGATGCCTTAGTGAGACATATGAAAATTAGATGGTCATAGATAAAATCACAAAACAATCAGTATCCTTCACTACAGTGAATTTTCTGGAGGTCCAATAGGAAAAGAGTACCAGAGTCCCTGCAATTTAAGCAAAGGAGTATCTTTTCTAGCTTTTGAAGTTTTAGTTCTTTGGCATGCAAAAAAAATGGTATCTTACAGCATTTCTAATTTTGATTCCTTTTATTATCATTGAATTTTGAATATCTTCATGTGTTTAGGGCCATGTTTACAGATTTTTTTTGTTCTTTCACTTCAGGATTTTAGTGTTTTCATTTTATTCTCAATTTTAAAGACATAGATTTTGGCAGTTTTAGAAATTTTAGATGGTGCTAACTATACTGAAGGAAGACAATTTGTTCTCACACATTGGCCAGATATCTAAAAGAGGAACGCTTTGATCAGCTGCTCCCTTCCACGTGGAAATTCTTCTAATAGTAAAACGGGGACTTTGGGGATGCTATTGAATTCAAGAAGTTTCCCATGTAGATTCCAGGGCTATGTTGCTTATAGCTGCAAACTGACTTAGTGAGTTGTTTGCTGCAGGTATTTTTCTAGAGAATTTAGCTATTCTCTGGACAATATTAGCAACTTTAAAAATAATACATTATGTACTTCTCTGGGATGATTCATTGCCTCTGGAGAAGGCTGTGACAGTCCCATTTCATAGATGAGAACACTGTGACTCAGAGAAGTAAATTTTCTCGAGTCTCACATTGAGAAACTGGCACAACTAGAAATAGAACACAATTCTTTCATATGCAATGCCAAATTTTAATACTGCCTTAATCCTTCTGCAATACCAGTTTTTGAAACTCTGCCATTTTAAATCTCCTCCTTAATCATTCCACTTACATCATTATATATCTATCAATACTAAAACATATAGGTCCTCCTGTGGCCTTCCAAAGTGAAAACTACTTAATATGCTCAAGTTCTGCATATTTAAGAGTATCGTCCTAGTTACCTCTTGCCAGGTTCAAATGGTTGGTCCTCCACATCCTGTGGCTTTGAAGCTCATGTTTAGTAATCCCTCTCCCACCTGACATCCCTATAGTCTTTCCTTCACATTTATTGAATAATGTGGCTCTAACTCAGAATTGTTTTATTCATATAAAATGGTAACTGGAAAAATATGTAGCTTAGTATGTACTGCCTCACATTTACAGAGCACTTACTTTGTCTAGCCAGTAGATTATGAAATTTTCATAGGTGCTATCTCGTCCTTAACAACCTATGAAGTAGGTACAATTATTAATAAAGTTTTGCAAATGAGGACACTAAAGCCATAATAACCGATTTGGCCATATTACAGAAATGACAGAGTAAGAATCTGAACTAGGTTGAGGTCTTCCTTCATTGCTTAGACTCTACTGCTGGTGCAGATGTTTTTACCTCAATACCCAGGGTTCAACGTCTTGCTGTAATGAAGAATGAAGAAGTGGATACAAAATGAGCAGCAGGCAAAAGTTCATTAGAGTATAAGACTAGAAAGTAAGACTAGCATGAAAACTCTTCTTACAAAGTGGGGGGGGGGGCATTCCAAGGTGAATACCCACGAATATTGGCAAGGATCTTTGTTTTATAAGGTTCTGGTCAGACCTCCCTTCCCTTCCCTTCCCCCTCATCCCTTCTCAGGTTCTACCCTTACTGGCTGGATACCCTTACTGTACTGGGTTGTCCATTCCTGATTGGCTCGACTCCAATGTGTGAGGAGTCAGAAGTCCCTTCTTTAACGTAAGTTTTAAGGTTCACTTTTTCTAGTTGGGTGTTTTTTTAATGTTTTTTTTTTTTTTAATTTATTTTTGAGAGAGAGAGAGAGAAAGAGAGAGAGAACATGAGCCGGGGAGGGTCAGAGAGAGAAGGAGACACAGAATCCAAAGCAGGCTCCAGGCTCTGAGTGTCAGCACAGAGCCTAATGTGGGGCTCAAATCCTTGAACCATGAGATCATGACTTGAGTCAAAGTTGAAAGCTTAACTGACTGAGCCACCCGAGTGCCCCTAATTAGGTATTTCATTGTCAAATTCCTGAGTGGAACTTGAGGGGGTGTAGGTGGTGTCTGTTACAATCTTAAGAGGAACCTTATACCTCAGGAGGTTTGCTGTAGTCAAACGCTCCCAGCAGTATTCCAAAGTATGTATTTTTCTCTATCCAAGAACCTCAGGTCTTAACCTTTCCTTCTTTGTCTATTTTATTCTATCTTTCCCTATCATACTGCCTCCAACAGTATAACAGAAAGAGTAAAAGCTTCTTCAAGTTGGGAAATCCATTCGGCCAACTTTTCTTTTATAGGAGAACACAGTTGATTCTCTCCAGTCTTGGGGAATGTGTTCAACACCTGAGAGCATAACCAGAATCTTCTTATGAAAACAAGTTATATAAATTTATGACAGCTAATGAAAACTTGAGGAAAACTTGGAAAAAGTGGATATATAACAGAGAAAATAAATAATAATTTCTCTTAAGAGTGAACAATGCTCCGACCTGTCCTCAGGTTATTTACCTTACTCTTGGGAAGCTTTCCCGTGGCAGGGGTAAATGAATTCTCATTAACAAGAATTTCCATGTTTCATCGTAAGTTCTCTTCAGTCAAAAATAATTATTTTCTTTACCCAGTCTAAGTACTATCCCACTTTATGCCTCAGAGTAACTGAGAATGGAAACGTCATTTCTTCTAGAAAAACAAGAAACACAAACCTTCTTAACACACTTTCAAAAATGAGATAATTTGACTCCCATACCTCAAAAAAAAAAAAAAACTGAATCACAACGATCCACAGTACAATTCCCAAGCTGAGTTATTCAGTCTTTTTTTTTTTTTTTAATGTTTATTTTTCAGAGAGGAGAAAGAGCGAGACAGAGAGAGTGCGTACACACGAGCATGGGAGGGGCAGAGAGAGAAGGGGGCAGAGGATTCCATGCAAGCTCTGGGCTGACAGCATAGAGCCCAACGCGGGGCTCAAACTCATGAACTGTGAGATTATGACCTGAGCTGAAGTTGGACACTTAACCGACTGAGTCAGTCAGGTGCCCCCAGAGTTATTCAGTCTTAATTTGTACAACATTAGGACTCCATCAGTCCAGTTCGGATACAATGATCACAGTCGATTAATTAAGTTCTTTGTCACATTCTGTCAGCTTGATATGGAAAGAACGTTAAGCCAGTATGTGCCTTCTTTCCCCCTCAGTTTTGTGACTTTCTGAAGACAACTGCCTTAAGAAATAAAGAACTGATAAATGCCTTGAACTGGCTTAATTTTTTTTTCTCAAAATTTGTATCCTGGATGTTTACTTAGATAAATTGTATCAGAATTTTAGAGCCAGAAACAATTTGAGAATTAACCTAACCCATATTTAAGGTGAGAACAGATGCCTTTCTATGTAGGTACATAATGTATGGTCACACATTTAGTTAATGCCAATGCTTTGACTAGAATCAAACACCTACTATATCTAGATTCAGAGAAGTAGTTCTAGGAAAACATACAGGATTCCTGGTTTTCCTGCAGGAGTTGACCTTGGAAGAATTATAGGTAAGGGGGGAAACTTCTATCAGAACTCTTCCAAATTTATTAAGAACAGCAGTTTTGATATCATTTATGTGGCCTTCTGTCACAGAAAAATACTAACATTCCATATGTGTGTATATATATGTGTATATATAGATGTATAAATATACAAACACACATACTGAAAAGTAAAAGAAATTAAAGTCTATATCAGTAAAATGCTTTTTAGGAAATGACAATTATACTTATGAATCCTGGTGTACTAGGACTCTAAAACAGGAGTTAGCTCACTTTTTCTATAAAGAGTCAGAGTAAAATTTTCAGCTTTGTGGGCCAAATAGTCGATCTGTTGTAGGGAGAAAATGGCCATAGATGATATGTAAATGATTGGGTATGGATGTGATCCAATTAAACTTTCTTTACAAAAACAGGAAATAGGCTATAGTTTTCTAATTTCTACTCTAAACTGATGCATGTATTCTTTTGATTGGTCATTCCTTAAATATTTATTAAGTAATTCGTTTATGCTAGTAACTATTCTAGACATTAAAATTGAAGCAGCAAAGACAGAAAACTACCTGTTCCATAAAGTTCAGGATCTGGTGATAATACATTATTAATTTAGTACCTATTATTAACAGTATTAATTTATTATATGCTCATTAACAATATTAATAATACTAGTAATATTAGTAATATTAATAATAATAGTAGGGTATATATTCCTACATCCTACTAGTACATGTAGTAAAAAATATAGAGAGAGTACTAACTATACGCCAGTCATTAAGCAAGGTGATAAGTATGTAATGGTTAGGAAGATGGTCACGGATCTTGCTTTTTATATTCTGGGACGGTGTAACTCGCAAGCCCCTTCTAAACCTCTTGGTGCTATCTCTTATTCACATCATTGCTGTGGCACAGCTTTGAACAGGTGTGAACACTGCCTTCACTTGGACCTACCAGCCCAGGACTCTATGTATCATCCCTAAATCCCCATCCCAGGGAATGAGATTCCATGGGGATCCACTTAGACTTTATTTGCATATCAGAAGACAAACAAATGTCATGGGCTACCCTGGATCAGTGAGGAAGGAGACAATAAATAAATAAATTTCCCTTTCACCTATAGAGCAGACAGTTATACAGTGGATTTTATAACACTTCTCATAAGCTCCAGTAGGACAGAGCACTTGTAATCTTTAACGGCTTTCCCTCCTTCCCTCAGTCTGGTCTACTCCTTGGGACCCACTGCTCTCAATTAAACTACTTGCATGCAAGCCTTTCTCTCAGTTCTGTTTTGAGGCAACCAGAGCAAGACAGGAGAGAAACAGACCAGATAATACTCTAAATAAAGATATAATTATAAACAATTTACACGTAAAAATGTATATCCCCAAATAAACATAAACATACCAAGAATATTTTGGAAAGTTATATGACCATATTGTTGAGGTAATGCACCAAGTCCAAAGGGTCATGGAAAGGATTTCTAAGGAAACAATGCCTGAGCTGAGATCTGGAGAAGGCATTGAGATTAACAAGGCAAGTGAAGGGCAAATTCAGGCAGAGGAACAGTATGTGCAGATACCTTGAGAATGAGAGCAGGCAGCGTGGCTGAGATGCAGGAAGCTAGTGATTACAAAGGGGACCAAGCCTTGCAGGCAGTGTTAGCCAACACGAAATTTTGATTATTCTTTTAAGAGCCATGCATACTTGATTAAAAATTTCAAACAAAAGAGCTTTAAACCTATTTGATTTTTTGCTTGTTTGTTTTAAGATCACTCTGCCCACCTATTATGTACAAAGACAATAACCGTAAAGTAGCAGAGACCAGTTTCAAGGCAAAAATCACCTAATCTATCCCAAATATTAAAGTTCTTATTTTCTAACTCTATTTCCCTCTCTATAAAATGAGGATCTTTCTAACTTCCAATTTTAAGTCTGCTGTTTTCATTCTTTCTACTTCAACTCTTATATTATGATTTAAAATAATGATTTCCTCAGTACATGTGTAAACACATCAAATTAAGTATTAATTTTAAGTTCCTGCCCCTCACAGCCCCTAGCAATACAGACACTAATTAATTAAGGTAGAAATTTATTTATTTAGCCCAGGGTTCTTGAATGATTCATGTAAAGTCTTTAGCCTGATAAATGTTCAACAAATATCAGCTGTTATTAACAAATAAATAGTACAAATTAATTTTTTAGTAGATTTTAAGCAAGTTGAAGTTTGGGGCTATGTTCAATTCACTTTATCTTCAGCATCTAACACGATTTTTTATACGTAGCAATCATTCAATAGGTAAATTGAATGCGTGAGTATATCACTAACTGAATTCCTTCCCGTTTGAGGACAATCTAGTTAGACCTCAGTTGAGTGGGCAGGAATTTGTTCATTCACTTAGTAAATTACTATTATCCTTGGGGGAGGGGCCATATGACTTGATCAGCCCTTACTGACAATTCTGTTAAGTAATTTGTTCCTACTTAGGTAAAGAAATTAAGGGAAGGAAAATAAAAGATTAATTACTCTTTCAGATAACATAGATAATAACACAGAATCAAGGAATAAACAAGGCCATCAATTTGTAGACCATTTGAGTTTCATCTTCCGTCTTTCGTTATACCAAAGTAGATCCCAAAGGGTCAAATACTAGCCATCCAAACAAGTAAGTTCTCCTTTCTATATCACTGGTGAAAAGAGTCGCCTACTTTGGAGGTCCTTGAAAACTGTTATGATGAAAATGTATGAACAACTTGGGAACACCAGGAAGGAAGGTTTTCCACACAGACCTATGTGTGGGTGGAGTAGGAATTCAGGGGTGTTCACATTCAGTCTTATGGAATAAGTAAGTAAGTTCAAAATCTCTTAAAATTTGAGGTTAGGCTCCACAACGAAGGTTTGCTAAAGAAAACTATGCTTCAGATATTTTAGAAAATGGTGCCACCCGCGGTCCTATCTCTAATTTTGAAAAAATCTGGGGTGATGCCTACTATGAACACAAATACCAAAGTTGTCATGATTTCTGTCAGTTATGACAACATCAGGACCTACATTATTATTAAGTTTCTTGATCTCACCATTTCATGCCTTGTTTCTAATCGACAGAGAATTACATGCTTAAGTTCTAGACTTCCATCTGACTTTGAAGCACAGTACTTTGCCTATGGTTTCCATACATGGTGTGCCAAGTCCCTTATAAGAAAATAATCCACAGTTGTGAGATCCTATCTACTTAAAATATCCTTAACCAAGAATGGTGCTATCCTGCTCCGTACATTCCCGAACCACTATGTGATTCCCATAATAAATAAATTAATCTTCCATTTCTTGATTTCTAAGCCTGGCTGACTCAATGGGGCACCTGAGTGGCTTAGTTGATTAAGGATAGACTTCAGCTCAGGTCATGATCTCTCAGTTCCTGGGTTCAAGACCACCCCTGCCCCATCCAGAGTTGGGCTCTGTGCTGACAGCTTACAGCCTGGAGCTGCTTTGGATTCTGGGTCTCCCTCTCTCTCTGCACCCCTCCTCCCACTTTGCACTCTTTCTCGGTCTCTCAAAAATGAATAAATGTTAAAAAAAAATTAAGCCTGGCTGACTCAGAATTTTACCATCTTTTATTGAACCTGCCACTACCATGTCTGACTGGATTAGACTTCCCCACAGAAAATTGTAGGTTTATACTGAATTATAATGGAACCAACTGTGCCTGTAGAACAGTATATATGCTGGACAATGATATACTGAAATGCTTGGCTACCTTCAAGGAACTCGTTTCTAGCTAGGTTAGATTTCTCCAACCCAGATATATTAGCTCTGGCATTCTTCATTACCTCTGCTTCCAAAAAACAGTGATTTTCTAACTATGACATCATCTTCCTGGGTATGCATATATTATATTAAAATAGTTGTTTTTAATAAAGGGTACATAAAACACACCAGTGGAGATGATTAAAGTGTGTATTTTGAGTCTTGTAGCAAGATTCTGATTAATAGAACTGGAATATGGACTGGTAATCTGAATTTTTAATAAATACCCTAAATGACTCCAACTCAGGTGTCCTGAGGAACATAATTTGAGTAACGCTGATCCAAATGTTACTAAGTTTATATACAGATTTTTTCCAATAAACTGATTAATGGAATCGTGGTTTAATTGTAAAATGCAAATTTTTATTTCAGAATAGCCCCACTTTTAGATCTCATAAGAGGTATGAACAATAACATCTACTTCAACATGCTACTGTAAAATCTTTTCAATTTTCCTTGCCAATTTTTAGTCATATCAGAACTGGAAAACCTTTTCTTGTTCTTTCATGAAAACATGCATAACGGGTGTTTATTGTGTTCCTAAGATATGTCAACATGATGGTGAATTCTGACAAGCCAGAAAGATGATACTGAAAGTGTTTATTTTATCCAGACGTTTAAAATGATAGAAGGGAAAATTTTGTTCAAATTATGAAGAAAGAGACCGAAAAAAAAAAATCCATCCTTCTTTATTCTTCAAACTATGAAGGTAATTTGATCAAATCTTCTATTTGAGATATCTTCATGCTATTTATAAATAAAATTAGTAGAGAGTTACTATCTATCTCCATTATCTTTCAGAGGCTCACACTTCTCTAAAATAAGCATTTTATTTAAAATATGGGAACAGAAAAATTCTGAAGATGATCTTTACAAATTCTTGGAAATTACACATTAAAGCTTTTAACAATTTGGCTGACATCTATATTTAATTCTACTTCTGTAGTCACTGTGAGTTATTTTAGTTCATTGACATTCTTTCAAAAATAAAATAGTTGTGATTATTAAATTTCACTTTTTTCTCACCTTCATTCAGTGAGGAATATTTTCTGGCAATAGAAGTTTAACTATTTTCTTACTTTTTAAAATGTTTATTTATTTTTGAGAGAGTGCAAGCAGGGGAGGGGTAGGGGGAGAGTGTACAGGATTCAAAGTGGCTCTGTGCTGACAGCATCCAGCCTGATACAGGGCTCAAACTCACGAACTATTAGATAATGACTTGAGCCTAAGTCAGATACTCAATTGGCTGAGCTACCCATGTGCCCCAGAAATTTGACTATTTAGATCTCATTGTTGCTATATAAATAGCCTAAATGAGTGCATGCCTTCCATGAGCACTCCCAAACTTTCCCATATGCACTATGAGAAACAAATACTGTGATAAATATGGCAATGATTATGCACAATTCTTAGCGTATCACTAATGTAAAATAACTGCAAACACTAGCCATTCACAACATACATAAATGATTTCCAGAGTAATGAAGATTTAAAGAGATGACAACCAACACAAGACTTCACAATGGTTTGATTCATTTGAAATTGTCTAGAAAAGCAATGCAGATAATTCAGGTAATAATAAATGTACATTTGAAATCACATACTAAACCTATAGAGCTGCAACCAAAGTCTGTTTACAGAATAATTTCAAGCCTGCGGCCAGGAAGGGGGCATTACAGACTGCACTCTGGACAATAAAAATTCTGTGTTTTTCCTTTAGTGAAAGATGGATTAACATGGCATATTTTATTTTATTGAAAACTTCCATTTATAATAGGAACCATCACTTTTTAAGGTTGCATGACAATGGCTGAATCACTTAGGAGTAGTTGAATTTTTTCCAGCAACAAAGTTCAGTGGTAGTGTGAGATCTCAAAAGATATATGAGATCCTATCACCCCAGTACCTACGAATGTGACATTATTTGGGAATACGGTCTTTACAAATATAATCCAGTTAAGATGGGATCATATTGGATTAAGGTGGACCCTAAATCCAATGACAGAGATCCTTAAAAGAAGGCCATGTGAAGACAAACACACAGAGGAGAGATGGCCATGTCAAGATGGAGGCAGAGATTGAACTGATGGCCTATATACTAAAGACTGCCAATCACCAGAAGCAAGGAAGATGCAGAAAGGATTCTTACTTAGACCCTTTGGGTAGAGCAAGAATGCCTTGCAAAACTTTGGTTTCAAACTTCTAGTTTCTAGAATTGTGGAAGAATAAACTGTTGTTTTAAGCCACTCTGTTTGTGGTAATTGGTTATGGCAGCCATAAGAAATGAATACAGGTGGTTTCATCTTTAACTTCACAAAAGTATTATACATTCAAGAGAGAGCATCACAACCACATTGAAATGCAAATACTGAAGAGTAAACTAGGCTTATTCATTATCAGAAGGACTTGATTCAATATGTTAGGCTCAAAGGAATTAAGTCCAAATTCATGCCTCAACAATATGATAATTTATCACACACCTTAGAAGTTTAATTCAATAATGACTATTCCATAGCATAAATGTTAAATACACAAATTATTTTCTATATAATTATAACATTATAACTCAAGAATCTGTGCGACTCTCCTGATTACAAAATCTTTGATTTTCAATATACATTTAGTTTTGAAACTTCTCTAATTATACTAGATAATTAATTACTATACCAGCAATGTAATTTTACTAACTCTACAAAAATAAGTCAGTTATTTAACATAATTATGATCGTTACAAATATGCTTAATGATTGTATATTTTAACTATTCTTTTTACTAACAAATGATCAAAACTGACAAAGAATTTTTCTCTTTAGATAAGTCTCTAAAGTTTTTTTAAGAAGGGTCAGAGCATGATCAATCATTTATCGTATAGTCACTTTAGATTCATAAATTTTAGAGAAAAGAGCACAATACTTAAAATGTACTTTATTTCAGTGTATTTCATAGATTAAAATAAAAATCAATTTAAATAGTAATTAAAGATGTTTCAAAACATAATCTCAGTATTTACATATATATATTCTTTAAATAAGTAAAACTTCAAAAATTTTTGAGGCTAGGTGATCATTAAGTTAATTCTATGGTAAAAATTAACTTCTTTTTTATTAAAAGTCAAAACTTAAGGTCATTATCTCAATAGAATATAATTTTCTTCCAAAAGAAAAGAAATGGGCCCACTGAGGACCGACAAGGGCACTCTACAAAGTCAAGGGCATTAGAATTGCCAAAGAGCTAAATAATTCTTTCGAAGTATCCGTGAGAGACATTAATGCTGCAAAATAATCATATAAGGAACTAATTATTTTACAGGTAACTGGAAGGTATCACCTCTATGATAAAGGGGAAATATGAGACACATGTATGCATCCAGGATTTGGGGGGATTTAATTTTGGAATAACAAAACAAGAGGAAAATTGCGTTCTTTTATAACACTATTTTTTACCAAAAAAAAGAAAATCATTACATTCTGACAAAAAAATGTTTATAGAAACTTGTTAAAAAGATGAAAGAAATGGATATTCATGAAATAATAAAAATGAATAAAGAATAACATAATGGAAACATTATCATGAAAAAAAATTAGATGAAACTCACGAAATATGCTGAAAATAAACAGGAAATTTTTAAAGAGGCATAAAAACAACCACGGAGATACTGAACTAATAATTAGACAAAGGTGCTCTGAAAATTGTCGCATCACATTAACTGATTCTCTTCTTTGTTATATTTGAGAGACAGTGTGGACACTGGACATCTGACTTTGGGAAAGTATTTATCAAATACTTAGGAACAAATGGAAAATCATGACCTTATGCTAATATAATTATACGAATAGTTGTTACTCAGCTGGGACCCAAGGGTTCTAATCAAAATATATAATTAACACACTATTATTTTAACCTTATCCATTCCATTTTTCCCAGTTTCAGATGGCTATGTAAAACATATCATTATTAAAAATCGAGTTTATTCAAAGATAGGTGGGGCCAAAAATATCTAAGGGAACAGTGTGGAACTGAAGAAAAATTTTTACCTTTATATCCTAAAAGCTAAGAGCTGTAAGTCATTTTAAGTAAGAGATTTATATGAGCCATTTATACTCACAGATTTAAATGGGTCACCAAAACAGCTAATGGATATTTGCACTACATGATTAGAAGACTACATTTAAAAACGCATTGGTGATTGTATCTCTGTACACTGAATAGACCACTTTTATGCCTTAGTACCTGACAGACAGGCTTAATGTTCCCTTCAGACTGATGAAACATTAGGCAGGTTTCTTCCTGTCGATAGGCCTCTGACCTCTCTTTTTTGAGAACATTTACTCTAGAAAATTTTCAATTGTAAATTCTCTCTCTCCTACTTTGAGTTGTAAATCTTCTCATATGTAGCCCCTTGCCAGTTTTATATCCCAGGAAAATGTCTTTTCCAAGGACCTGGGCACCATCACTTTGAAATTTAATCATCAAGAAAGGTATCTTCCAGTCTCTGTGAGAGAATAAGAACCTAACTTCAATAAGTACCAATTAGCAAACACAGATGGCCCAATTACACTGATCAACCTCCCCACTAACGTCCTCTAGTACTTTTCTGCTAGCTTGCGCCAGTTCCTAAAACTTTCCCACCTTTAATTTCGCCGAAGTAGAGTTCAATCTCTCTGTCCTATTGCAACAGTATTGAATAAAGTTTTCCTTGCCAGTTTACCTTGCCTTAGCCAATTTTTCTTTGGCAAAAGTTCTAGGAACTACATATTAAGGAATCTATAAATAAATATGTACAAATACAGAAAACAAACATAAATATAAAGGAGAAGCCACCACTGAAGGGAATGAGGGTTTGTCCCTACCTTCTGTCAATCCATTAGTTTTTCTAGCCTATCTAACCTGAGTCAGTCCAATCTTATCAGATCAGTTTTGAACTGTTGCTAAACAATTTCTCACTCTCCAGTCATTGAGATCTAGTTTAGAATTGTTATCTTAAATACAATCTCCAGACTATCTAGAAAGATCCTTGGGAAAGCGTGTTGCCCCAGAGTCACAGCCTGCTTTCCTAACCCATTGATTTATTTTTTGTTTGTTTTAAATTTATTTTTTTATCTTGAAAGAGAGAATGAGAGCATGAGCAAGGTAGGGGCAGAAAAGGAGAGGGAGAGAGAGAGAATCTCAAGCAGGTTCTGCACTGTCAGTGCAGAGTCCAACACAGGGCTCAAACCCATGAACTGTGAGATCATGACCTGAGTCGAAGTCAAGAGTTGGACACTCAACTGACTGAGCCACATAGGTGACCCTGATTTTTTTTCCAAACAAAAGACAATTTCCTTTGCATTTTCGGTTTTTGCGTCATTTGGGAATGATATCCTGTCTTTACGTCTATGTCTTGCTAGACATCTGTCGTAAGGAAAGTGACCCCAGCCTATTTTCTTTCACATTATTGCACTGATAATCTCTGTAAAGAACTACCTCAAAAAACTGCTATTACCTTTCAGAGAAATTCTTTCAAATTGGCATTTAAAAAGCCATGAAAGTATATTTAATCTGTTAACTTAGATTAAATGCTTTCAGAATTTAACTGAAGACAATAAAATATTAACTTTTTACTGTTATTCTAATGTCAACTTTAAATGAGTATATAGAGACTTCTCTATTATTCTAATATATTCTCTATCTCTTAAATGAAATTCTGTGTGGGCCATTTCTAGCATACAATATCTACTTAAAGTCAGATTTATGGACATTTAAACATTATAGATATACCACAGTTTAAATAACCTTCAGGAGTAAAAAATGTCCACAATAAGACTTCTTATTGTAAATAGTGTTGTCTGAGTAATTTCTTCAAATGATTATAACATATTTGGACTGGATACAGATTAACATCAACCAACAAAGCAATAATTTATATTAATTAGGGATAGCCTTAACTTTGTTGACATCGTGGGTGGGATAATTCTTTACTGGGGGAGGATCATCTGTGCATAGTAGGATATTTAGAACCCTTGACTTCTACCCACTAGATGCCAGCAGCGCAACCCCCCTCCTGTTTCTGTTGTGAAAACCAAAAAATGGCTCAAGATAGGAAAAATAAAAGAGAAAGCATGGGGTTAATAGAGTGGGGTTTCCACCAGCCAGCTTTATTGAAATATAATTGACACATAATACTGTGTAAGTTTAAGTTATACAAGGCATTGCTCTGATATATTTATATGTTGCAAAATTATTAACCACCGTAGCATTAGCTCCTACCTCTATCCTGTCCCATGGTTTTGTGTGTGCATGTGTGTGTGTGTGTGTGTGTGTGAGAGAGAGAGAGAGAGAGAACATTTAAGACTCTTAGCAATACTCAAGCATACAATACTGAATATTATTAGGTATAATCTCCATGATGTTCATTAGACCCCAAAATTTATTAATCTTAAAACTGGAATTTTGTATTCTTTGTCCAATACCTCCCCATTTCTCCCACCCACCAAGCCCTGGTAACCCCCACTCCACTGGGGGTTACCAAACTGTTTCTTTGAGTTTGTTATTTTTAGATTCCACATATAAGAGCATCATACAGTATGTGTCTTTCTCTGTATTATTTCCCTTAGCATAATGCCCTCTAGTTTCATCTAGGTTGTTGCAAACAGCAGGATTTCCTTCTTTCTCACAACCGAGTAATATTCCCTTATACGCATATACCACCATCATCTTTATCTAATGGATCGGAGTTTAATGCAATGACTGAACATGGAAAGAACTAGCTCCAAACATGGGTAAGAAGGGAAAAACGAATTAGGAATTTATAGGTTCTGTTCGATTCATGTAGAGGTAACAATCATTAAATACTAAAGACTCTCAATTTCTTTTGAAACTTTGACTCCACAACAAATGAAGTACAAAGACTTAGTAGAAGTAGATTTTGACATAGTGTGGGAAGATTAGGATCTACTTTCCTATCATACTGAAATAAAATTGGGGGGTGGGGACCCCAGTCTGAACTTGAGCAATGCCTTGTCTGGGTAGGGAATGCACCGAAATACTGCGCCTTGTTGTAGAGTCCTTGCAAGGTAGGGAATAGAAAAAGACATACAGATCCTTTTAAATTTTTTTAAAAATACTTATCTCTCCTTGGAAATTGAAATGAGTTCCTTGTTAACAGAAGAATCTAGTAAACTAGTAATCTTTCAATATATTTCCACTATAAGATTCATGGTTATTTTAACAGCTATTTTGTGTTCACTATAAACAGAACTACAAAGTTCCCTCCTAAGATGAAAAATCTCTAAACAATTGCACAGGGAAATTTAGTGAGCCATGAAAAACTAGATTATATTTTTTTATTTTAATCACTTTGTATCTATATAAAACATTAAGATAGAGTAAAAATTCCAAACCACTAGACAATTTTTAAAATTTTATACATCACACAATCAAGATTTTATCATATCTATTTACCTCTGATAAACATACAGCCTTACTAATTTAAATGGCCCAAACTTCAAAAATCAATTAATTAATTAATTGATTAATGGCCCAATCTTGCTTTTAGTGTTTTAAAATTATAATAGCCTTTGGCTACTAGATATAGGGACATAGAATAATTATTTTACTTAATCCAATTATGTGAACATAATATAAATAATAATATATATGTGATAATATATTAATTATATATTTTTAATGTTAATTGGAGAGAGAGAGGGAGACAGAGCATCTCAAGCAGGCTCCATGCTGTCAGCACAAAGCCGGATCCAGGGCTGGCTCTCAGGAAGAGTGAGATCATGACCTGGGTCAAAATCAAGAGTTTGACACTTAATTGACTGAGCAACCCAGGTGGCCTGAAGTAGTTATTTTTAAAGGGATGTGTGTGAGTGTACATAGAGGCCACTACAGACAATGAAAAGTATACATTATTAATTATAAAAATCTATAAACAGGAAAGCCATTGCCAAGTTATTTTGACGTTTTGCCAAATAAGAGCAAAAATAAGTACTTCACAACATCACAGTGTTATGAAAAGCAACCAATTAAATAACACCCCCATCCCAATTTTTTGGTGACATGAGACACTGTGAGACATGTGATATTCTTCGATGGAATCCAAGTAAATACATACGTATCATTTCCATTCCAGGCCACGGCATGGGTGTGCATGGATGTGTGCATTTAGGGACAGCAGATAATGTAGCTTTTAGTCACTAGCACATAAGGAACCACCTGTAAACCTCATAGATCAGACTCTGTATCACCCTGAGATCCCCCAGAGATCCTGGAGTTTGCCTTTGGATTGCTTATCTTCGGGAGGGGGTTGAGGGCCTCTCTTGTAAGAAGACAGCTATAAAGATAAGTGACCAGAAGCATATACGGCTGTCTGTCTCCCACTTGTGTGAGGCCATGTAACATGTCCTCATTAACAGAATATGACCTGAAGTCACGTGTACGCTCAAACCATGGCTTTTGAGAAGTAAATGTGCCTCTTCCATATCTTTTGCCCTCTTCAGCTTGCTTTGACCCTTTGCATAGTAGAATGTGTCTATGGATTTTTTTAAAATGGTGCAGTAATGGGAAGGAAGCTTTTTTCACTGTTCTTCCAACTTCTCAGAAGTTCAACTAACCTCTCAGGAAGAAGCCGGTTTAGAAAAAAATATAAAACTAATAGGTAAAAAAGGATTTTAGGAGATTGAGGGAAATGGATTTGATTGAATACTGGAAGTGTTCTTATAAATGCAAACTTTTTATAGTAATAATAATTTTAATATATTCAAAATTTCAAATATGTTAGCCTACACTAAAGAATTTATCATCTTTCCTCAGAACCTCCTGACTTGACTCATTACCATAGTGATAAATAGTGAGAAACATGGAAGGAAAGTTGAAATTTGTGACTAACATCGTTACCTATATAAAATTTTTATAAGCTATTTTATTTATAGTAACACTTCGTATCTACCTTGGATAACTCACTAAGACTACAGTGTTAAGAGGAACAATAACAACAGCAAAATGCTTGGAAGTAGCATAAACTTAAAACATTGTGATAATTGTAGAAGAGAGTTTGCCTGAATGCTTATTTAAACATATTCCATGCATCATGAAGACTTGGACTCTAGACTCCAGTGAAGAGTAGACCATAATTTTTAACATCATTATACCATTTAGTCATTCAATATATTTTTTTTATTATTAAAATGTTTTTATTTAGTCTTCAGAGAGAATGCATGAGCAGGGAGGGACAGAGAGAGAGAGAGGGTGACAGAGAATCCCAAGCAGGCTCCACACTGTCAACACAGAGTCCAACATGGGGCTCAAATTCACCAACTGTGAGATCATATCCTGGTTGAAATCAAGAGTCAGATGCATAACCGTCTAAGCCACCTAGATGCCCCTAGTCATTCAATATTATATGCCTTTCTGAAAAATTTTTGAAGAGGTCTATTTTTATTTTTAGATTGCATGCATTTTATTACTCTCAACCAGTAAGTGTTGCTTGAACAGTCTTGGAATATACAGTATAAATGTATGTCTTAAATAATATAAGAAGTCTGTTACAATCTCTTTTAAAACTCCAATGGCATTCTCCACAGAACTAGAACAAACAATTCTAAAATTTGTATGGAACCATAAAAGACCGCAGATAGCCAAAGCAATCTTGAGAAAGAACAAAGCAAGAAGCATCATGCTCCCTGATGTCAAATTACATTACAAGCTATAGTAATCAAGGGAGTATTGTATTGCAATAAAAGAGACATATAGATCATTGGAACAGAAAATAGATCACAGAAATAAACCCACGCATATATGGTCATTGAATTTATACAAAGACACCAAGCATATACAAAGGGAAAAGGACAGTGTCTTCAGTAAATAGTGTTGTGAAAACTGAAAAATCACATGCAGAATGAAACCGATCACTGCCTTACTCAATATACAAAAATTAACTTAAAATGGATCAAAGACTTAAATGTAAAACATAAAACTATAAAACTCCTCGAAGAAAATATAGGTAGTAAGTTACTTGACATTGGTCTCTGTGATAATTTTTTTTTGTTAATTTGACACCAAAAGCAAAGACAGCAAGAGCAAAAATAAACAAGCGGGACTATACCAAACTTAAAAGTGTATGCACAACAAAGGAAATCAACAAAATGAAAAGGCAAACTACTGAATGGGAGAAAATATTTGTAAACCATAGGTCTGATAAGGAGTTACTATCCAAAAAATATATATAAAAAAACCCACAACTCAATAGCAAGTAAACAGAAACCAAACAAATTAAAATATAGACATAAGATCTGACTAGGTATTTTTCCAAAGTATACAAGTACATGAAAAGACACTCAACACCAGTTATCATGAGGGCAATGTAATTCAAAATCATAATCAGATATCACCTCATATCTGTTAGAATGGCTACAATCAATAGAACAAGAAATAGCAAGTGTCGGCAAGGAAGTGGAGAAAAGGGAATCCTTGGGTCTCACTGGTGGGAATGTAAATTGGTGCAGCCACTATGGAAAATAGTATAGAAGTGCTTAAAAAATTAAAAGTAGAACTACGATAAGTTTAATAAATTCCACCTTGAGATATATATCCAAAGAAACAAAAACACTAACTGAAAAAGATACATGCACCTCTATGTCCACTGAAGCATTATTTGTAATAGCCAACATATGGAAACAACCTACAGGTCTGTGGACAGATGAATGAATAGGAAACTGTGATGTATATACACAATGGAATATTATTAAGGTATAAGAAAGAAGAAAACCTTGCTATTTGCAATAACATGGATGGACCTTGTGGATGTTGTGCTAAATGAAATAAGTCACATATAAAAAGGCAAATACCATATGATACCACTTATATGTGGAATCCTAAATAAAATCAAACAAACAAACTAAAAAAAGCTCCTTGATACAGTGAACAGATTGTTGGTAGCCAGAAGCAGGGGGATGTGGTTGGGGGAGCGGTGGGTGGAAGGTGGGAGAAATGGGTGTAGGAGCTCAAAAGGCATGGACTTCTATTAATGAAATAAAAAAGTCATGGGGGTGTAATGTACAGCATGGCAACCACAGCTAATAATACTGTGTCACATGTTTGAAAGTTGCTAGAAGAGTAAATCTTAAAAGTTCTCATCACAAGAAAAAAAACTTCTGTAACTATGCATGGTGAAATATGTTAACCACACTTACGTGGGGATCATTTTGCAAAATTTGCAAATATAGAATCATTATGTTGTACACCTGAAATGAATATAATGCTGTGTGTCGATTGTACCTCAATTTTTAAAAAGTCTGCTACAAAAATGATCCTATAATTATAACTAGTATAATATCTATTTCTACCTACCTACCAAACTATCTACTTGTCTTCATTTCTGCGTATTATGCAGACATATATGTGTATAAGACATAGATTGCTAGCCCTATTCTATACTTAGCACTACGATCTTACTAAGAAACCATTATTCTAAGTAGGTTCTTTCATAGGACAGTATATTTCTGTTGAAGATTTTTCTTCCTCAGATTTGTTCTATATTAAGGAAACGTTTGATAGTAAAATAAAAAAAAAAAAACAAAAACTTATCTAAAATAATATATCATTGAAAAAGATTAATCGTGAGCAAAAATAAAAACGAAAAAGTATTGATCTTGAAACTGAAAATCAAGAAAATATTAGAATAAAAGAACAGCAGACTTGGGTGACCCTGACATTGAAATAAAAAGTTGAATAAATAATACCTTGGAATGTCAGAAAATATTATTAACATAATTGCCTTTTAGATTTGAAGTTAAAGTGGGAATAATCTCATTTAGATCTAAGGTTATCAAAAGGAATCAGCAGCCTAGGATAATTCTTTTCACATAGTTCTATACCCTTTTTTAAAAAACCTTAATTATTGCAAGTAAGCCTTGCCTTAGAGACCTTAATGTGCAAATTCAGCAGATCCAGTAATGAGGTTGATTCTTTGGCTGATTCTTCTTAAAGTGTTCCCTGGGTATCATTTCAGTGAGATCAAGTTCAAGGAACCACTGTGCCTTTTGCAACTTGTTGCAGTAAAATGAAACTGATTAACTCAGTGAGCTTTAAAAATGTCTAGTGCAGCTGGCTGACTAGTCTTGTCTGTTTTCTATTAGTGCTTGCTACACAGCTTTGTTCCTGTAAATATCTTGGTAGGTTTTTGTTGGTATTGAGAGGAATTCTCACACATTTAATTATCCTTTTGTAAGTGCTTAAATTATAAATAAAACATACTCATATATATAAAATTAGTCTTATGTAATCAAATTGAAGAAATATTTTCACTATATTTCATACGTATAGCCTATGTTTTGAGTTTGTTAGTGTATTTTATTTTTAAAGGTATCAATGATCTAGTACATAGACTCAAAGCTGATCTGCAAAGAAACACATTTTACTTTATCCAGCTGCTATATTTCTGAACATGCTCAAGTACATATGATGGTTCATTCAGTGGAAGGAGAGTCAAAGGAGGTCTCCATGTTAGTCAGAAACCCACAGCACTGAAGCCAAATAGGAAGCACAAAACTAGATTGCTTGATGACTAGGTCTGGTCAATTCTGAAATCATTAGTTCTGAGTTCAGAAAACAAACCTACAGTTTATCCTGGCTATATATGCTCAATGATTTATTTAGATCCTTTAATACCTTCAGTTTCTCTGAATTTATCAACCAAAATCCTGGCATAAAGCAAAGGAGTAGATCAAAAAAGTATTCCAGGTAAGAACACATGATGAACCACAGAAAAGAAGATTTTTTTTAATTCGAAGAGTAAGATGGAAAAGTGAAGTGATATTGTACAATGTTATAAAATTGTGACAATCAAAGAATGCAAACCAGTGTCCATGTTAAAGAATACTTAGATAATGTATTAATTCTGACTCTTTTCATAATTTTACTATAAAAGCCAATGAACAGTGTTTTAAAAAATGATCTTTAGCATTTTGTAAAGCCATAAGTAAATGATCTTGTGTTTTAATTTCCAAGTTTTATTTTTAGGAAACTGGCTTTAAGTATATTTTCTTAAGCTGACACAAAAATTATAGAATTTAATGCTTCTGACTCACCACCAACTCTTAGTCACAGGGCAAGCAAAATCAAATACATATATATGATTACCTATCAAATACCAATTTTTATTTGGGCTATAACAGAGGCATATACAATTAGTATCATAAATGAAAAGCTGAGTGTCAAACAACATATACTGGAGACAAACTTAAAAATATGTATAGATAAATTATTTTTCTGTTAAAGCTTTAAGATATCTCCACATCATACAAAAATAAAAAGCTAGAAAGTAAGTCAAAAACGAAATTTCAGAACTCAGTGAGCATGTCCTAGGGCAACTAAGTTAAAATATGTATGTAGATGGAACAATATGTGTAGGGAGAAATATGAAACTTTGTAAGGACAGCTTCAAATGAAGACACAGAATGAAACTAATATTCCAAAGCGAAAAATGGAAGCATTAAGACAGCAATCCCCATTGGAATGATGTTGGCTAGAGTACATTAAGTAAGACAATAAAGTTAAAGAAGCTCTTGTAAAGTTCTCAGACAAGGATAAATGTGTTTATCAGTGGTCAGCAATGAACTTTGATGAGTCTGGAATGAGCTGAGAAATCATGTATAAAACATTAGGATCAACAATACAGGATACTAGATTCTGGTGTTCTTTCACGATTATATCGAAACGTTCGCTGAATATGCTGAACAAATCCATTAATCATTGCTGCTGAGATGGCCATTCTACCAGATGTGAAAGCCTGAATGACTTCTTCCTTCATCCTACCAGTAAACAAACCAATTTTTAAAATTTCCCTTTAATATATGGTAGAGACCTACTGAAATATAAACTTAACAGAGGCTTTGCGTAATTCTCAATAGATACGAAAAATGTCAACTCAAATATATTTACTAGGCATTTACTCTGAGGAATTCTCCTATGGAATAAATGGGTGTGAATGTGCTTTGTAAAATGCAAAATGCTATTCAAATTTTAGTCATGAATTTAATAAAGCTTCAATGGTCACCGACCACTGGGCATTGGGTAGTGTGTTTGAACACAGGTAAATATAGCAAAGTTTGTACTATCAAAAGCCTAAATGAAGAATTAGAGACATACAAGTAAGTCAACAATTGAGATTGTGTAGAAAGTATTGTGAGGGAAGCGTGTAAAAGGTTCTCTGGGGATAGGAAGTGCCTGCATTTGGCCTGAAGTGAGGGAAACCTTCTTTGGAAAAATGGGGGGAGCAGAGTGTATCAATACCCAAGTTTCTGACCTTAATTTTTTTCCATGTCATAGTGATATTTATGTAATGATGACTATGGGAGCCTGTTGCTTCAATTGTATTTTTATTTTATCTTTTTAGAAGCAAGAAGATTCATGGACTCATTAAAATGCTACATGGGTGAGATGGCACTTGCAACTGGACAGTGTATGAATTGAGAGAGTCAGCAACTGTAGGAAACATCTCTGCTGCCTTTTCTGGGACCCCTTCAGATTTCAGCTTCATTGATACCCTTAGATTTTGCAATTTTGCCTACTACAATCGGAATTCCATTCCCTAATTCACCCCTCCGTAGCACACACACCACTAAATGATGAAATATTCCTTCAAAGTAAATCTTGTAATTAACATGACTCTTCAGTTTGCCTACAGGAAAAATAGCCAATGATGTCTTAACAAAAAATATTAATAACACCTCACTTTATCCTCAGAAATATCTTGGCTTAGTCACAAATGATCTATGGTCACTCTATGTAAAACTACCTTGAGTTCCTGCCCTTCATATAGTCTCCAGGATTCTGGAAAAAAATGCATCATCACAATCTCCTATTTTTGCTCTGTCATGTTCATCAACTCCCAGAACCAATTCATTGTTTTGAGATTTGACATTGGTATTTTGTTCTCTTCTAATTTAATGCCCATGATCCAATCTCCACAATAGTCATAAATAATATATAATATGCTAACAGCATTTGGTTTTGCCTTAGGATAACAACCCAGTGAACTGTTTACAAGTAGTAAAGATAGATTTTACAATGATGATATGATTTAATCCTCCAGTTATATGAATTAAAAATGACACAACATTATCCTTTAGGCTGTTACGTAGAATTTAGTGTTATGCCTGAAAAGGGTGCTATTGCAATCTTTTCCTCATAGCACTGTCATAAACTACATTTTAGTACCAAATTTTTATGTACATAACTGCAAGAGAGAAATAAGGTACTAAAAGATGAGACTGAGAGTTACTAAGATGAACAAAAAGGAGAAACGGCCATGGAGATTATATATATATATATATAATAATATATATTTGTATATAATATTATATTAATATATCATATTTAATATTTATTATATATTTATATATTATATGATATTCTTTAAAATATGAATATACACATATTGCACAATCAGCATATTTCATAATATCTCAATTTAGTCTAATGTACTTTCTACTTCTTAGTATTTTACATGTACTATTACATCTTTTCCTCTTAGAGTCTAAATATTGGGTGATAGTAGTAACTCTATTCTTAATATGGGGAAAGTTAAATCAGAAGAATAAATGATTTTCCCAAGATTATACTACTTGTAAGTAACATGTTGAATAGATTGTTGTATTTCCAGAACCTATTTTCCTTAACTATCACGCAAGTATAATACATAATTTTTAAAGTAAATGTGTGTAGTGTGATAAACAAAGAAAACTACACAGCCCAATGATTTTTATTAAACAGATTTAAAAAATGAAATACATTTATGTATCCAGTACCCAAAATAAAAACAAACATTATCTGCACCTGAAAAATCATGCTAATTTATACTCTACGTTGGTCATATCTTCCACTCCTCACATATGATTACTAGATTTGTTTTGCAAGATTTTGAATTTGATATAAATGAAATAATACAAATATAACTTGTTTCCTTTAATGTTGTAAAATTTATCCATTTTTTAATAATAAAATTTCTTTAATTCTTACTGCTGGGGAGTAGTTATTAAATGATTTTTACCATAACATATATTGTGTACATTCTCTTGTTAATAAACATTTGTATTGTTTGCAGTTTGGGGTTATTACCAATAGGTGCTTTTCTGAACATCCTTTATATGATGTTTTGTATTCATATGTTTATATTTCTGTCATATCACCACCAATCCTAGGTGTTTTCCTTTTTTTAATTCCATTTTAGTCATTCTAGTGGTTGTGTATAATTTATTGTTTTATTTTTAATTTCCCTGAGATTAGTTGAGTTGAACAAGTTGTCATAAGTTTTGGCTATTTGTAGATCTCCTTTTGTGAAATGTCTACTGTAGATTTTATAACTTTTTATTAAGTACCTAAAGGCATTCTTTATATATTATAGATACAAATCCTTTGTGGACCACAGTTTCATCTCATGCCTGTTATTTCTAGTCTGTCCTTCTTGATGATCTGCTTACAGATTTCCAAACTGCCTAGCCAGGCCTGCTATAAACATTCATGTGCAGATTTTTTGTGGACGCAAATTTTCTAATCTCTTGGGTAATTACTAAAGAGTGTAATTACTGAATCAGTAGATAAGAGTATGTTTAGTTTTCTAAGAAACCACCAAACTGTCTTCCAAAGTGGCTGTACCATTTTGCATTCCCGCCCACAATGAATCAGAGTTTCTGTTGCTCCACGTCTTCACCAGCATTTGTTCTCAGTGTTCCAGATTTTGGCCATTCTAGTAGGTATGTAATGGTATCTCATTGTTTTTGTTTGTTTTGTTTTGTTTTGTTTTTTAATTCGCATTTCATTGGGGACATTTGATGCAGAGTATCTTTTCATATGCTCATGTGCCATCTATACATCTTCTTTGGTGAGGTATCTGTTAAGATACTTAGGCCATTATTCAATTGGATTGTTTACTTAGTGGTGAGTTTTAAGAGTTCATTATATATTTTGGCTAATGGTCCTTAATCAGATGAGTCTTTTGCAAATATTTTTCCCCAGTTTGTGGCTTGTCTTCTCATTCTTTTGACATTGTCTTTCAGAGAGCATGAGTATTTAATTTTAGGGAAGTCCAGTTTATCAGTAATTTCTTTCATGCATTGTACCTTTGGTATTATATCTAAAAAGTCACCACCATACCCAAGGTCATCTAGGTCTTCTCATTTATTATTGTCTAGGAGCTTTATAGTTTTGTGTTTCATAATTAGATCTGTGATCAATTTTGAGGCAACTTTTGTGAAGCGTTTAAGGTCTATGTTTAGCCTAATTTTTTGTAGGTGGATATCCAGTTGTTCCAATATTATTTGCTGAATAGACTATCTTTTCTCCACTATACTTTGTTCCTTTGTCAAAGATCAGTTGCTTGAAATTATATGAATTTATTTCTAGACTCTCTAGTCTATTCCATTGCTCTATTTGTCTACTCTTTTCGTTAATATCACAGTCTTGACTGCTATACCTCTATAGTAAGCCTTAAAGTAAGGTAATGTAAATCCTCTAACTTTGTTCTCCTTCAACATTGTTTTGGCTATTTTGAGTCTTTTGCTTCTCCATATAAACTTTAAAATCAGTTTGCCAATATCGGATTGTCATCTTGACACTATTGGAGTCTTCCAATCCATGAACATGGACTAGTTCTCCATTTATTTTGTTCTTTGATTTTGTTCTTCAGAGTTTTGTAATTTTCCTTATATTATTCTCATACATATTTTGTTAGATTATTACATAACTATTTCATTTGGGGAGTGCTAATGTTACTGATATTATATTTTTAATTTCAAATACCATTTGTTCATTTCTTATACATAGGGAAGAAATTTACTTTTGAATATTAACCTTATATCCTGCCACCTTGTTTGTTAGTTCCATGAGGTTTTATTGTTGCTTCTTTCAGATGTTCTATATAGACAATTATACCACTTGTGAAGAGAGAAAATTTTATTTCTTTCTTCTCAATCTATATGCCTTGTCTTGTCTTTTTTTTCCTCTCTTCTCTTCTCTTCTCTTTTCTTTTCTTCCACTAGCTGGAAGTTTCAATGCTGAAAGTAGTGTTGATGTGGGATACCCTTGCCTAATTCCAACTAATCTTAGTGGAAAAGTTTCAAGTTTATCAGTATTAAGTATGATATTAGCCGTAGATTTTTTGTAGATGTTGATAATATATATCTTCTTTGTTCTGATTAACTTGAAAGAGGCTTTCCACTTTTATTAAGCTGCTTAAAGAAACAACTTATGTCTTTGTTTATTCTCTTTATTATATATTTGAGTTTTATATTCATATTTGGTTTTAATTTTTTCTTTATTATTTTTGTTACTTTCTTTGGTTTAAATTTGATTTTATTTTACTATCTTAATTTTGAATTTATATCTTTAATTTTTATCCTTTTTTAAATGTATAAATTTAAAGTAAGAAATTTCCCTCTGAGCACTGCTTCCACTGCTTCCCTACAAAAGGAGTAATATTTTTTGTGTTATGAAAGTTAATTCCAGAAAATCTGTTTGGTTGAAGTGGTAGATATACTTAAATGGCACTGACCTCTGATCAAGCCATGAAATATACTAATTTATAGTGTTTCTTTGTAACCATGTGTGCAAAGTGAGTTTGGGGATCCTTTGTACCAGCTTGATAGCATTGTTTATTTGGAACATTGAGATTGATTATTTACACCAGGTCTTGGTTAAAAACCTTGGAATGCTTTGCCATTGAGGATGTTTATGTAGCAAGAAAATGCCTATACGACCTGAGGAATTTAAGAAGTGATGATCTAGAATCATTTTGGGCTCCTTGGATCAGTACATTCCATGTGTATGTCAGTGGTTCCAAATCTGAGAGACATGGAGCTCAATTAGGACCCTAATTGAAGGTCCTATTAAAAAAAAAACAAAACAAAACAAAAAAACAAAACAAAACAAAAACCTGCCAACAGAAAACAATAGGAATGCTGGCATCTGTCTTACACCAAATGGGAGGGAAGGGTGCAGGATCCCTGATGTGATAGTATTTGCTGGAATTAGACTGTAAGTGGAGATGGAGATGGAACAAGAAAAGAAAAAAAAATGCCAGCATAATAGGCGGGTGCCTCCATCGCTATAAGAATTTGTGCATGCTGCATACACTGAAGCATGCAAGTATCAATGCCTTAATAGGCTGTCGATGCTATGGGAGGAAGAGTAGAATGGAAAAATAACAATAAAATCTGGAGTCCTTAAATGTTGTACTGGTTTTTGTTTTTCATGTGAGAGGGAGATGCTTTGGACAGCAAAGTAGTGTAAGGGAGAGGGTCTGCAGCAAAAGAAGTATCTGATGCCAGATAACCAACTGCTTCCTTGAGCGCTTCCTTGGCTACTTTCTGGGTTCAGGTGGTAGTGGCACCATTTGTAAGTGGCACGTGCAGCAGGGGTGAAAGAAGCAAAGAAGGCAGGGCACCTCAGGATAATCCCCAGGATAATTGGAGATTGTGCCACACAAATATCCACTGTTTAATTCTATGAATTTGTCTATTTTAGATATATAAATAGAATCATGCAGTATTTATCTTTTGGTGACTAGCTTATTTCACTTAGCATAATGCCCTCAAGTTTCATCCATACTGCTGCATATCTTCAAAATTTCCTTTTCTATAGTTGAATAATAATCCTGTGTGTGTGTGTGTGTGTGTGTGTGTGTGTGTGTACACATATCACATTTTCTTTATCCGTTCATCCAATGAAGGACACTTAGGTTGTTACCATATCTTGGCTATTGTGGATAATGCTGCAATGAACACAGGAGTGCAGATATCTCTTTGAAATGCTGATTTCATTTCCTTTGGATATACACCCAGAAATGAGATTGTTGAATTATATGGTAGTTCTAGTTTTAATTTTTTGAGGAAACTCAATACTATCTTCTATAATGGCTGTACCAAAATCTTATCATTATTTATTTAAAAAGACAAATGCTAGGTTATATGTTGTATCTGTCAATATCTAACTCCAGAACATAGATATCTAATGTAATGAGGCATCTAATCCTTTAGTTCCTGGTTTGGTCACAATCCAGAAAATAGCACCAGGAATTGTACTCTGAATTTCAGATTTTTACTCTTAATTTTTATACTTAAGTGCTTAAATGCCATCTAGAAACAAATAGCTTGTGAGAGACTAAGCTAAGGGTATCAACACTTTATAATTTGATATTTGCTTTCCTCCTGCCATGAGAAATTCAACCAACCACTGATTGAGTTTTATGATCTAATTCACCAAATGTGATATAAAAAGTGAAGTGTACTTCACTTGTCAAACACTTCATTCCTAGAATGACTCTGTGACTCTCAGAAGCAATTCATTCACAGTTCACAGACGCCTAATATTGCTTGATACTGTGGAACCACATATGCCAATCTTGCTAAATGCAAAAGCCTTACAACTAAACATCAGATGTAGCAATTTTGTGTTGGCTTCCCATCATTGGTGTCATATATAGCTCTATTTGAAAACCAAATCTTTCAACTTGGGGAGATAATAAAAAAAAGTCAAGTTGTCAAGAAGCCACTCCATGTTATTGCACCATATATAGACGCTACCCTATCTTAACACCATTTGTAACAACACTAATCTTATGTACAACGAAATGAAATCATCACCAAGGCAGGAACTTCTCAAAAGGAAAATAAATCCTCTTTTCTGAAGAGCTGTGCTATATCTGAAAATATAATTCGAAAGATAAAGAGAATAAAGGCATAAAAGATGATCTGTAAGAAAACCTAACAAGGCAATAAAGAAGAGCACGGTTTATGTGAGGAGTATTAGGAGTTCATCTAGACACTGATCAAAAGCCAGATAAGCAAATGCTAAATCCCCTGCTCGAAGGCAGAAATGCTGATTTAGTATTAAAGTCTCATGTCAAGGAATAGTATTGGTAGAAAGTGATGAGTTACAACATTAATAAACAGAAGAAGAAAGAAAGGAGGAAGGAACATTTTCTCTTTAAAATTTTCTATGTTTTCAGAGGTAAAATGGGGGAAAATACAAATGTGGGGTATGGTGAAGTGCGTGACTCAAATTTCAGAGTACATAGAAATATTCCTAAAACACGCAAAAAATTAGATTTTAGACACTAGATTGACTTTAGATATACTCTAGTCACAATCACTTTATAGATAAAGTCAAGGAATCCTCAAGAGAAAAAATCACTTCCTGAGGCCCTAGAACTAAATAATAACAAAACTGAGACTGAAACCCAAAGTGACCTGAAATACACTGTCATCCCTGTCATATTTTTCATCTTGGAAAATTTATAATCTTCCTTTTTGAATTTTATTAGGCATCTTCCCCTCTTTGACAACTAGATATTCTACTTTTTAAAAATTTTTTAATGTTTATTTATTTTTGGGAGAGACAGAGATAGAGCACAAGAAGGGGAGGGGCAGAGAGAGAGAGAGACAGAGAATCTGAAGCAGGCTGCAGGATCTGTGCTGACAGCGCAGAACCCAACTCGGGGCTCAAACCCATGAACGGGGAGGTCATGACCTGAGCCAAAGCCAAATGCTTAACTGACTGAGCCACCCAGGCACCCCAATATTCTACTCTTTTGACACCACGGTCACCGGAATGGTATTTTTGTTTTTGGCTTCTGATATTGCTTGGTACTAGGTTGTTTGGACACTGATCCTTTTCAAAAGACTGAACTTCTTGAGGTCAAGATTTTGTTTTATATATCTTTGATTTTACTGAAATCCATCATGTTATGTGATACACAGCAAGTGAGCAAGATGTTTGTCAGATCACTACCTCCACAATTATTTACAAGAATTTCTATTGAATTTCATATATCACACCCAGTTAAGCCACTCCAAATTTGCTCAATCTATCTGCTCTCTGGGCCGTGACAGCTTCTTGGAGACCAGCAGGTTACTGCCCATTCCTTATCTTCTGTCACTGCTGGCTCTCTGCCACACTTCGAGTAAGGGCTGGGCATCTGCTACAAGTCTAGCCATACGGAATGCCAAGTAGATAGATAATGGTCTCTTTTATGACCTCTGTGTTATGTTGAATTGTCCTGATGGGTACATGAAATCTGGCTTCCATAATAGGCGCCCATAGGTACCAGGTAACACATGTTGCAAATGGAGTTGGGGAAATAAGATGAATGCCTCTTGGGATCAAATATGGAAATAAGAAGTAACTGACAGATATATTTCTCTTCCTTCCTCTCCTTAATGGACTGTTCTACAGCATGGTGATCCACATGACCTGTCTGGAAAAAGCAGCCGCATTTTCATGTGAAGCTTGGCCACTGTGGGAACATATCACCTTGTATTTGTTTTCCATTCTCCTCTACTTCATTTCTCCTTTTCCCCTCAGTTTTGCTGCTCTGAGTTTATATCTCCCACTGGTGGTTAGTTAAGAGGTCAGTGATATGTTATAATTCAAAAAGACTCTTTTGTAACTTCCTTTGTAAGACCTAAGTTGGTTTTTAGACTCAAGGTTTTATTAAAATGGGGGTAAACCTAGCCTTAACAAGTTTTGTATGTTCTGTTTGGACCTCATTTTTTAAATGAGTATAAATATATGATCATAATTCATAAATGGGTTATAAAATATATCTCAGCTGTCTCCCCATAACTATAAAGAGTGATTCATTATACTGCTATTTTAACCTTCTTGAAAAATTTTATACATTGCTTGGAGCATGAATGCCAATGATTATTGAAATAAGTGTGTCATGAAACCATATAGGTTTTTAAAAAAAAACAACAAAAAACAAATATACTCTCAGTTTATAACTTACCTATATTAGAATCTTGCAAAATAACCAGGAGCTGTGCTAAGGGCTAGGGCTATTACATTATGTACAACCTCTATCATGCCCCAATATTTTACACTTACCTCATTATATGCTTGACTCTTTGACATTTATTTTCCTAATTATACCCAGTTTCCATCTGATCTCCATGCCAGAGTGCCTCTCTTAATTCCCTACTCTGCAGAAATTTTGGAACTGCCACTGGCAAATAGCTTATGCCCTGAATCTCATTTGCCTCATTTGAACAATGAGAAGTGTGCTTTGCTTACAAGGTGGCTGGAAGAATTCAGTAAGATAAAGTGTATAAAGATGCTTTATAAACCATACAGTATAGAGATAATATTGTACTATTTTATGGGGTTCCTGGTTCCTCTAAGTTCCTTATTTGCCCTTGCAGCATCATTTCATTTACTTTTGAGGCTTCAAACATCTACAATATGCCAGAGAACTAAAAGTATATCTCTCAGAACAACTCCACTTAACAATCCACAGAAATCTCAAACACTTCCTCAAAATGAAATGAATGATATTTTCATCCATGCTGCCCCCCTTCTCCTTCTCACGTTTTGCTCAGGCGAAAAACTGAGTATTGCTCTTGTGATATATGCATATATAATTAATCACCAAGCAAGTTCAGTCAACTCCAACCAATAGTTCTCAAATCTGTCCTTTTCTCTCCATCCCTATGGCCTCAATCGTATTTTATGCCATGATGTATCAACCCAAATATTGCAATTTTCCCCACAAATAAAGAGATCATTTTAAATTTTTCTGAGAGAGGAGAGAGAGAGAGAGTGTGCATGGGTGGTGGAGGGGCAGAGAGAGAGATAGAGAATTTCAAGCAGGCTCTGCATTGTCAGCACAGAGCCTGAAGCACAGCTTAATCTCACGAACCTTGAGATCATGACCTGAGCTGAAACCACAAGCTGGATGCTTAACCAACTGAGCCCACCCAGGTGGCCCAAAGAGATCTTCTTAAACACAGGTATATATCACTTCTTTGCTAGCAACTGTTCCCTAATAATATATGAGTTTATATATGTATTTATATATATAAATATATATGAGTTTATGTGTATATAAAATTTACCTATGCCAGGCACTATTCTAAGCTTTTTAAATACCATAATTCATTAGTTCTCATGGCAACTGTATGGAGTAGTTATTATTAGGTATTAATTTCTTTTTCTTACTGGTGAGTAAAGTAAACTACATATGTTAGATGACTTGCCCAAGGGCAAAGAGCAAGTAAAGTGGACAAAGTCAGGATTCTAAATCAGACTGCTTATACTTGCACTATCTTATAAGGTAGCCATATGTTTACATGCTTATGTGTGTGTTATACATAAATATATGCATATATGTAAATATATGTGTGCACATACATAAACTGCTGCTATAAGTATTCATCATTATATATCCATATACATATGGTTATATGTATAGTTATATATATATGATAGTTTATGGCAATAATTTTTATATCAGGTCCCATATTTAACTCTGTATCATACTATTTTATCTGATCTATCAAGTATGCCAAAATGAGCTTTTAGTTTTTCCTTGTATATATTACTCTTTGTTACTAATTCAAAGTTCAATTCTTTCAAAAAAAAAGTTTTAATATGAACTCCTGGGAAGAATGATTGCACTCATCCTTATAACAACCTTGTTAAAGTTGGCACTTATATTTCCATATTACAGATGAAGAATCTGAGCGGAAGAAAAGTTAGCTTTTCAAAGGTAACGGAGCTAGAAGTGTTGAAATTAAGATTCAAACACCCAACTTCAAAGCTTATGCTTGCTTTTTCTATTCTTGCTATACATCATTTTAAACTTTGTTTTAGAAAGCTCTGATTTCTATTTCATATCCTTAACATATTAAAATCCTTATTACATTTTTAACTACTTGATATTTCTAATTACGTTTCATAATAGGATATGATAATTTTAAAGTTTGGTATTTTTATTATTTTGTCAGTCACTTAATTGCTATTATTATTTTTATAGTTTTTATTTTTATAAATTAAAAGTACTTTGTAGGCACTGGAAATAAAGAATAATATAAGAAAAGAGAAAATGGAAAAAAGTAAGAAAGTATATTACTCTACTAGTCTAGAAAAATCCTATTATTTACATATGCACTGCTCAATGTGGTAGCCACTTTACATGGTGGCTATTGAGCATTTGAGACATAGCTCCTCCAAAATGACATTTGCTGTAAGTCTAAAATGCATCTGGACTGTGAAGTCTTACTATGTCATGGTATGTTAACTCTTTTGTTAATTATATTTATATTGATTATATGTTGACATAATATTTTAGACATACTGAAGTAAATAAACCATATTATTAAAAATTCCTTCATCAGTTTGTCTTTACTATTTTTAATGTTGCTACTAGAAAACTTTAAATCACACATGTTAGTTGCATTTGTGCCTTGCGTTCCCCTTCTATTGACAGTGCTAACTAGACTGAGAACGTTAAGCTGATATATCAATATTTATCAGCAGCCATTTTCAGAAGATAAAGAGAAACTGGAAGTCATTCCTAATGCAATTCCTTTAATAATAAATGATAAAACCTAATTCCAGAGAGGCTAGTTTTACCCAGGATGACCTTGACAGTTAAGGAAGAGTCATTTTGATGGAACTCAAGGCAATCTCTTCAGCCAAAAATATTTTTCTTCCAATTATTTGTTATCTCACAGACTACTTCTATATTCTGTTCTTTTACTTTGTAAGCTAGAAGCCTGTGAACTACCTGTGCCAAACTCCCTTTCCGGGTGGCTCCCTATTATCTAATACCAACGGGAAGGACATGTGGGTGAAGAGAGTTTGGGGAGAAGGAAGACACATTCGATTCTGGTCTTGGTTTAGTGTGGACGCACAATGACGTTAAGGATGGAGTGTGACCTCAGAAGCTGCACGTCTTCAGCAACTCCAACACTTCCAGTACTAGTAGCTCTGGTTGTGACACAGCTTATTTTAAGTTCCTACATCCTAACCTAGAGGCATGCATAGACTTCTGATATCTGAGTGTTACCAAATGCAATGCTTCATAGTGCCAAGCATCTGTTTAATATGACCATCAAATAAATAATAATGACTAACATTATGAGGTGGGGTGGCCATTTTTTACTTGCACTGTAAGCTTACAGAAAGAAGTATCAACTGCAGAGTTTTAATTTCCAGCACAAGGCACAGTTAGAAAACCAAATAGCTTCTAATCTCTTATCTTCTCTAGACACAGAACTACACAGCTGGAAAATGAAATAGCAAGGTAAATTTTCAAGGTTTTGGGATTAAAACACTTGTGTCATGCACATTCTTTCTAGGCGTTTTGGTGAAAATTAGTGCAATGCCTAGAAAACAGTGGAACCCTGAGAATAGAAATGTAAATATTTGGGTGGATTCTGGTGACTGAGTGTCTTGGAATGCTAATCCCTTCTATGACTCTATTGCTAGCAAACATGAGTTTTTTTCCCTTTTCTAAGGAGAATAGATTATCTTTGACTGAAGACTCTGTGCTTCAGTCATATTTTGCTATGTAACAATCCACAAATTATTTAAATTTAAATAATCTACAAATAATTTAAAATTACTATGATTTATTATTTCAGATGATTTAATGGGATGGCAGTTTGGGTAGTTCTTTTGCTGGTCTTGGCAAGAATCAGTCATGTGGCTGCAAGCATTTCATAACTCGCCTTGAAGTAGAAGGCTTGAATGGCCTCATTCACAGTCTGGAAGTTGATATTGACTGCCAGTTAGAGAAATGAGGTTCTTCTCCATGTGTTCTCACATTCTAGATGGGGTTAGCATGGTGGTCTCAGTATCCCAGGAGAGTGAGAGCAGAAGACAAAAGGCTTCTTTAAGTTCTAGGATGTGGAACTAACATAAGACCAATTTTTCCTTATTATACATATCAAAAAGAGACACAATGCCAGTCCAACTTTAAGGGGGTGAAGAAATAAAATTGTCAATATTGATGGGAGGATTAGCAACACCACATTGCAAAGGAAGACAGACACCGGTTTGCATTCTTCATTGAGCCCATTATGGAAATGATGAACCATATCCTGGAATTACTTCATCTGAGGCAGCTGATTTAAAAAACAGTGTTCATGCCTATCAAGATCTACCTCCAACTCCCACTTTGTCTTCTGCCACTTCAAGATCCATAATTTCAACGACAGCATCTCCCATTTTCTTTCCCTGTCTAAAAAGACAGCCATCTCAGAGCTTCTCAAGGACGCTGTCCCTCTTCAACCATGAATGTTTCAATGCCTTAGTGAAGGCAGAGCCCTTTAGTCACCTAACCCATGTTGGTCTGGTTACTGTATTTCCTGAGTGCTAACTAGCCAACATCAAAGGGCATTGCTGAGACTCTACTATGGCACCAACTGGGTATATTAGCCAGTTACTCAGTGGCTGCTTGGTTACATTGTCCCTTTCATTGTAAAGGGAGTGACAGAAACATATTTTGCATACAGATTTGTCCCTTTTACTTACAAAGCCTCTATTGGTGTCCCTCTTCATGGATTTAAACAATTCCATACTTATCCTCACCATTCCATACATTGCATCCATTCAAGGAACTCACAGCCATTGAACTCACTGGTCGTACTATGTATCCCAGCACTTGGAAGCAGTGCTTGATAAAATCATAGAATGACCTACTGAAACCTTGGTTTAATTCCCAGTGGAAGGCAAGGCCCTGTGAAGTTGGGATGCAGTCTTACAAGATGTAGTATTTATTTTGAATTGTCAAATGAAATACAATGCTGTAAACACACACACACACGCACGCACACACACACGCACACAAGAATCAAGAGGGAAAGTTATAGTCTCTCCTCTCACTATTACAATAACAATCCGTTTGCAGAATTTTTGCTTTTCATCCTACAGAATTTCCATTTTCCAGTCCTGAGCTCTACTGCTTTCATGTTTCAGCTCCTAAGGGAAGATACTCCCACCAGGGACAATTTAATAGTTACCTTGAACTTTGAGATGCCATCTGATTATTTGAGATGCTTTGACACTGAAACTAACAGGCAAAGCGTGGGGATACTATACTGACTAGGGTGACTAATAAACACTATACAGGGAAACTTGAATTGCAAAGATGTGTGGGCAATTCAGGAGATTCTCAGGGCTAACTCTTTTTAATTCCATATCCAAAATGGCATACTAAGCAAGCCAATAAGTACAAAGGTCTATGACCAGTTACATAACGACATAATGTTTTTAACTGCTTTGCATATCTAATTTCTTCATTGTTATGTGTCATATAACCATTTTCCTTTGCTTCCTTTTTCTTTTCCCTTCTTTCCTTTGCTTTTCCTTTATGTTTCTTTTCCTTCTTTCTTCCTTTCTTTCCATATTCTTTGCTTCATTTCATGTAAAAAGTTAGGATGGTGGTTAAGTTTAACTACCCAGCCTAATTATTATTTATATTAGTGAATATCCTGGTAAAATGGCGACTGAACTCTAAGAGGGAACAATATTACCAAGAGATGGATACAGTTAATGATGGATCTTAGTGTATATCCTTTTTGGAAAGGTAAAAGATTTTTTTTTTTTTTTTTTTTGCCAAGAATAGTTTGTAACCTGTGTGGTAGAGTGGGACATTATTATTCTGATTTTATATATAAAGTTTAAATATAAGAGTGGATAGATATTACACAGTTTAAATTGCATGAAAGTATATGTACAGGAGAAAGTAGACAATGAAGATTGCATCTCTTCATCTCTGTTTTACATCCATCCTTTTATATTCTACTCTGAACTATAGGAGTTATGAGTCCACATGCTACATTTCTCAGATTTCCTTCAGCTTGTTTTCTGTCATACTCTGTCAGTATAAGGCCCTGCAGGTAATTTTTTTTAAGCTTATTTATTTATTTTGAGAAGGAGGTAGAAATAGAGGGAGAGACAGAATTCTAAGCAGATTCCTTGCTCAGTGCAGAATCTGACACGGGGCTTGATCCCATGACCCTGGGATCATGACCAGAGCCAAAATCCAGAGTCAGGCACTCAACTGACAGAGCTACTCAGGTGCCCCCCGGCAGGTAATTTTGAAATTTAGAAGTACTGAGAACCTTCGGGTCAGACAACAGCAGTAGATGCTGATAGGTGCTGATGATGCACAGATGAGACAAGGTGACTGGAATTTCATCACTCCCACTAGTAGCTGAGCTCCTTTGGTCCTTGCTTCGGCTCTTTTTTTTTACTCTTTCCCCAAAAAGTGCCTTTCTTAATACCCATCACCCATTTGGACTGTCCTCCCACCACCAACCCTCCAGCAAACCCAAGTTTATTCTCTGTATTTAAGAGTTTCTTATGGTTTGCTCCTCTATTTTTATCTTATTTTTCCTTACCTTCCCCTATGGTCATCTGTGTATTCTTTAAGTTCCACAGGAGTGAGATCATAAGATATTTATCCTTCTCTGACTTATTTCACATAGCATAATACATTCTAGTTCCATTCACGTTGTTGCAAATGAAAAGATTTCATTCTTTTTAGTTGCTGAGTAATATATATGTATTCACACATACACACACACACCCCATATCTTCTTTACCCATTCATCACTATATAGACATTTGGGCTCTTTCAATAATTTGGCTTTTGTTGAAAAAGATTAGGGTGCAAGTGCCTCTCTGAATCAGCATTTTTGTATCCTTTGGATAAACACCTAGTAGTGCAATTTCTGGGTCGTAGTGTAGTTCTATTTATAATTTTTTGGGGAATCTCCATAACATCTTCCAGAGTGTCTGCACCAGTTTGCATTCTCACCAAAAGTGTTCTCCTTTTTCTGCAATCTCGCCAACATTTACTGTTTCCTGGATTGTTCATTTTAGCCATTCTGATAGGTGTGAGGGGGTATATGTCATTGTGGTTTTGTGCTGGGGTCCTTGTTCCAGCGAATCTAGGGGTTCACGAAGGTCGGACACTCAGGCGAAAAGAAGTGAGAGAGCCATGAGAGATGGAGTCTGATGACCAAGCAGGCAGCCCTGGCAATTCTGGTATCTCCGCCCTGCTGGTCTCAGTGTCTTTATTTAAAAGGTAGTGAGTGACATTACATCAATGAGTGACATTCCATAGTTTGATCTCTTTAACAATAATCCTTTTTACCAGCAAGGTGGCAACTTCCTTAATCCTGTATGTTGGTTTCAGGATAATTAACATATAAATTTAGGGTGGGGGGAGAGAACAGGAAGTTACCTAGGCCTGCCTATGTTAATTATCTATAGATAGATTAGGAGACATTCTATCCATAATCTTTAACCATAATGGGGGAGGTAGAGACATGATCTCTAAGTTCTTTTCCTTTATGAGTGAGTGAGCCTATATCGTATGGGCTCATGTTTATCTGTTTTTTATACAAACAGCAGTTTCTGTAAAAGTATTTTGTTATTGCCTTTTTATTATAAAGGAGCGTGGGGATGGGAATAGCAAAAGGATTTGTGAAATGTTAACCTCAGGAAGGTTGGCTATTGTTTGTACCTTATCTGTAAACAGTGCTTCTAACTTTTGGGCTAGGCTAACCTCCAGAGAAGGTCCTAAGTCTTTTTTCAGGCTCTCCTATCAGTCTGTTAATCAAATACTGAGAGAAGCTTTATGGAGATGTGCCTTGAGGTTTTATGGTGGGGCTGAGGGGATGATTAACACAATCATCTGCTGACACAAACCCTGCTGACACCTGCAGGGAAAATCTAGTTTGGTTCAAGGAGTCTTGGGGCCTAATGTCTGCTAATTTCTAGCCAACTCATAACTGCTATTCTATATGATCAATTTGTGTAACCTATCCCCAAGAGGCAAATTTGAAGTTACTTCTGACCACGTTACTCTCATTCAGATTTTATCCATCAAGACCAGGTCCCCTTTTCCATATGCCATAAAACCAAAGAGCATTATGTCCCTTAGGCCAATGAAAGCGGTTCAAGAAATCCAGGCTTGAAAGATTATTTAGAAGGAGGTAAGATTAGGCGCCAGTTTGGCTGGCAGGAGCTTTGCTTCAACCTTTTCCACACAGAGAGGGGTCTCAACCTGCGAGCCCAAAACGGCTCCCAACAGTTTTGATTTATATTTCCCTGATGGTGAGTGATGTTGAGCATCTTTTTATGTGCCTGTTAACCATATGGATGTCTTTTTTGGAAAAGTGTCTATTCATGTGTTCTGCCCATTTTTTACCTGGATTATTTGTTTTTATGGTGTTAAGTTTGATAGGTTCTTTATAGATTTTGGCTCCTAACCCTTTAACCAATTGTCATTTGTAAATATCTTCTATCATTCCTTCAGGTGCCTTTTAGCTTTGTTGATTGTTTCCTTCACTGTGCAGAAAGTTTTTATCTTAATGAGGTCCCAATAGTTCATTTTTGTCTGTGTTTCTCTTATCTTCACCTCTTTTAGCTATGGTATCTCTCTGGCAGTGTCAGCCTTTGTGCAGCTGCCCTCCACCAGCCAGTGTAGGTGCATGGGTGCTGGTTCAGGGATTCTAGACAACTGACATTAGTAGCTCTCTAAAATCAAGGTAACACACTTATCCCTTTCTGTTCTGCCAGTACGCCTCCTTTTTGCTACACCAGTCCTTCTAACACCTTGTCACCAATTCCCTGTTTCATGTCTTCTTTGATTTGAAGCAGGTAGCATATTTCTATTTTCCTGGCTGTTCCCTGATATAATTTCTAAGCTCAAAAGCCGTGTTTACTTCTTTGACAGAGAAGCATAGTTTATAATAAAAACATTTATAGCTGACAAAAATCAACATATTTTATCATTTTGAGAATGCCAAAGTATGTCCAAGAAAATAATAGGATTAATAAACCAATTTTTGATGCATGCATATGAAACTTGGATGTTCCTAACTTCCCATAAGTAACCATTCTTCATTCTTAGGGGAAAATGAGTAAATTTATTGTTTCTTTCTACAGATACTGTTAATATAAAGTTTATCGCCATTACATGGGTTTAAAGGAAATCTTCAAATCCTTTATAGCAATGCCACTCAAAATCGGGTTCTAGACCAGTTCCAGTCTGCAGACTTAACTAGTCTATGAGGTGACTGACAGCTTATTTCAGAAAGGAAATAAACATACTGCTTCCTTCTGGAAAATCTCTATCTCTACCTAATCTATTAGGCAATAAGTAATTTACATTTGTTGCAAGCTCCTTATCTCCAAGAGTAGTAACAACCAGTTGACAAACTCGTAACGAGGCTGATTATTTAAAATGAGACTATGAAAGACAAAGACCACAAAAGAGAAAGGCAAACACCATGTGATCTCTCTTATAATGGAATCTAAAACAAACAAAAACAAGCTCAGAGATGTAGAGAACAGATTGGTGGTTGCCAGGGGTGAGGCATGGAAGATAAGAGAAATGGGTGAAGGAAATCAAAAGGTACTTTAAAAAAGGACTAAAAAATTAAATTTAAGCTAATTCCTCTGAAATATCAAAACATAAAACATGGGCAGTTTTTGTACTTTTGGGGTTTTTTTGAAAAAAATATTTTGGGATCAATATATATTCTTTTTTTGGAAAACAACAGAAAGTACACTATATATATGGAATAACTGGCCCCTGAAAACCACCTAACACCTAAAAGCCATAATGCTGGAGTGACTAGATGACTGTCCAAAAGAACAATCATCTTCACTACTTTACAAGGAATACAAATGACTTGATAAAGATTTAGATTTTAAAGAAAAATACAGTCAGTAGTATTGTAACGGTGATGTCACGGGACAGATGGTAGCTATGGTAAGCAGAGCATAGTGTACAAACTTGCCAAACACTAAGTTGTACACCTAAAAAAAAAAGTAACATTGTGTTTCAGCTATATTCAAATTAAAAAAAATTAAAATTAAATTTTATGCAAAAAAAGTTTTTTTTAAATGGTAACTTCTTAAAGGGCTAATGAAAATCGGCTTTGATTCCAAAGAAAATTATACAAAAAATGTGGAAAATAAGAAAAGAAGAAAAATAAAGAGAAACGGTTGAAGGAATTTTTTTTGCATCAAAACACTTTAGTACTCAATGCAGAAAGGGAGGAAAGAATGGGCAAGGAAAGTAGAAAAGAGGGAAGAACTTTAAATACTGGTGCCAGGGAGAGTCTTCATAGTGTATTGTAAAGTCATAAAAATAAATCAGAATGGTTTAAATGAATAATTATTTTTTTTATATTCTATTACGGTGGAAGATTTCTTTTTCCAAAATACCATTAAACTACCTGAAGAAAGACTATAAAGATTTCTATTAATGTCACATATGCAAATGGTAATTTCAACATTATACTACTCATGATTTGAACCAATTACCTTAATTTCATACCAAGTAATTTCTTTAGAAACAAAAACACCAATATTATATTCTGTATAAGTTAAACTACTGAGAATTCAATATCAAAGTTGAGTATAAGCAAACTCTCTTTTCATATTTGATACTTGTGTTATCGCTTTGTACTCAGTTCTGTTTCTGAAAATTTGCTTCACATGCTGAGTACAAAAGAAGTCTGTGATTTTTAAGTAATTTCAGCCTATTCTATAAGCTCAAACAAATAATTCTTTTGATTTAAAATTGTTTAATCTCAAAGAGATCAGTATAGAAAACAGATTAGAGACTTGGATGAAGTTGCATTCAAAAAGAAGTTCTATTCAGCTCCAAAGTTAAGCAATAGCAGATCTTAAAAGATGGCTTCCTGAGGTGAACTAGAATCAAAGAAATTACAGCATTCTTTTGAATTTAAGTGAGCTTTTAAATCAGAGGGTGAGTGTATCAAAATTTATTCTTCATGGTGGTCTGAATATGAGCTGACGCTAATTTTACATTTCTACTCTCAGAAAATTTACTCGTGTTTAGAGTGAATAAAAGTGAAGCTCTCCTCAGGTCTTAAAATGAAAAGTCATTCTGACAAAAATCTTTGGCAGAAAAACCTGTGTGTTTCATTGTCAAGCTCTCCTAGCTCACAAAAATAACAACAACAATAATAATCACAGCAACAACTATCATTTACTGAGTGCATACTATTGCCAGGTACTCTTTTAAGCATTTTGCATGTATTAATTTAATCCTCAAAACAACACTGCACAATTATCTCCACATTATAGAAAAAGAAATGGAGCAATGACCATTTACCCTAGAAGTTCCTGAGTTACATTTTTGTGAGAATTTACTGTCAGAAAACGCAGCTTCTTTCCCTCAGAATTAGAATGATGTGACACATAAAAATAATTTGATATGCCTCTAAAACTCTTTCGCACGAAAGCACTGTTAAACTAAGACAAGCGAGAAAATCTAAATTGTAGAAAGAAGTAAACACATTCTTGGAATTAATACCAGAAAATGTTTTCTTTCATACAAACTGGCCCTCCACAGATTTGATGCATGTCTGAAAAAAGACTTTCAGTAACATTGTCAAACTAGAAATAGAAAGTAAATCTACATCATGAAAGGATAATTTAACTACATTAAATATACCATGAGAATAAGAAATGTGTTTATGTTTGGGCATTAAACTTACTCTATTTCAAAGCACACATGGCAGAAATATAAACGAAGGATGATGCTATCCTATGAAATAAGCCTAAGAAATATAGCATTTTCTAGTTTTAACACTCAAAAAATATTTCTAGGAATATTTACTCCAGAATGGCAGAATGTGTGGATCCACAGACCTGCTCCTTAAGGAAAAAAAAAATCATTAACTGGTGAAAATTACAAACCAAACAAAAACAACCATTCAAAGTCTCTGAATATTGTCACGAGAGACTAGAGCAAACAAAGAAACATTCAATAGTGAAAATGTATGAAATCTTGGTAAGAAAACAGCTGGTCTGTTAGACTTTAGGAATGAATGGCCTTCTTCCTCTGCCCTGCCAGCTCAGCATGACAGAATTGCCACTTTAGGAGATGTGGACAAGAAGGCAGCACCTTGGCAATGGCTACTAAATCTCACCAGGAAAAGCAGTTGGCTATCATTTCACTTCCCTGTGCTCTGTTTCCCAGAGGTTAAATTCCAGATGAGTTTGGCCAAAAATGTCTTAGGCTCGATTCTTCTATCTGGCACCTATTCACAGGCCAGAGACTCTGCCCCAGGCACCACAGGCCAAACATCTGGAGCCCTCATAGCCCTCCCCTCAACTTCTCATAATGCAGAGGTTCCACGGAGGAGACTGGAAGATACTGCTCCCACTCAGTAAACTGTCCATGATTCAGGAATATCACCCCAAGGGAAGTGGGTCAAGGTCCTACCTCTAGCTTTAGGACAGTGAATCAGAGATTTTGTATAAGGGGAGAGATGTCATTGGAACGGAATGCACTGAAGCTCACCCAAAGGAATGGACTTTATTTACAAAGGAATATGGGGAAGTTCAAGCCTAAGGGCACGCTCAAACACAACAGGCACATGTAATGTCATAATATGGAAATAAACTGAAACAGAAGGTAGATTAGCAGTGGCGTAGTGTTAGAGGTATTGGGGAAAATTAGAGGTGATTGCTAACGGATATGAAATTTCTTTTTTGAGAAATAAAAATGTCCTAAAATTTATTATAATGATGGTTTCATGACTGTGAATATGCTAAAACTCAATTGTACATTTTAAATATATGAATTATATGTTGATAGAAAAATTACACAAGGGCAATACTAGGTTAAATCTCTAAATTGTATGAATATATTAGTACAGATATATTTGATTCCACTAAATAGCTCAAAACAACCATCAACCTTAGAGAATATGTATCTTTCACAATAAATTATTTGCAGCTTTCTGAACTTTATTTTTAAATTATATATTTTTTAAATTTTTACAAATTACTAGTAAAGTCCTAGTAAAGTTCTAGAAAAGTACTAAGAAGAATAACCTTTAGGACAACAGGGAAAGACTTATCATCATACTCTGAAATACATTTGTTCTCTTCTAACAATATTAAACATTAAAAGCCAAAGCCCACTCATTTGTTTTCATTACATTTAATTATGTTTCTTACAAATGCATAATGTAAATATAACTGGGAAATCTTAATTGATTCAATATATTAAAACTGAACTTTAGTTCAGGTCATGATCTCATGGTTCGTGAGTTCAAGCCCCACATTGGGGTCTGTGCTGACAGTGGATCCTTTGTCTCCCTCTCTCTCTGCCTTTCCCTTGCTCTTTCTCTCTCAAAAATAAATACATAATAAACATTATATATATGTGTGTGTGTGTGTATATATATATATATATATATATATATATATATATATATATATATATAAACTTGTCAACTATACCCAAATTTTAAAAACTTTAAAAAATTAAAAAAATTATTTAGTTGAATCAGTAATATTTATACTAATATATTCATAACCATTTGAATAACTGGATGTTATTTGTGTTATGTTATTAGTGTGAAAGTATAAAAATCAGAGAAACAAGAGTTGCCCATTAAATTCATCAGATACCAAGTTAGATGTGGCTGATTGGACACATATTTGAATCCTGGTCTTCCCAAACCACACTAACATGACAACAAAGTTTTCAAAGGCTAAATTTGCTGGACAAAAACATCAGGGGAGGAAGAAAGAGCAGACAATTTTAAAACCTGGTAGAGGAAGCACAGTAGATAACTTTGTAGACCGGAGAAAGCTGAAAGCATGGCCCCAGCTGAGTAACACCGTCTTCAAAAAGAAGCACATCAAAACTCAACTTCCTGGGCCCTATCCAGACCGACACAACCATAATCTTGAGGGAGAGGCCCAGCAATCTGTTTCTAAACAAGTCCTGCAGATGATTGTGATGCACATCGAACTTAGAGAACCATCGATCTAAACGACTGAAAGCACCAAGTGCAAACAAGTGTGCTGAAAAAGGAGAATTATGGATTGGTTTGATGAGGTGTCTGTCACATTCATCCTGCTAATTATGGTGATTGGCCATGGACTCATGAACACTATGAAAGATGAGGGCAGGGAGAACACGCCATACTGAAATGTTTCAACACTTAAACCCCCTCCTGCTCATGGCTCCCAGATGCTATCGGATAGCATACACAAGTCTAAAACATGCAGACACAAAGGAACTCTATTAGCCTCTCACCTAAAAGACCTTCAGATACTGACATTAGAGCAGTAAGTTTTTTCCCCACAAATGGTTGATTCCCTACTTAGTCAAGGTAGATTATAAACAGTAATTGTTTATTTAATTAAAAATGGTATACTATACACTTCATCAACAAAATTTTGTATACATGCAAAGGATTTTGCACAACAGATGTAATGTTCCTTTTCCAGGGTAAGATTAGAGAGAATGGAAAACTAAAAATCAGGATTTGGCCGTAACCCACAGCTGCCACCACTGAGTGCCACTGCTGGATGCCACATTGCTTAGGTCTGGCCACTGGAAAGGTTTTTCCTTTCCTCAGGCTAGTTGTAGGGTCCCAGGTCACATGTACAAGATCTAGCTGTCACACAGTAGGAACAAGGTGTGAAGTTCCCCTCAGTAGGTGACTTGGAGCTATGTCTTATCTAAACTATTCAAATGAATAGGAAGCAGGGGTTGCCCAGTAGGTAAATGTGATGACAATTATCCAGGATGGCATGAAATGGTTAGATGGAAACTGCCTTGAACTGCTCTTACCTGGTTTAAAGATAACTCACAGCATATGTGACTTCATCCAGAATTCAAATAATGGGAAACTTGACTGTGAATCTGGACCCAGTCAAGAACTATCTGTAGCCTAGAGTCATTTGAAATCATCAAAGAATACAAAATATTTTTACTTGAAGATGATGTGTTCAAATATGAAAGAAGAGTTCTCAAATTACAGAGATCAAGAGAGAGGAACTGGAATATTATGTAACCATTCTTGTGCTGACAATTAAAGCAGACAGCATTTTGAATACAATTAGATGGGATGACCTCAAGGGCAAGACAGTACTAAGACTCTGATTAAAAGTATAGGCTGAGAATAAACATATGATGGCCAGTTCGTGTACTGAGCCTCAAACTGTGAGACACTGGAAATAACAGAAGGTAGAAGAAGAGGAGTCTAGAGGGGGCCATAACCGAAGCCAGTTTCTAAATATCTTTACAGGACTAAATATTTTCACCTGCTTCCTAAGTGAAACGTGAAAACTCATTATTCTAACATTATCTTAATGTTTTATTATATAACATTTAGAGTTAGATTAAATTTATAGACTATATACATAGAGAAATATCATCTTGAACCTTAAAAATCAGTTTATTTGAGGACCTCAACCACCCCCTACCTATTGTACCTACTGACCTGCCTGGTACCAGTAAGAACTAGGAAACATCAGTAGGTGTGGAGGACCCTGAGAACAGTAGGCTAGCGGTCCTCTCTTCCTCTGACCTTGCCTTAGGGAGGCTGCATTCACATGGGTGTCTCACTCATCACTGAGAAAGGATACCAGAGGCAATGTGCTAGTTTGGATCAATCCAAGATAGAACTCCTCATATGTAATGCTATCTATGGCATATCCAAAAATTCATGTGTGCCTCAATGAGTGCCAAGAAGAGAGGAAGAACAAAAGAACTGTGGCTTCAGCAGTATGTAGAGATTTTTCAACAGAAAAAGTAATCAAAGACTTCAGTGGTAGATGCCAGCACAATGATCCAAAAGACCGGTTAGGTGGACTCACACCCCAGCTGTTATCAATTAGGCAACCAAACTGTACCTGTAACTGCCATAAAAGTCACCTACATAACGGGACAACTTCTTGGAAAGGAGTGAGCAGGTAGAGAAAAGATGAGGGGTCAGGATGTGAAAGAGCATAAGTAAGAATTATCTGGGGCGCCTGGGTGGCTCAGTCGGTTAAGCGTCCGACTTCGGATCAGGTCACGATCTCACGGTCCATGAGTTTGAGCTCCACCGTAGGGCTCTGTGCTGACCAGTTCAGGGCCTGGAGGCTACTTTGGATTCTGCATCTCCCTCTCTCTCTGCCCCTTCCCTACTTGTGCTCTCTGTCTCTCTTTCAAAAATAAACATTTTTAAAAAATGAAAAAAAGAATTATCTGAATAAACGGCCAATAAAATCAATCTTTTAAATTCAAAAGACTCTGGTATATTATTTGGAAAGTTAATAAGTGTTTCTTTTAATCTCCTGGTAACTAACATGGTACATGAAAGACAAAGTTTAGTTTGATCATAGAAAAGCAAGAAAGTGTATTTCCTGAGCACTTCTGAGTAGCAGATGTACTAAATTTGCTATTGCATCACATTTCAATGTTTTATATTTCTTCATGTTGATTCAAACATATTATCTAAACCAAACAGTATCTTTAAAGAGGTTCAAGTAGAGAAATCCTGTGCTTAATGCCTTACATAGATATCTAAACTAGGGGTTTCCTATCTGACTACTCTAGCAGTGTCCAGGGGAATCTCCATATTTGCCAAGTCATATAGTTTTTTCTCCCTTTCTCAAGAGTGACTTTTCAGGGCACCTGGGTGGCTCAGTCAGTTTCGGCTCAGGTCCTGATCTCGTAGTTTGTGGGTTCGAGCCCTGTGTCAGGCTCTGTGCTGACAGCTCAGACCCTGGAGTCCTGCCTTCAGATTCTCTCTCTCTCTCTCTCTCTCTCTCTCTCTCTCTGCCCCTCCCCCACTGAAGCTTTCTCTCCTTCTCAAAAATAAATAAACATTAAAAAGAAAGAGTGACTTCTCGAACATTCTCTGTTCTCCTTAACTCAAACCCCACACTAGCTCCAGACATCTCTCACCATATTGAATATCCCTCATTTCCTCTAACAGTAATGATCTTGTTATGACATACTTAAAGTTGCAATGTTCTTTTTTGTGTGTGTGTGTTTATTTTTGAGAGAGTGAGCACAAGCAGGGGAGGGACAGAGAGAGACACACACACACACACAGAATCTGAAGCAGGCTCCAGGCTCTGAGCTGTTAGCACAGAGCCCAGTGTGGGGCTTGAACCCACCAACTGTGAGATTATGACCTGAGCCACAGTTGGAGGCTTAACTGACTGAGCTCCCCAGGCACCCATAGGTGACATGCTCATCTTTTATTTGCTAAGTAAAGCAAACACAAAAAATCATTTATACTATGATTGTCTTCTCCCTTCACAGCAAAATTCTAAAAAAAAAATCTCACAAACTATTCATACTATCTCTGTATTCTTCCTTCATTTAACCCACCAACCATGAAGATAAACTTCTGCTCTCATCATGACGAACTGAAATTGTTCTCACGTAAACCATTAACAACTTAACTTTATTGTTAAATAAAATAGACACTCTGACCTTTAGTAGCATTTCACAATGTTTCCACTGACTCTTTAGAATGTCTTTTTTTTTTTTCTTTCCTTTCCTGACCTTTCAGATTTTAGATTCCTCCATCCTTTTGCCCTTTGGCCCCTGCTTCTTAACTAACTTTAACATTTTTCTTGGTCATCTCACTAAATAGAAAGATTGCTTCTATTTAATGTCATTGATGGTGTAGAAAAGGAAATGACAACTCTCATACATTTTTTACTGGACTATAAAATTAGTTCATCTGTTTGGGTGGACTATTTGGCAACATGTATCAAGATAAATTGAGAAAAGGTCTTGAATGCAGTATTTGGTCATTTAGAGCATAGAGCAGTCTGAGCTTCCTGGGCTGTAAACTTCGAACAGTATTATTTTTCTCTGCCTACTGCATTCACCCACACTGCAACGAATTTCCTTTCCCAAGTAGCAGTTCCCTTCATTACATCCTAGTCCATTTCGGTTTAAACTTAGTCTTGAATTTGAATTTTTGTACTATTTTGTCAAGCTATATTTTGTGTACTCTAAGGTATATATTTAAAATGCACACTTTGGTACATTGTGAAACATGTAATACACTTATGAAGTCACTACAATCAAGATACTTAACATTTCCTCACTCCCAAAACTTTGCTTGTTCTCATTCGAAATCCAGTATTAGATCAGTTTGCATTTTCTAGATTTTATGTAAATAGGATCAGTAATATGTGACTCTTTTTTCCATCTGGCTTATTTCACTTAATTATTCTGTGATGAATTCTTATTGTTCCATGTGTTGGTAATTCATTCCTTCTTAGAAGTATTTCATTCTATGGAAACGCTTTGTTAATAAATCTATTCATGGCTATAGGTTTGGGTTATTTCCATTTTTGAGCTGTTACAAATGATGTGGCCATGAACATTTACTTACAAATATTTGTGGAGACCTATGTTTTCATTTCTCTTGGATAACTTCCTAGGAGTGGAATATCTGTGGTTGTGTGAGCATAAGTTTTGATTTTTATGACATTGCCAAACCATTTTCCAAAGCGGCTGTACTGTCTCACGTTCCTGTCAGTAGGATACGAGATTTTCAGTTGCTCTACATCCTTACCGACACTTGTCATAGTCAGTCTTTTTAAAAATTCCATTCTATGGAAAGTATTCATTTTTGAACGATGTTTGCTCTTACAAATAAAGTGGCTACAAATACTTGTTTCGAAATCTTTGTCATGACATGTTTTCACTTCTTTTCCATTTAGAATGGGTTATAATTTATTTTTTTTTAATGTCGACAACTTTGGTTGACAGCATTGAACATTATGTTCACTCTAGGACCCTCTTTATTCCTTTATGTCGACATTTCTGTTTTAGCTAGTAATTTGTCCCTTTACAGTTGGACTATTATTTTGGTCTCATCGTCTGTGGGTCTCCACTCTATTACTGGAGCTTTTGCTACAGTGCTTTGAGTTCATTCTATCTGGGATTGTGGTCATACACAGAACCACGGGATCTCATTTTCCATTTTTCTCTTCTGTAAGAATTCCCCTCACTGTCTGGCACTTGGCCATTGTTGTCCAGGATCCCTTTCCTTTTGCTATAATCAGTAAGTGGTATTTCCAGCAGAGATTTCCCACACTTGGGATGTGTTTTTCCATGGGCTTCTTGAGGGAACAAAGTGAGAAAATGGGAAACTCAACCCATCTTGCTTACTTGTTCCAGTTCTGATTCCACTGAACAATCCCCTTTAAACACTCACACAGTTGTTGTCTTTGTTTTGGTTTTGTATTATAGTTGTTACCACGGGGAGGGTTGGTCTAAATGAAGACTTACACCATCATACTAAATGCCAATATTTCAAATTCAATTTTAAGTTTATCTCCTCCCTGACTCAGGGTAGGTAAGTATGGCCTGAGTTACTCAGCTGTGGAGGGGCCATGATTTGTTTTTCACATCTCCTTACATTATTCTCTGCTGATAAGGAAATAAGCTGGAGATATGAATGACAAAAAAAGAGAGAGAGAATATTTCTATTTTATTGGGCATTTAATTACCAGTCGTGGTCAGTTGTTCTTTCTTTCTCATCCTTGATGGCTACTGGCATCCTCTGAATCCAGGCACCACTGACATATATAAGTTAATTGTGACAGAGTGTTCTCATTGCCATGGTTAATAATGGAAACAGATACTGGCACAGAAACAACTTGAGGGTCTGAACATACACAGCTAGGGATGGGATGCTGATATCCCCTTCACTGGGTATCATCAAATTCAAAGAGTAATTTTTTGGGGCTTTTTTTCATTCAGTATGGGAGTATGTTGAGGAAAAGGAAAAGTTATCATTCTCCTTTGCAGGCTGACGGCACACAATTCCAATGATTCTTTCTCCTGCTTTTTAGTATTCACTCTCAAGAAGGGTTGGGAATTACATTAAGAGGGAGGCTGGCCCCAGGATTTCGCAGTTTTCTGGAGTGTGATGGAGCTCTTCCTTGTCTTCAAATTTTTATTTAGGCAATTATAAAAGCCCCACTCAATATCCTTTTATATTTCCAAGACTGAAAAACTAAAAACAATAGCTATGCCATCAGTAGACAAATGGCGAGATAAGTCCTAGTGCCTCAGTGATGTGGAAAACAACTCAGCAGTTAACAACCATAAGAAACGTGTACTTATGTGAAAGGAAGGAGAGGAAGGAAGGAAGGAAACCCATGCAATGTTACTGATAAAAATAATTTGGAGAGGGGCGCCTGGGTGGCTCAGTCGGTTAAGCGGCCGACTTTAGCTCAAGTCATGATCTCGCGGTTGGTGAGTTCGAGCCCTGCGTCGGGCTCTGTGCTGACGGCTTATCAGAGCCTGGAGCCTGCTTCAGATTCTGTGTCTCCCTTTCTCTCTCTGCCCTTCTCCTGCTCACACTCTGTCTCTATGTCTCTCAAATATAAATAAACGTTAAAAAATAATAATTTGTCAAACAATGTGTGGAGTATATTCTTATTTTTTGTAAATAATCATGTGCATATATCTTCATGCATGAGCCCTTCTACTCCATTTAATTGTCCTAGAGATTTGGACAAGGTATTCTACCTGTCTGTATCTCTATTATCACATTTATTAAAAAAAATATTTTTTCACACAACAGAGTTATAATAAAAATTAACTGAAACAATACAAATATTCTGACTTGTTATAATCAGGAATAAAGGAATATATTTTAAAATACTCTCTAGAAACAAAAAAGGACCGCTCAAAAACCTCTTTGCCATTTGTGTTAGCACCGTCCGCTGAGTTTTGAGAGAGAGATACGTTGCCATTATTTCAGGTAATGGGGACTGGTTTAAAGCCATCCAGAGAAGAAATAACTACAGAGCAGGGGCTGCAGAGCTTCATGCATAATGAAGCTAAATGATTCTGTACAGGTTGCATTACAATCCTAGCCACCTAGTAATCCTACTTGACTTCACCTGCAGGTGCCCAGTGCTTAGCAAGCTCCAAAACTTCCATGGCAGTGATTGAACCACTTCTGTTGCCGCTTTTGTCTACTGCTACTTTCACTGACCACTTTCTTCTCTATTGCTCCACTTGGTGGCTTTTGCTTACCATGGTTTCTGAGGGTTCACACCTTCTATGTTCTGCTCTCTTTCTCCCTTTCTCTGTTTCTTGAATCAGCATCAATTCACTTCCTGTTAAACCTGTAGGTCAAAATCTAACATCTGCCCTTAAGAGAGATTATTTAATTAGTTCAGTCAGTCACTAGGTAAATTTAGAATGTCTTTGTTCACCTGTCAGAGTGTACTTGACTGCCTAGGCAATGAGTAATGACAAAGGCACATTATGAACTGCAGGTCAATATATATATGAGAAATCCTTCAAAAAGGGATGGGGGAGTGGCAGATACCACAAGACTTTTACAGAGAATTCCCTTACCTGACATTTTGGTGGGGCTTGCATTGCATAGTAAAAGATGTGTTTTGTGTATCCTATTACGAACATCATTCTCGGGGCACCTGGATGGCTCAGTCCATTAAGCATCCAACTCTTGATTTTGGCTAAGGTCATGATCTCACCATTTGTGAGTTCAAGCCCCACACTGGGCTTCATGCTTATAGTGTGGAGCCTGCTTGGGATTCTCTTTCTCCCTCTCTCTCTGCCTGCCCTTGCTCACTTTCTCTGTTTCTCTCTCAAAATAAGTAAGTGAACTTAAAAAAAATTTTTAAAGAAAAAGAACATCATTCTTGTGACACATATAGAAAATCTGTCCTGGAATCTATTTTTTTTCACTAAGACAAAAAGAATTTTTAAAAATTCTAAATTGTTGATATTTAACTTAGCTTTGAATTATTGACAAAAATAAATTCACTTCCTGCCATATCTCTGTATGTCAAAAGTCAACCCCCTACTAAGGGAGATGATTTAACTTGTTCAGTCAGTCACTAGGTAGTATAGATCCTCTTTGTTAATCCAAGAATTCCCCCATCACTCATAGGAGTAGTCGTTCAATTAATTGAATGACAATCTACAAAGCTAAATTTTGATTCAAATAAAAACTCTAATAGTTTTGACATAAAAACAAAATAAATTATTTTTTCATTGGCAAATTTTATGCATATTAAAAACTTACTGTCAAATAATCATGAGAGATTGATTGGTCTGAAGTCTTCAAACATACATACCATTAAGTATCTTGTGCAAATTTAAAAAATCATGATTCCAAAATTATATTTTACACAATCTTTGGTTTATAACACATATAAGACTCCTATAGTGATTATCAGTGTTACTTCGGTAAAAATGACATATTTAATTTTCCTGCCTGGCCAGTTATTTTAGCATCATACTGTCACAATATGCTCTTAACTGCAATTATTGGTAACCCACAATGCCAAAATATCACAATATTTCTGTTCGTTTATAAGAATTGAAGGAAAAAATGGTTACTAAGAAATTGAGAAGAGCAGTGTTGATAGTAAGTACATCGCTTCCTTTGTTTTGGGATTTCTATTGATTTGGGGTTGGATTATTTCCCACTATAAAAAAAATCACCATCCAGTAAGACAGAAGTGATAACATAAACATCAAAAGATATCAATAGAAATAGGATAGAAATGTCCCCCAGATCTTAGCCAGCACAAGGGAAGTTTATTTTTCACACATGTGCAGTACTATCAGTAGTAAGGAAGGCCAGGATAGAGTACAGGAAAGGGGTCATAGGCTACAGTCTGCTTTCCATCTTCAACACGAGGCTTCTACTATGGCTCTGGGTATGGACTTTCATACTGAATGGAGGAAATGAGAAAATAGACCATTCAGGAGGTTTTTATGGACAGACTATTCATATTTTGTCTCCCTCTCCTAAGTCATGGCTATATCTACCTACAAAAAAGAGCTAGAAAATATAACATTGCTCTTCGTCAGAAAAAAAGGGAAAATAATACACACTCCATTGAGTTCTCTTACCTACTCTTAAAAAACACTCATTTTCTCCCCAAGTGACCAAATCCAGAGACCTATTTGGTCACTGGATAAGCCCAGTATCCAGGATTTTCAGATCACAGACACTCCTCTTTAACTGGCCAAGACATGGCTCCATGTGGTCCAGCAGTGTATCAACTAGAGGGACAAGTTATATATCCTCCCAGAAATGCAATCCAACAATACTCTTCAATTATTTAAACATTTCCATTTTGGATATTTAGTAACATGGAGAGATGCTCATAATTGCTTAAAATAACAATGAGTGATATATGTCTATCTACAGTATGATCTCAGATTTATTTGTATTAATGGGGAGAAAGAGAGAAAAATAGGTAATATTGGTAATGATTTTTGTATTTTTCTTTATGTAACTAGATATTAAAGTTTTCCTCTTTGTTCAGCATTTTGAAAGAGGTTCCAGGTTGCAGAAAGACAAATTCGATTGTTTCTAAGTACCTTGCATCTTTAAAAGTTGATCTATCTTCTTTGAAGAGTTTGCAAAGAGCATAGTCCAAATCCAGTTGGGCTAGAATTGGCCTATCACCCAGCTGTGGCTTATAAAAGAGGCGGGGAGGAAGAGGTTATATTTTGAGAGACTTGTTGGTATGCTGTGCGCATAGAGATTTCTCCTCACCTCAAGTGAGAGGAGTTTCATATGAATGACCCTAGAATTTGAAAGATATAGGGGCTGCCATTTGAAACACACTTAAGAAGTCAAGAGGCAAGGTCATGGTGGCTGGAGCTTCTAACATATAGAAAAGAACAAAAGTTCAGCACTGCTTTTGGTGAGTGCTGCCCTTCCAGTGATGACAAGGCAAAGGCCAGTGATTCAGAGAGCTCAACTACTGACCCTGTCAAAAGGAATCTGTCTGCAGCCACCTTACATGAGATATCACCACCAAGACTACTGGGTACTAAAGGAGCATGATGGAAGGAGCACTGCTGAGGAGTGGGCTATGCAGACACACGGACAGCAGGCAGGCCCACCTCAGCAATATCACAGAAGTCCCCTGAAGATAATCCCTGTGAAAACCACATGTTCATCCATGAAATAAAGACCTGCAGGGGCACCTGGGTGGCTCAGTTGGTTAAGCATCAGACTCTTGATTTCGCATCAGGTCATGATCACATGGTTCATGAGTTCGAGCCCTGCATCAGGCTCTGTGCTATGGGATTCTCTCTCTCCTCCTCTCCCTCTCTTCCCCTCCCCCACTCTGGCTCACTCTCTGAATAAATATATAAATTAAAAAAAAAATAAAGATCTAGGAATTTCTCACTGGCTACAGAGAGAACTAGAACCCAAAATGCAAATGATCCAGGTAATTAAGAGTTTGATATTTTCACCTATTATTCTGGCTTAATTCTGGAGCAGCCAGAAACCGTGACAAGCTAAAAGGGAGAAAATTTGGAGCAAGATAGAAGTCAGTCATGCCCCTTTGTGACAATGGGCATTCCACAAAGAGGGTGGCGGCACTGGGGTGGCACAACATATGTGAACTTGGAGTTTTTACTCATGCACCATGAATGGGATTTAATTACCAAAAACAAGAGCTGTTTCTGCAACTAACAGCAACCAGAGTAGTTTGTAACTTCTAAGAATTAAAAAAAAAACGAATCTGCCTAGTGTACCATTCTATGTACAGAAACCAAAATTACTAGAAAGTTAAAAAATGTCTTTCTGCTTGCAACCTAAGGGGATCAGCTCATGCCATAAACCAGTTATATTCACAATTAAATGGATTTTATTATTATTTTCAACTAAAAATTATATTATAAAATACCTGCCACTGTTCAAATATGTGTAAGGTGTGTGTGTGTGTGTGTGTGTGTGTGTCGGAGATAGTATTGGTGTATCCACCTGATGTCAAGATGAATGACCAATTCAGACAATTCAGTCCAAAATGTCAAATTAGATGTTTGGTATGAGACAGGTATAAACAACTTCAGCATTGACTGAATTTTTAACATTTCAACCAGTTATCTGAATGTCATGGAGATCAAAATACAGAATGTAGCGACCTAAAATCTTTAGACAAAAGGTTGTGCTTTTCAGCAGTTCGCATTTTATGCGTTATAGATTAATTTGCTAACGAAACAATTTTCTCCTGCTTAGCCTTTTAATAATTCATAGGAAGTTCATCGGGTGCATATAAAAAGTTCACAACAATTAGTTTCAAGCAAATACTTTAGCACACTATAGCATAATGATTATTTTGCAATAATCAGTTACTAAACACAGAATACATCGTTTATCCAGTCAGAGCTACAAATTATTATCTCACATTTTTTTATCTCCTCACTAACCACACAGCTATTCTTGTATACCTGGTTGTACTACTTACAAAGCCAGCATGATACAGACAGAGGAGAAGGAGATAAAAACTTATGAGACATACATCTGCTATGTAATATGAGCTGTTTTTATTCTCTAACCTTTGTCTCATACTTCATAGCACATATGTAAAAATGTTACTATTTATGAGCTTTTCAAATCTTCCCTTCCTTGAATCCTTTCTCTATCAATTTCAATAAACATTTTTTAAACATCTATTAAAAGTGTGCTATTATTTTAAGTATTAAGGACATATGGAGGAATACAGAATTGGCTCTGCTCACAAAATAGTCTTATGAAGAAAAAGACATGCAAACGATTGTAATTCAAGCTAAAATTGCTAAAATGGGGGGTGCAGGCAAATTCCTATATTTGAATAAGGAAGAGCAAATTCAAGGTTTTGTAGAAATGGGACAGCTTCACAGGAGGGGTTAAATACTGACTCCACCTCTCATACCTTTTCAATGATACTGTTCCCACTTGCAGAAAAAGCTAGACTTTATTGTATTTTCTCATTAAATTATTTCTGTAGTAAACTTTACTCTCTATTCTGTTGTGTACTGCACAAACTTTTATTGAGGCCCAACTCTATGCTAGACAAAGAGAAATCAATTTTGTGTCTTTTAATTGTCCATTCCAATAACGCATTTTTGAACATTTTCCTGAAGATATGTTAGCATTAAACAACAGATTTGGAAGCTATAAAGAGAGTTTGTAGGCAATTTAAAAATACTGTCTACTCCTTAATTAATCCTAATTTTAGACATAATTATTGGTAATAGTTCTTTAGCATTTTGCGTATGTCCTGTAATTCATGTATTTTCCTTTATAAATGCATATATTTAACCCCAAGCACCATCTGATTAGGGTTAAAATTTAGAAAAGCATAGTGTTTTTATCTTTGTTTAATTTGCATTCATTTTATAAGATTCTACTTGGCAGTAGCATTACTCATTTTAATAAAGGGGAAAATGCATTAAAACACTTAAATAAGCCCAAAGGTGCTGCTGTTAGACAAACATGTTGACAGGTGGAAAATGAACTTTCTACTGGCACACAGTGTCAGTACGTGTGGGAAATTTATTTGTCCCCTCTTCGTTAGTACTATTTTTATACTGGCATAAATTCTTTCCACTGTTTAAGAGAAAAAGTGTCATTATCTTTCATACATGAATCAAGGAAAAACAGCAAATTGAGTTTAGAGTGGGGAATGCCCCCCAAACCAAAATAATTGTATATTCACATGATTTCTATGGCATGAAATAATGAGGTTACCAAAAAGTCCACTTGTTAAGAAATGATTTATTTTTAACATAAATAATAATAAATATGTCATTTGATCTTAAAATGTTTCTTCTTCTTATTGTAATAAAATAAAATAAATTTGAGTAGTAAACATAAAATTTTTATAATCGATTAAACAAATATTTAGCCAGTGAATGCTAGGTAAGTGTTTGGGTTGAACAAGAAAATTTCCTTGTCCTCATGTTCAAATAAATTTCAGAATAGTGGTGGATGCAGTTAAGTGCTAGGATTAGGTATTCTTTGTCAATAGGTACACCTGGAGAGTCTCTTCTAGAAGCTTGGATGAAGGAAGGTAGAAGTTTTCAGAGGCCTACACGTCTACTGTATTTATTTAACTAAACTGTGAATATTCTTTAAATTCACCTCTCACTAGCAGTATAGGAAAGTGACAATTCTACCACACCACTAGATATTACTAAGAAATAATTGTCTGTCTGGGGAAATTTTTCAAGACAGTAAATATTTAATGAGCACTTTTACTAGAGGAATTAATATAGGTGTGTGAAGAAACATAGGTCCCAGTATTCCCTCTCAAAGAACTTCTAATTCTATTCAGAAATTAGAGAGAATTACAACTAGACTAAATAATTACATAAAAGGAAACTAAAGCAATATAAGGATGACAGAGTATGACAGCCTATAGGTGTCGTGTGTTTACTGAAGAAGACACTATGCACAAAGTAGTTTACCATGACTTTGGCGAGAGAGGTCACAGCAGAAAATGATGGGTGAGATTTCAATGGATGAGACACAATTGATGAGGTCAAGGAAAAGACAGAGGCAAAAACAAGGACATACCTTAGAATTAAGTACATGTGGAAGATATTAAGATACTTAAAGAAGCATGCCTAATGAAATATTTCATCCATTTAATTTTTTTAATGCTTATTTGAGAGAGAGAGAGAGAGAGAGAGAGACAGAGAGAGAGAGAGACAGAGAGAGAGAGAGGCAGAGCACGAACAGGGGAGGGGCACAGAGAGAGGGAGACACAGAATCCGAAGCAGGCTTCAGGCTCTGAGCTGTCAGCACAGAGCCCAATCATGTGGGGTTCAAACCCATGAACCGTGAGATCATGACCTGAGCCGAAGACAGACGCCTAACTGATTGGGCGGCCCAGGCACCCCAAATAGTGCATCCATTTAAAAAATTCAACCATAAATACTGGTAGAGCATGTACCCTATACCAGGCACTAGGGTCAAAGAGAGGACAGAGAAGAACCGGTGCAGTCCTGAACATTTAGATACTAAATGGTTTTCTACATAGAAAATCTACAAAGACCTACTAGAACTGATCCGTGATTTCAGCAAAGTTGCAGGATACAAAATCAATGTACAGAAATCGGTGGCATTTCTATACACCAACAATGAAGCAGCAGAAAGAGAAATAAAGAAGCTAATCCCTTTCACAATTGCACCAAAAACCATAAAATACCTAGGAATAAACCTAACCAAAGATGTGAAAGACCTCTACACTGAAAACTATAAAAAACTTATGAAGGAAATTGAGGAGGACACAAGGAAATGGAAAAACATCCCATGCTCATGGATTGGAAGAATAAATATCGTTAAAATGGCAATACTACCCAAAGCAATCTACACATTCAATGCAATCCCAATCAAAATTGCACCAGCATTCTTCTCAAAGCTAGAGCAAACAATCCTAAAATTTGTATGGAACCACAAAAGACCTCGAATAGCCAAAATAATACTGAAGAATAAAACCAAGGCGGGAGGCATCACAATCCCAGACTTTAACCTCTACTACAAAGCGGTGGTCATCAAGACTGTATGGTATTGGCACAAAAACAGACACATAGACCAATGGAATAGAATAGAAAACTCAGAAATGGACCCGCAAGTATATGGCCAACTAATCTTTGATAAAGCAGGAAAATGTATTCAATGGAAAAAAGACAGCCTCTTTAATAAATGGTGCTGGGAGAATTGGACAGCAACTTGCAAAAGAATGAAACTAGACCACTTTCTTACACCACTCACAAAAATAAATTCTAAATGGATAAAAGATCTGAATGTGAGACAGGAAACCGTCAAAATCCTGGAGGAAAAAGCAGGGAAAAGCCTCTTTGACCTAAGACGCACCAATTTCTTACTTGACACGTCTCCAAAGGCAAGGGAATTAAAAGCAAAGATGAACTATTGGGACTTCATCAAGATAAAAAGCTTCTGCACAGCAAAAGAAACAACCAACAAAACGAAAGGCAACCAACGGAATGGGAAAAGATCATCGCAAATGACATATCGGATAAAGGACTAATATCTAAAATCTATAAAGAACTTACCAAACTCCACACCCGAAAAACAAACAACCCAGTGAAGAAATGGGCGGAAGATATGAATAGACACTTCTCCAAAGAGGACATTCAGATGGCAAATAGACACTTGAAATGATGCTCAATGTCACTCATCATCAGGGAAATACAAATCAAAACCACACTGCGATACCACCTCACACCTGTCAGAGTGGCTAAAATGAAAAAATCAGGAAACTATAGATGCTGGCGAGGATGTGGAGAAGTAGGCACCCTCCTACACTGTTGGTGGGAATGCAAACTGGTGCAGCCACTCTGGAAAACAGTGTGGAGGTTCCTCAAAAAAATGAAAATAGAGCTACCCTATGATCCAGCAATAGCCCTGCTAGGAATCTACCCAAGAGACACAGGATTGCTGATGCATAGGAGCACGTGTACCCCAATGTTCATAGCAGCACTTTCGACAATAGCCAAAACATGGAAAGAAACTAAGTGCCCATCAACTGACGAGTGGATAAAGAAGATGTGGTACATATATACAATGGACTACTATGTGGCAATGAGAAAAAATGAAATCTGGCCATGCGTAGCAGCATGGATGGAACTGGAGGGTATTATGTTAAGTGAAATAAGTCAGTCAGAAAAAGACAGATACCATATGTTTCCACGAATAGGTGGACTTGGTGAGACTAAGCAAAAACCAGGGGGAGGGGAAGAGGGGAAAGAAAAAAAAGACACAGAGAGGGAGGGAGATAAAACATAAGAGACTCTCAAAGACTAAGAATAAACTGAGGGTGAGGTAGATGGGGGGGGGAGAGGGGGTGATGGGCATTAAAAAAGGGCACATGTTGGGATGAACACTGGGTGTTTTATGTAAACCAATTTGAAAATAAACTATTTTAAATTAAAAAAAAAAAGAAAATCTACAAAGAAAACATATACAATACAAATATGCAGTGCCCTTTCACAAGTTTAAATTAAAATAATGTATACAAATATATGATTTCACTAACATGTGGAATTTAGGAAACAAAACAGATGAACATAGGGAAGGGTAGAAAAAATGAGATGAAAACAGAGAGGGAAGCAAACCATAGAGACCTTTAAATAGAGATCAAACTGAGGACTGCTGGAGGGGAGGTGGGGGGAAGGGCTAAACGGGTAACGGATGTGAAGGAGGGCACTTGTTGGGATGAGCACTGGGTGTTGTATGTAAGTGATGAATCACTAGGCTCTCTTCCTGAAACCAAAACTACACTGTATGTTAACTAACTTAAATTTAAATAAATAAATTTTAAAAAGCAGTAATGTACGCATGTTTGTGTATACATATGCATATATATATTTATGTTGTATAAGCTTATCTGCGTAAGTAATTTTTGTCTGCACATAGGAAAATAGATATACTTACACCAATATTAATCAATATATTCATCAACCTATCATCAAATAATTATGCTGTGCCAAGTACCATTGCAGGTACTTTATATACAATACTTTAGTTGTGGTTTCTACAGCTTTAAGAAATAGGACTGTTAGAGTCATTTTATAGTTAATACTTGTATCTATATTCCTGCTATATTTTAAGGATATAAAAATCATTTCACTTGAGTAATCTTGTCTACTTTTTTATATATTGAAGCCAATGTTTTTCAAGAACTAAAAAGGTTTTTTTTCTCACAGAAAATTATTCCAGAATAGATACTTAGCATGATCGAAATTTCATGAAGATGTAGCTAAGTTCTTAAAATGCGAAAGTTTATTGAGTATATTGCCATATCTCATCTGCATATCAGAATTTGGAAATTATATAATTACATTTAAACTTTACAATTAATTATGGATATATTATTTTAGAGAGAAAAATACTTTAAAATTGACAAATTCAGATATTATAAACATCATTCGACATTTTTCTTTAAATTTGGTTCTGTTTACAAATTACTTGTAATGATCATTCTTAAATGATGACATTATATAATTTAATTAAACATCTACTGGGGTTTTAAAGTTTATAGTTTGGTGTTAGGCTTGAACATGACCCTAACTACCACTTAGGCAAAAATCTAATGATATTTCATTATTTAACCACAGAATGAAAAAGTATGGCTATGGAAAGATATCTGAAGTCACCTCCCTCTTTTTTCACTTCTGAAAATATAAATGTATTTTTACAACATTGATTTTGAAACCATTAAAATTGCCTTTCTACCTCTCTTTTTAATCTCTCATCCTTTATCCTTTTATGGGATAGTAATTATTCTTATGTGTTTGATCGGATCTATCACTCCTACTGTAGTGTCTTTTTTTTTTTCAAATTGTATTATAATCACTGTCACACGTGTCTACTTCCTCATATTTTCTGACAAAAAAAAAACCCACAAAAAACAAAGCAGTATCAATAACTTTTTTCTCTATGAAACTACTATTCTATTTGTCACCATAATGCCATTTTCAGGTCCCTCATAGACCACCTTTTCCACTCTTTTCCTGGCTTTTTTTAAAAAAGATCCTATCCTGGAAAGATAATTCTAGTATGCCATGTCATTTTTATTCCAAGCCTTTATTCAAAATACAATTGTAAAGGAAGATAAATTGTCTGAAAAATTGTTTTCAATTATTTAAAATCTAATGTTTTTCTCTTCAGAAACGCTCTTAATCATTCTATTCCTGAAGACAGGAGGTATTTCACATGATTGATTTTTCTATCAAGAGTGTTTAATGTCATGAAATTTAGTATAAAAATAAAATTATCTAGCTCTTTGCTATTCATTAATCAGAACCTAATTTATTCTTTGAGGAGGATGTATGTTTTCTTTATTTGGCCTGTCTAAATATTTGATTGCTTCAAAAGCATTTTGAGTAAATGAAAATCCTAACCTGGATGGGAAATGAAATCCATATCAACCTTGCTCTGTCATAGTTAGCAACTGGTTTTGTTCTGTAACGCCATAAATCTCTATCTTTCTTCATTCTCATTACCTTTTTTTTTTTTTCCTGATAGCAGAAGACAAAGGATCTTGAGTCAGAACGAAGGTATTTTCTGTTAAAGCCAAGAGAATATTTTGAAAATAAGTGAGTAGTATGTGGACAACATTTTCAGTATTCATAGGAAGCATTTAATTTAGTCAAAATCTTCCAGTGCAAAGGGATGGTCTTTTACATCTCTGACTAGGAAAGGTCAGAAATTCCATCAGAGACTAGTCATAGCAACTTAGGTGCTTCAGTTCTTCTAACTGGAAAGGATTTTAAGGACTTCTAGAATCATATGTTTGTAGAGCTGAGGTACCAGAAGTGAGAAGTGACTTTCCCCTTGTGCCTAAGCTTACTGGTTTCAACACCTGCTGGCAAAGATGACCCAGCTCTGTATCCATCCACAGATGGGAAAGGTGTATGCAAACGTGGTTAGCAGCACACCCACTCCTCTTAAGGTCAATGTTCCTCTGCGCACCGGAGCGGCACAGCCAGGAAGAATTTCCAACAGTGCACTCTGAGAAGCCTGACCTCCAAACGCATCCTGTATTCTGGATTAAGTACATGGAAGAGGGCTCTGCACTGGTAACTTTTTGCCTTCTAAATACTGTCCAGAATAAAGCAACTAAGGGCTATGAAATGATTTTTGTGAATCTATGCAAGTTCTGAACTGGAGATTTACTAGTTGCTCCTGCAAACAGCTAGATAACAGTTTAGATTTTATGAAATATCTTGGTTAAAAGCAAACACTAGACTAGCTGCAACTGGATAAATATCCATAGCTTCACTGCAGTGAGGTCAGTCATCAATACATTAAACAAAATAACTTGGATTTGAAAGCCGGCTCTGCCAGTTCAGATCTTTTAAAGCTTGAGGAAGTAAAACTCTCTATAACTCTACCTTCTTAGCTTTGAAATGGAGATAAGAAATTCCACTTTGTCTTTGTTTGGTCTCGAAGATGAAACGAGTCTATACATGTCGAACTCAGAGAAGACACTAACATGTATTAAAGGCTCAAAGAAAAATTAACTATTAAATAAAATTAATTATTAAATAAATTTTAAAATATTCTTCATGGCTCCCCAGTGATGTCTCGGCTCTCCCTACCCTATTTCCTAGCAGTCCTAAGATGATAGTGGCCTCATCCTATGAACGACCTCTGGGTTGGATCAGGGTCATCTATTTGGCCTTTCAGGTCTTTCTTCAAGTGTAGCTCTCCATCTTTGGAATTTTCTGGTGTGGAGTCTCTTTTCTCAATTAGCCACTGACTGATACATCTACCACAATTCAATATATATTTATTTTCTACCACTCATTTCTATCCGTCAGAACTGTGTGTTATACATTTACCTCTTGATTACTGCCAAGGTATATACATGAGTATACTATTATATGAATCTTTGTTTTTTTAAAGTTTTTTTATTTTGAGAGAGAGACAGACAGACAGACAGTAAGTGGGGTAGGGGCAGAGAGAAAGAGGAAGAGACAGAGAGAATCCCAAGCAGACTCTGCACCTTCAGCACAGAGCCTGACATGGGTCTCCAACTCATCAACCGTGAGATCATGACCTGAGCTGAAATCAAGAGTTGGTCACTCAATCGCTTAACCGACTGAGCCATTCAGGTGCCCCATGGGTCTTATCACTTCCCTCTGTATTCAGCATATATCTCTGTGCTTATCAATAAATTTTAAAAATGTATTATAACGTAGACATTAATATTTACATTCATAGTTTTATGATACATGCCTAATAAAATATATTGGAAAAAAGCCTATCAAATGTTGACAGAGATAATCATCTCTGGCAGATGGATTATATTTTATTGCTTTTATTATATTTTTTAACAGAAATTACTGGCATTTTCAAAAATGCTTGTAAGAAATATAAAATAGTGTTTTTATAAGGTTTATAAAAATTTTATAAAAATGTTTATACATTTATAAGATACTGCTTTTATAATCAGAAAAAACATATATTCATTCAAATGAGCTACTATAATTTTATAGCCATTTATGGTTTGGGACTTGTACTTAGAAACATTAAGCATATGTTGATGTGCTCAGGTGGCTCAGCTGGTTAAGGGTCTGACTTTTGGTTTCAGCTCAGGTCATGATCTCACAGTTTGTGACTTTAAGCCCAGTGTCGGGCTCTGTACGGACAGTGTGGAGCTTGCTCAAGATTCTCTCTTTTTCTCTGTGCCTCCCCCGTTTACTCCCTCTTTCTCTCTCTCAATATAAATAAACAAACCTAAAAAAAAGAAATGTTAAGCATATGGAAAGATATTATGCTTTGCCTATCTAAAAAATACTGACACTTAAGTGTAATCCAAACTCAAATGGCCCTTTGAACACAAAATCATTCCTCCTTCTAGAGAAATCTTACAGCTGGAAATACTTTTATTTAAAATGTTAAAATGTGGAAACTGATTAACTCATTACTAACTCTGTGCTTCGTTACATGTTACTACAACCTGACTGCTCCTTGTTACCTCAGGAGTCACAAGCTTTTTTATGGGATGGATCAAATACTATTTTCAAACCTCCCAATGGTGTTTCATAAACACTGGGTAATGATGAAAACAATAATAGTAATAATAATAATAGCATCTATTATTTAATCTGTGGTTACCATCTACATTAGACATCATAATACATCATCTCAGTTAGCTGTCATCACAACCCAATAGAATATTATCATTTTAGATGAGAAACATGTACAACAGAAATTAATGTGTAGAGCTCACAGGCAACCCAGTAGGTGTTAAAACCTATCTTCAAAAGGATCCAGCACAAAAGAATACAATAAGGATATCTAACTTCCAAAATAAAGACAATACTTCATCTTTTGAGAGACCATGAAATCCTTAAGGAATGAGGAATCTGTAGGATGTACTGTGGCAGGAATGTGTCTTCCCTATGTCCTTTCTGCACCACACAACCCTCAGAGAGGCACGCTAGGTATGTGAGAGCTTGTTTTAACCATGAAAAGTTTCATGATTGCTGATTACCTCATCACATACTGGAGTCAAATCTCCATACATTCCCCATAGGCCTGCCCTTGGCAAACACCACAATTCCAGCACTTCCAAAAGGAAGTGTCTCCAAGGAAGAATTAGAATACTGTAAGTGAAGATGCCAAATATTTAAAAATCATATCTTTTCTTAAATTCATGTCTGACATTTATCTAGGAGAATGTGCCACTTGCTGTAATAAATTGGTCAGAAGAGAATGAAGGAAAAGCAAACTAACAATTCAAGAATAATAGGTCATTACGAAAATGAATTGTTCTGGAGAGCACATATAGGAAGGTAGACACTGGGAATGAGCCCCCATCTGTCCCTCCAGAATCCAAACTGCAGTGTGTGTGCGTGCGTGTGTGTGTGTGTGTGTGTGTAAGAGAGAGAAAGAGACTGCACGTGTGAGTGTGTGTGCACATGTGTGTGCATGTGTGTGTTCCACCTTAGAAAAGAGAGAGAGAGAGACATTAGATTTGTCCGCGGATCTATTGCAATGTCATCTGAAAATACTTTCAGAGGCCCTCGATACCACTAAAGTCCAAAGCAGTGCAGATACTCATCTTTAGAATTTCTCTTTAATTTTTTAATCTTTTTGAATGACTGAGATAGAAACGTTTTCTGCCCTGCAGAACAAAGAATTTACTCTTCTTTCCCTTATAAAGAATAGATAAGTAGACCCAATTTATTGATTTTTACATAAGTAATCCATCGATAAATTGTCTTCCCAAAACTTTAAATTAGTTTACTTTTCAACACTTAGTATAAGAGATTACCTGTCTCATTCAAGATTTAAACATTAATCATTGCCAATGTGAAGTTAAAAATTATGCCTAATTTCTGTACTAATTTGTATCTCTTTTGCTGTCAAATTGGGTATATTTTCATCAGTTTTTCAGTCATACGTATTTCCTCTTTTATGAATTATCTCCAGGTATGCCATTTCCACTACTTTTGGGTTAAGACATTTTCTTCAGCATATCCTCATAGACTATAGATAATAGCTGACTGCCTATTTATTATGAATAGTTAATAATTTTGTTTTCAACTTGTAGTTATAATTTTTTATATTCACACACAATTTTAATGTTTTTTGGTCAAATCTATTAATTTTAATGTATATTTTATCATTTTTATATCCAAAAAGTTATTCCCATTCCTAAGTGAGGCAGATATTAACCTACCTTTTTGTCTAGTCTTTTAATCTGTCTTTCATTTCCACATTTGACACTTCAGTACACTTGGAATTAATTTTTATGAATATGGGAGAAATGCATCCATATTAATTTCTTGCTCAATATGCTAATTTCTCAATATATTTGCTGCAATAAAACAAAATTCCAACTTTCAAAATTATGATATTTATTAAGTACTAAACATCAAGCGAGAAACTACAAAAGAAAATCACATGCACCCATCCGTCAAGTCAAATACCATCAAGAGGAAGCCATTAGACTGCCTTCCCATAATTTTCTTACCCAATTCCATGATGAATTTACTCTACTTCAGAGTCTGGCTTCCTGCCTGACATAGTGCAAATCCTGACTTGTCAACACATCAAAAATAGCTTTCTCTTAGGAATAATATATCTAAACCAAACTCACATAAGACTAATAGCAAAACCAGACGTCAATGAATTCATTTGCAGTGTCACAATGACCACACTCTCATGTCTCCAGGACCAGTGCATTCTATTTCTGTGAGGCCAACTGGCACATAGCTCAGAATAACAATAAAAAATGCCTGGGTTTGGGGGGCGCCTGGCTGGCTCAGTCAGTAGAGCATTCGACTCTTGATCTCAGGGTCATGAGCTTACACTGGGCACAGAGCTCATTTAAAAGAATACTAAAAAATGACGGGGGTTAAGGTGCAGATAGAACTTATTAAGATAATTCGATGAGCTGTCTGATTTTTGTTGTTGTTATTAGGCTACTGATGCTTTAACATGTAAATAATTGTATGATTCTTCGTAGAGATTTTATATGTACAATTATGTACTGATTTCATAACTCAGCTCTCTAGAAGCAAGCTAATTTCTAAGTTCTTAGGAATACTATTTCTTCTACCAAAACACTGATAAGAATGTTGTTTCTACTTATCAATTTTGTTTGTTTTAAACTGCCTGCTTATTTTTATGCCAGTTGAACTTTATTTTTAACTATGGTAGTGATTAAATAGGTTTTAATATCTGGTAGGACAATTTCATTTTTACTCTTCTATTTCAAACTATTTATAGTTTGCCTCTTTCTTATTTAAGAACAGTTTTAGAAGTACCTGAGTTTTAAATAAGAAATAAAAAGCATTTTGAGAGTATTACTAAAATTAAATTAAGTAAATATTGGAAAAACTGACATCCTTAGATTCTCAGGCCTCCTCATTCACAATTTATCTTATTGACTCAATGGTTGTATGTTAATGAAATCTTATTTTTTTTTTCATTCACGTTCTGCACAATGCTCTACTGTCTTCTATTTTGTGTAGGGATTATGAACAGGACTCTCTTTCATTGTAACATTTTTAAATGTTCAGTAGATACTATATTGTTTTACAGTATACAGTTTTGCTGGTATCTGGAAAAATTATCAAAAGTATCCATTTAAAATATTCTTATATACAGGCCATTTGTGGAAGTATCTCATTATGCTTTACCACTTATTCCCACTAGGTCCAGGTTCATCCAGATGCTTTTATTCAATGAACGAAGATTGAAGACCGTGTACCTGACACAATGTGAAACATTAAAGCAGCAGAGATAGAGTTTACAGCCATTGCACGAAGGGAACTTGTTCTAGTAAAGGGGAAAGAATGAAAAAAAAGAAAAGTAGATGAGAGAGATGACATTGCAAAGAGGAAGAACAAGTACCCAGTCTAGAGATACAGCTATGTGCTGCTTTACAAATTTGTCTCAAATCGCCCTGCACATCTTCAGTTGTAGATTTGTGCTTGGCTGTGCTAATAGGTGCAACGGTTGTATCTCATTTGATTCATAAAGTGTTGCATTTTTAAATGGTCAGCAGATACTATATTGTTTTACAGAATTATCATTCATAAAAGACTTAATGTTAGGCATCCCTGCTCAGATATCTTTTAATCTCAAAGCGAATGATGTATCTTTAAAATGCACAGATCCTACAAGAATAACAGATATCCAAGTGGAATAGAGGAGACTAATAACTGCCCCTTCTGCCTTCAGCAAGTTTCAAACAGTGATTGTTCACTCTGGAGTAAGGGTGTTGAAAATGTACAGTATTAGGAAGTAATACTAGCGCTGGAAAACAGGAACTATGAACCCAATAGGCTTGATAGATACTAATTATTAAAGTTTCAATGTCCAAGGCCTGAAGAATCCTGGCATTTAAGTATACAGTTAACACTATTTCCACCTGGGAAGTTGCTACTTTAAAGAGACTGTCTTAGTCGGTTTAAGCTACTATAACAAAATACCAAAGACTGAGTGGTTTATAAACAACAAATGTATTTCTCACAGTTCTAGAGGTTGTAACTTCAAAATTACGATGCCAGCATGCTCAAGTGGGGGCTCTCGTTGAGGATGCAGGCTTCTCATGAGTTGGAAGAGGCTAGGGATCTCTCCAGAGCCTCTTGTAATCTCATTATGAGGGCCCTGCACTCATGACCTAATCACCTCCTAAAGGCCCCACCTTACAAAAACCATCATGTTGGGCATCAGGTTAACACAGAAATTTGGGAGGAATATAAATATTTGGACCATAGAAGAGATATAAATCTTCTCCAAACAGAATAATAAAAAACTATCAATGTAATAGATACTAGCTTTTTTATCCTGGAAACAAGGAATTTTCAGATTTCATTGTACTTTTTGTCTGCAATTCCCCTTTTCTATATTCATAAAGCAATATACTCTTTTTTTAAATTTTTAATAGTTTATTTTCAAATTGGTTTACATATAACACCCAGTGTTCATCCCAACATGTGCCCTTTTTAATGCCCATTTAATGCCCCCTCTCCCCCCTCCCTCATCCCCCTCACCATCAGTTTTTTCTTAGTCTTTGAGAGTCTCTTATGTTTTATCTCCCTCCCTCTCTGTCTTTTTTTTCTTTCCCCTCTTCCTCTCCCCCTGGTTTTTGCTTAGTCTCACAAAGTCCACCTATTCGTGGAAACATATGGTATCTGTCTTTTTCTGACTGACTTATTTCACTTAACATAATACCCTCCAGCTCCATCCATGTTGCTACACATGGCCAGATTTCACTTTTTCTCATTGCCACATAGTAGTCCATTGTATATATGTACCACATCTTCTTTATCCACTCATCAGTTGATAGGCACTTGGTCTCTTTCCATGATTTGGCTATTGTCGAAAGTGCTGCTATGAACATTGGGGTACACGTGCTCCTATGCATCAGCATTCCTGTGTCTCTTGGGGAGATTCCTAGCAGTGCTATTGCTGGATCATAGGGTAGCTCTATTTTCATTTTTTTGAGGAACCTCCACACCGTTTTCCAGAGTGGTTGCACCAGTTTGCATTCCCACCAACAGTGTAGGAGGGTGCCTACTTCTCCATATCCTCGCCAGCATCTATAGTTTCCTGATTTGTTCATTTTAGCCACTCTGACTGGTGTGAGGTGGTATCGCAGTGTGGTTTTGATTATAAAGCAATATTCTCTTAAGTTAGACATTCTTCTAGATAATTTACATTCAGCTTTCTATTTTCACATTCCTTACATACTAGCGAGTACTATGGCAATGCACATTTGATGGATAATAGAGTAGTAATGTCTACCCTGTTGCTCCCTTGTTTTTACTATAAATAACAATTGCATGAAAATACAGAAAAAATTCCAGCAGGATGTAGGGAAATATTTCTGGGATATCATCAAACTAATAGAAAACTATAGTTGCTGACTTGCTGGGGCTGTATTTCTCTGTTACGTTATTGGCGCTGCTGTGCTTCTAATTTGAAAAGTGAACTGAAAATGTTAATAATGGGCCAAGTTTTGGGGCGCCTGGGTGGCTCAGTCGGTTAACCATCCGGCTTCAGCTCAGGTCATGATCTCGTGGCCTGTGGGTTCGAGTCCCGCATTGGGTCTGTGTTGACAGCTCAGAACCTGGAGCCTACTTTGGATTCTGTGTCTCCCTCTTTGACATTGTCAAATATCCATGTTCAATGGCTATTGGATGTTGCAGAGTAAGAATTATACAGGTTAAGTGGTGGTTATTAAATTACCATAATAAAGTATCATATGCTTGGACAAATGGATCTGAGTTTAAATAAATAAAATAGTTATTTCAGCCCTTTTTGTTTGCATTTTATTTTCTAACTATGTGTCATGTGAATTATAATCAATTTACAAGTAATGGTCAATACAGTAAATGTATTATACTATGCCACCTCATATAGAAATATAACCTCTAAATTATGGAAAGAGCCTAAATGCCCATCAACTGATGAATGGATAAGGGAAATGCAGTTTGTATATACAATGGAATACTACTTGGCAATGAAAAAGAGTTAACTCATGCCATTCACAGCAACATAGATGGAACTGGTAGGTATTTATACTGAGTGAAATAAGTCAGTCAGAGAAGGACAGATATCATATGTTTTCACTCATATGTGGATCTTGAGGAACTTAATAGAACACCATAGAGGAAGGGAAGGGGAAAAAATTGTTACAAACAGAGAGAGAGGGAGGGAGGCAAACCATAAGAGACATTTAAATATAGAGAAAAAATGAGGGTTTGCAAGAAGTGATGTTCCATGTTAAACTATAATTTGTATTTTCTTCAAATGTTCTATTATGAATTCTTATACGTCATTCTAATATCTTCAAAGTGAGGATATTTTATACAACGTAATAAATGTTTCCTTTTGCAGATGGAACTCTTCTCTCTCTCTGGTTTTCTGAATGTAGAATGTCTATAATATTCTATGGTAATCTTTATCATATACATGCTTAAGTTTTTTGTGTGTGGTGAATGTTATTAAGCACCACGTCAATCCTATATTTATAATATGTGCATATAAACATTTTTCCTCCTTTTGAATTTTGTATTTTGTATCTATATTGTTCTTTTGAAACAAGATACATGGCTTATCAATTTCTTTTCTTCCTGGATTTTTTCCACAATGGTCTGCCTTCTGATTTAACACTTGGGTAAAAATTAGGAGAATGGTATGAGGAACCTGGTAATTTATTATGATTCCATATCTCTTTCTGTTTTGAAATTTATAAACTCTAAAGAATCATAGAAAATGGCGAATGTAGAAGACATCCCAGTAGCATCTAAGATTTTTCATTCTTTTTTAAAAATTTTTTTAAAGTTTGTTTATTTTTGAGAGAGACAGAGTGTGAGTGGGGGAGGGGCAGAAAGAGACAGAATCCAAAGCAGCCTCTAGGCTCTGAGGGTCAGCACGGAGCCTGACTTGGGACTCCCAACTCACCAACAGTGAGATCATGACCTGATGTGAAGCCGGACGCTTAACCAACTGAACCACCCAGGTGTCCTCAAAGATATTTCATTCTTTATTGTTGAAGTTGTCACACTTTTTTAGTTAAGACTGAAATCTACATAAGGCTTTGCAGGCGCCAACTTTTTAAAGTGTCTAAAAAATATCTCAGATTTCTCCCCAGAATAGCAGCCTTACTCTCTCCCTATTTATCACTTAATTTTTGACTAATCATCTTCCACTTTACCAATTCTATTGGTTGTACTTTATACTGACAAAGTTGTTAATATTTACTTATAACAGACATTCCTATAAATGAAAAGAAGTCAGAAAGACTGAAAAGACACTACATCAGCAAAATATAAATGAAAATTTATCAAGATAAAAACATTAATATCAACTGAATTAATATACAGGAAAAGGCCTCCTCAAATTCATAAAAATTTTAAATAAATACATCACGACAAACATATTTACCCCAAAAGAACTTTGGAAATTAAAAGCAAACAACTACAAAAATTTTTAAAGAAGCAGTAAAACAAATTTTAAAAAACTCAAATAAGCAAATAATGTTGATAAAGTACTTATTAATAAAATAGATGTAAAAACAAGATTAATTTTCAGTGCTTGTTCTTTGAAGAAGTAATAAAACACAAATGTCTAGCAATAATAGTCACAGGAAATAAGAAGAAAGCACAGATAAATAAAATTTGGAAAGAAAAAGAAAGCGAATCTGTGATGCAATAGAAATTGAAATATAGGGGCGCCTGGGTGGCTCAGTCGGTTAAGCAGCCGACTTCAGCTCAGGTCATGATCTCACGTCTGTGAGTTCGAGCCCCGCGTCAGGCTCTGTGCTGACAGCTCATCAGAGCCTGGAGCCTGCTTCAGATTCTATATCTCCCTCTCTCTGCCCTTCCCCTGCTAACGCTCTGTCTCTATGTCTCTCAAAAATAAATAAACGTTAAAAGAAATTAAAAAAAAGAAATTGAAATATATGTGTAACAATAACCAGAACAAATTTTATGCCAATATATTTAAAGACCTGAAAGATCTAAATGTAATGGATTGTTTTCTAGGAAAATATAAGTGACCAAATTTGACTCATGAAGATATAGCCAACTTAAGTAAAAGACAACCTTTAGAGAACTTTAACTCATAGTCAAAAAATTTCATATAGAACAATAAGACTTTTTACTGGTATGTTTTACCGTATCTTCAAGACACAATTCATAATATACATAAAACATAAAGTGGGAAAGATATTAAACTGATTTCTGAGGAATAGTATAACTTTTATCCCCAAATTGGCAGAGAATTTATAAAATTTTTTAACTTATAAGTTTAAATTAAAAATCTGAATATTTTCAGGAGTGCTTGGGTGGCTCAGTCATTTAACTGTCTGACTCTTGATTCTGGCTCAGGTCATGATGTCATAGTTTTGTGAGTTCAAGCCCTGGGTCAAGATTTGCAGTGACAGTGCAGAGCCTGCTTGAGATTCTTCCTCCATCTCTGCACCTCTCCTGCTTGCACGCTCTCTTTCTCAAAAATAAATAATAAACAAAAATAAAAAACAGTATTTTCAGACAAAGTCAAGATAAGTACCAAAAATAATATATCATAACAAAGTAGTACTCATTCTTTGCAATAAGAAAAATTCACCATCATATAAAGCTATTTGTGTAATTTGCCCAATAAAGAAAAAAAATCATTCTACAAAATCTAACAACTCTTGTTGATAAGAACAAAAAACTTAGCAAACTAGGCTTAGGTAAGACTTCTTTCTACTGAAAATTACAGCAAACACTATATACATTTTGTATAATTATACTTTATCTTCTTTACTGATGAACTTGAATGAACAATTATCTATTTATATATTAAAAATAATATTGACTAATTTTATGTACTCTTTCTCTACTTCATTAATTTCTAATTTTATCATTATTATTTCGTTCATACTTTTTTTATCTTCTGTTTTTCTAGTTTTCTGACTTGGAGATTTTATCTCTATATGGTGATTAACTTTTCAAGGCTACCCATTTTCATATAATCATTGACTTTGTAACTAAATATTAGATTCTAGGGGCAGCAGGTGCTCAGTCAGTTGAGCATCCAACTCTTGATTTTGGCTCAGGTCATGATCTCATGTTTCATGAGATCAACAATGTGGAACCTGCCTGGGATTATCTCTCCCTCTCTTTCTGCTCCTCCCCTGCTCCTGTGCATGCAGTCTCACATTCTGTCTCAAAATAAATAAATCAACTTAAAAAAAATCCTCTCTCACTCTCTCCCTCTGCCCCTCTCCCCTGCTCATGCATTCTTCTCTCTATAAAAAAAAATTAGATTCTAATATGTAGTATTTTAATTATTATGCTATTATAGGGATTAGTAATTCTAAGAAAAATGATAAACTGATTCTCAGTTTTAACCAAAGAAGGAGTTTGTAAATTTGAAATATAAAAAATTTTAAAACATCATTAAAAAGAGTTAGAATTGATTGGCTCAAGTTAGAAGCATAAATAAATAGGATAGAATTTTGGCCAGAAAGACACACATAAAAAAGACTTGCATAGGCATACAGATGAATTTAATATTAGGTAAATTTGGCTTTTAAGCTTAGTGGGCGAAGGATGAAATATTTAATAATAAGCACAGTTTGGACATTTGATCATGCATTTGAGAGAAAAAATGCTAAATCTCTATTAAAACTTTACACAACAGAAGGCTTCAGATGGATTAAAGATATACCATAATAAAGTATAAATATGTAGAAGAAAACAAATGGTTTTATGTTATTTTTAAATATTGGGATGTAGAAAGTGTTCCTAAAGAGACTCTAAAACTATTATTTTTTAAGTTGTGGTATTTATAGCTTAAAATGTAAAACATCTTTACTTAAGAAATGATCTATGAAGGAATAACAAGACTACTGGCATACAGGAATTAAAAATTTGCAATGCGCAAATATAAAAATAATTCATATTCAATAAACAGCAATATATATAAACATATGTATAATATGTATCAATAATATACAAAAAGCGTTTCACTATATAAAAAGCTCTTACCAATGAATAAATTAAGAGTAAATAACTCTCTAAAGAATACAGAGCAAAAATTCTGTAACGAAAACTGAGCAAAATGCACGAGGGAAATCGACTTCTAAAAAGGTGCCCCTAGGGGCTCCTGGATGGCTCAGTTGGTGAAGCATCAGACTTCAGCTCAGGTCATGATCCCGGGTCTGTGAGTTCAGGCTCTGTGCAGACAGCTTGGAGCTCGGAGCCTGCTTCGAATTCTGTGTCTCCCTCTCTCTCTGCCCCTCCCCTGCTCACGCTCTCTCTCTCTCTCAAAAATAAAGATTCAAAAGTTTTTTTAAAAGGTGTCCTTTTTTTTTGTTGTTGTTGTTGTTTAGTCATTTTTGAGAGAGAGAGAGAGAGTGAGAACGCATAAGCGCACGCAAGTGGGGAAGGGGCAGAAAAAGAGGGAGACACCGAATCCAAAGGGCAGGCTCCAGTCTCTGAGCTGTCAACACAGAGCCCCACACGGGACTCAAATCCACAAACCAGGAGATCATGACCGCATCAGAAGTCAGAGGCTTAACCAAATGAATCATCCAGGTGCTCAAGAGGTGCCCTTTCATAAATACTTGAACATATGAACAGACATATACATATATACCCATTTATATACATATACACACATATATATTTATGTGCTATAATTAAAAATTACACTCTATGCATATATCTGTTGTAAGGAAATAGAAAACATAAATTCTGGCACATAAAGTATTATGAAACTATTAAGAAGAATGAGGTATGTCTACATCAAATTATTTCCAAGCTATTATGTGTTTATCTGTGCCTCTGTGTGTTTTTATATATGAAGAGAGGTTAAAAAGTAAGAAAGAGAGAAAAAAAGAGAGAGAGAACTAAGTGTGGCTACCTCTAGGCTATATATTGATATAGTCAAGAAAGAATGGTATCTCAGAATTCTTTTATTGTGTATAATACTGATTGTGTGATATTTTTATAATATGCTATAATTATAATTATATAAATAAAGTATTACTTTTAAAATATTAGATCAAATACATAGAATTCTATTTTTATTTATCTTATCCTTCATATCTAATTGATTCTATAAATTTTAATATCGGGGCACCTGGGTGGCTCAGTCAGTTAAGCATCAGACTTCAGCTCAGGTCATGATCTCTTCATGAGTTCGAGCCCTGCGTTGGGCTGTGTGCTGACAGCTCAGAGCCTGGAGACTGCTTCAGATTCTGTGTCTCCCTCTCTCTCTGCCCCTCCCCCACTCAAGTTCACTCACTCTCTCTCTCTCTCAAAAATGAATATTTAAAAAAATAAATTTTAATATCTTCAGAGATGGACATCTGCATTTATACATTTTGAATTCTCAAAGTCAGATTATTAAAATGCATGGGAGATGTTTAAAATATTATTTAGAGGAGCGTCTGAGTGGTCAGTAGGTGAGGTGTGTGATTCTTGGTTTTGGTTCAGGTCATGATCTTGTTGTTCATGGGTTCAACCCCTGCATCAGGCTCCATACTGGCTGTGTGGAGCCTGCTTGAAATTCTCTCACTCCCTCACTTTTGACCTTTCCCCCGCTTGCTTATTCTCTCAAAATAAATAAAACAAATTTTAAATACTATTTAAATATTTAAGGAAAGGATCATGCATTCTCGTATCCTTTGAAGAGTCTGGTAAAAAGTTATTATTCCATTAGTTTGTGTTTTTGTTTTCTTTTGCTTTGTTATGTTTTGGTGCAATTTGCAGGAAACATTGCAGTCCCTAGGAGGATATGATCACTGATATCTGGAGAGTATGAAATGGATGTTTTGCATAACCATGGAGAAAAGCTTTATGTAGAGCTCTGACGAACAGACAATGGTAGGAAAATGTTAAAATAAAAAATATATATGTAATTATTTTAAAGTCTTACAGAATATTTAATGTGTATTAATAAGTTTTTATTTATAATTAAATATCAAATTGTTAAAATAACTTTGCTAAAATACGTAAAATTCAATGTGTTCCTATATAATTGACTAATCATATAAATAATCAAAGTTCATTAAAAATACAAAATTAAACAAAAAAACTTAACAGCTGATTATTAAACCAGTTTTTAGATTATCAGATACAATGGCTAATATGCGATAAATATTTGATAAATGTTAATTTGAAAATAAAAATGATGGCTTGTATTTACTGAGTGCTTATTCTTTACCTGGATTTGTGGCAATTATGATATATGCATTATCTTATTGTCTCATCAAGACAACCCAAGGAATGAACTATATGGATCGCTGATCCCTGACAAGGCTACCATCTAGTGGCAATTAATTTAAGCTTTCATCAGTTACCTCAGAATTATTGTTCTGACACCTCAGGAAAGAAGGGTAGGGAATTCAGAGGGACAAAAATTAAATTGCTGGATAATTGATATAAAGATAGCACAGAATCTTAAGAATGCTGTAGTCTACTTCTACACATTCAAATATTCCCATTTTGAGAGATTGTGTTAAGGGATTTGAACACCATGAAAATATAAGATATCTAATATTGTGGGTACTAAGGAACATAATTTTTAAATGTTACTATTTTTGAAAATAAGCATATTATTTTAATTAAATTTTAAGTCAGTATCATCTAAACTATGTTGAATTCACTGGCCATTATATTACAGAATATTAAAATAATTTCTTTCTATGAATTGTTGGGCATAAAGGAAAAAATCTGAAATATCTATTGGGATAATAAGAAGAGAAAGAAGGTAAAACTACCTATCTCAACAGAAAACTATCAGTGTCTGTCAAGTGTAAATCTGTTGGTATTTGGATTTTTGGACACAACTTTTAATAAGCTTATAAATAGTTTCATGGCACGATCCACATCCCACCCAAAACCCATGCACTTGGATTTGAGCAAGAGATCTCATGGGACTTCACACTCAATTACAAAGTACTCTGAAGGGTGGCTCTATGCTGGTTTTCTCAATTAATTACACCAAGTGTCACCATGGACAGCTTGCAGCAGTTAATTGAATTTGACAGGTTAACTTTAGAGCCCTATTCATGGAATGCACTAGAGACTTGGGGTGAGCAAAAGGGCTGCCCAACGCAGAAAACAGAAGACTTTAAGTGAAAAAAAAAAAATAGCGGAGTCAGCATTAGGCAGCTTGGAAATATTTATCTCCAAAAGAAACACATGACCAGAGAATACATCCATGAGATATCATTTCATTGTTTTCATATTCTATTAGATGGTCCAATTTGCTTATATTTCAGAGATTTCTGTACTAAGATTTTATAATTTGAACTATCCTTAATAGCTACTCGAAATTAAAGTATCTTGCTCTTTCGTGTTTGTCATTGGCCATGTTCAAAGGCCACAGGAACACAATTTAAGTTCAAAATTGATTTTCCTTCTCCTCGGTTTAAAATTATCTTCTATTCCAATTTTTCTGATGTTTGTCAAAACATTAACCTCAGAACAGTCAACCTAATTTGAAATATCATCCTTGACTTCTTCCTGTACTTTTACTTCCTTTGCTTCTACTAATACCTCTCAGTCATTCTCATTACTTTTATTCTTCAAATATCTCTAAAATCCTGTTCTACTCTATTTCTCTAGTTCAGAATCTCATTATACTAGCTGCTTTAAAAAGCATCATGTCTAGGGCACCTGGTTGGCTCAGTCGGTTGAGTGTTTGACTTGGTTTTGAATCCTATCATGATCTCCAGGTTTGGGAGACTGAGCCCCACATTGGGTTCTGCACTGAAGGCATGGATCCTGCTTGGGATTCTCTCTCTCCCTGTCTACCCCTCGCTGTCTCCCTCTCTCTCTCTCTCTCTCCCTCTCTCTCTCTCTCTCTCTCAAAATAAATAAACTTTAAAAAATAAAAAATAAAAAGCATCATGTCTGATGTCCTTGCCTTCCTCGTCAGGTCCTCTCTGTGCCACTGCCCTTGTGTCTGTCTTCTTCATAGTTTTGATGGAGGTCTTTTTCTAAAATGCAGAACTAATTATGTTATTTTCATCTCTAGTAAGTAATTATGTTATTTTCATCACTAATCATTACATTTATTAAGATTGAAAATTAAATAGGTACATTTGGGCTAAATGCTACTGTATTAAGCAGTGCTCTACAGGAAATTCTAAAAATGCAATTTAAAATGTAAAGACTAAAATAAAATTCTAAGGAGACATTAAAATTATGTCTAACCTAAAATAAAGCATAAAAAGAGAAACAGAGGAACACAATTCAGGGGAAAATAAATAGAAAACAAATAATAAAATGCTAGACCCAAACTTATATCCATGATTAAATTGAATATTGATGGTCTATACATTCCAACTAAATGGTAGAGATTTTCCAACTGAATTTTCAAAAAATAAAGCTGGAAAACTATATGGTACCTATAAGATACGCATTTTAAAGATAAAGTCTTAGGTTGCAAGAAATGTGATGATTAAAGATATATAATGCAAACAGTAAGTGTCAGAAACCTGGAGTTGCAGGGCACCTAGATGGCTCAGTTGGTTAAGCATCCGACTCTTGATTTTGGCTCAGGTCATGATCTCACAGTTCATGAGTTCAAACCCTGCTTCAGACTCTGTGCTGACAGAATGGAGCCTGCTTGGGATTCTCTCTCTCTTTTTCTGCCCCTTCCTCACTCATGTTCTATCTCAAAATAAATAAATTAAAAAAAATAAAGCTGGAGTTCCCATTTTAATAAGAACAAAGTGCATTTACAACAAGGAGGAAAATTGGAGATAATGGAAGGCACTTAATAAAGATAAAGATAAAAAGAAAAGAGATAAGGCATTAACAATGATAAATATGCATACCCCCAAAGCAAAGTTTCAAAACACATCAAGCAAACACTGACAGAAATAAGAGACATACAAAATACACCATTTTAACTGAATATCTTAACACTCCTCTTTTAGGAACTGATAGAATACATAGTAAATAAAATCGGTTAGGATACAGATATTTTTAACTATATTATTACCACCTTGGCCCCATAGACATTTGTAGAACCCCTCATCAAACAAATGCAAAATACGCATTATTTTCCAAGTGCATATTGAATGTTAATAAAGGCACACCATGTATTAGGCTATAAAATAATTCTGAATAACTGTAAAAGTTGAAGTCTTATAGTGTGTGGCTTCTGGTCATGGTAAAAATTTAGAAATTAGTCACCACATTCATGGACACAGCATTTGCTGTTACAAATAAAATAAAATTAATAAATTAGAATTTATCAAAATTAAACCTGAGCTCACTGAAACATAAAAATAAGGAAAAGAAACACGACACACTGGAAGAACGTACTTGTGAGATATATCTGATAGAAGACTTGACACATGAATAAAGAGAGTTTTATAAATCAATAATAAAAAGAAAAGCAATTCAATTAAAACATGAGCTACATAACTAGATCAATGGGTCAGACAGAGAACCCTAAAGAGACCACATAAATATAGACAACTGATCTTCTATAAAGGAGCAAAGACAGTCTTTTAAACAAATAATGTTGGAATAACTGGACATTCACAGGCAAAAAATTAATCTAGACAGAGACCTTATACCTTTCACAAAATTTAACTCAAATAGATCACAGACCTAAATGTAAAATGTAAAACTATGAAACTCTTAAAAGATAACATGGGAGAAAACCTAGATGACCTTGGTTATGGTGATGACTTTCTAGGTACAATCCTAAAGGCATAATGCAGATTTATTAAATCTTGGATTTCATTAAATTTAAAACTTCTGCTATGGGGCGCCTGGGTGGCTCAGTCGGTTAAGCGGCCGACTTCGGCTCAGGTCATGATCTCACAGTCTGTGAGTTTGAGCCCCGCGTCGGGCTCTGTGCTGCTGGTTCAGAGCCTGGAGCCTGCTTCAGATTCTGTATCTCCCTCTCTCTCTCTGCCCTTCACCTGCTCACACTCTGTGTCTATGTCTCTCAAAAATAAAGAAATGTTAAAAAATTTTTTTAAATAAATAAATAAATAAATAAAACTTCTGCTGTGTGAAAGACAATGTCAGGAGAATGACAAGACAAGCCATAGACTGAAATAAAATATTTGCAAAAGACCCATCTGATAAAGCACTATTATCCAAAATATACAAAGAGCCCTTAAAGCTCAACACTAAGAAAACAAACTACTGTGATTCAAAAAAGGGCCAAAAACATTACCAGATACCTCATCAAAGAGGATAGTCAGATGACAAAAAGGGTATAAAAAGATGTTCCATATCATATGTCATCCGGGAAATTCAAATTAAAACGAGATACTACTACATACCTATTAGAAGGGTCAAACCCAGAACACTGGTGACACCAAATGTTGGTGAAAATATGGAGCAACAACAACTCTCCTTCACTGCTGTTAAGAATGTAAAATGGTACAGCCACTTTGGAAGACAGCTTGGCAGTTTCTTAGAAAACTAGACACACTCTTACTATATGATCCAGCTTTAATAACAGTTGCCAAAATGTGAAATTGCCCAACATATCCTGCAGTAGGTAAATGGATAAACCGTGGTCCATACAGACAATGGAATACTACTAAGTGCTAAATAGAAATGAGCTATCAAGCATGAAAAGACATGGAGGAACCTTAAGTGTATACTACCAAGAGAAAAAAAGTGCATATTACTAATTGAAAGAAGACAATATGAAAAGGCTACATACCGTATGATTCCAACTTTATGATATTCCAGAAAAGATCGCTGTTTTCTTGGAGTTGGGGGTAGGGATAAATAGGCAGAGAACAGAAGATTTTTGGGCAGTGAAAATATTCTGTATAATACTAAAATGATGAATGCCTGCCATTATACGTTTGCCCAAACCCATAAAAATATACAACATCAAGAGTGAACTATACTGCAAGCTATAGACTTTGGGCCATTATATCAATACAGGTGCACTAATTTTAACAAATGTAGGATGTTGATTTTACTTTTACGAAGGATGTTGATAATGGGGGGGCTATGCATTGGGAAGCAAAAAGCAAATAGGAAATCTCTGTACTTTCCCATCGCTTCTGTTAGGGGCCCAAAACCATTCTTAAAATCAAGTCTTAATATAAACAAACAAATAAATAGCAAAAGATTTGAGCAGCCATTTTATATAAAGGAAGATATACAAATGGCTATACATAAATACATATAAATAGCCAAAAAAGACATGAAAAGTGGCACATGTCATTACATCATTAATGATTATGAAAGTATGAGTTAAAACTACAGTATGATACTGTAGGCACTAAAATGACTAAAATAAAAATAATAACAGCATTAAATGTTTGGTGATGATGTGGGGGAACAGATATTCTCATACATTGCTATTAATACTGTATACCATACACTTACTTTGGAAAAGGATACCAATTGTTAATAAGCCATGGATACGGCAATTCTACTACGAGGTATTAATCCAAAAGAAAAGAATATATATGTCCACCAGAAAAAATATTATACTCTTTGCTCGAAACAGCTCAAAACTGGAATCAACTCCAATATTTATTAACAGGAGAATAAACTAGCAAATGCTTTTTCATACTACTAAAAACTGCTCAGAGATTTAGAAAGAATGAAATATAGATACAAACATCATTCACATCATGGATAAATCTCAAAACTTTTTGTTGAAATAAATGAAGTCAGTCACAAATAATAGATATTATGAATCCATTTATATGAAGTTCAGGAAGAGGCAAAACTCACTGTTGTGGTAGAAGTCAAAAAGTGGTTGCTTGTGGTTCCCAGAAGCGGGTCACAGGAGAACTCAAGATCATGGATATATTTTATAGTGAGTACAAATATTTATTAAAACTCAACATATTGTGTATTTCATTCTATGTAAACTTTACCTGATTTATTATCTATCTATTATATCTATCCATCTACCCCTCTATCCATTATCTATCCATAGATAAAACAAATAGGCCCATTTTTAACAATTTGTCAATCTAAGTAAAGAGAGTATGAGTGTTTAAAGTTTTGTAGGATTAGGGGTGCCTGGCTAGCTCAGTCCATGAAGCATGTGTCTCTTGATCTCACGGTTGTAAATTCAATCCTCATGTTAGGTATAGAGATCCCTTAAAAATAAAATCTTAAAAAATATATTAAAAAGTTCTATAGGATTAAAATTTTTCAACTTAAATTGTTGGTGAAATATTTATATGAAATAAGATTCAAAAAGTCTTATCTTTGCTCATCATTTATTTCTGTTTAATTTTTTTCACCACTGCTCCCACATAACAAAATCATCCTAGAGTTAACCTGATCTTAAGCTTCTGGTGAATCCATGTATAGGAGGACTTATCCGTATACAGAAAGATGCTATTTGCATAAACGTAGTCTTCATGTTAGTCTCAACTGGCTGCTGGACAGAATTACCTTGTACGTTAGTTTGAGATAGTTTTTGGAGTCATTCCTGCAATAATTTTGCTGCTAATTTAGAATATACCAACTAAACTGTTCTCTATTAACTGTCATTCTTTGTCATACTGATAAGTTTCAGATCATCAATGAGCTTATTCTTTTAGTACTCAAAGTAAACGTTTGGACTTTTTCCAAAAATAGATTTTTTTCAATTACTATTAAACTTAGTTCAAAAGTCTTTGAAATTTTAATTTATTAACATCACATACATTTCTATTATGTACAAATTTATACTTTATACTTTACATAATGGCAAAAGCAGAAATAATGTGGTCATTAGTAAATTAATTTCTCTGCACTTATCTCCATTATTTCTGTTAACCACTACTTGAAAGTCTTACAGTTTATAATTAACTATGCATTAATTTGTACTCTGTTTATTTAGTTAAGATGAAGCATGTTTCTCAGAATTCCATCCCTGTATGTTCTAGCTTAGAGTTGCCCAAAATAGGAAATTGCTTGGGTACTGGAAGGTAGAAGTAAAGCGGCTACCATTACTCTTTGAAGGTCATTGGGTTAGATGACCTGACAGACAGAAAAAAATGGTTTTCATCTTGTTTTTCTCTATATCCAACTCTTCTCACTGCCAGCCCTACTGATCAATAACAACTTAAGTCCATTATCAGATATTTGGCTGGAGACCTTTAAAAGCAAGAGCTTTGCAACTTGGACAATTGCCCTAGATTTTTTTCCTTAACTACTCTTATGTTTCCATTTCATTTGGTAGCTGAACATTACTAGCTTCTCAGAATCTCTTGTAATTCCTGACTTTTGGCCATGTCAGTTCTTTAATAGGGCGGGCTGGCTAAGTGGTCTCCCAAATCCCTCTTCCAGACCCTCTCCTTCTTCAGTATTTCCCATAATCATACAGGGTCTTATTCTCATAATTAATCCCTAATCCATAATTCTCACAGATTTTTTTCCTTGTTTAAATCCTATTGATACTTATTTTATAAACAACAAGGAACACTTCAGAATCTTACATAGTGTTGTTTGTAAGATGTTGCACAATATAAAATAAGGCAATTGTTCTACTACATTTAGTTTTACTAGATTTCTCCAGAATATTATTATTCCTACTTCATGCTACTTATGGATAGAAAAATCATAAATATTTTCTTTCCAATAAATCTAAGAAATATTTCAGCAGTAAAATTATGTAATTTAATTAATTGCATTTCAAGTGCAATATGGATTTGGAAACTTATCTTTGTAAAGCAAATAATTAATTGTGGAAAATTTTACTTGATAATTAGAAAAGAAGCCAAAGTTCATTTTTACAAAGTTTTAATGATTCCTTTACTTTGGACAATTTAAACAAAAGAAAATCCTTTGTTGTTAAGTTTAATGCATTTTTTCTCCTTTGCATTGTACATCCCTTTTTAACTTTCAAGGTCATAGTTAATACACAATGAAGGATACCTTTATTTCACCAGGGGACATAGTAAATGGTAGATTTACACTTAAAAGCAAAAGCTCTGTCTTTAGTATGGTGAGATTCAGCTCCCTTCTTAGTACTTCAATTCCCAGTTCTTTGCAGTTTCCTCTCCTATACAAGTATTCATTATCACAGGGAGGAAGTCTTGTCACATGCAGTGACAAATTGTTTCATTTATTTAAAATAGAGCCTTTGTATTTCACTCCATATGCTAATGCAAACATATCTTTAATGATTAGGAAAAGATAAAATCCCTACCTCGTAGGAGCAGAAATTTCTCAGCGTTCACAGGCTTAGAAGCAAACCACATACCGAGTTGCCAATCGGCTGCCTGAACAACACTCTCCCTCTTAATCAGTAAATCATTATGCCTATAACAACATCAACAACAAAAAGTTGTCCAGTCTAGTTTCATAACTTGCTTTGTACTTTCGCAAAATTTATTCCAGAAGAAATCCCACAGTTCCACTGACTTAAAAAGTCAGACTTTAGAAGTCAAAAAGAGTTCTGTAGTATCTCTAAATCAAAGCCAAAGCCATGTTGTTTATGAATTTGCTAAAACATGATTGTCAAATAGTTCTTCACCATTAAATTTTGTGAAGTTGCTTCCTAATTATCCCAGTTTGTTAATATGACAAAGCTGAGTTTATTACTTACTGTGGTAAGAGAAACTACCATCCTACAAAGCTTTGGCAGTGTCTTGGAGGGGTATACATACAGCAAGAAATTCCAGTAATCACAGTAAGTTTTGTCCACAGCTTTATAACCTATCTACTTCTAAAGTCTATAGTCTTAAATATACTGTATCATAGGCATCACAAGATTTTTTTTCAATAATATATGGAAATAATGGCCTCTGTATGCCAATATATGTATTATAAAAAGGTAAAGCCTTGCTTAGGTGTCCTTCCTCTAACCCTTAAATACATTTTCCAGCATTCTTGCAGATCCTTAGCTCCTGAATGTCACCAAGCTGCCATGTGTCTGGCATAATACCAAAGGTCATACTGGATCTGGGTAGAAAAGGCTAATGTGTCAAGTTACCTCTTTTATCTAACCAAACTACCATTCCTGTAGGGTGGTACATAGTGGTTAAGGAAGATTCAGCAGTGGATGAATTTTCTAGCTGACCTTTCATACCTACCTGAAGAACCACTTCCTCTGGGAAATCTTGGATTCTCCACCTTGAAGTAGGAAACCTTGCTATGTTCTCTCATGGGATTTGTAATTATCCAGCATCAAATTCTATTATTGTAGTTATGTGTGCATTGCTTTGAAATCCTTATCTGTCTGTTAGTCCTTAAGAGTAAAATATGCCAAATGAGTTTCAGTATCCAAAATGTCAAGAAATGCTGCTTGAATAAATGAATGATGTCATTTATTCTGATATATGAAATACTCATTCCTTGAAATATGATAATAGGGGCACCTGGGTGGCTCAGTCAGTTAAGCATCCGACTTCAGGTCAGGTCATGATCTCCAGACTAGTGAGTTTGAGCCCCATGTCATACTCTGTGCTGACAGCTCAGAGAATGGAGTCTGCCTCAGATTCTGTGCCTCCCTCTCTCTCTCTGCCCCTCCCCTGTTTATCTTCTGTCTCTCTCTCTCAAAAGTAAATGAGCATTAAAAACATTTTTTTAAAAAAAGGAAATACGATAATAAAAATAATATTAGTAATTGGAAGGGGGTGTTATATCCAGATGTTTCCAAATAGTTTCAGATTATTGGATTCACCTTAATGGGAATGTAAAAAGCATGATTCTCAAAATATTAAAATGATCTTTTACAGAAATGATCATTACATGTCAAAATTTTAGTTACTTATTACTTGAGAACCAGCAGCAAGACAAGAAAGTATTTGAAGGCAAAGAATTGATGAATCCAGAGGGGGAAAGTTATGCTGAATTTAAAATTTCAAGTTCTATGTAACTGGTCAGCTTTTTACAATAAAACCAAAACCTTCAGGATGGTTACTTTCTCAACAAGAAAAAAAATCACAGCTTAAAGCTTTTCTACAAATTAATCTCAAAAACTAAAAGACTCCGTAAGACTTAGGCCTTTATTGCTGTCACTCAAACAAGGTTACATTCTCTGAGAGAACTATGAAACACCAATGCAGCCTTATTAGAAAACCCTCTAGAACAATGGTACCTGTAGTTCTTCTCTGTGAACCATTACCAATCTGCTTAGAGGTAAGGAGGCATACCAGAATGTAAATCACTTATATCTCTAAGTATACTATTTTTTTTTCAGATAATATTTTCTTCCTTGAAAAACTTTCTTGATAAAGATTTGCATTCTGATGGGAGCTTCTTATCCCATTGTGAATCATATTCCTCATGGAACAGCAAGTCAAACGGTAGAAGTGAGAGTGCTTTCCAAATGTCTTTTGCCTATTCCAAGTCTGAATATACTTCTGAAAGTTTTCTTACTTTGTTTCAGAGGATGAATATGAATAAAGAACTTCATTAGACACATTACTTGATGGTGAATTACAAGTAACAAACTAAAACAAAACAGGATCACAATCTTTCTTTTCCTTAAGAATAACTTCAGTTCTGGGGCACCTGGGTGGCTCAGTCAGTTAAGCATCCGACTTTGGCTCAGGTCATGATCTCATGGTCTGTTGAGTTTGAACCCCGTGTCAGGGTCTGTGCTGACCGCTCAGAGCTCAGAGCCTACTTCACGTTGTGTCTCCCCATCTCTGCCCCTCCCATGTTCATGCTCTGTCTCTGTTTCTCAATAATACATAAACGTTAAAAAAAAAAAAGAATCTTAGTTCCTTTGAAAGAAATCCAGTAATACTGCAGCGGGTTGAGTGATGGCCCTCCAAAAGATATGCTCACATCCTACTCCCTTAAAGAAACCTGTTAATGTTACCTTTTATAAAAAGGGTCTTTGCACATGTAATTCAGGTAAGGACCTTGAGATGAGAATTATCCCCGTGGGATGGGTGTTATGTGATAAGTGTCCTTATAAGAGACACACAGAAGAGAAAGCAGACACAGAAGAGGTGATGCAAAACAGAGGTGGTGATTGGAGTTTGCCCTCAAGTCAAGGGAGCTGGCAACCACCAGAAGCTAGTAAGGAATGTATTTCCTTCCAGATTTCGGTCTTCTATGGGTCGGATTTGTGAGAGGATTAACAGTGTATGGCATTTTGTTACGGTAGCTAACATAACTACTTTCGTATGTTTTGTGGAATCTAAAATTGTGTATAAATCAACAAGTGAACTATTAACACCAGCCATGGTAGACAACTACCCTCAATTGAATAAAAGACATGTTGTCTTTGTGATGGATGTCCTGTTAAGATCCCATAAAGAAACCTCAGTTTCACTTTTACGACTGGCTCATTTATCTCATGGTGACATCAATTGGTGACTGCTACAGAGACATTTCTATTCTTACTGATTTCTCTTATTGAAATGAAACTCCTAGAACCATCAGAATGCCGGACTCAGATCAGATGAATTAGCTTGAATCATACAAAATTGTCATTTTTGTAGCTAAAAAATGGTTACATATTGGCATTTTCCTTTGGTTCAACTTTAGCGATCAACTTCAGGACTTATTCAAGGGAAAAAATGAAACATGGTCTATAAATACCTGATATTTTGATAATTATTCCCTTCTTTAATGAGTTTTGTCAAGACTTTTCAGTGGTTTAAAGTGGAATTCTTTGGTAATGACAGTGCCTTCTATGAATAAATCATACACTTCACAACACACTACACACAGAAGAAATAGAACAACAGATAAAAGAAGCTACAGAACCATTAGAGACGCCTGTTCTTGTTCATAAGTCCTCATCACTGACTGATTTAATTTTCTCTTGGCCAAAATAATCCTTATTCTGGTGGTGTTCTGAAATAAAACCATAAACAGTGATGCATGTTCAAACAAAAGTGAGGTCTGGTTCGTTAAAAAGTGCTTACCAGTGACAACATACACTCAGCTGGTTGTTTTTATGTAGGATTCAGAAGCAAGATATAAACATGAATCATAGAAAGAAAGGGAACTTGAGATGATTATCTTTGGGAATATCAAAACACTGCCACCCACAGGCTACTTTCAAGGATTTTGCTGCCTGTTTTACATAACACAAATACAGATTCCTTTTACCTCAAATTCCCGCAGTTCTACTCACTAATGGAAATCCCCATCTTTTAAATAAAAAACTTATACCATAATAGGCAAAATATGAGAATCTGAAAAATACGAAAGTTTTTGAGCCTACACTGTTTTCCACATTACATTTAATCTCATTGTTTTCTCCAATAAAATCCACCTAAAATATTTTTTTTTTGAATTTACAAATGGGAGATAAATTATAAAGTACTTCCCAAGGATATTTAAATATGGGATTCATGTCTCAAAACATAGTGGAAGTAATCTGATAGGACACTTTGGATAGTAAATATAAAATCATATTAAAATAAATATATCAAATAAATTACGGAAATGGAAATTACAGTACCACAAACTAATACTTAATATTGGATACACTCGTTAACTAAAATCACTTATTATAAATTCTAATTATATTTTTGAAATATACATTCTTTATATTTGGATTTTTAATTATATTTTTGAAACTCCACTGCAATTTGGTAGTATGAAGACAATATTTGGGGTCATCAGAGATTGTCATGTCTAAAAATTATTGCTGACATATCTAATTGAAAAAGAGAAAGCAATGTGTTCTGTCCAGTACAAAAGAAAATATTTTCTCTGAAAAATCCAAAAGCCAAGGAAAAAACCTGCTATCTTATCTTTCCATACTAATCACCCACGGTACTTTATCTGTAATACTTCTGACATCCTTATATTTCTACATGTAGTATAGATACTTATGTACGTGTTCTAACTCTTTCACTAGGTTATAAATTCCTTCAAATTAAAAATACAAGTATCTCAATTTTTAAAATAATATATGCCTAAATTACAGAAATGGATAATAAATAATACTTATATTTCTACTATCTGGAAATAACTGCTGCTAACATATTGCTATATGTTTTTCCTGTCCTTTAGAAAAATAAATTATAATATATCCTATTTTTACATTGCTCAAATCCCACCTCCATAGAAAACCAAGATCAATACATTGTATACCTTTCTGCTTTGTGTCTCTATAACAGTTAATTCGTTGATTTCTAAAAATATATTTAGCCCAGGAACACCCATTGATCATACAAGAAAGATGATATGAAGAGGAAAATTCTTCTGTCCCTAGGCAGCATTTTAGACTTCTCCAATTAAAACAATAGAGCATGCGGAAAATCATTGTTCTGCCTTTAAATTAAAATGCTTTTGTAGAAATAGATGAAAAGCATTTTCTAATCCTAAGGGTAAAATATCCCCTCAAAAACTTTTCTTGTCTGTTCACTAAAAGCTCTGGAATGTCCTCAAACATCATAAAAGATTCTATCTGATTAGTAAAATAACGGTGAGAATGAGAGACACATTTTGCTAGTACTAGAAAAGTTATTGCAGAGAGCAAGTATGGTCCAATTAGTAGAATTATCCAAAACTGAAACCAGAAACTCACTAGACTTAGCTTTCTGAGCAGAAGAACACTGTGACTCAGGAGTGCTCTTCGCTCAGTAAAAGGAACTGTATGTAAGGCTAACTTCTGATAGGACTGGGGCTTCTTCCACTTGGCAGTGTTATTCCAAAATTCCATCACCCCAACCTCCAGGTTCTAGGTAGCTGCCTTTTCAGATGACTTCTTCAATTTGAATCCCCCAAATCCAGACTGCTTTAGTGCCAAGCATCATATATATTCATTCCCCAATGACAAACTGTTTCTTCTCATGTCTTATAGAAAGTTAGACTATCAGGAAAGCAATGTGCCTCACTGGAAGACATATTCGCACTGCAGGCCAAGTGGATCCTAGACTCTGGTTATCAGGAACACACTCAAAACCTTAATTTTAAGGGGCGCCTGGGTGGCTTAGTCGGTTAAGTGGCCGACTTCGGCCAGGTCATGACCTCATGGTCTGTGAATTCGAGCCCTGCTTCGGGCTCTGTGCTGACAGCTCAGAGCCTGGAGCCTGCTTCAGATTCTGTATCTCTCTCTCTCTCTCCTCTTCCCTTGCTCACTCTATGTCTCTCGAAAATAAAATTTAAAAAAAATGAAAAAAAAATGAAATGGGATAAACACACCTGGCACGTTTCTTTGAAAAAACAAACAAACAAAAAAAACAACAAAAAAAGAAAAACCTTAATTTTAATAAGGATACATGTTACCTCTGTCATTTATCCAGTGGTCAGTACTGATGAAATACAATCTAGCCTTATCATCTCTCATGATTTACACCATTTAAGCCACAGGAAAACTCTCATGTCTGAGAGTTTGGGGGAGCAAACTTCTGTAGGGTAGCAAAACTGTATCTCACGCTGGAGAAGACTGCAGATGAAAGGACATTTAACCAAAAAGAGTGCTTAAATAAAAGAAAGGCAAATAGATTACTTTAAAAATCCTTCATTTCAAGAGACTCTCAAAGACTAAGAACAAACTCAGGGGTGAGGGGAGTGTGTGAGGGGGGAGAGTGGGTGACAGGCACAGAGGAGGGCACTTGTTGGGATGAGCACTGGGTGTTGTATTGGTGTTGTACCAATTTGACAATAAATTATTTTTAAAAAATCCTTCATTTCAGAAAGCTGAACACAATTGATTCTTGCATAAAGAACTATCTTCTCAAAATAGCACCGAGCATTCACTGTTGTAGAGGGTTTTTTTTGTTTTTGTTTTTGTTTTAATTTATTGTAAAGAATTATTCATGAATTAGTGTGCAATCACAACAGTTGCACCTGGAAAGTGAATAATACTTTGTAATATTAAATATATTACTCTTAAATTTGCATACATGTAGCTTGAGACATATTATTTCACTGGCAAGTATACAGACTTCAAATATTAGAATTACAAATAGTTTATATTTCCTAAATGTTCAAAAATATAAGTTTTCTAATTTAAATTTTTTACTTGAAATTTATAATTGGTTAAATGTAATGATATTTTAGTTCTTTATTTTAATAGGTAATATTAAATGCTTTAGAAGGACAATAACTTGACAACATACAATGTAACTTTAATTTTATGAATATTTTCATAACTTCATATTTTAACAAAAATATTAATATTTCATATACTTTAAACAAATTACATTTAAATTTTAATCCTTTACTTCATTAGTATCAACAGGCCACGAACACTGGGAATCTTAACAAATACATTGGTTTTACTGAAATAAAAGTAAGAAATGGAATAAATAATAACATTGATATATGAAATGTTATAAAAATAACATTCACTTGAATAAATAATAACATGAATTATTCATGTGTTTACTTATTACTCATCTAAACATCTCTGGCCTATCAACAATACTTCCAGAAATGCCTAGTAATGATTAAGTTCACTTATCTTTGATATCTTGCTGAATTCCAGTTACAGACAAGCCATAGTTATATACATATTTTTTACATTGTCTTTATGAAAGTATATTTGATAAAATAGTATAAAAATTTCTTATCTCTTTGTTACCTTATATAACTTTCAAATATTTAGACATTTAGCATACAGATATGTATTTCCTTTTTCTCATAGATGATTTCTCAAATGTAAGGAGTGGACCTGACTGTAATACACTTTCAAGTATATCAGCTCTTTTTCAAGGTAGGTGGGAGTGGATATATGAGTGCTCTAACCTATAACTATTTGAAAGTGTCTTTTTAAGCCTTCCAAAGAAACATATGGTAGTTGGGTATAAAAATCTTGAGTCACAACTTTTTCCATATAATACTTTGTTGGCACTTTTTTTGGCATTCATAATATTCAAATATTGAACATTTGAAAGTAGCTCATTTTCTATCTTTTGGACATTGGTAGACTTTTTTCTTTAATCTTTTGTAATATTTTACCTTTTTTTTTTAACGTTTATTTATTTTGAGAAAGAGAAGTGAGAAAGAAAGCGTGTATGCATGTGTACGCATGCAAACAGGGTAGGGGAAGAGAGAGAGGGTGAGAGAGATTCCCAAGCAGACTCCACACTTAGCACTGAGACTGAGGTGGGGCTTGATTTCATGACTTTAAGATTATGACCTGAGCTGAAATCAACTGTCTGGCACTCAACTCACTGAGTCACCCAGGCACTCCCCCATTTTTCTAATTATACTTTTTTTTTTCATGTTCTGGACATGACTGAACTTTTTAACCTGACATTATTCCAGAGTGGGTACAAACTTTTTAAAAGCAATTATTTTATCTGACCTGATTTTTGTGGTTCCCTTCTTGGGACTATCTTTTACTTCATTTCTTTGTGTGTGCTTTCACTTTCTTTTCTCTGTATTGGTCCCCTCTCCCATTCTTTTCATTTATTCCTCACTTTCAAGAGACCCGCTGTCATAACCCTGATTTGATTAGCCATCTCGCCAGATTTCTAATTAATAATTCAAAAGTTTTCATGACAATACAAATACTTATAATACTTTATTATTGCAACCACTTCTGTTTTTCTTTTTATTCTTTTGCCTTTACGTTAGCCTCTATGACTTTCTATTCTTGTTTCATTGAGGCCAGTAGGACTATAATTCATGCCTGAAGGAAGCTTATCTAAGAAACATACTTTTTCCATAATGCACATAATAGCTTTCTTGAGCTTCGAACACCAGACAACACTTCATCACTATGCTCCAGGGGCCATTGTAAATAGCAAAGTCATCAATAAAAGGCAGAAAAATATAAAAAGCATGACACTAAATAGATTGCAAAAGGCTATTATTTCATAGTAGGATAGACCTCTGCTGGGAATGTCCATGTTGGGGACTGAAATTTTCATTGCTCTGTGTATATCTGCAAATAATCATGAAACCCATGTTAAGTACTGATTTTGGGGTTATAAATGAAATTTAGAGAGAGGCAAATTTGCAAATATGCAATCTATGAATAATAATGATCAGATGTCTATTGTTTTTGCTTCATTTACTTTCAGCCTGTCCCCTTATTTGTATTTGAAATGCATAGTTTGGAGATATCATAAAGTTGAGTCTCTTTTTAAAAAACCTATTTTGATAATTTCTGTGTTTTTAACAGAAATTTAAAATTTAATCTGTCACTATTTAGTCTGGAATTTTAGTCTGTTATGGTGGAATTTTTGTCTACCATTTTCATATTCGTTTTCTGTCCTCTCTCTTTTGTGTCCTTCAATTTCACGTCTTCTACATACTTTTGGATGAATTAATGGTTATTTTTTAGAGATCCAATAGGAATTTATATAATAAGGTTTAGTAATACTTTGTATTATTTTAAAATAGTTTCTCCTAAAATTACAACGTGTATCTTTATTTTTCAGTCTACTTAGAGTTCATTTTATACAAGTTCTTGTAAAGTATAGAAACACTGCAATTACACAGGTCCACTTTCCTCCTCCCATCTTTTACACCAGGTAGGTAAGTATATTAGGCTTTTTTGTGCCAGTCTCTGTTTGCTATTGCTGCACGGAAGCAGCAACAGACATTTGTAAAATAATGAGCATAATTGCATTCCAATAAAAAATAATTATAAAAACAGGCTGTAATATGCTGACCACTGCTTTGTACTTTATGCTATAGTTTTCATATATATTATTTCTACATATTATATAAACACTATGAAACAGTTTAATATTTTTAAACTATCATATGCGTTTTAAACAAACTAAGAAAAATTAGACTTCATATTTAATTGCCTTTATACATTTATAATGTCTGGTGCAATTCTTTGCTTCTGGAATATCTGTTTTTACTGGTATCATTTTTTTTTTTTTTTGGCCTGAATAAGGTCCTTTCTCAGAGTTTGCAATGTAAGAATGGCAGTAATGATTTTCTTATTGTTTTTTTCACCTGAAAATATTTTTAATTCACTTTCATTTCTGAAAAATATTTTGCAAGATAGAGAATTTGGATAGACAGATTATTTTTGTGCTGTTTTCTTTTTCCCCAATTCACCCTTTAAATTATTTGCTCCGCAGATTTCCTGCCTTCATGATTTCTGATGAAGCTGCTGTCAGTTCAAATCATTGCTTTCCTGCATGTAATGTGTTGTATTTCTCTGGCTACATTCAAGATTTTCTTCTTATATTTTGTTTATCAGCAACATGATATTAATGGGTATAGGAATGGTTTTACATATAGTTATTTTTCTTGGGGTCTGCTTTACTTCTCCAATCTGTGAATTTATGGCTTTCACAAATTGGGAGCATTTTTAAAACATTACATTTTCAAATATGTTTCCTGCCCCGTGGTACTCCTCATCTTCTCCTGGGACTTATTAAACATATGGTAAATGTCTACCGAATTTTTTATTCTATCCTTTTTTCTCTCTCTTCTTCAGATTAGGTTATTTCTATTGATTTATCTTTAAGTTCACTATTTTCTCCGTTGTCTCCATTCTTCTATTAGGCTTATTCAATGAAATTTTCATTGTTTGTATTTACTGTGGATTCTTTCTGTCTGTCCATTATTTATGAGGATATTTTTCTTTACAATCACTGCATAGTTATAAGAGTGACTTCAATACCCTGAGCTGAATAATCCCGATAATTTGGTTTTCTCTGTTGATATTCTATAAGTTTCATCTTCCTGGCTATTTTGATGCAAGTAATTTTGGATTGCATCTGTGACATTGTAAATGTTATGTTCTGCAGACTCTGGATTATGCTGTATTTCCCTGACAAGTATTGTTATTTACTTTCATTTTAGCAAAGGTCATAACTTGATTGTACCCAAGTTATAAATTATGCCTCCCGGGGCGAAGCTAAAATTTCAGTTCAATTCTTATCTTTTTCTTGCACTTTTATGCTTCAGGAGTCAACCGCAAAATGTGAAGACACAATAAGTGGCTTCCCCCTCTGGCTGCCTCTTCTCTAGAAGCTTGTGGTCACTCCCCAAGTCCTGGACCCTACTTTCTTACTTTCTAGCAATTGCTGTTGCCCCAAACTCTGTTCTTTGCTTCTTACGTTGGAGTCTTAGAGACACTCTGCAGTGTCAGCAGCCTTCCTCCAGCATAAAAGCCACATAGAAATTAAAGTTTCACCATTTGGTGTTCCCTTTGGCCCAGGGCTTATTTCCCTAGATAATCTGTGTGCTTCTGTTCCCTCTCCAGTGCTAATGGGTAATTTGTGTTTGTTTGTTTTTTTGTTTTTGTCCAGAATTCAGTGCTATTATTTCTAGAAGGATCAGTCCTATAGGAGCTTGCTAAGTCATCTTAGACGCAAATTTCAGAAACATGAGTTTTTGTCTTTAAAATTTTTGAATAACCCCATTGTTTTCCAGAGTAGCTCCTTTCATTACACCATCATTTTTATGAGGGAGAGAATAATCATTATTCTTAATGAGGTCTACATTCATTTATTTTATAAATCTCTTAAAGCATTAGAAAGCAAATACGATTTGCAGATCTCTAATTGAAGTCTCACTCATTATTCTTCCCACCTGCCGAAACATCATTGCCTTTAAAATTTATTGTAATCACAGAGTGATTTAAGGCATTTCTACTTGACAGCAATGATAAAATTAATAGCTAAGTCACAGATTTATAGGATGAAGAAGTTTAGTAAAGTGGGGCTAAGATGGTTTGAGAGTCAAAATGCTTATATTGTGTCTTTTGTAGATAATTGCATGATATTAGGCAAAATACTAAATGTCTCTGGGCCTCAGTTTTCTCATGTATGAGATATATGATTAGTAAATCTTCACCATTATATAATTGCTATGTGCTGAAAATAACATATAAATATGATTTGTAAATTTTAAAAGTCATATAAATACTGTTACTGTATTATTACTGTTACTGTGTGTTATTACTTATGGTCGTGGAAGGACTGGAAAATTTGAAATTTTCAGGGTAAGTAAGAAGCATGGAAACTCAGGCAGGTGTTGATGCTATGGTCTGAAGTAAAATTTTTTCTTCTTCATAAACCTCAGTTTTTACTCTGAAAGTCTTTCAGCTGATTGGATAAGCCCCCTCCCATTATTGAGGTTAATCTACTTTACTTAAAGTCAACTGATTATAGACGTTAATCACATCAACACAATACTTTTATAGTAAAACATAGATTAGTATTTAATCAAATAACTGGGTACTGTAGCCAGCCAAATGGACAAATAAAACTAGCCATACTCCTGCCATATTAGACTATTAAATAATATGTTGGCTTTCAGTGTCCTAGCTCTAAGGAAGCAGTGAGGCCATCATAGGAAAGACTGAAGAAAAGAATTAACCACAGAACCCTTTGCTCAGTATTTGTCTGCTGCCCCCAAATGCCCGTATTTAGAATAGAAACAGACCTCCAGATAGCTGCCCAGAGCTGAACAACCCCAAAGGCTCTCTATTTCTGGAACCTGATTATCCAGTTCTTCCTCAATTCTGACGGGCTGTTTTCACTTGGAAAAGAGCACGAATGAGCGATGCGTACTTATTTTGACCTGCTTATAGTGAAACAATGATCAGAAGTGAAATGACATTTAGTTTCCCAGATTAATGGAAACTAAATTAGCTCACCCATCAGATTTGAGCCAGTTTGCATGCCTGAGGAAACTGCAAGAGAGGTATGATTAATTTTCAGATTTCTATGGAAAACTACTCAGAGTACACATGCCAATCTTGAAATGGTCACATAAGACATATTTTGCTTCAGAAAAATAATAAAAGTTTATGTCCTAATTAAGTATTCAAACCATGTGGAGGAATGGCATATTAATATAAATGTCGAATTAATTTTGACTAGGAAAAAATAAAATAGACAAAACAAGAACATATCATTAACAAAATAAGCCTGAAAACCTCCCATTATTTTAAAAGTGGCATTACTGTTAAATTTTTTCATAGATAGTAATTTGCTTATTCTACTCAGTTCATTCATGAACTAATTAATGGTTTCAATTTTTAAAATAAAATGTTGGAGAAATTTAATTCATGCAACTTAAGTATTTATCCTATCATTTAAATCTTTTTCATCCCAAATATTCAGATTAAAAGTTTTATGTTTATGGGGCACCTGGATGCCTTAGTTGGTTAAACGTCTGACTTTGGCTCAGGTCATGATCTAGCAGTCAGTGGGATGGAGTCCTGTGTCGGGCTCTGTGCTGACAGTTCAGAGCCTCAAGCCTGCTTCAGATTCTGTGTCTCCCTCTTTCTCTGTCCCTCTCCAACTCATTCTCTCTCTCTCTCTCTCTCAAAAATAAACAAACGTTAGAAAAATTTTAAGTTTTATGTTTATTACATGATCTTAAGTGTAAAATTATGATGCTATTATGCAAGTTTCTACTGACCAAGACCCTAATAAGGCCAATATGTGTTTTATTCCCTTAAAGAAAACCATTCTGTTTAAGTTAAGCCATCACATTTGTTTTTTATAAAAATCTTAATATAATGATTAAAACTGCCAAAATATTTCTCAAAAATGTCTCTAATACTATATTCAAGTATTAAGTATCATATCTTAATGATAGACAACTGATTTTTGTACGTTCATTTGGTAATTCACAACTTTCTTAAATTCATTAGTTCTTATAGTTGTTTGTTAAGTCTTTAGAGCTTCCTATATGTAAGATCATCATTTATGAATAGAGATAGTTTTACTTCTTTACTTTTTGGTTGCATTTTATTTCTTTTTCTTGCCTAATTGCTTTAGGTAAGACTCTCTATGTTAAATGGGAGTGGCAAGAGTGGGCACCCTCACTTTTTTCCTAATCTTAGAGAAAAAGATTTGAGTTTTTCACTATTGAGAAAGATGTTATCTGTGTGATTTTCATATGTGATCATTATTATATTGGGATATTTCCTTCTACTCCTAGTTTATTGAAATTTTTTTATCATAAAAGGTTACTGACTTTTGTCAGATGTTTTTTTGCATCAATTATTATGTGGGTTTTCTCCTTCATTTTGTTTAGTGGTATATTTATTTTTTTCCTATATTAAACCATCCTTGCATTCCAGGAATCAATCCCACTTGATCCTGATGTATACTTAACCCTTGATCAATGCAGCAGTTAAAGGCACCACCCCCCGCACAGTTGAGAATCTGTGTATATCTTTTGACTCCCCAGACTCTTAACTGCAAATAGCCTACTACTGACTGGAAGCCTTACTGGTAATTTAACACATTTAAATTTAAATTTAACTGGTAAATTAACACATATTTTATATGTTATATTATTACATACAGTCCTCTCACAATAAACGAGGCTGGAGAAAATAAAATCTTATCAAGAATATCATAAAGAAAAGCATTTAAGTACTATACTGTGTTTATCAAAAGAAATCCATGTGTAAGTAGACTTGCACATTTCAAATTCATGTTGTTCAAGGGTCAATTGTATAATCCTTTTAATATGTTGTTGAATTCAGTTTGATAGTATTTTGTTAAAAATTTTGCATCTAAAGTCATCAAGGATATATTGATTATTTTTCTTCTAATATTTCTATCTAGTTTTGGTGCCAGGGTAATGTTGGCCTCATAAAATGAGCTTGAAAGGGCTTCTTCCTCTTCAAATTTTTGGAAAAGTTTGAGAAGGATTGCTATTTCTTTTAGATGTTCAGAATTCTCCAATGAAGGCATCAGGTCCTGAGTGTTTAATTGCAGATTTACCTAAAGCAATCATAGCAATTTCCTGAAGGCTGTTCAGATCTTCAAAATGATTTTCCATAAATGACACATTAGACCAATATTCTTTAATAACTCTCCTGCTGCATATCAAGCAAATATTTAAAATCAAGAAAAATATGAACAAATAAAGTAACCAGTTGCTCATTTTTAAAAATTATTGTGTGTAATGCTCTTATTGCCAATAACTGGAAACTAAATATTCCTCAAGTTTCTAAAATTCTTGAAAGTATTACTTTAAAAGAATGGGTTTGAGTTAAACTGAAGTCAGAGTTATGTGTTAAAATTTTCCCCTCTCAATACCCAATTGATTTTCTTAAGACATTATTTTCATCTACCGAAATAAGTTTTTTTTAATTAATGATAACCCTATTTTCCTGGGAATCTTTTATCTTTGGCGACAAGTTTTAAATCTAAAAATTAATCAATGGATCTGAATACATATTTTCAATAGATGGAAATTAGGAGAGTCCTCCAATCCTGACCTTTAGAATGAATCACTTTTATGTTCCAGTGTTACAACAATCATAATATACAAATAATCATGAAAAGGAGATAAATTAAAATTTCAAAATATTTTCAGATCCCAGATAACATTAACAACCACATACTTTTTTTTTGCCTATTTCCGACTTAGAAATAACCTAGACCCCAACAGATCAATTATAATTTTATGCAGATTGAGCTCCAGGATTCACAAAAGCAGTTACAATTTAGTGTCCTCTATTGCTCCACATTCACTGAACCAACTATGTGAAAAACACTCAATAAATTCAACAGTATAGCAGTTAAAAAGATACACAGACCCTATCTTCAAGACTCAACTACTGGATGGGTACTCTAGTAAGAAAAGATGTCAATAAAAAGTGGTATGATAAATCCCCTGCTGGCTGTTATCTGTAGGGTGCTACATTAGCACACGGTGGGACACCAAATTCATTGGCACACTGTCTTACATTGGCAGATAGGCCTTTTCACTGGCAATGACATATTAGCTGTGACACACAGAACATAAACGAGTCAGGTAAATGAACAAAGAAATTAAGGTAGAATACTTTGATAGGAGGAACATTATGCACGAAGACATAGACCTAACAGGGAGCATGGTGATTTGTGGAAAAATAGGTTAATATTATTGAAAAATAACTTGAAGTGGAAAATAAATGAGAAGATATCAGAGAACTGAGGAGAGGTTTGTGTTTCATTTTAAGGGTAATGAAAAGATTCAAAGAGATGCCATAATGCATTTGGAACTTTAAAAAGATTAGTATGGATCCCATATGGAAAGAGTATTTGAGAACATAAAAATCAAACATAGAGATTTGTCTTTAATTAAATCCAGGATAAGAAAAAAAACTCTAAAAAAATGGGGACAATTGGGGAAATTTGAATATGGACTACATACTGGATTATCATATTCTATCAATGTTAAATTGTCAGAGCATGATAATTACACTGCGGTTATGTAAAAGAATGCCCTAGTTCTTAAAAATAAGTGATGGACTACTTAGGGGAAAACTGTCATTAAGTCTGTAACTAAATGCCAAGTAATTCAAGAGGGATGGAGGAAGAAGCAGGAAGGGAGAGAGAGAGAATTGATGTGGGAAAGAAGGTGAATGCACTAAATAATAATTAATGAATTGAGACAAAAACAATGTAGATATATATTGTACTATTCTTACAAATTTCTGTAGGTCTGATTTTTTTCCAAAAATAAAAATATTCTAAGGAAATAAAAGAATAAAAATTAAAATAATGATGTGTTAAGGATAGTCAGAAATAGAGAAGCCTCTTCTGGTGATCCAGGCATGAGATGGAGGTGTTTTTCTTTGGCCTGGATGTTAAAGAATTAGCTCCATCCTCCCTATATGACTACCCATCTCCCCCAACCTCCAAACACACTCACCCCTTACAAACTACTTGCATTATTTTTTCTCATATGGTTTGCTGAAAGCAGAAGTTACAAAAGATGATTTATTAACTCTAAACTAAAGGATACTTCTTACAATTAAAAAACTATGCACTCAGAAGATGGGCCTGGCTCACGGTGATTCCATCAGCCTGTCATTTCACCTTCCACTAATGTCTTCCTACAATTACTACATAGTTACGAAAAGTCAACCTTTCATTTCCACGAATACAGTAAAAAAAATAAATGTGGGTCTGGCATTGCCACTGTGCCACTAGTGATTACTGTGCAATTTTTTGGAGGGGTCATTGTTGTTTGTTTGTATAAATTAATGACAAAGACTTCCTTAAATTGAACTTAGACGTTTTGTTAATATACTGCCCACCACTATTGCTTTGAACAAGAGTTTAATCCATTAATAAGTTACACAAGTCCATTATTACTAGTAAAAAGACAGGATAAACATCTCAGACATTCAAAATTGCAACTGCTAAGCTTCTGTGTATGTATAATCCGTGTATGTACCAAAGGACAAATCATGAGAATCAGATCTTACAGAGTCTACCGGTTTAAATCAGGGTACTACCAGTTGGGAACGTAGTAATGAACACTTACATTGTATTTTCTACCTGCCAGGCATTCTCTAAAAGCTTTACTTAAATTCATTTATTATTCACCACAAATCTATATTGATACTATTATGATCATTTTTATTTCACAGAGAAGGGAACAGAGCGCAGAGTTTAATGTCACAGAGTAAGCACCTGAGTCTGATGTCAACGCCAGGCAGTCTGGCTGTTGATTCATATGAGGAAGGGGGAAGTGACTTTGTGACAGTTATAAGGGAACGACCTTGTCGCTTACATTTCTAAGAATGCCTCCCCCATATATCAGTATTGCATTTGAAATGTTAAGTATAACTGGGGCGCCTGGGTGGATCAGTTGGTTACGTGCTGGACTCTTGATTTCAGCTCACGTCATGATCTCACGGTTCGTGGGACCAAGCCCTGCAGTGAACTTTGCCGATAACACAGAGCCCCCTTGGGATTCTCTTTCCCTCTCTCTTTGCCCCATCCCCACCAATACGCACAGGCTTGCTCTCTCTAGACTCCCTCTAAAAATAAATAAGTAAACTTTAAAAACAAGTAAATAAATGTTAAGTGTATCTAAAATTATGTATCTAGTAATAACAACCAATGTGATTAGAGTATTCCACGTTGGCAGCCCCACTTAAAGCTATTATATGACCTAATAACTTACTTGATGTCTCTGGCCCATACAATACGCTTTTTTATTATAGGCAAAAGATCATGTGACAGTTTAAATGCCTAAAATTACACTGTAAGCATACATGTCCTTCATTCCACCTTTGCTTGCCTTGAGCCAGTTAACTTGTTCATTTACTGCAGTAAATCTTTAATGTTAGATCTTAGATCCCTAACATCTCTTCACTGAGTTTTATTTTATTAAAGGTTCAGACTTATTTAATATAGGCTTACATAACTAATCTTTCTGAATAGTTTTCCATGTGGGATTTGGTCTTTGGCTCGCACACTATAAATAATCATTTGTCACTGTTGACATTTTAGGGCTCATTGTAACAGAGCACAGTATCTATCAATGTCCACATTTTTTAATACAAATAATCCATAAAAGATGAAAATTGAACCATGACACATTGCTGGAATAATTCTTTAGTTTCCTCATCCTTTTTTATAAATCTTTACATAATATTTAAAAGCATGTAAATCTCAATATTATGACATAATGGGGTGCAACTTAATAGAATTTTTAAATATAAATTCATTTTCAAATTAAGCTATTTTTATGAAAACGGTATCAGAAGAGTCTCATAATTCAATGTCATAGTTACAGCTTATAGTGCAAAAGATACAAGGACATCATATTGCCACATTATCAATTTTTTTATTCAAAAAGTGCAAGAGACCCAGCTATGAATAAGACGTGTTTTGCATGTCCTTGCAAAGCATAAAATAAAGCCTAATAAGTACAAAAACAAAGAAGCAGCACTGGACATTAGAGAACCTGTTAGGAATATCCAAGTCTACATTGGGGAATCAGGAATAGGATCTCAGACGTAGTCATATGTACCTTGAGACTCAAAGCAGTTAGGCTTTGAATCTAGGCTCCAAAAGTGTATAGAATTATTCAACTTGAATTAACACAAAATAGTAAAAAAAAAAAAAAAAAGTTAAATGACTTGCACAGTGTCTGTAGAATTGGCATTAGAATCTTCTCAGTTGTTAAAGTGTGCAACTTATTTAGTTTGAATTCATTTAAACTGTAGGTCTAAGGATTTTAATTTCTAAAAGCTAAGATTATAAAAGCAGGACTTACACAAATACTAGCATATAGAGTTCTAGCAAAAAAATAAACATTCTTTCATACAAAGCAAGCAGCCTATAATAGATTATTTTTGTCCAAATGAAATTAGATGCAAGTTTGTGTTCATTAATACTCTGTGCAAGCTGAGTGTCCACACTCCTAGGAAAATGACAGAAAGGAAAAATTCACTGTTTAGCACTGAAACTGCCACAGAAAATTCCCTTCACCAAAAATTTAACATTCTCTTTTCATAGTTAGAGTAGACTAATAGGAACTCGGAAGACCAAATCTGTGTGATTACATGCAACCGTTTAAACAGAAAACAAAGTTTTAATTTATGGGCTGTCAACTCTTGTCACCTCCTCTTTAAGGAAATAATGTCCCAGGGAATCAGGAGTAATCCAAGTTAGTTTCATGGAAAGAGCATTTATCCACTTAAATTGCATTGTTAGTGGTAAAAATCTTGAGGGTCAGATGAATTATTACTCCTCTTTCGAATCCTTGCTCAGGCACATCTCCTAATACAAAATAGGTAATCAGTACAACAGAATGGATTCATCAATTATATTAATCCTAAATAAGTTTCTAATGATGTATTTTCTCTTCAGGGTATTGGATTTTTGGGCTTCTCCACATTGCTACCAATTTTAAAGGGAAATTAAAAGAAGCAACATTTAGAAAATATATGCCTTTTAAATTCTGCAACTTGGTAACATTTCTAACCTGGTAGAGTCATTGCTTTCTCACTTAATTCTTTCTGCATTTTTGTCCAACAAATGTTAACATTTTTCTTTTACATATTGTATATGTGATGATAATACTATTATGTATATACATACACACGATTATATATGTGTATGTAAGGAAAATAATAATTTCTTCAGGGTGCCTGGGTGGCTCAGTTGGTTGAGCTTCCGACTCTTGATTTTGGCTAAGGTCATGATCCCAGGGTCTTGGGACTGAGTCCCGCATCAGGGTGTGCACTGACAGTGTGGAGTCTGCTTCTTTCTCTCTCTCCCTATGCCCTTCTCCCCGACTTGTGCACTTACTCACCCTCTCCTCTCTATCAAATAAAAAATAAATACATTCTTTAACAAATTAAACTTCTAAAGGTTGTTTTAATGAATGTATCTCAAATAATTTTCTCAGCTTTAATAAACATTCTTTAGATATACATGATATATTTACTTATCAAAATGAAACATGAAAGGCTGTTTTGTCAGTCCCTCAACTCCTTTCCTTTAAGTTCAATTATCTTCCAACCCATTTATAAAAATATTATTTTATAAAGATGAACTTAAAAAGAAATGAATGAGAAAAGGGTGTGAAAAATAAGCATAGTTAAAAATTACAAGACTAACTGAAGGGAGCCCTAAAGAATTAAAATCATTGTAAACATATATATTTTTTTAATGAGTCGTACTTCCACACAGTATAGGAAGTCTTTCTCGAATATGTGCACTATTAGTTTCTAAAATTATAACTATGCAGAAAGTAAAACAATATAATTCAGAGGACTTAAAACTATTCACCTATGGGGCACCTGGGTAACTCAGTTGGTTAAGAGTTCAACTTCAGCTCAGGTCATGATCTCATTGCATCTGAGTTCGAGCCCCACATTAGGCTCTGTGCTGACAGCTCAGAGCCTGGAGCCTGCTTCAGATTCTGCCTCCATCTCTCTGCCCCTCCTTTGCTCTCTCTCTTCCTCTCAAATATAAAATAAACATAAAAAAAATTTAAAAAGCATTCACCTGCAATTTTTTCTATATTTAAAAAAATCAAAGCACTATTAGACTGTTAACATTTGTAAATGTCTACACCACTGAAGTAAATATAAAGAAATGTTTAGAGTTAGCTTGAAAAAATAACACTGAACTTTCACATATATAACAGAGCAGCATCTCTAATTACCCTAGCACTTTTAAACTCTACTTTTATTTTTTTAATAAAATAAAATGTTTATTTATTTATCTTGAGAGACAAAGAGATAGAGAGTGAGCAGAGCATACGCAGAGAGAGAGGAAGACAGAGAATCCCAAGCAGGATCTGCACTGCCAGCACAGAGTCCGATGTGGCACTCCAACTCACAAACCGTGAGATCATGACCTGAGCTGAAGTCAAGAGTCGGTTGCTTAACTGACTGAACCACCCAGGTGCCCCTAAACTTTATACTTTTAGAGAAGTGTGTTATGATTGTCATCTAAATAGGTTGGAAAGAAGAATAAAATAATCATATTATGTGGCAAATAACATGAAACATTCAAACCATAATTCCCAAAACAAGACCTTAGAAAAAGGCACTGAGCTCAAAGAAAAAGGAGAAGGTAATTGGAAAATATTAGCAATATAAAGCACACAAAAATATTTTACAGAGCCAGTGAATACTATTTGAATATTATTATTTAAATCACCAAACCAATAGGAGCCTACATAAAACTGGTGTCAGCCTAAGCTTGTCAGAGGGCTTCTATGAGTATAAAAATACTCTTTCCTTTTTCTTTACTCTTTATAAGAAAGACTCATAGGTAAAATAATAGTCATTTAAAAAATATGTTCTATTATTACTCAGCCCTGCTGAAAACATGGAAATTACACATTTGGAAATATCTGCACAAGCAAACATTTTTCACTATAAAGTGCCTCCATAGAAACATACCTATGATGAATCAGAAACTACTAGTATGTATTACATTTTAACATGTCAATTGATTCAACTCTATTTTTGAAATATTTTTGAAACTAAATATATATTTTGAAATGTTTCTACTTATACTTAGTAAAAGTATAAAAATACTATAGGAAAGGAAAAAGGCAGTTTTCCAAAAGTATATTTAATACAATTCCAACACTGTGGAGAAAACATACATGATTTCCTATAGTTTTATACATGTACAAACTTTGAGTAATTCTATTATATTAATAAAATATATATTTCAGTAATATTTATGAAACATAAAACCTCTTAAAAGATTATGCTTAAGGTCAGGTCTACGTACACCAGGAATTTGCAATCTGAAATGTACACATAAGATCAAGAATGCAGAGAGAAAATATATTTATGAAAATAAAGATAATTTCTTCAATATTTAAATAAACGTCTTAAAGAAGTCTAATTGTAATATACTAAATTCGCTTTAGAATGAAGGTTTTTATTTTCAAGTATGTAATTCTATAATAAATGGACTGTTTTTTCTCATTTCTCACTTTATCAGTATCTATCAGTTTTTGTCTAGATCACAGAGCTTCTGAACATTTTCTAAAGAATTGACTTTATTTTAGTTCCTCAGTAAATACATTTTTCCAAAAAGTGGATACATGTACCCATAAGCAAATTACAAAGTGTAAAGTCCATCTAAATCCCCTGGTTTGTCTACTACTCCAGTAACTTCAAACAAACAGTATTACATTGGCTATGCCTTTAGTTAAAACTCTGGCGACCAGGAATTCACACTTGAGAAGAAATGAGAGAATTGAGTTCCAGTGATTTATGATTAAAAAAAAGGGGGGTATATGTTCAAGTAAACTCATGCATGATTGATTTTATGTGTATAATTAAAAGAAATAATATATGTTACAGAAGGAAAATAAGACACATAGAAGAAATTCAACATATGACCTTAGACACATATAATAGCATAAATACTCCCGCTATACAGGTTTCTAAAAAAGAAGTACAAGTACAGTGTAGACCAGAAACAAAATATCAGAGACTCTGTCATTCTTTCTGTACATGCATGCGTCTGTGTGCTGTATATATAACCTTGATTATTCAAATTAAGGAAAAATCCTATAATAATTATTTCTCCAACAGATATACCCTAAAGCAGTCAAGAACCAGAAAATACAATATGAGTCTCCCCATAGACAGAGGCATTCAGGCAAATGTAAAATGATATAGTATAATGAACAATGTTATCAGCACCTAAACCAGTTCTCTATGTCTTATTTTCCTTATGTAATGTATATTCTTTTCTCTTAGCTATGTCAAAAACTAACATTAATGGGGAATGATTTCCATTAAATACAGGAAGTTATAACCACAAGCTCTAAAATGTTTGTTAAATTAATAATTATTTAAATGGTACAATACAAAAAAGGCTTAAAAAGACTTATAGTAGAGTTGCAAAGCTATTGTAGTATAATTTAGCTTTATATCATCTTCTTAGTTATCTTTATGCATAAATTCTATCATTTTCTACCTGATGTTCAAAAGGGAATTTTTATGCTGTGAACTACAAAGGAGGGCATTTTAAGAATTGTTGAAATATTGCTGTGCAGAGAGAACATCAAATCAAACAGAAATAATGTCACTAAAATATGTACCACATGTGCATCAATATATTGCCCTGGTTTGCATGACTGACTCCTACAGAGCACACTCCAGTAACCATGGGTTTTTGAATATTAAGTCTGCGAGGACTAATTGCAATTTATTGAATACGTCAGTGAAGCAGAACTTCAGTAAATCAAGTCCAAGTAGTAGGTAGGTTATAGCATTTTTTTCCCTGTTCTTTTAACCAAATGACAGTTTCTTCTTTCAATCAGCGAAAGTTACAAATAGTCTAGCAACTCGTTGCGGCAGAAGAGTAATGGTTGAAAGACCAGATGATCCTGTTTTATGACCCTTGGCACAAAGATTAAACCCTCTATTTCCAGCAATGCACAATTTCATGCTCTTTCAGGGAGCGTGACCCTGAACTGAACTTCTTCAGACTGTTCAGTTCCATCTGAATGTATAAGAGTTACTGACAGTCTGAAGCGTGTAATGAAAAAAAAAATAATGGAGGGACAGCTGTTTGCTTTCACAGCCCTTCAATTGATGTTACAAGAGGAAAAACTGTGGGGTTGGTGGATTCAGAAGAAAATGAGTAGGGATTTAACATTTGCAAAGAGGAATCCTTTTATTATGTACTGATTTGGAGTAAAACTCTAGCAGTGACATCAAATTTGTGACAGTTTTCCCTGAAATGCAGAAAGGAACATAACTAATTTTCTAGTAGCTGATTGTGTTATGTTTATTTGGGCACCTGATAAAATATTATGTATTATTATGTTTTAATCTAATACCACTAGAAATCTATAGGAAAATTTCTTAAAAATGGGAAAACCTGTAAAATTATCAATTTGGGATAGGATTATTTTACATTTCTTATAGAAATATTTTTAGTTTTAAATCGTTACATTGGAGAATATATTGAGTTCTTTGTATTAGGAATTAAAATATAGGTTATAAAACTTATAGGTTGTTTTAGGTGCATGTATAGAATCTTTTATTTTAATATAAATGTAATAATACAGAAAATGTGCCCTTTTTTGAGAAAAAGTTTCAGGATACCCTACTACAGCATAATAGGCAACAAAATATGACACAGATTCCATCAAAACTAAGAAAAAATAAAATTTCACAACGACAATTATCATTGAGCTTTATAACTTAAATCTATGGAACATAGCATTTAAAACTTTGGAGAAGAGAAATTTAAAATGCTAAAATTGCTTGCACAGTTCTGAATTGAAACATGAACTTCTTGAAGGGTTTCTGGAGGATAAAGCACTGTCTCTGGAACAAAAACAGGGACTTCCTCCCTCAATTTAAAGACACAGCCCAGCAGTTGTCAATTACATTCACAAAAATGAAATAATAGTGGAACTGATATACTTTATTGGCTCATGTACTTTTTTTTTTTTTAACATTTTTCTTTTATTTTTGAGAGACCTAGAGACAGAGCGTGAGCAGGGGAAGGGCAGAGAGAGAGGGAGACACAGAATTCGAAGCAGGCTCCAGGCTCTGAGCCGTCAGCACAGAGCCCGATGCCGGCCTCGAACTCACAGACCTCACGTGAGATCATGACCTGAGCTGAAGTCCACCGCTTAACTGACTCAACCACCCAGGCGCTCCCCGCTCCATGTACTTTTAAAAATTATATCGTTTCAATTAGTATAAATGGTAACATTAAACAAAGTTAACCTTTACTCACAGGGATAGTAATTTTGTTATATGAGAGCTAAAAACTTGGAGAAAAAGCAATTGAACTTTGACAATTCATGTTAAACAGAATAAATGACTTCTCGATTTATTAATACAAAGCCAACTAGTTCTAATTTTCTTTCACTCAGTCAGGGTAATATGATGTTAAGTATTACCCATTACATCTCAGGATGATATAATCACAGATATCTTTGTACTATCGTTAAAGTTAAAATGGTTAGAGAAGACATATGTAACCTGACTTCAGGTCAGACACATGGTCTAGACTTAGCCAATCAGAGTTCCCTGGTTTACAGTGATAGGTCCAAGAGATCACGTGATCCCAACAGCCAATCATAGTCCCTCAATGAAAAATGATATATGCAAGTTAGAGGTAAAAGTTTCTCTTAATATTTAATTGTAATGAGTAAGGACCATATAATGCTAGAGCTGTCAGAAGACATTGTCTCTGTCTCTCTAGTGTGTACTCACAGGCATCACACACGCAAACCAGATTGGGGAGGGACAGGGTGGGACTCAGAGATTTAATAGCAACAACAAAAATTCTGGGGCACATGGAGTTTTAAACCTTAAAAATACTAACTCTATGCACAACTCATTCTTACTTAAGTTCTGAATTCACTAATAAAATTCTTATCTTTCATCTTGAAAGGTGTTTTAAAAAATTGATCTCTAATTTTCAAGACTTCAAGATTTCTTTTGTAAAGTGTGTTTGTTTTTTTGGCATGTTTACAATCCAGGAAACAAGTCATAATTGAGAGTATGTGATTTGTACCATTTAGAAACCAAAACCCAAAAATAAATCACACACACACACACAAAAAGAAAACCCTAAAGAACTGGAACTAAAAATAAATATACTACTAATAGTCTAAAGATCACTGCTTTTTAATATAAGCATGTCTGAACTTTTAAAAGATTGTTTTTCAGGGCCTGAGGTAAATTGACATTTTCCCTTCATTTCTGAATGCCAGTTTTACCTCCTTGGTATTCTGCAATCCACTTGCTTCATTTTTTCCTTCTTACACACATACACACACACACACACACACACACACACACACACACACACACATCCTGAAAGGGCTCTGATTCTTTCCCAGCAAATTCAATATCCAATATTATACATTATATGTGTGTGTATAAATATATATATGAAAATCAGAATATAATGGACTTATTTTCACCACTCTCTGCTTCAAAAACACATGCCATATCTAGATATTCTAATATGTTACTTAATACAAAGTTCAGATGCAACTATCTGTAAAATAACACCTTGATACAGTGTTAAAATATGGTCTGTTCATGTGAAAAAAAAATCTGTTAGAAATAACAAGTACAGATAGAGCAATTGGTTCAAACACGGTAAATATTCATCCACTGTAAAATTTAGAAGTGCAGTTAAAATCATCTGGGCCTTTGAATGATGTTTTAAAACATCTGTTTAAAATGTTGTGATTTCAAACCAACTCCTGCTTAAAATATTTTAAGATAATTTGCTTCTTTAAGCATAGGAATAAGTTCAAAGAAAACTTTCCAACTGCATAATTATTCAATAATTGTGGAGTAAATGTAACAATTCATTTATATAAATGGAGTTAAAGGACAACCAAAGGATTTTAAAACTGAATCATGTGCTAAGCCAATATTTGACAAGTATACGGACTCCTCCAGTGGTTCAGTATTAAATGAAAATCAGTATTAAAATCTCAAACTGCGTATTTTGTGGTCATATCGAAAAAGGCAAAAATAATCTTCTCTGCTTCAATCCAATGCTGTGACTTTTTGTTAACTACCTAAATAAAGGTCACACAGTTTTTCTGTGTCCATATAAAATCTATATAATCACTTTTAGTTTGTATTTAGTACATCATAAAGTAGTAATGAAGTAACTATAGAAAATACTTCAAAGTAATCTGTGTTTGTCTTTTATCACTTAGGCTCTAGTTAGGAATTCAGAAAGCACTCTATTTTAAAGAAAGATAATTTTAACACAAAGTACTAGTTTAAAGGTATCAGAATATTGAAAAAATAAAACATTGAGCTAACACAACTACTATCCTTAGGATTTAGGGAAGAAATAAAACAGTTTGAGGGAGACGAGAAAGACGTACAGAGGACTCCATAGAGTAGGTTCTCTGAATTACAAAGACAGAATTTTTTTAATGTTTATTTAATTTTGAGAGAGAGAGAGAGAGAGCACAAGCCAGGGAGGAATAGAGAGAGAGGGAAACATAGAATGTAAAGCAGGCTCCAGGCTCTGAGCTGTCAGCACAGAGCCGGATGAGGGGTTCAAAACCAGGAACCGGGAGATCATGACCTGAGCCAAAGTCAGATGCCTAACTGAGCCACCCAGGTGCTCCAGGACAGAATTTTTTAAGTTCCTGAGCAGCTAAGAGTAAGGGCTGAGACTTCTGTGTTGGGACAAGTCTGGCTGGCCGGCTGGCTCTTAGGAAAGGTCTTAGCAATTCCCGCTGGCTCTTAGGAAAGGTCTTAGCAATTAGTTCTAGGATTACCAAAGAAGCTGGCTACTATAACTCTGCTGTTGCCAGAGCAGGAAGTTACTGCTAGGGTCACACTAAAAGAACAACAAACAGGCGAAAGCTCATTCCTCTCTCTTGCCATCCAGTGTCCTTTTAGTGCTTGCTATTTATAGAGCACAATAGGATTTTAGCCAACAAAGGGGAGATGAAATCTGTAGAATCCTAGGTTCAGAATCACAAAGAATGGTATTTTGGGAGCTAAAAAACAAGAGCTTAATTATACTGGCATTTTTAAGCCATCCAAAATCTTTAAATAAGAATGTCAAGGAATAAAGATTCTTATAAATCTAAAAGAAATATTTTTATGGTTGGTGTCTTCATTTCTCTTTATGTTGTGAGATTGTTTTATTTAGTGTTGTTTTCTTTTTGCTTTACAAATTATTTCTAATGATGATGATAGGATCAATTAGGGCTCAACCAGAAAAGCAGAAATGCTAAGTCATTATGACTCTTGGTTAAACCCTCTAAGACTGGGCTTTTTGTTTCTGTTGCTGGACCTTCAGGTACATAGGGTGGCAGCAAAGAAGGAGAGATGAATGTAACATGGGGAGAGCAAGTACAGACTTACACCCACAACCATGATCTGCAACGCCTGAGCACATCTGAGCTAGGAACCAAAAGCATAGACTGGAACCCTTGGATGTCCTGTAGAAGTTGTCGCCCTTTACAGTGCCACGCAATCTCAAAGCCACGAGTCCCAAGAGCTGGAGATCCAAGGCAAGGAGCTGTGGCGGCATGCCTGATGCTGCCCCACACTGAGTGAGCCAGCAGATGAGGGATAAAATATGCCAATGCTGCAAAAGCATCTGCTCAGATCCTCTGATCCTAAAGTCAGTACGGTTTTACTCCCCTCCTCCCCACAGGGTAAAAATATTTCTTCTATTTAATAGATCATTACAGAGTTCAAAAGCAGCACATACACAGAAACAGATTCCTTCAGAGGAAGTAGAAACACTTTTGGAGGTCAATGGTGTTCAAAATTGAAACGGTTGTAGGAGAGCTTACAGATTTAGACTTGAAACAATTACTCCTAGTTGCTTTAATAATAGTAGACCTAGAAAATATTTGAGATATGTCCTCTTAATTGCTTTAGAACAGTTTTGATCATTTAGTAGTCTAAGTCAGTGATTCACACAAAAATCATTCAGTGCAATTGCAAAAAATAAACACGGTCTTATTTTATAATGTCTTTGTATAGTATCTGTATGTTTTAATATTAAAATAAAATTATATAGACATATCTAATTTGATTTTACATTATATGCATTTCAAATTAGATAAAATATATTTCTATATTACAAATCAATGGAAATAAAAATGTTTTCATAAAAATGTTTTTCCCCCAGCTGAGAATATGCAGGTGATATTTCAAGATACTATAAAATTTTTTTTGATGTTTGATTTTATTACTTGTTATTTTTAGAGATCTATTTTTAAGTAGCTCTTCAAACGGGAGCTTTTTAAGAAAGTCCCCAAAAGGGTATTAAGAACGATAAAATAACAGTTTTCTCTTCATGCAAGACTCTACAATTATCTGTGTTTTAAAACCTTAAGCTCTAGTGACTACACAGTCTCAGTATTATACTTTGCTTTCTATTTAAAAAAAAATCACTCAAATCCACTCTTGTGAAACACATTTACTATGCAGTTTTCTTCTTTAATATGGACCCTGACTTCCATTCCTACAGAACTTCAGGGCAACCCTTCTGAGAATACAGAATATTCTAAATTGATCCTACCCCATTTTATTTTTGCACTTCTGTTCTAAGGAATCTGATATAGTTTCCAGGCTTCTCACCACCTCATTAAAAATTAGTGGAGGCAATGTCAGCAGGCATACCACCTTACAAATGCAGGTCCAACTTTGTAAATTAAACATGCTTTGGGCGTATGTATTATTTATTCCTGTTTGCTTTCAGGTGTCAGCATGTGCATGCTGACTGGCACTCCCTTTACATTTGGAAGTTCTCTGGAATTTGGGGAAAATACAAAAAATGACTTCTATATGAATCAGGATTATTAATTATGTAAATCAAGTTACCATGTCAGGGCAAAAAGAAATTAAAGGCACTGTAAGAAGCTACTCCAAGAATCTCTTAGCAGGAAAAAAAAAGAAAATTAAAGAAAAAAATCAGTCTTTAACAGGTAATCCCACTTAGCTACAAAGCTTTCATGCAACAAATAAAAGCTCTGTTTGTAAGGAAGTTTCTCCTTCCTACTCTCACAGCAATTAGCTTTCAAAGTATCATTTGCAATAACATCCTGGAGTAAATGAAGCTAGAATTCTTTTTGATGTGTGTGTGTGTGTGTGTGTGTGTGTGTATGTGTTTTCAAAAGAACTAAGCTCCTGGAAAAATAAGCAATAGTAAAGGAACCGTCAATAAATTTTCGTAAGTGACATCCCAGGATTCTAAGATAGTTTTGGTGACATTACTTGAGGTTAGGGTTTATACAAACCAAATTCATGCTCCCCTATGGACAAAAAAATGAGGGCAGCAAGCAGAAACAGAATAAATCAGAAAGCAGCAAAAGGGACTAGCTAAAGAATGTTTGCTCAACTCCAACCTCTGGCCCAACATTTTATTAGTCTGATATGTTGTTTATACATACAGTCAGTGATTATATAGTCTACATATTGTATTATTATGTATTATATATAGATAGTAGATTGATTTTATATGTATAGCAAAATTATTAGCACAGTAAGTGTAGTTAACATCTATCACCTCACAAATTTTTTCCTGTCATGAGAACTTTTAAGATCTACTCTCTCTTAGTAACTTTCAAAGATATAACAGTATTATTTTAAATATTTATTTATTTATTTTGAGAGTGAGAGAGCAAGTGCCAGCAGGGGGGAGGCAGAGGGAGAGGGAGAGAGAATCCCAAGCAGGCTCTACACTGTAGCACTCAAACTCAAGCAAACCGTGAGATCATGACCTGAACCAAAAGCAAAAGTTGGATTCTTAACCAAATGAGTCACCTCCGCACGCCTATACAATAGTATTTTTTATTTTTATTTTTGAGAGAGAGAGAGAGAGGCAAAACCAGAGGGGACCATGGAATCTGAAGCCATCCAACAGCCAAGAGCCTGATGGCCTGATGCTGGGCTTGAAGACACAAATCACGAGATCATGACCTGAGCCAAAGTCAGACGCTTAACAGACTGAGCTGCCTCACACCCCTATACGATAGTATTTTTTATTTTTATTTTATTTTTTAAAAATATTTTTTAACATTTATTTATTCTTAAGAGACATAGAGACAGAGTGTGAACAGGAGAAGGGCAGAGAGAGAGAGAGGGAGATACAGAATCTGAAGCAGGCTCCAGGCTCTGATGAGCCGTCAGCACAGAGCCCCACGTGGGGCTCGAACACCCAGACCATAAGATCATGACCTGAGCCGAAGTCGGCCACTTTACCAACTAAGCCACCCAGGCGCCCCTATTTTTATTTTTGAGAGAGAGAGAGGCAAAACGAGAGGGGAACATGGAATCTGAAGCCATCTAACAGCTGAGAGCCTGGTGGCCTGATGCTGGGCTTGAACACACAAACCATGAGATCATGACCTAAGCCAAAGTCAGATGTTAACAGACTGAGCCACCTTGCACCCCTATACAATAGTATTTTTAACTGTAGTCACTATGCTGTACATGTGTTCTGGAACTTATAATGGGAAGTTTATACCTTTTGATCACCTTTACCTATTCCACCCACCTCCTACTCCCTGTCTTTTACAGTCACCAATCTGTACTCGGTTTCAACAAGTTCAGGTATATTTTATGTTCCATATACACGGGAAAACATACAATATTTGTTTTTATCTCATTTCACTTATCATAATGACTTCAAGATCCACCTACACTATTGTAACAGGCAGGTTTTTCTTTTTATTTATGGATGAATAATACTCCATTTTATACATACATATAAATCACATTTTCTTTATCCATTTGTCCATGGACACTTGTAGTGCCCAAATTCTGGATCCCAAGAAGACCTCCGAGGAGCCGGGACTGATGCAAACGCAAAGGGTCTTTATTCGAAGCTCGAGCTCGGACTGTTGCACTTCCCGACACAGCGGTGCAGTGGCAAGAGCCCTGAGCCAGGTTTACACAGGCTTTTTATCAGGGTTCGAGTACACTTTTCGGGCGGGAATAGGGATGCTTTGAATTGATTGATTGGCATTTTCGCGGGCTAGTTTCTCATTGAGCATTTCATATTTGGCGGGCGCGGGCTAGCTATGGATTGGCTTAGTTTGGGGGTCCCGCGCAGATTCAAATGGTCAGAACACTGGGCTGAACACTGATTAGTTTTGTTAGGGGCTATTCTAGGAATCTGGCCTCCTGTGGTTTCCCTGGAACTCAAAGTGGAGGCAGGGTCTGCTAATCAGCGTCCAGTCCCACCCGGGGTAGTGACAGGGTCTGCTAATCTGAGTCCGGCCTTTTGGCTACTCTGTTTCCTGGAACCCGGGGCAGAGTCCAGGGTGACTTGTTTTCCTGGAACTCGGGGTCCAGAACTACTCTAAGATGGAACTTAAACCAAAATGGAGTGGCCCTAGCCCTAACAGCACTATACTTTCCCAACGTGGCAATTCTCTAACACAACAAACAGGGTTCACAGCAATCACAGCAAATGGGTCAGGAGTCTAGTGCATTCCTAAGTCTCTAAATCTAATACCTAACAAGTTAACATACAGCAACTTAGTCTAATAGCAAACTAAACAGGCCTCACAGCACCCCAAGAAAAGTTTCACAGTGTTCACAGCAAACAGCAATCAAAACAGAATTCTCAGCAATCATAACCCTTAACAAGGTTCACAGTAAGCAGAAGTCTGGGGCACACTATCTCTAACACAGTACCCCTCTATGTTTAGCAGAAAAGGGAACTGGCTTCAAACTAATGCATGGCTGTCACTTGGGACAAGAAACTTAAAAACGCTCTCTTCACACTTAACATGGTGTCCATATTTTGCCTATTGTAAATAATGCTACAATGAACATGAGTTGCAAATATTTCTTTGAAATAGTTGTTGTTTTCTATAGATTTATACCCAGATCATATGGTAGTTCTATCTTGAATTTTTGGAGGGACCCTCTATACTGTATTCCAGAGTACTTACACCAATTTACATTCCCGCTAACAGAATACAACTGGTCCCTTTTTTGCCACACCCTTGCTAACACTTGTTATCTCTTGTCTTTTTGATGACAGGCATTCTAAGAAGTGTGATGTGATAACTCATTGTTCAGTTGCATTTACTTGACAATTAGTGATGTCAATATCTTTTCATGTACACATTGGTCATCTGTATGTGTAATTTGGAAAAAAGCCTGTTTAATTCTTCTGCCTATTTTTAAATTAGATTGTTTTCTGTTTTCTTTTATTTTTTCTTTTTTTTGTTGTTTTTACTACTGAAATTCGTGACTTATCTGTATATTTGAGGATTAATCCCTTATCAGATATACGATTTGCAAATATTTTCACCAATTAAGTAGGATGACTTTTTATTTTCTTGATGGTTGGTTTCCTTTGCCATATAGAAGTTTTTTAGTTTGATATAATCTTGCTTGTTTATTTTTGCTTTTGTTGTCTTCACTTTTGGTGTTGAGTCTCTTATAGGCCATATAAAGTTGGAACTGTTTTTTTTATCCATTCAGTTACTATCTTTTGACTGGATGACTTCCTTCATTTACATTTAAAGTAATTGAGAGGTATGGATTTACTGTTGTCATTTCGCTCATTGTTTTCTGGCTGTTTTGTAATACCTTTGTTCCTTCTTCTGGTTTGTTTGTTTGTTTATTTACTTATTTATTTATTTATTTATTTTGGTGATTTGATCATGTTCTTTCCGTAGTGGTACACTTAGATTCCTTCCTCTTTATCATAGTGTTTCATTATGTGGATAGGCTAATGGTGGAGAGTTTGGAAGATGTTTCTAACATGAGTCATAGGGCACATTTGTGGGGTTGAGTATAAAATCGACCTCAGATGATGAAGGATGTGAGGAGGCTAAGAGAACATTGTTGTCATGGATACTCGAAGTTAACAAGGTAAGTAGGAAGGATAGGCATTTGACAAAGCATGATAGGTGAATGGGAGGCCATGGCAATGGGAATCTCATAGCAGAGCAAAGATCGTAATGGAAGAGCACTGTTTCTGTGCTGCACCCTCCTGGAATCAAGTTCTAAACTCTATACATTTTACTTGTCTAGAACCCTGGGCCAATTATTTGAACTCTTTGTCTCAGTTCTATCATTGGCAAGGTTAGTTAATAATGTTGGTGGTGTTGATTATGATAATTGGAAGAGGTAGGCACTCAGTATAGGAGGGCTGAGTTTCAAGTAAAATACAATTTAGTGGAGAGGAAGTTTTAACTTCAGAAAAGAAGTGCAGTCATGAAGAAAGAGGTACAGGGAAAGTTATCCAGGAAAGAATCCCACAAGAGGAGAACAGTGCAGGCATTGCATTCCTTGGACTAAAGATTTGCTTTCTGGAATAAAGGGGATGGGTTTGGTCTTGGGAACAAGACCAAGTAAGACTTCCTAGAAACAGGCCATACATTGAGACTCGACTAACGGCACTCTGGTTAATTCCTGCTCTTAGCCTTATTCATTTTTAGTTTACTAAACTCCAACATTAACTAATAATTTTGAAACATGTTAATAACTAAAGTTAATCTGAGCAATCTAAGTGTGCACATTTTTCCAGAAATGTATGTCAAAATTACTGGCATAAACCCTGAGTGAGAGACTTAAGTCTCTTGATAGATGACACATACACTTCTCAGGGATATGTCCTGGAGCAGATCTAGGTTGTCATTTGGAATCACTGATGTAAGCTTTTACTTTTTATTAATATTTGAGCCTTAAATTTTGTGTACATTTGCTCAATTGAATTATGAGCCCGCCAGTTCAAAATCCATTTAACAGTATTTCAAGGCTAGATGAGTTTTTTTAAGAGGGGTGGATGATGGGGGGGGGTTTGTATTACTAAAAAATGAGAATAAACTCCTAGTCTGACAATAGCATTTCTTGAAGTCATAAAATTTCCCCAAAACAAATGAATATAAATAGTTATGTGTAACACTTTTTTTAAATACTGCTAAGGCAAATTTTGATAAGGAATGTATGTTAGATAATAATTCAGGAGCAATGCCAATTGTGTCTGATTTGGGTACTGTGGCTGTATATAAGAATACATATATGTGGCTACATATAAGAATAAAAATAAGGATTTTTATGAAATATACATTGAAGTATTAAGCGGTAAAGGGCAGTTCAGACATAGTGTGTGTGTGAGGGGAGGAGAATGATTAATAGATCAATATATTAAAATGTTAATGCTTCTGTAATCTGGATGAAGGATATCCTGGTATTATCTGAACTCTATTTGTGGCTTTTCTGTTCTGGTACCATTTTAAACTTTTTTTTAATGTTTATTCATTTTTGAGACAGAGAGAGACAGAGCATGAGTGGGGAAGGGCCAGAAAGAGAGGAAGACACAGAATCCGAAGCAGAAACCAGGCTCTGAGCTGTCAGCATAGAGCCCAATGGGGGGCTCGAACTCACGGACCACGAGATCGTGACCTGAGCCAAAGTCGGACGCTCAACTGACTGAGCCACCCAGGCACCCCTTTGATATCATTTCAAAAAAAAGTTAAAAAGTACTATCAATGCTAGTCTCACAATATTATACTGACTATATGAAAAATTTCATGAAAATATATGCAAAACTATAGAATATGATATCAATTGCCATTTAATCATTTATGACATGTTTACTTTACTGTAGAAACCTACACACCATTTTCTAATATTCTAATGGCAATATGTTATACAGGAGTTAAAGTTATTTTTGAATCCTAATCAACTTTGTGTTTGACTTTAATTGATTTTTGCTATTAATGATACCTACATTAGATGTCAGAAAAAGGGCTTGTTAATTTAACAGAAAGAAAATTAATAATATTCTTATATATTTCCCTCATTAAACTCACATTATTGGAGTAATGGTTGTTTTAAATGGGCATAATTATTAATAAGAAAAATGCACACATTAATTGTGAACCTTAATGGCTCTGGTACTTTTTAGTTTTGTAGAAATAATTTAGTTACACTTGCATAAATTTCAGTTCTCATTTAACCATACTTATTAATGATTCTATAACAAACAATGTAAAGCAAAGGGCATTAGAAGAAGTCATATCTACAGTTTTTAAATTTCTGTGCTACTAGGACTTTATTATTTGTGATGTGTTGCTATTTGATGTTACCTCAACTAAAATATGTCTTCATGATATAATGTCCTTCAGGAGAATGGCTATCTACAGAACGACTTTCTTAGCATAGTTTTATTTTATCTGGAAAGCCCTTCTATTTGTTTTTCTTCCCCATCTTTCTTTTTCTTTTAGAACTATTAGAGAGTTACATGGGACCCACGTGAGTATTTTGTTTCTGTAAAGGTAATAAAATGATATACAATGAATCAAAATGTTAAGTAGATTCTTTACTGTATTTTTGGTATTTATTTTTATCTTAGCATTTTTCAGTTTCTCTTCAGCCTCTCATATTCCATGGAAACATTGTTTTAAGTTATGTAATTAACAGTCCTTTTCTTTGTCCCTATTACTTTTGATGTCTCAAATAGCTTAGTTTGAGGTAATGAAAATAAAATGGCCTCACAACAAGGCACACCACTGTTTGAATTCTGAACTTACCATATAAAAAACTGTGTTGGGATTTAAAAAGATTTCTATGCCTAGTTTTATATCTGAAAGGTATGGATGTTAATACCCATCCTTTAGGTCTTTTGAAAGGATTAAGTGAAATAATGGATGCCAAACAAATGACAAGGGCCTAAAGCATTAAGCTTTCAAAAAAATTAGTGTTATAAAATAAAATGCATCAGGCAAAAAGTCCTGTGTTTTGGGAGTGGTGTGGCTTAGAAAATTTCATCAGAAATGTAAAACTTAATTTAGTTATTGAAATAATGAGCTTTGGTTAAGATGAAAAAAGAATATATTCTACATATACATGAACAAGTCATATTCCAGAAATAGAGAACAGATCAGTTCGGCTGAAGCAGAGTTTCAGGGGAAAAAAAGTTAGGGCTGATTTACAGAGCTTTGAATTTTTGAGTACTATATCAAGGTTTCAAACTTTGTCTTGAGACAAAGGGGAGCTACTGAAGTTTCCTTTTTGACTGTAGCGTAACTTTCTTGAAAGCAGTGATTAATACAGATTGGCTTAGGGAAGCATTGAGCATTATGATTTGGATATTGAAAAAAGTACCCAAAAGGAAACCAATTAATGGCTTATCAAAATTATGAAGACATGAAATTATAAAAGTCTGCCTTCAGTATTTGCTGTGAGAAGCAAAAATAAAGAATAAGGTGATTTCTTCCATAATACAAATTAACAGTATTATTTGGCATTTTTTTTTTTTTTTGCAGAACAGAAAAGCAAGTTTCACAGACAAATGCAGCATTTTTTTCTTAATTAAGAAGGGAAAATACTGTCAAAGAGAGAAATTATAAAAATCTTGGTGGAAAAAGTCACGTTTGGTTAGATGAAAACTTGATTTTAAAGACAGAGATTGTTCTGAAATAACTACATAGAAATTCCCTAGAGACAGTTTGCCACATGAGCCTGAAACTTGAAAGATATGGTAGGCAAAAAATGTGGATATATATGTTTATTCCCATGGCATTGACTGAAGGCTGATATGTCGGTGCTTACCCACCAACTGGTGACAATTGGCAAAATTCAAACAAGTAGGATAAGCCGGTTAGTACAGTGTGGCAAAATGCAGAGTACCAAAATATTTCAGAATGTAAGGGAGAAGTATGATCATGGTAACTTTTGCTGAGTATCTAGAGTATTCCAAACACAAGGTCTATCTCTAAGTGAGATACAGAGTACAGAGTCTTGTTAATACATTCAACAATCCTGTGAGGAAATATTTTACATCCAACCACATATCCTGTGAGATTTTTCTTATTCAAGATTTTAGCCTAAACCTCACACAAGGGCAAAGACATTACTTTCCCCTCACTGTAAGTATAAAAAATCACCATCAGTTGGAATGAGCCACATCTCAGCAGGATTATTGAAAATCACCAGTTAAAACTCTAACCTATTCTACCTAGTCTGACCCAAGACAATACAAGAAGGGTGAGAATTAAAAATGTCACTGGCCTCTTGGGAAGTTCAGTGGTTATTAGCTATTACTTTGCACCCAAAAGCCAAAAGCCAAGAGAAATTGGCTCTAAGAGAATCACTCATAAAGACAATGGATGACTAAAAGGAGAGGAGAGGAGAATTGTGTTTCCTGTTAGGATATCAATTTAACAGACTCAGCTTGAAGATCTGTCCCTGTGGAATAGACAAAAGAAAATGGAAATGGATAATGGACTTTTCCTGAGGGGCTGCCATGTAAGAAGAAAAATAGGTTCTCCTCTCTTCAGGCCCTGGTTCCCAAAAGGTGCGGAAAATAAAACCTGAAAGTCAACGCAATCTAGATTGTTGGCAGTGAAGTCTAGAGAAATTTGAGGCTCCATCTCTGGTGGGACATCCACAGGACTGGACAGAAAATATACATTAGACAGAGGAGATGTGAATGTCACCAGCAGGAAGTTGTGGAGGGACGGACAGTACATGCCTGAAGAAGATGCAGGAAAATGACTCTCTAAGAGACAGTGAAGCCTATTCAAAGTGTCACTTGCCCCATCTTAAGTTGATAACCATAAATATAATCAAATGTGCTTATATCCAACATACAAAGAGCTACAAGTTTGTCCAGTTGAATACTTTCTACATTCCATTCTTTCTACCCCTGTCCCCATCCTGATTACCTGCTTTTTTTTTTTTTTTTTTTTTTTTGAGAGAGAGAAAAAGCAAAAGTACTCTCGTAATGGGGGGCAGAGGGGAAGGGGCAGAAGAAGAGGGAGAGAGAGAATCTTAAGCAGGATCCACACCCAGCACAGAGCCCTACATGGGAGCTCCATCTCACCGCCAGGAGATCATGACCAGAGCTGAAATCAAGAGCCCATGGTTCAACCAGCTGAGCCACCCAGGCACTTCTGAACACACACTTTTGAATGGAGAGGGATGTAAAAAGAGTAGGTCCTACCTTTACTTTATTCTGCAAGTCCTAAAGCCAAGAGAGACCTAGTCAGCACAGACAGAGAGGAAAAGAGTTGGGAATTCAAGTATTTAATAGAACTTTGTTTCTATACCAGAGTGAGACTGCTCTGATACCAGAAAGGAATTGCCAAGTTATGGAATCTAGTCAAGATATCAAAAGGGACTCAACCAACATTGGATGAAGGTGGAGGCCTTCATGGTCTATTTGGAAGGTAGTTGTTATAAGCATACCTTTGATCTCTTAACTGTGTTTAACTGTTAAGGAGGTATTCCTTGTATTTAATTAAATACTCAAATTGCTATAAATACTAACCCATTTCCATTTTCTTTGATTGCTGGGGCATTTTTCTCCATATGACAATTATACAATACTTTAATATTCTCAAGTTGCCATTAATACTGCCATTCTACGAAGTTAAAGCTCTAGAAACCTAAATATTTACTTTTTATGTTACTTTGAATTCCATGTTAAAAAGAACTCTAATAATTTTAAAGTATGTTTGTCTGGATATTTTAAGGTATCTTAGATAAAGAGATAGTGACGAATTATTTAAATGCCAAAAGCCTAAAATTCTGGCCTAATAAAGCCCCTCTTTAACACCTACTAGTGCCACGGTTCTCTCTCTACTGACCAAGATGGCCTTAATGTTTCCTTCAGCTTGACCACCTTAGACAGGCCTCTTCTCGCCTCTAGGTTCCTGACTTTCACTAAGTCCTTATAGAATACAGATGGTCCAACACAGAGGTTTCTCCCCTTCTTTTTTAGGATTATAATTGTAAATTCTTTTTCTGCCTCTTTGAGCTGTAAATCTTCTTGAAAGGCCTTCTGCCTATTTTATAACCTGGGACTGTCTTTCTCAAGGACCTGTGAGCCATCACTTTGAAATGTAATTCTCGAGGAAGATAGTATCCCTATCTCCCAGTCTCTTTGAGAGGGTGGGACCCTAACATACATGAGTGCATTGCTCCAAATTGTAAAAATGCTTCCTGTCATGAAAATATAAGAAAGTTTACTTTTCTTTTAGGGTAAGGACGATTAGCAAACCTAGGTGGCCCTATCTGCCCCTCTCCCCACCCCACTCCCAGCTCTTAAAAACTCTCCAGCCCTTTGTTTCAGCAGAGTTGAGTTCAGACGCCTCTATTATAATAGCCTTGAATAAAGTCTCCCTACCTATTTAACTTTGCCAGTGCAATGTTTGCTTTGGCAGTACCACCCCTTTCTTTAATTCTCTAAATTATCATGTTAAAAAATATTAGTACATGTAGGTATGTAAAAGTATGTTCACTCCCTCCCAGACTAATTTCAATGAAATCTTAAAACAAATGCAAACAGCAAGATATATATATATATGCAAATGTAAACAGTAAGAATGCACCCCCACATAGATGAAGGGGCACCCCACCATCAACTATGGGGGCACACCTCATCAAAGACGGAGGCAGCCACCAATTGATGATGGACAGGTGTCATGCCTGAACCCCCACTTGATGACGGGGGCACTCCCCCACCGACGATGGATGCTAATATTAGTAATATAAACTTAGAAGAAAGGTATTTTCAAAGGGAAGGGAATCACTAGCCATTATAATCTACCAAGTGCTTAATACTGGATGCTTTACTCCAACAGTACCATGGGTATCCTTTCCCACAGCACATGCAGATGTGCTGATCTGACAGTTTATAAAGAAGCCTAAATAAACACTCACTGTATCTGGACTCTCTCCTCTTTCGAGTGCTCTAGGAATTAAAGTATGGCATGACCAGAAAACCGTTTTTTCTTTTCCTTTCCCTTCTTCCTCTTCCCTTTGCTCCTTCCTTGTTTCTTGCCATGTAGATTTCAGATATTCACTGAACTCTTTTGCTGGCACTAAAAATCTCTTGCTCTTCATTCCTCCCTGATGAACACCGAAGACAGCTCCCCTCCATCTAATTTTCCAAATGTTACTCACTGCTCTAATGGTAGACAGCACCTCTCAGAGGAGCTTCTTGTCCATTGATTAGGAGCTAGAAAAACAGATTAAGTACTGAGCCAATATGGGAAGTTCACACAAGAATCTTGAGTTTGAAGACAGAAATGTGGAAATTACAGTAACGGCAGTATTTAGTGACTCTTGATATGTGCTAGGCGGTGTTCTAAATGTGTTGTGTGAATTATCTGCCTTAATTCTATAAACTATCCTATAGAACAAGTAGAGATGGAGATGCTGAGGCACCAAGAGGTCACAAAGAGAGCAGTGACTCTGGTTTCAAACTCAGGCCATTTGACTGCATTGCTATCCATGTCCCATATCCTTAGTTATTTTTTGTTCAGTCATGTTTCATTCAGAATGCTTTTCTGCTCTACACTTGAAGGAAGTCACTTATGAAGATACAAAGACCCAGGTTATTCTTTAGAGAGCATTCTCCCTGTCACTTGGAACACAAAGAGCTACGTGTTTTCATTCCTCCGTGAGAACAAAAATTCGTTTATGTATTTTTACCTCTTTCTCTTCTAGTTCATCTCACATAATGCCACTACTAATAGGCAGATAAAAGAGTTCAGAATGTGGATCTTTTTATGCCTGGAAGCCAATGCCTTGTTCAATTCTCCTCTCTTATCAGAGAAAAGAGTCTAAAATTCACACTGAGTTAAGGATGTTGTTCCTTCATTCAGAAACTTATATGGACCCTTAATTTCATCAGAGCTTTGAAGACAATTTATAACTCTCTACTCAACTGAAATATCCACTAAATTCCCATAATATTGAGTTTGTTGGCATTCTTCTAGAAGACATCTTAAACTTATTAGATAACCTTAAGCATTATATCCTAAGACAAATTATTCTGTTTCTTAAGGTAAGCCATACAGTCATTCATCCCTACTAAAAGGAAGAAGAAAAATAGTAGTCTGCATGTAATGAAAGTAATTGCAAGCAGTGCCCAAACATATGCCTACAATAAGACATAGTTACCCGTGCCATTCTCTCATTTCTTCTTAAAAGGAAACATTTATTACATTGCCGCCCCCCAATATTTTGCAGTTGGATACACATTGTTTACGTTAGAAAAAAAAACTAACAAAGTGAGTGAGGAGTAAGTAAGAAAGGAACAGAAGAGAAATTTCATACACAAATGGGCTCAGAGGTCACCTTCAGATAATGCTAACAAGTTTAATTCTATTTTACAAAGCAGAGAAACAAGCAACATGTATTCAAAAATCTTTACTTAATAACAGTGGTTCTTTATGTTACATTTTCCTTTCCCTAAACAATCTGAATTTTCAAAGTAGATTACATCAATAAATTTATGGCATTTATTTACCCTTGGTTTCCATAAGCCCTGGTACTTGGTTATGTCTTATTCAATATTTTTACGTTAGCTTGTTTGTGCATGCTGCTCTTTTTATTATGCACATTAATTTATAGTATTAAAAATAATTCTCAAACTAGAGGCACCACCTCTCAAGTTTCCTCTAGAAGCTGACAAAAACTTGTTTTCACTAGCTATTTAACAAGGCCAACACCTGGCACATAGACTTAGCACTTGAGATAACACCATAAGCGATTTTTACTGACAAGATTTTCAGAGAATTACATAGAAAATAGTATGAAATCATAAGTGTACATGACTAGATTATAAAAATTTCTTTTTAGATATGTCTATAATGTAGTCTGACCTATTAATGTGGGCCAATAGTAAAAGATAGCATGTCATCTTAGATAAATCCTTGTGATAAAAATATATTGAAAAATATATTTGTTGAGTAAGCACTACAATGAGATATTGAGTCAAACATCTGGTATATAGCATCTTAAAAATAATTAAAGCTCAAAACTGGGTTCAAATTTATACTTTCTATTAGTTTAAGATCTTGGGAAAATTAGCTAATTTCTCTATGCCTAGATTGTCTCTTTGTAAAATTGAGATAATCATAATGTCTCTTTCACAGTATTGTTGTGAGAATTATCAAAAAAAAAAAAAGTGCACAGGACTGAGAACAATGTTTGACACACACATAGATACACATACACACAATAAACATTAGCTATAATTATGATGGCTATCTTTTCCATATTATCACTGTCATCCTACACACATCTAAACCTGGGACCTAATTATCCACAGCCTTGGAGTCTTTGTCAATATTCTCATATATCCTGTCCAGGAATCTAACTCTATTCCTTTTCTTCGGCTTCTCCAAGTGTCCCAACCAAACATACATACATATACACATTCCACATATACCATTACATACTGCTCTATCAAAACTCCCATGTCTACCTTCAAATCTACTCAACAATTCATGTTGGAAGCATCTTGGGAGATCATAGAACTTATATTGCATATGATATTCAAGATATATCTGATATTGAGCCCCTTAAATTTTTTGTATTTATTTATTTCTGTGAGAGACAGATAGAGTGCAAGAAGGGGAGAGGCAGAGAGAGAGGAGGACATGGAATCTAAAGCAGGTTCCAGGATACAAATTAAAATGTTTAATAAAGCATAGAAGGTCTTCCAAGTTCATAATTTTCAATTTAGTATCTTATCTAGCAAACATGATTAGTTTGAAGGCTACGATAGTAAGCAATGGTAGCACTTCTGGTTCCAGTTTTGCAGACTATGACCAAATGAAAACTTGCTACAGATAACAACTATATCTCAGAATAGAGTTTTTAAAAATTAAATAAAAATTAAAAGAAAATCAAGTAACTAAGTCTTTGGAAAGTGAAAAAAAGAAAGCATATTTTGGAGAGTGGTCCAAACTTGAAAGAAAATATCAGAAATATCAGATATGAAAAAAATATCAAAAAGAAAAAATAAAATGCTGTGTTTCCAATTTTTTTTTTTATGGTTGGCATGAGGGCTGGCCACCATAACACTCATGGTTATAGAAACAACTACTAGAACTAAGAAGTGAATATAGCTTGAAGGTGAATTTTTTATGTCGTCTTGACTATATCATGGAGTCAGTGACCAGACATTTGGCTAAACATTTTTCTGCATGTATCTGTGAGGATGTTTCCAGAAGAGATTTATATTTGAATCTGTAGACTGATTAAAACAAATTGCCCTCCCCAACGTTGATGGGCATCTTCTGATCTATTGAGGGTCTGAATAAAATAAAAAGAAGTAAGAAGGGCTAATTCATTTTCTCTGGCTGACTGCTGAGCTGGGACATCAGTCTTCTATTTTCAGACTAGGATTTACACCATCAGTGTTCTTGGTTCTCAGACCTTAATACTTGGACTAGAACAACACCATGAGCTTTACTGGTCTCCAATTTACAGATGACAGATTGTGGGATTTCTCAGCCTCCATTTTGTATGAGCCAATTTTTAAAATAAATCATATATATATGATACACACACACACACAGACACACACACCTCCTACTGGAACTGTTTCTCTGCAGAACCGTAACTAAGACAGTAGCGCTGTATTTTATCATAAGGTAGAACAAAACAAAAACAACAAAAAACACTTGTATTTTATATACTAAGAGCAAACAACTGGTGAAAAAAGTAATAACTCCATTTGCAATAGTGTAAAAAATGCCTAAAATTTAGAAAAATATCTACACTAAAATCTAGAAAACACAACTGAAATTAAAGACCTAAATTGAGATGCCATATTTATTGAGCAGAAAACTCAGTATTAGTAAAATATTAATTCTTTCCGAACAGATCTATATATTGACAGCAATGAACTCCCCTCCAAATTCCAACAAGCTTTCTGGAAGAAATTGATAAGCTTATTATAAAACTTATATTGAAATAAAAAAGACCCACAAAGAGAAAACAATTTTATGAAAGAGAATGAAGTTTGATATTTATAGTAATTTAAAATCGTTAATGTAAAGCTACAATCAAGGCTATGTGATACTAGCATTACAAAGGATATAGCTCAATTCAACAATACAGAATACAGAAATAGAGATAAAAATATATAGTCAAAAGATTTTTCAATCAAGATTTCAAGGCCAAGTTTTTTTAAGATAATATTTTTAATTGCGATAGAACAACTAGATATTGATATGAAAAAAATCAATCCTGACTACACAACATACACACAATTTACTCAAAAAAATGTAAAAGTTAAAACTACAAAACTTTGGTAAGAAAACTTGAGAGGAAATCTTCACAGCCTTAGAATAAGAAAAGATTTATTTGATAGGAACCATAAAATAAAATATTGAAAAATTGGCCTTTATTAAAATGTGAAATATTTCTTGAAAAGAGATCATTAGAAAATGAAAGAAAGCCACAGAATTGCAGAAAATATTCTTAATACCATGTCTTACAAAGGACTTTCATCCATAATTTATAAAACTCTTACAATGGGCAAAGGATTTCAATAGCAAGCCCTGTTCAAAAAAGAAGATATATGAATAGCAATTAAGCAAATGAAAAGATGTTCAGCATGATTAGTCACCAGGGAAATGCAAATTTAAACCATAACATGATACCATTATCTAGACATTGGAACAGCTAAAATTAAGAAGTATACAAATACCACATGTTGGCAAGAATGTACAATAATTGGTGCTGTCATATATTTCTCTAAACTGCTACATTTTGGAAAAGTTTCACAATTTTTTAAAAAGTTAACTATGCACCAGCTATGGGACCAAGTCATTCTACTCCTGGTTATCTGTCCAAAATAATAGAATCACATGCCTACATGAACATGTGTAAAAGCTTCATTCATATATACAAACCTAGGGAAAATCCAAATGTCAATGAATAAGTAAATAAAGTATTGAATATCTGTGAAAAAGAACAAATGACATACACATCAAAATAGGTAAATCTCAAAATTATGCCAAGTGACAGAAGCCGAACACAAAAGAATGCATATGCATGTACAGAAAATGTTAAATGATATAAACGAGTTCAAAGGTGGGGGGGAAGGCTGATCTGTGGTTCCTTAAGGTCATGAGCAGAGGGGCACATTAACTGCAAAGGAGTATGTAGTAGTCAGCCTCTAAGATGGCCTACAAAATGTCCTGTTTCAGGTATTCGCTCTTGTGGAATCTCCTCCCACTATTACCAGGGTTGGTCTCTATGACCAATAGGGCATGGCAGAAGTAAAGTATGCTGTTTCTCAGATTAGAATATGAAAGACTGAGGCTTTCATCTTGGACTCCCTGTTGGGTTTTGGATCACTGACTCTAGCGGTAATCAGCTGTCCTGAGGAAATTCAAGCACCTACGGAGAGGCCCATGTAGGAATGATGTGAGCACATTTACCAACAGCGATGTGGATGAGCTATGTTGGGCATGGATCGCCCAGCACTAGTCGACTTTCATATGACTACAGCTAGAGCAATACTTTGCTAGCAACTTCATAAGAAATTCTAGAACACTAGCATCCAACACAGGTGCTCCCAAATCCCTTACCCACATACAGTATAAAATAATAAATATTTGTTGTTTCAAGTCAGTATGTTTTGGCATAATTTGTTACACAGCAGTAAAGAACTAATTCAGATTTGGTAACAGAATTGGGGTGTTACCATTACAAATACTTAAAATGTAGTCATTGTTTTCTTTTTTTTTTTTGTTTTTTGTTTTAATATTTATTTATTTTTGAGACAGAGAGAGACAGAGCATGAGTGGGGAAGGAGCAGAGAGAGAGGGAGACACAGAATCTGAAGCAGGCTCCAGGCTCTGAGCCGTCAGCACAGAGCCCGACGCAGGACTCGAACTCACATACTGTGAGATCATGACCTGAGCAGAAGTTGGACGCTCAACCGACTGAGCCACCCAGGCGCCCCAGTCATTGCTTTGAAACGTGGCAGTGGACTTTGAGAATATTAGCAAATGCATAAAGAGACTTGAACACATGATTCCTAAAATTCAGACTTTAAAGAGGCTGTCAGTGGTGACTTAAAAGAAAGCAAGGAAAATCTTATTAGAAACTAAAGGAAAACAGATTCTTACATAGTGGCAGAGAATGTAGCAAGATCATCGCCTACAGTAATATAGAAGGTAGAAAAATTTACCTAATCAACCAAATGATCTGGTTTCATGTGGTTATTTATCTGTTAAAATCTATGGGCTTTCTTAACCTTCTATGGATTTCTTAACTATATAAAAATTTTAATTTATGAACTTCTGAAATAGTTTTGAAATTCCCTGGATTCCTCAGTCTCCAGATAAAACTTCACTGACAACACATTTTATTGTTTCTAATTGGTGGTAGAGAGATTATAGAAGACCCACTGCTAGGCTTCAAATGCCAGTGTTTAAATATTAAACAAATGGCCCATAGAAAATATATCAAACTTTGATTTATCAGAACAAGTCAATATTTTTCTAGACGTAATTTATCGAAGAGGAGAAAGAATAATCAGGGGACAAATTAAAGGAATTAATTTTATTCCTATTTTTATCATGGTGTATAATGAAGAACAACATAAAAGTCCCTAAATAATAAAACTGGATTGAAACTTTGTGAAAAATGTAAAAAGGGAAAGAGAAAGAAAAGAGGAAAATGAATTAACTCTCACCTTGAACTCATTTATTTCAAATATGAAAATGATCAATCAAAAATAAATTTCATTTTTTTTACATTAAAGCAGTTATACATGTTAATTGAAAACAAACTTGTAAACTCTAATATTGTCATATTTATTTTGATTCTAAGTGACAAGATATTAGGTTAGTAGCTTTACTTAGAGAAAGAGCTATTACACAATCATTTTCTTGAACTAATATGTCACAATGATTTGAGGAAAAATAAATCTTTTTCATGGCATTTTAATTACCACGTGTAATCATTTTATTTCTAACTATGCAGGAATGAAAGGTCACTGAGGTTGAACTTGAAAATAACTATATAATCATGTCACGCAGGGACTAATTTAGGGAAAGACAAGGGTCAAGTCTTTTCAAATTAAAATATACTTGAGTTTTCTATTATCTAAACTTATAATGGGATTATGAACGTTAAGACCGTTCATGGATCTTGTGGAAGGAAAATAATCTATCGTTGACTTGAGTGCTTTATATTTATCGAATGAATCATATGCGTAATTAAAGATGCTGATATTCAGCATAATGAGATTTAATGTCAAAGTGGTTTTCTTTTGAAGTTCATTTATTTATTTGGGGAGAGAGACAGAGACAGCACAAGTAGGGGAGGGACAGAGAGAGAGGGAGAGAAAAAAAAATCCCAAGCAGGCTCTGCACTGTCAGGCTGCACTGTGAGACTTGGAACTCAAGAACCTGTAAGATCATGACCTGAGACGAAATCGAGAGTTGGAAGCTTAACTGACAGAGCCACCCAGGTGCCCCAATATCAAAGTAGATTTAGAGATGACTTCAGACAGATAACTTTGTTTACCACTCTGCTCCCAGTTTTCTTAAATCAAGAATGGATGTATATGACCTGTCATCTGCATAAAGGACTTCCTTTTGTCCTTTTTTAATGTTTATTTTTAAGAGAGAGTATGAGTGGGGGAAGGGCAGAATGAAAGGGAGACACAGAATCTAAGCAGGCTCCAGGCTCTGAGCTGTCAGCACAGAGCCCGACATGGCGCTTGAACCACGAACTGTGAGATCATGACCTGAGCCACAGTCAGATGCTTAAGAAACTGAGCTACCCAGGCGCCCCTGTCCTTTTTTAAAAATTCTTCACAAATGGCCTTGGAATTTTGATATGAGGCAAATTTTCCTCTCAAGGCTTTTTCAACCTTGACATCATTGGCATTTGGTGCCAAATAATACTTTTGTTTTGAGGGGTTTTCCTATCCATTAGAAAATGTTTAGCAGCATCCCCGTCCTCTTCCCACTGGATGCCATGGGACGCACCACCCCTTCTCACCCTCTCCCCAGTTATCACACTCCAAACTACCTCCAGGCTTTATCTAATGTCCCCGGGGGTACAAAATCATCTTCTTCCTGTTTCAGAACCACGGCTCTAGAGTAGAAGAGGCAGACATTAGAGAGAATGAGACATGTCTCTTTTCCCAGTGATATATAATATATACATCACTGAGGCTTTCATACATAGACACCAAAGAGTTGGTTAGGACCTAAATTGAGTATCAATATCAAAGAAATTCTTTGTACAAGAAAATATCAAAATTTTCCTTTTGTGTCATTTTTGGCTGAGGGGATTGGCACCAGATGAGAAGGTCCTGCTAAGCTGGATAGTTGTGATAATTCAATTTATAAACCATAGTAAACCCTAAATATGGGTTGGGCCATGATGGCCTGAATCACATAGCAAGGAACTAATGATGTAGAGACACTAAAATCTTTCAATGATTTTCTTTGCTGATAGTCAGGTTTAGTCCCATGTCCTTGTAAGTTACTCAGCTATTTCCCAAAGTCATCCATGACACGTGTCATGTATTCCCAACTATATATAGTAGATTATAAACTCTTTGTTGGCAGGGATTAGGTTTCATTTGTGCTCAGCATGCAGTACTTTTATCTTGACATTAAGACTGCCAGGACCTTTCTTCCTTTCTGCTCCCACAACAGCGTCATAAAGTGACGCTCCTTCCCACTGATCCCTCATCAGCCTCAGAATCCTCACCAGAGCACTCTAAAAAATCTCTTGTGAATTTACTGTAGTTCACCTATAAAATGAAAGCTGTGATTTTTTGCCCCAAAATTCTGGACGACAACTAATATTTGCATTGTTCTTCACAAACAATTAAAAAAACAAACAAACAAAAAAACCGCTCTTACTTCAGTCCCAAAAGCAATCTGATTTAATAAAAGGAGTGTTTTGATTTATAAAAACAGGATCTTATTATGTTAGTATGAGTGAAGTTAAGGGAGGCTCTTCAAGTTCTTATGACTAGCAGGTGGCAAAGACAGTCCAATGAGCCTTTAGTCAAAAGAACTTCCCTACTCCTACTCTTGAAAAAGGTTCAACTCAGGCAGAAGAAAACTATTACGGACCCTGTTTATTTCCTTTATGGTCTTAACAGTCCTGGTTATTTTGCTAATTTGTTCTCTGTTCGAATGTTTGTCTCCAAACAACCCCGAGGACCGAAGACGTATCTAAATGAATGATGTTTATAAATTTTGACATATAATACAAGTGTTTAAATAGATTCCTGTGAATCAAAAATACAGAAACTTACTGCTTTAACTAAACGACTTATAAATAACAGGAATCTCAACTTGAAACCAAGCAGTCCTTATCTTAAGACTGAGAACTGCCTTGTGCCTGAAGAACTGCGGATATCAGGGCTCTGGGTGGGGGGGGGGTAGAACTGCCTGGGGTCCAACTGGATGAAGCTCAAAGGAAGAAAAACAAACAAACAAACAAACAAACTTGGCTTAGAACAATTTCTTAGGGACATAGAGAAGGCAGGATTCTGAGCACAAAATCTATCTCCCTCAAGTTTTTCTGTCATCTGGCAGGGCTCTCAGGGATATATGTCTGAATCCTGTCAGTAAAAAACTAAAAAGGCTAACAAATTTAAAAATGCACACCATTACGACATCAACAACAAATCCAATCAAGAAAACTCTGAGATGTTAAGAGCCTCGGAATTTGGAGAACAGAGCAACACCCCAAGTAGAAACAAGCGTTCCCTCATTCTTCGTGGTGAAGGCTGCGTGCTCTGGCCTACACAGGGCTCTCGAGGACATGGTAGTGACATCTTAGGTATATACAGCTGGGACTTGGCAGAGACCAGTCTGTGACTGTGGTACTCACAGTGACTTGGCCGCAGCAGTGACAAAGGCAGCATCTTGAGGGAGGAAGAGCTGCTGAGTTGCATGGAGGACAGTACAATCCAAAGAGCCACAGCAAGACAGGAAGAAAACAACACATGACACAGGGCAGCCAAAAGCGTGTTTGTATGGATGTGCGACACGTCTGACAGACTTCATTTTCCTTTTCTCAAGTTAATGTGCCTTTGGTTGGGAGTCACTGAGTTGATTCAATTTTTCTTTATCTTTTCTTTTTCTTTTTTTTTTTTTTAAACATAGCACCCTAAGAAAACAAATGCAGCTAATTGACTGGTTTGATTGAATTGACTAAAGAAGCCTAATGAAAATCACATTAAAAGTGAATAAAGCTAATGGTTTCATTTAACTGATCGGTCCCCCAGTCAAAATGGTCTCTGGTGATATGTCCTTACTTCAGCTCTAGGCTGAAGAAAAATAATAGATCTTGATTGATTTCCATTTACTAACACACATTAGAACTGAGAACCTATCTGTCCTTTCTTTGGTGTTGGGGATAGATGGTGACAGGACAGAAATGGTGCCTGTTCTCATAAGATTCACATCCTAGTGGTGAACCAAGTAAACAAATTAATGAATTAAATAATTTTAGGTAAGGGGGAGTATAAAGGGAAAAGGATATTGGATGGCATGTTACAGGCTGCGAGGTAAGGTGTCTGGTTTGCACTAAGTCTAGGGGTGTGTCATGTTGAAATTGCACTTAGGTAATGAAACAGAGAGCAAACCAAACAAAACTGGAGTGAGCAGGGTAGTATTCTGGGAAGGAGTGCCAGGTGCAAAAGCTGAAAGATGGGGAAAGTTTGGCATGTTCAAGGTCGCAAAGAAATGTCAGCACAGCTGGAACTTAGTGAGACAGATATCAGGCTTTAAAGAGTGTTAGGGGCAAGTCATATAAGGCTGTAGAAGTCTTGATAAGAAGTATAGATTTCATTCTGAGTGTGCATGGAAGCCACCAAAGGATTGAAGTAGGGGAGTGATGTGATTTTATTAGCAGCTCTGTATAGAGACTGGATTTAGAGAGAAATATATAGTACTCCCATTAAAAAGCGAACAAACAAACTCAACTATCTTCAAAGTTCAACATGAAGGACTATATAATTCACAGTAATTTTTTTATGAAGATAAATACATTTATTTATTCCTTAATGTCAAGAGTTAAATGACAATATTACTGCCCTAGTAATATTTAGAAAAAGAAAAAGACTATTTTAATTATAATTTCTGATTTCAATATCCGTATCATTTTTAATATGACACTAAAATTAAATCATAGGAGAATATTTATAACAATTATAAAAGTAATTATTGTGCCATTCATCCTAAAGTCATTAAGACAATTGCCTTTTGATTTGAAGACACCTATAAAATCAGCCATTTATCATTACCAATTATTGACAAGAGAAACCAAAACTGCCTTCAATAAATCTATGTATTTGATAAACCCAAATTAAGCCAATTAACGCTCCAATAATGGGTCTTTATAAAATATGAGGTTTCCTATATCTTAGACACTTGACTAATTTGACCTACCAATAATTGATTACTCATACCCACTTTTGCAATGTGAAATAACTAGACCAATACATCTTGGGTTAGAAAATTCTAGTTGTAGTATTTTTTCTCCACAAACATAGACACTTGAACAATCACTTGTAATAGAAAATATTTCAGTTCCATTCCCTATCCCAACAGTACCAAACAGTTCTTTGCTCACAGTTGTAATTCAATGTTTGTAGTTATTATTGTAAGTAAAATTATTAGATTTTAATTTTCTTTTCTGTAGACAGACCAAAGACCCATAAATCTTACTTCATTAGGTGACAGAGCAATTTCAGGAGAGTTATTTCTATAAGAGTAAAATTCTAGAATCCTAAAATATAATTAAAAGGCAAGTATTGCTTCTTATTTTTTAAATATGGAAAAATAACTTTGTGATTTTTGCCAGTATTTCCTAGAATTGCCTTCATATTTGAATAATAGTCCATTGTAACACCTTGGGGCAAAAAAAAGTATGATCAAAGTAAAATAGGAGTCATACATTTTAATGTAACCATTTTATAATATATTTTAAAGTGAAATCAAATGATCTGGAAGCCATTTTAATCGACTTCCTGCCTTCAAGCATGAGTAACTATTTTTAAAATTGAACTTGAGTATTTGTCATATCAAAGTATTATTTAATGACATACAAGTTACAAGGAGAGAAATATGAGCTAAGAAAAAGGTGTATTTTGATGTCTAGTATTTCCAACAATACAAAGAATCAGGTATTATTATCCCCATTTTATAGATAAGAAAAATAAGACTCAAATGGCTTAAACACAAGTTGAGAAGCCCAAGTTGATTTGGTCTTAAAACTTTTATGGTATTTCCGGAAGCACAATTATGCCCTTTTGACAATAATATACTTCTCTATAGAAATAAATCCTCAGCTATATTTACATAGCATTTAAATTTTGGTTTATATTTAAAATGTTTTTATTATGTGTGTTGTATATCACATAGGCTAGATGCATGAAAAATTGACTATTTAATTAGTTGATACAGTTTTTCAGTAGACCTGTCCCCCTAGATTAGTAAAAACTGATGTTCAGACATTAGTTATGTTCATTTAGAAATGGTGCAAATATAATTTTAGTGTAGCTTGCTATTATAGTTGTATAGGACATTGAAAAATGAATCAGTTTATTAAAATATGCATGTTAATGGTACAATTCATTTAAAAAGACTTTTCAGTAAGTCCTCCAGAAAGAGATAGAAAGCTATGATACCCAAGGGTGCTTGCGTGGCTCAGTTGGTTAGCATCCAACTCTTGATTTCAGCTCAGGTCATGATCTCATATTCATGGGATTGACCCCACATCAGGCCCTGTGCTGAGCAAGGAGCCTTCTAAAGATTCTCTCTCTCCCTCTCCCCCTGCCCTTCTCCCCCACTCACATGCTCTGTCTCTCTCAAAAAATAAATTAAAAAAGAAAAGAAAGCTATTATATCCTAACTAGGGGAAACAATGAAGATCCAGATGCTTCATTCAATTCATTCAGATTAATCTTCAACCTGCTCTTTTCCCTCTAATTCCCTTCACGAACCCTCTGCTCCAATGAAATTACAAGTTTTGAATTATTTTTGTATCTGTCCCTATGCATTGGCCTCACTGATCAGACTCTACTCTTCCCCTCTTTGCGTACATAGATCCTGCCTACCTTTTAGACATTACCAAACATCAGTGCCCTAACCATAATGTCTTTCATCTTAAGCTCTTTCTCCTTTGTCATGAAATAGCATTCAAAATCATGTTAGTATTTACATATTTTTTGAATACTTAGGATATTTAATATTATAAAATGAAAGTATGCATAATTATAGTTATAGATACATAATTTTCTTTAATTCTTTATATATTAATTAAAACCAGTCACCAAATGTTTCTTTAAATATAGGTAAACACAAATTTCATACTCCTTCTCTATAGTCTTTATGTATTTCTTAAAGTTCCATAGATAATTTTACTGAATATGAGAATTCTTGTGTGTTCTGCTCACAGACATGTATTCCCAGTAAATAAATATTGTCAGGCACAAATGTGGGGCTCAAATAATATTTGTGGGATCTCTACTTGGCAGCGATCTTATGCCAGAAGCAGAAAATGAAATCTTAGTCAATTCTAAACAAAATTCAGGAATTTGAGGTTTAAATCTTGCTAATTCAGGATTCCCAGCATTTTTCTCACTCTTTTTATTCAAGTTCTAGGGGCCTATGCCATATAGAGAAAGTGGTATAGGAGGAAGTTCTTTGTTTACTTGTAATTCACTGCTTTGTGCATCACTGTACTCTCATGATTATTCTTAACTGGATCTGCCAAGATGTTGGATGTGTCCCCCAAATCCTGAGAGATGGTCTGCAGAATTGGTGTGAGCACTCTGAGCCCACTCATCCATACTCGAGGCCTCCTTGAATATACCCATCTTTGTCTTAGTCCCCCAACTGCCTACCTTGGAGGTATGAAAACACTAGTGCCCTCCACTCTGAAGCTTGTGAGGTCTCAGCCATAAAAGCCCCTGCCGAATGTGGGTTAGTAGCTAAGAACTGCATATGCTCTCTGCTGAAACTTCCCACCTCCTATCTTTCTTAATGCTGCTGTCTCGCTTTTCACGCTGCGGACCATTTCCCTCCCTCTACTGTCTCCGACCTGTGGTTTCAGAGTTAGTTCCTAAAAAGGAGCCAAAATGAACAGCATCCATGGTGGCATTGTAAGTCATACCATCAAGTACACGTCCTTACATCCTGAACCCATTTGTACCCTAAGTGGAACTGAAAGGAACAGGAAATGAAGCACTGGTGTGGAGGGAAAGGCCTGTTGTGTCAAATGGTAGTTTTTTCCTTAGTTGACTTTTTCTTAATCAATGATTTGCCATAGCCCCGATGTCATTAACTCAGTCTAGAGGCCTGCCACTGTTTCTTATTATAGAGTATCTCTCTGTTCAATGGTTGGAAAGAATAATAAATCGGAAAACCTTTTAAAACAAAAAGCACAACTGAGAACTGACTCTGGTTAGCCTGCAAACTCACCATGGCTGATACTGAGGAAATCACATTCCCCCAGTCTTGGATCCAGCCACTAAATCACCACTCTTAGTCTCCTTCATCCCCTTCATGCCTGTGATCTTATGGCCTTATGCTGAACCCTGAGAAGTTTTATAATGTTAATTACAAAATTTCTCCTGTTCTGTGTGTACTCATTCCATTATCATTTTTTAGCGAACTAGTCCCTTCTGTAATACAAGATCATAGGGCTGGTGGTTGGAAGAGAAAGGACTCAAACTTTCGGAACCCTAAATCTATGTTTCCAACTTCTAAGCCAAACAGCCTCCATCTAAAGGTCAATATCCACTGATTTTTGGAGGTTCTTATGCTTCATGAATCTGTCCTTGTCCTGCCCCATGCAGTGTTACATTTACTGGTCCTGATTTTACGGACACGTCTTATGAAATCCCAATAAGAGCCTGTCAAGACCCTGACTACCCAAATGCAACCTGAATTTTTTTCTACAGCTACTATTCCTCCCAGCTGTATATTCCATTGCTCACCGTATTTAAGTACCAATCAGAATTAAACTGGATACCATGCGATCTCCTCAGACATGATGTCCCTCTCCAGAGACACTCAGCATTAGTCTAGAAAAATTTCACTAGCTTTTCTATTCCATAGTGATTTTTCCTTATAGTGACTTTGTACTGTGTCAACTAAGTTGAAACTGTGTTTCTGATTATCCTTTTTTTCTTATAGCTCTCAGCTCGATGGGTGATATGATATTTTTGTGTGAGTTCTGGAAGGAACAATTAAAGTTCCAGTTGCATTTATCCTCTGAAGACTGATGTAGGGTCAGGCTGTGCTACAGCTCATTTATATTGTCTTGGACCTCATAGCCCATCTTGTTGGCATAAAGTAGCACCTAACTGCAGCTCTTTCTGCTCCAACCAAATCTTCTTCAGCATCTCTGATTCCTAGGCCAGGTATAGATTTAGTAACATAATGAAGGATACCAGCTTTTTCTGCAGGTCAGTATTTTCCCTAAAGAGGGAACCTTGGGGACACTGAGAGGTCAACATGTTGAGAGGATTCCAGTTCACAGATTCTAGTTTACCCTGGCTCTCCCCTGTTTCACATCCATCTTTTCTTTCCAAATGCCTGTCCTGCGAACTTCAGGCCAGCCTGCACGTGTAGAAACAACAGCCACATGTAAAGCATTGAACTAACAACCGTGACTGTGTAAGGTCAAATTCCTTTAATAAACTTCTCATTCTATATCACATCTACGGGCTCTTCTTCTCTGATCCAACCCTAAATCACATATTCCTCTCCTCCCTCTTTTGAAAAGCACTTAGCATGTGTGCTACCTCTATGTACAAAAATGACTGAAAAAGAAGATTTGGTATATAGTTTGCACCTAACAGGCACTTAATGTTTTATTAAACTGACCTAAAAGACCTGAAAGGCATATACACATTGATGCTTTAAACAGTTTTATAACTGTTAATAAATATGATCAAGAAAGAAGGTAGAGAGAAATTTGAGTGGACTTTTGGTGTCTGAGTAAAATCTGATGGTGAAAGAAAGGATCCATTCTCAGGAAGGAGTTGTCCTAGGGTCCCTTTATAATGGTGTCACTAGAGAGGCTTCAGAAGAGTGGTTCTCAAATTTGAAACAACCACTGGACATTCGATGGGCATACAAAACAGCAAACTTAGGAAGGTAAAATTTCTATTTTTTAATAATAAAAATAAAATGTCTTTAAATTAATAGTAGTTACCAGTAATGGTAATAACAAAAATGGTCTCACATAAATGACCAAGATAAAATTGTGCAACATCATCCATCATGATTCCTGTATTCCACTTAATAACTAACTGCCATAGGCAAATGTCCACAACTATTGGGCTTTATGTCTTAACATTTCCTTCTATTAAACTAGAAAAACTTAATGCCCAACAACTAAGCATAAATTTTTGGTGGTTCGATTATAGTTCTGGGGGTTATGATTTAAAATAAATAGGGGTGCCTGGGTGGCTCAGTTGGTTAAGCATCTGACTTCAGTTTAGGTCATGATCTCATGGTTCATGAGTTTGAGCCCTGCATTGGGCTCTGTGCTGACAGCTCAGACCCTGGACCCTCCTTCAGATTCTGTGTCTCCCTCTTTCTGCCCCTCCCCTGCTCACACTCTGTCTCTCTCTCTCTCCAAAATAAACATTCAAAAAAATTAAAAGTAAGTAAAGGCCTGAAAATAACAGTGATTTCTCACTAAATACTTGCTACATACAGAGGCTAATTTGATAAGTATTTTATAATTAGGAGAATTTATCTTGTTCCATCCATGTTGTGGCAAATGGCAAGATTTCATTCTTCCTGATCACCAAGTAGTATCCCATTGTATCTATATACCACATCTTTATCCATTCATCATTCATTGGACATTTATTTTAGGCTCTTTCGATAGTTTGCCTATTTGTTGATAGCACTGCTATAACAAGAGTACAGGTCATACACTTTCTGATCAGCATTTTTGTATCTTTTCAACAAATGACTAGTAGTGCAATTGCTGAGTTGTAGGATAATTCTATTTTTAATTTTTCGAGGAACTTCCAGACTGTATTATGGTAAGCAAAATAAGTCAGTCAGAGAAAGACAAATATCATATGACTTTACTCACGTGTGAAATTTAAGAAACGAAACAGATGAACAGAAGGGAAAGCAAGGGAAGGAAAAATAAGATAAACAGAGAGAGAGGCAAACCATAAGAGACTCTTAAATACAAAGAACAAACTGAGAGTTGCTGGAGGGGAGGTGGGTGGGAGAATGGGCTAATTGGGTGATGGCCATTGCAGACTACTGTATGTATGCCCTGGTTCTATTCCTGCAATCAAAACTACATTGTATGTTAACTTGAATTCAAATAAATAATGTACTCTAAAAAATATATAATGAGTATGGACTGTATATACTTATCAATTTTTTATGTTTATTTATTTTGAGAGAGAGAGAGAGAGAGAGAGCATGAGCAGGGAGGGGACAGAGAGAGAGGGAAAGAGAATCTCAAGCAGGCTCAGCACCATCGGTGCAGGAGCCTGACACGGGGCTTGATCTCAGGAACAGTGAGATCATGACCTGAGCCGAAACTCTTAGCATCAAGAGTTGGATGCTTAATCGACTGAGCCACCCAGGTGTACCAGAAAATATATTGATCAGAGAGATCTCAAAATTAAAAGCCCTCATAAAAAAAGCACAAAAATACAAAATGCAAATTTTCATCTCAAAATTCACAGTGTTCTTTACCTTTGCTATAAAGAATAAAGGACATTTAGGGGCACCTGGGTGGCTCAGGAGGCTAAGCACCGACTTCGGCTCAGGTCATGATCTCGCAGTGTGGGTTCAAGCCCTGCATCAGGCTCTGTGCTGACAGCTCAGACACTGGAGCCTGCTTTGGATTCTGTGTCTCCCTCTTTCTCTGACCCTCCCCAGTTTGTGCTCTGTCTCTCAAAGATAAATGTTTTTTAAAAAAAAATTTTTTTTAAAGAATAAAGTACATTTGTTGTATGTTTAACAAAGGAAATCTGTTAACTTGGTTGCCCTGAAGCACACCCAGCCTCCATTCTAACCAACTCATTGCTCTGGCCTAAGATATGTCTCTAGCTAAATCCAGAGAAGAATTATTAACCTCCTAAGAGATAATCAAAGACAATGAGAGCTTGATAGGGGAATCAAAGGAACGAAAGGTTTCTGTGTCTCTGGCTAGGATTAGCCAGAGGTATAGAAGGTGTTACCAAGAACCAGACTAATTACCTAGTAACTTTTCAGGCACGCCTCAATGGGCCATTATCATGATTACATGATAAAAAGAAACCATTCAAATATTAAGTGTAAAAACTAAAATTTCCTTTCCCTAATCAAGCTTACCAGTGCTTCAATGCCCTGTCCTCTGGCATTTTGTCTGTGTGTGTGTGTGTGTGTGTGTGTGTGTTACGAGGTTAAAAGAATGTATAGAATATTAATAAAAGATGTATTTCCAGAGTTAAAAAAAGAAAAGTAGAAGAATTTAGCCCGGAAAGGACTTTTCATTTCTGTCGTATATAATTTAAATGTGATTTTCAGTTATGTGCAATAAAGTTTCTGAAGAGCAAAGAAAATACTTGTGTTATAGGAATCAAACCCCAATAATATAATTTTATTTATTCTTTAGAAACTTTATTACATATATATTTTAAAGATAACATAATATAGTAATGGGTTATAGTACAATCTTAAAAAACTATGCTTAACATCATGGTATGTTTAACAAAACAAATTCTAGTGGTTTTGCTCTGAAGAAGAAAGGCCACACTCTCCATGATTCTAAATATATCACCAAGACACACTATGTCACCTAAAAATCATAGATATTATGTTTTTTTAAATTTTAATTTCAGTATGGTTAACAAACAATGTTATGTTAGCTTCAGGTGTACAATTTAGTGATTCAACCCTTCCGTACACCTGGTGCTCATCAGGACAAGTGCCCTCCTTAATCGCCATCGCCTACCTACTTAACCCATCCCTCCACCTACCTCCCCTATGGTAACCATCAATTTGCTTTCTAAACTTAAGATTCTTTTTTAGGGGTTTTTCCTTTTCTTTGTTTTGTTTCTTAAATTCCACATGTGAGTGAAATCATATGGTATTTTGCCTTCATCATGATTTTTTAAGATCTATTTTCAGCTCAGAAATTATATGAGAATCTTTTTCCTTCAAAGCCAGGAAACTTTAGTCACTGGCATATTTCTCCACTCAGTGTTCTGAAAAGACATATAATCAGTGTCCGTGACTTGATAATATTCACTATTTTCAGAGCCTGCACCCAACACTGAACAATAAGTCACAGGCATGTTATTTGCCATCAGTTTTCAGGGAGTAGGACTGGTATAGAGTAGCATTCAGATGCAAACACTTACATTTTGAGAAGGAAAATTTTGCTATAGAACTTACAACTAAAGACATTCCATAAGTACTGACTACTACTCTGTGATCTTGATGAGCCTTTTCCAGTCTACACCAGAGCTCATAACTTAGCAAAATAACAAAAATTATCTCACATCTTGATTTATAGTGATACAGATAGCGACAAAGAGTTTAACTCTTCTCTGTCACATGCATGTACATTTGCAAAGCTGAGCTTAATAGCAACTTAATTCAACTTCATAAAATATTTCTCATCCCATCCTCAGTTGGTATATTTTTAAGGTCTATTCATTTTGGGGAGAGAGAGAGAGAGAGAGAGAGAGAGGGAGAGAGGAAGAGGCAGATAGAGAGGGAGAGAGAGAACCCGAAGCAGGCTCTGCACTGTCAGCACAGAGCCTGACATGGGGCACAATCCCATGAACCATGAGATCATGACATGAGCCAAAATCAAGAGTCAGGCACATAATCGACTGAGCCACCCAAGCGCCCCTCCTCAGTTAATATTATTCTTCTCCAGTGAATGCTATTAATATTGTGAAACATCCAACAGTGACAACTATCATAGGATTTTTGCTAATATCCAGATTCCTATTTTTCCCTAAGATTATTGGTCCTAAACTGCTGGTTCAATTAGCTTCTCAGTAACCTAGGGTAAATATCTATTCATTCCATATCTGAATCTTTAAAATAAATAACTGCTTTTTACATTTTGTTGTTTAAATATTGTTATTCTACCACTCCAAAGCACAGCGATATTATTTAGAGATAAAATTGAACCATTTTCTGTGATAAACCTCACTTTTTACATATACTGGACAGAACTCATGATTTACGACAAGTCCCATGTAGATAATGACAGTTACTTTTTTTTTTAATTAAATACAGTTGACACACAATGTTACATTAGTTTCAGGTGTACAACATAGCGATTCAACATCTCTGCAGGTGATACTATGCTCCACCACAAATATAGCTAACATCTGTCACATCACATTGCTATTAAATATCATTGACTATATTCTCTATGCTGTGCCTTTTATTCTGGTGACTTATTCATGCCGTAATTGGAAGCCTATCTCTCTCACTCCCCTTCACCTGTTTTGTACCTACTCCACAACCCTCCCTTCTGGAAATTAACAGCTTGTTCTCTTTATATATAACTCTGTTTTTGCTTTTTGTTTATTCATTTATTTTGCTTAGAAAATGACAGTTTCAATGGCTTTTCAGAGTTTCACAAAGAAATATTTCACATTATGAGTGAATAGCTATTGCCTGCCAGGCCAATAAAATCTAGTAATTTATTCCTTTATTCATTTTCTCTGCTTCTTTTTCAATTACACATGTGAAATTATCACCTATATAGCTACTTGCATCGGTGTTGGGAGACAATTATCCACAGGTTTCTCAAATTTCTTCATGGTCTGAACAAAGACACTAACAGTATTTATTCTGGGGAGTCTTTTCCCAAATGTTTGTATTTAGAGCCTCGATTCTGGGTAACAAAAGGGTTCCTATTATCTCTCAACTTCACATATTTTAGGGATGAAATGTTCAATATGGAGTCCACACTCACATGTATGATGTCTCAACTGGTTCTCTCAAACACCCAAGACCAGCCACACTGTCTCCTTGAGGCCTCTCCACACATCTACATTGACCCTCTTTACAGCATGACTTCTTCATGGCATAGTGGCCTCAGGCTGGTCAGGTTTTTTACTTTCCTCCTTCTGTCCACCTCTAGCAAACATCTCAAGAGGTCACGGTGGAGATTTTAAGATTCTAATGACCTAACCTTGAAAGTCTCAGAACTTGGAAGTCCACAGCCTCCTGTTGATCAAATAAGAGACTAAGGCCATTCTAGATATCTAAGAAAAAGACTTAGTCCTCACCTCTAAATGGGAGGAAAGCAAAAACTGTAGCTGTGTTTACTATACCATACACACATTCCTGAAACTTAAAAATTACTTTAGTATTATTAAAATGTTTATGATTTAGATTTGGCATTCCAAAACCTTCTTACAAATAATTGTAATGTTTACTCATTTATTTTCATAAAACCTAACTTTGGCTCCCTCAATAAATTCTTAGACTTTGTAAGTTGACTGAAACCTCTGATGCAATTTCCATCTAAGTAAATTGATATTATAGAAATGGCTGTGCTATCTTTAACATTTTTCCAGAGGGAATCCTAGAAAATATCACTTCTGATATTTCCCATGCAAATATTCAATGCAATAATCCACAATGGTGCCAATAAAAACCAGGCATAGGGGAAACACACTTGGGAAGAAAACTGATAAAAGTGATAAAAATGCAAAGTTAAAGTTGTCTTGCTAACTTTAGAACTTTAGTGAAGCAGAATGAGGCCAAAGGAACAAATGCCTTAAAATTTAACTCCTGTGAATAGTAAAGGACATAAAAGGTAGATAATAAACAAGAATTAAAAATTTTAATTAGAGATATTGCAGTGCAATAAATTGGAAGTATTTAAGAAAAAGAGCAAATGGAAAAATTTTGTTGAAACAATAAATGTTACAAAAAGGAATGTAAGAATGAAATATAAAGTGCCATTATATAAATAAAAATATGATTTATTTATAGATAACAATATGGAAATAATCCTAGACTTATATATAACATATAGACTCTAGTCTCAGTACTAGTTTTTTTTTTTTTTAACGTTTATTCATTTTAGAGAGACATAGAGACAGAGTGTGAGCAGGGGAGGGGCAGAGAGAGAGGGAGACACAGAATCCGAAGCAGGCTCCAGGTTCTGATGAGCCATCAGCAAAGAGCCCGACGTGGGGCTTGAACTCACAGACATGAGATCATGACCTGAGCTGAAGTCGGCTGCTTAACCGACTGAGCCACCCAGGCGTCCCATCAGTATTAGTTTTAATACACTATCATAAGGAACACAGATAAGTTAAAACCTCTTCTTTATGTATATATATTATATATTAAGATACACAGATGCTTTTTATATATACATATACATATATTTGTGTATATATGTATATGCACATATATGTTATATACATACATATAAGTGCTTTTATATATGTGATGTAGATGTATATATACCATATATATACTTTATGTATACATATATATATATATATACACACACTGCATTATATATACCTAGGAACATTTGTATAGTATATACTTACACACATACATATATATGTATGCATAAATACACATATTTATACATACATATGTAACATTCGATATATATTAAGGACATAATAGATATAAATATACCCAATTAGTTTATAGATATGTAATTTATGTAATATAAAATTTATATACAGATGCATAGCTTATAGATAACATGATTAGTTAGGTCAATTAGTTTGTATTTATAAAGTAATACAGATGTATGATAAAAATTAGAAAGATTGCAAATAGATACATATTGAAAATTTTATCTTCCTCCTACTCCAGTCGTTTGGTTCTAATTCCCACAGTACCCCAGGAGTAATAGTTTCTTACATGCACAGATACACACACACACACACACACACACACTCATATATATCCATATATATGCGGAAAACCTGGAGGTATGTTTTCCATATCCCCATGAATAGTTTTATTCTTTTCATGATTTGTTTCCATAATTTGACTATTCCCTCTAATATATATATGTATGTATCTATAGTTTATAAAATGCCATTATAATTCTTTTCCCCAATTTTCCATGGAGTTATTTAACTTTTGAAAATTAATTATGAGTTGTTTCACTTATTTTATGTCTATAATAAATTGATTTTTTTCAACTTCTGTCTTCTGATTTTTGTATTTTAAAAAATTGACATAGTTTTTTAAAACTATGTATACAATTTTATCTCTTTTAAAATTTGATCTTTTTTAAATACCATATTATACTTGGCACTATTTGAGTCCTAAGAGCTAAATAGATTAGATCTATTTTTAAAAACAGTGACCTACCACTTCCGAACTTAGAGGAGAGATCTATAGAGTGACTCTCTCTGAAGTCACAGAGAGAAACATAACCCATGCAAGTCCAGGGAACAAACAAAATTTATCCTAAAGCTCTTTAGTGGTGACTGAAAGCATGAGCATTTAGCATCTTGTCTTCGCTCTAACTCTTGTGCTTCAGCTCATTTTAGTGGCACTAACGGAAAATTTTTGTTTGTCCTGAACTTCATATTCTTAGCTATGGTGTAGAATCAGCTTCCTATTTCAGTTAGTAAATCAATAAATATATTACCAACTTGAAGATGCATCTAGCAGTGTTCTATGTATGCAAATGATGACAAGAAAAATACAAGACCTAGCCTTTGTATATCCAAAGTATAAATGCTAGTTTGGGGAAACAGATTACACACAGTAAACATTGGGAGAATAATAATCAAGTAAATCTGAGTCCAATTATACATTTTAAAGAGATTTATCTATGAAGGCAAATACAGATAGGGAGAATAACAGAGTTTGAGAGTATATTAACATACTTATGTTTTATAGGAATAAAACTAAAGTTTGAAAGTAAAGGAAACTTTTTTAAAAATTAGAAAAAAATGCAGAATAATCGTTTTTTAAAAATGAAAATAAGAATTAGAATGAATGTGAAAACTAACCTTCCCGGATTAGAGATTTTGTACTGAAGAGAAATGAGAACTAAGATGGAGGTTAGGAAGATCTTAATTTCTATAGAAGGAAAGAAAGATCCATAATATGTTTTTCAGACATTGCCTGATAAATTTGAGAGAGATTTCTTATCATTTAATGTGACATAAACTGGATGGGGAGATAGAAAAAGGGAAATCTGTTGTTGCCGTGACTTCTGTGCCTTAGATGACAAATATCACATGCAAATCAGTGATGGTAGACATGGGGTAATATAGTAAATCCTAAATCATTTTAAATGATTTAGGAATGAGTCCAAGGCTAAAGCCTGGCAGCATGGCTTAATCTGTATACTGTGTATTGAGAAGAATGTTAATTGAGAATAGGATGCAATTTTAGGAAATAATATATTACGTTTTAGTGTAGAAGAATATAGCTTTTCTTTTTGTCTTAATGCACTATTAATTTTGACTTAAGTAATCACAATTTCAAATTGGAATGTGGTTTAAACCACTGAGTAAAATTTGCATTTGGTTAGAATCACGGGCTCTCTTCCAAATCCTTTAACGCTTGAAAACAATTCTACCATAGATTGTCTCAGATGATTAGTAATCAGCAGAATATATCTCTTATGTATTGTTACAAAAGCATTTTTAGACAATTTCTTCACCTAAATTAAGTCAAAAGAATCTTTTGGGAAATCCTTATAAGTCTATCCCAAGATAGGTTATCTTTTGAAAAAAAGCTTATTTTTCCCTTTTATTGACTGTCTTGTAAAAAAAAGTGAGACAAATAACTATAAATTTACTGGACATTTGCCTTCCTATAACTTAAATATTATTCATGAAAACATGAGAAAAATTGTTTAGCAACAATCCTTTCCTGAAAATCTTGTTCCCAATGTTACTTTTTGGAAAAGTATTCTTATTTGCCAGGGGCTTCAATGTCCACGTTAAAATTGGGCCTAGTCTCACAATACCTCCTCTATCAACCCAAAATGTTCCACCACCATTTATTTCTCAGCATGACATGGCTATATAAAGAAATAAAAATTACAATTCTAACTTTGAGAGTATATTAAATATTCAACCACCATATCTTTGTACTACAATGGAACTTCAAGTCACACTAACTGCCCATTTTGATAAGTATTCTAATTGGTGGAAATATTCACCCTTACAGCTGAATAATATTGCTAGTTATTTCTAATAGTTTTAAAAGAAAAAAATCAGTTTATAATTCTGTTTTCACATATAAACTTTATTTGACATATAACTTTTCTGTGCATCAACAATTCTAGTATGACTGTATCGCTTTGCCTGGGAAGGAAGGAGTTTCTGAGACATAGGACTTTATTTTAAAACTGAGTTGGTGACCCTGTAAGACTGTCTACTTTATGGGTGTTAATTCACTATATTCTGCTTATGTGCCGGAGACAGTGAATACTGGAAACAGCATTTCCCTGCATTGATGCTTTATTTCTTTCTAAGAATCATACTTCTTTCAAAGCACAATACAAATATTAAAAAAAAATTTTAATGTTTATTTATTTTTGAGAGAGAGAGAGAGAGACAGAGTGAGTGGAGAAGTGGCAGAGACAGAGGGAGACATAGAATCCGAAGCAGGCTCCAGGTTCTGAGACGTCAGCATAGAGCCTGATATGGGGCTTGAACTCCCGAACTGCGACATCATGACCTGAGCCTAAATCGGACACTTAAGCAACTGAGCCACCCATAAAAATTTCTAAATTAAACTAACAAGTATTTTTCTGTTTAGGAATGTTATAGGGAAAAGATGGAAACTCATAACTCCTATAGACATTGGAAGTTAATATATCAGTTCACCTAGCATGCTAGTCACATACATGAAGAGTCGAGATAAAAACAACATCTCTTCCCTTCTGCAGCTTCACCTTATGGAATAAGCAAGAAAAAAAGATTTTTTAAATGATTTTAAAATCTCATGTTGTGTTGGGAAGCCTATGTCAGGGGTTATTTCTTTAAAGTGTTAAAAACCATCAGTATGAAAGGGAAATATTTTTTAAGAATAATTTGTATTCATTACATCCAAATGTACTTGATCAAAACTGTAACATTAGAAAGCTCATGAGATTCTCAACATGAATTTTAATTGAGATTTTTTGACAGGTTTAAAAGTGTAAATATCAGCAAAATCACCTGTATCAAATGTATCAATTTGTATATTTAGACTCTAAAAACCCTACAGTGTTTTTCACTACTATGATTCTGACACTATTTAAAAACCATATTTGGAATGCTGTGCTGATCTAAAAAAAAGTGGATAACGTTCGAAATTCATATTCCAAGTGACTTATTAAGATTATATAAACAATAAAATCAGTATTTTCAAGTTCTAAAGATATTACTGATTAATAATATGATTAATATACATGTTTATCATACAGTTAATACACCTGAATTCGAGCCTAATAGAGCACAAAAAGTATAAAATATTGTAGAGAAATATATCTATGATCAAACGTCATCGTAATCTATCAAATACACCCATATAACACTAATTATATCATATTATTTTCCTCAAATAGTCTTTTCTCCCAGACATTCCCTGTCACTAAAAATTAAAGCCTAGGATTTTTAACTTTGTTTAAAAAGTCTTGCCTGTCTATCTTCTTCTGTTCTACTTCCAAAAAGTTCTGCTCCAAATTCTTCTATGCGCAGTCTACTTTACTATCTACAGATTTGGATTTTCAATGTCCCTACATATATTGGACAACTCCATTCTTCTCGGCTTTTCTTAGCCAAATAGGAAGGTGTGGCTCAAATCACCTACTCAAATAAACATTTCTGTAACTATTTCATGTGAAGTTCTCTCTTCTTCAGTTGCATTCTTAAACCATGCAACACACATTTGGTAGTTGAATAATCTATACTTTTAAAGGATATCTGTTTGGGTGCCTGGGTGGCTCAGTCGGTTAAGTGGCCGACTTCATCTGAGGTCATGATCTCACGGTCTGAGTTTGAGCCCCGCATCGGGCTCTGTGCTGTGATAGCTCAGGGCCTGGAGCCTGCTTCAGATTCTGTATCTCCCTCTCCCTCTGCCCTTCCTTTGCTCATGCTCTGTTTCTATGTCTCTCAAAAAAAACAAAAACAGGGGCACCTGGGTGGCTCAGTTGGTTAAGTGGCCGACTTCATCTGAGGTCATGATCTCACGGTCTGAGTTTGAGCCCCGCATCAGGCTCTGTGCTGATGGCCCGGAGCCTGGAGCCTGCTTCAGATTCTGTGTCTCCCTCTCTCTCTGCCCTTCCCTTGCTCATACTCTGTCTCTACGTCTCTCAAAAATAAATAAACATCAAAAAATAAAAACGCTAAAGGATATCTGTGTTATATTCCTTTTTACTATCAGTAAAAGCACACAGTAGATATCCAATAAAAGTTAATGAATTAAACAACTCATCTGGAAACACAACTGTGTGCGAAAATAAGAGATTATCATCAATAAATGATCTGGTAGAGTTATTTTCAATTGTTCAAAGTAAATGTATGATGTATGAAACCTTTTGATATATTTCTGCAGATCTGGCAGAAGAGAGAAGGTGACATTTTTCTACCCTGAATATGGAGCAATTCATTTGCTGCATTCAATATAGAAAGTATTTCTGAAAATAATACACATTTCTAACTCATTAGAAATCATTTTATTTCTTTTCATCGCACTGCTAAATATAAGTTGGAAATTTGAACAAATTAATGTTTATTGAATAACTTTGTGTAATTATAAAAAGTGAAAATACTATTTCCACCAGTTGATGAAGTATTCTATGTAAGATATTTACAGAACATTACTTGTTAGTGAAAACCTATTTGTATATATATTAACATATACTTCAAAATTTGTTGAGGGAGAAGCACATTATAAAGTGATAAGTATGGTATGTACATGAAAATAAAACATAAAGAGTGTTTTCCCCCAAGTTTCTATTTAAATTAACATACAGTGCAATATTAATTTCAGCTGAAAAAATCAGTGATTCAACACACACAACACCAGGTGCTTATCACAAGTTCCCTCCTTAATACTCATCACCCACTTAACCCATCCCTCACCCACCTCTCATCCAGTAACATTCGGTTTGTTCTCTATAGTCAAGAATCCGTTAATGTATTCTTTTAGATATCTCTATGAAAGTACTTAAGTTAGAAAACATGAAATTACCTTTTAAGGGACAAAATAATGTGAATAATTGAGAAGGGAAAAGAGCTATTTTTTGTGTCACATATTTATTTAATTTTTGACATAATTATCAATAGTTATTAATTTTGGAGAAAGTTTATGCATGTTTTCTATGCTATTCTGTGAACATTTCACATTATTTCACATTATTCAAAACATATAACTTTCACTCCTCAAAAAATTAATGCCTAAGCATACATTGAGAAAATTCCCATTTATCTCAAATACCAACACTTTATGTTTATATGATAGGTGTTAAATTAAGTGATTGCCCAAAATTAACAGAATGAGTAAAAGATAAATCCTGCATGACAAATCTGAAGGCTTGGCTCCTAGCCTAGTACTCCTTTCATTAAATCAGACTTGAGCATTTAATATGTATTTTACATTACCTGTTCATACATTTGCCTTTATCATATTCACTGGAAACCTCGTAAAAACAGTATTGGTTAAAAAAATCCATCCTAACAGTATTTGGAGAAGGAAGAAATAAGTTGGTGTCAGCTATGTAAATAGGCAACAGAATAAGTGGGAAAATTCTTCAGAATTTTGTATCAACTTTTCTATCAAAGAGAATGATAGTCAACATAGAAAAGTAAGCAAACATTGCTGAGGAAAAAACTGAAACTGAAGATTGATGATGAAATAAGAAACCTCCTCATTATTATAAACTGGCTCAAATGTCTCTTATGAGGTGTCAAGAGTATTTGTAAATGAGATCATAGAACTTACCTTGGTGATGTTCGTGATATGTATGTATATGTATATGGACATAAATACAATGATATATATGAATAAACAATGACGGAATTAGATTATAAGCCACAGAATAATATAAATGTCCATATGTTCGGCTGATATAAAAGAGTAATTGAATAATAAATATAGGGAGAAGAGATAGCTCTTCCTTATAGAATAAATCAAATTAAGAAATGTAGAAGAAATGAAGAAATAAAAATTTTCATTAAAATCCACAGTAATGATAGCCAGCGGCAGGATTTCATGCTAAAATTACTATACAAATTTTTGAGTAGAAATAGGATATAGGATATTTTAAAGTATCTCTGGAGGCAAGGGAAATAAAAGCAAAAATGAACTACTGGGATCTCATCAATGTAAAAAGCTTCTGCATAGCAAAGGAAAACAATCGACAAAACTAAAATGCAGTCTACAGAATGGGGAGAATATATTTGCAAGTGACATATTGGATAAAGGGTTACTATCCAAAAAGTATAAAGAACTTATCAAACTCGACACCCAAAAAATAAATAACCCAGTTAAAAGTGGGCAGAAGACATGAATAGACATTTTCCCAAAGAAGACATCCAGATGGGCTGACACATGAAATGATTCTCAATATCACTCATCATCAAGGAGATACAAATCAAAATTACAGTGTATGAGACATCCCCTCACATCTGTCAGAATGGCTAAAATGAACAAAATCAGCAACAACAGGTATTGGCAAGGATGTGGAGAAAGGGGAATCCTCTTGCACTGTTGGTGGGAATGCAAACTGGTGCATCCACCCTGGAAAACAGGAGTGAGGTTCCTCAAAAAGTTAAAAATAGTACTATCCCTACCACCCAGCAATTGCACTACTGGGTATCTACCCAAAGGATACAAATATACTGATTCGAAAGGGCACATGCACCTTGATGTCTATAGCAGTATTATCAACAATAGCCAACTTATGGAAAAAGCCCCAAATGTCCATAGATTGATGAATGGATAAAGAAGAGTTGGTAGATGGTATATATATATATATATATATATATATATATATATATATATATATATATATACACATACATACATACACACACACGCACACAATGGAATATTTCTCAGCCACACACACAAAAAAGAATGAAATCTTGCCATTTGTAACTATGTAGATGGAGCTAGAGAGTATGATGCTAAGCAAAGTCAGAGAAAGACAAAGATCTCACTCAATGAGAAATTTAAGAAATAAAACAAAAGAACGTAAGAGGGAAAAAGTGAGAGGCAAAACATAAAACAGATTCTTAACTATAGAGAACAATCTGAGGGTTGCTGAAGACAAGGTGGGAACAGTAGGTAAGTTAAGTGGGTGATGGGTGTTAAGGAGGGCACTAGTTGGGATGAACACTGGATGTTGTATGTAAGTGATGAATCACTAAATTCTACACTGGAAACTAATATTATACTCTATGTTAACTGGAATTTAAATAAATCTTGAAACTAAAAAAAAACTCAATAAAACAAAAAACAAAACAATTATAACATGTAGGATTAGCTTCCCCAAGATGCTTACCAATACAGAGTGAAAAAACAGTAAGTTCACAGTGTATGAACCTGGCATATACCACATCACACAAATGATCAAAGTTAACATCATCAGATATGATGTCTAACATTTTGTACTCCCGATACAATGCACAGAGAAGGACAATTCTTTTCTGTGATATTCTTACCAAAAATGCATAACTTCAACCTAATCATGTGAAAACATCAGACAGGATACGGCAAAAAACAAAGTATATCTGCTTTAGAAAAATAAATGGTGGAGGGTAGTAATAACTCATTACGTGTATATCATTTTCATTTGTATCCAGAAAACTGAAACCATAAACAACTGGCTTGATGGTTCTGTGCATATGAATGGATCACTGAGCTTGGCTTGTTAGCACTCAACTCAGGAGAGGAAGAAGGGTACTCTCTTCCTTCATAACACACTAGGAAAAAATAATACATGAAAAAACATTTTTTTCAGGTGGAGATGAGTACTTCTTTTTGTCTATATAGCCTTCTTAAAACTACCCTGGTTTTTTTTTTTTCCCATTGAAGATTATTCTGATTCATTTAAAAAACAAAACTGTAGAACTGCTGATTGTCTACAACCTTTAAATGTCTCAGAGGCAGAGAAGTCATTAACCATTAGCGAAAAACTCATTTCTTTTTGTACTGACTTCAGAAGGTGAACTGAAAGTTACCTTCAATTGAGCATTCACTTTCAACATCAAGGCCCAGTGAAAGAATTCTGAAACTGGATTTGGATACATTTAATTAGAGCTAAGTTCTTTCAAGGACTTTAGATCCTTCTAGTAAAGATCTAATAAAATTGTGTTAGATTGAAGTGTTTGGATATTTTCAGCTTAATAAATAGCCTGTTCAATTATGAAGCCTTTCCCAGTCTCTTGAACCAAAATCAATAATCCCTTTATCCCCAAAGCTCATCTCAACTATAGAATTTATATAGCATTTAATATATTATACCTTGTCCCCACCCTTGTACTTAGCATATAGGCCTGATTTTATCTACTAGATTTATATTTCTTTTTTTTTAATGAGTATTTATTTTTGAGAGAGACAGAATGGGAACCGGGAAGAGGTAGAGAGAGAGACACACACGCACACAGAATCCTGAAGCAGACTCCAGGTTCCGAGCTGTCAGCACAGAGCCCGACATGTGCCTTAAACTCACAAACTGTGAGATGGTGACCTAAGTCAAAGTCGACTGCTTAACTGACTGAGACACCCAGATGCCCCAAGACTTTATTTCTTAAGGTCAGAATACTTTTGTTTAAATAAACCTTCACAGTGTTTTGACTAATGTTTGTATATATTGGGGGAAAGACAAAGTTTGATTGAATAAAATGCATTATGTTAGTAATTTTATTATCCTTTCTGGCAAGGTAATTGATATCTCTATCTCTATACCTGTACTTTTACCTTTCCTTATGTCTATATCTAATCTCTATCTATCTAGATATAAATATAGATGGAGATATAGACAGAGAAGTAGATAAAGATGCAACTCTGCACCTGGGTTATTTTTTGGTATATAACTAGGATTTTGTCTATGGATACACAATCTCTATATATGTAACAAAATTTTAGTGGCTCTGCCACAGTCATAGGTTATAATTCAAGTTTAGAGAGGAATACAGCAGTTATTTCAAATGTTTATACAAAGCCATTATGTTAGGGGAATTTTAAAATAAAAGATTAGAGGAAACTCATCTATTTAATTATTCACAAACCAATTCATTGGTTCTTTTGATAAGTCAAAGAATGAGATATTTAGTAGAATGTGAGTGCTGGGGAAAAAGAATTTCGATCTTGTTTTCTGATGTGTTCATAGACAGGAGAGGGGTGCTTAGAATATAATGGGTCTCAATAAATTATTTGTGAAATGAAGAAATGTATTAACTCTAATAAATAGATATAAATCAGAAAACATTTTTCTGCAAACCTTTTTTATTCTTTAATAGAATTATATATTAGCCATATGGATACTTAGCCATAAGGTTTCTTCCTAGATTTGTCTACAACTTCCAGAAGATATTCAGCTTGACCCTACTCTAATAGCAGAGAAACACAGAAGATGCTCTCTACAGGGAAAAAGAGATCACAGCTTTTCTATTTGAAGCAGACAATTTTCCCTTTTTTGAAGGGACAAAAATGATTGACAGTGATGGTACCCAATGATAACATTTATTTCTCATTTGTCAGTTTTAGGAGGTTTTTCTCTGTTCTCAACCAGCATGCCCAGATTTTTTACTGTAAATATGAAGGATATCCCTTATAAAACTGAAGAATAACCCTATTTACTCATCTTTTGTATAAATTATTTCTTGAGAACAGATATATTCTGCCACATATTAATTTTTATTTCTGGGTGTTCACAGATAAAATAAACATGTCACCTTCCAAATGGGCAGAAAGTCCTGTTCGAATAATATCGACCAAGAAACGTTGCAATTTATATCATCTTTATTTGCCTACTTCAAAATATCAGGAACACAAATCGATGTAGATATGCCAAATACAATGAAACTCTTTTTAAATGCTACCAATTAGAAATCAATTATATGGAGCACACTGTATAAAAAGAGAAGTTTGTTATTCAAGAAACATGATATCCAGACATAGCTTTCTCAATTATTTGCTGTTTAGTGCTGACCAGGAGAGAGACTCTTTTTTATGTCACTTTGCTTACATGTAAAGAGAAAGTGTTGCACTCTCTATAACCAGAGACTAATACTAAAGATTATGTGGATGCATATTTTTCCGTAGGAAGTCATTATAACTACTTGTCCTGAATCAGTATATGCCTTAATAATAGTTGTGTTTATCCTGTACGGTAAAATATCTGATGTAACATTTATGTCCTTGTTATCGTGGTCAATCAATCCTGTTAATCCCCACCAACAAAGAATTTTTAAATGTTTACTACCTCTCATTCTCTCTGTAATAGACTTAATAGTTTCCCAACAAGTTTAATCAAATCTAAGAAGAAAGCTGGACAAGTCTGGTATTATACCCATTCTCTGGAGGCGGAAACTCAAAGTCTCAAGATGATAAGCAACTTAAACCTGCACAGAATGTAGGCAATGGAGCTATTGGATTTCAGGTACTATGAATCCTAGAGTTCTTTTCACTGTAATTCATTTCAATAGTACAATTGAATGTGTTCAGTATTTCAAATAGTACAGTTTTACAAAATGAGAAACTGTCTCATAGTCATGCCAGCTCAATCCATTCCCCCCCTATTTTGGATTTGAAGAGCAGAAATACAGGACTGTGATAATATCCACATTCGGTCCTACCATTTTATCTGGCATTCTCCTTTAATCTTGACATCTGCAACCCCAGAAGTTCACACAGAGCTGCACAGCGATCAGTGGCAACGTTAATTGGGATTTAAACCCGGCATTTAGTTTTTCATCAGAAATACCTCGACATTTAAGATTTTAAAAGAAAAAAAGCATGAAGCAAACTTTATATACTTTGAGTCAGTTCTGGAGGACAAATTTGGGTGACAGAAAGAAAACTGAAAGGTAAGTCAGTTGATCTATATTTAAATTCCAATGTTACCACTTACAAGCTATCTCTAGATGAAGCTGTTATTATTTTAACTCGACTTCTTTATCTGTGAAATGAAGATAATTCCTACCACACAGGTTTTAGTCTTCCCTGCACAAATTTTTGAGAGGATGATGGGTGTATACTGAAAAAGAAAGGAGGGAGGTCTTAAGTAAACTTAGAAAACTCTACATTATACTAAGTTAAATGGGTTTCTTGAATAAAGTCCTTCCCAAACTTTCAGATGTGAATATGAATAGTGAACTCTAACAAGGGGATATTGTACATAGCATTTCCTAATATTTTGACCACAAAACACTTCTTGCCCTTGGATTTGGAAAAGTTATGCCATTTACTGTCTCTGTATAATTGATTATAAGAAGACCAAAACATAAAATAGTACTTGGAAGTAATTAAATTATAATACTTAACTAAACTCTTGATTACTATAGGGTGTGGGTTCAGAAATATTCCTGCTTCCAGGTGTGTTTCTTCACTCTCTCTTCTTAAGCTCTGTTCGTGTATCTCAGGGGGAAGAAACCACTTTCAGGTAATTATACTCTGCAATTATTATTGAGCCTAATTCCTGGGTGAGGCTTTTTGACGAAATCGTAAAGGTGACAATAATGCATGGGGGAAAAATGTCTTTAAGAGAAGATGAATATCCATTAAATGCTGGGAGCAAAGCAATTTTCCATATCTCTCATAAATAGTTTAAATATCAGTAGTTAAGATGACTCTCAAGTTTACTTTTGAGTGAGGGTTCATCATAGTATTACTCAGAGACCTTATAAATTGGGGAAGTGAAATCTGCTAGCATGGCATTGTAACAGAGATATTTGCACCAGGACTTACACGCTAGAATTTATCCTACCTCATTGTCACCATGTATAATTTATAGCACCATTCTTATTGAAAAAAATGAGATGAGGGTAGAATCTATCAGGGCAAATTGCTGATTTTATCATCCTCTGACACATCATTCCTAAAACGTGCTAGGTCTCCTGAGTGAAGATATTTATCTAAAAAAATTAATCTAGTACTATACAGTTGATCATTCTAGCTTAGGAATGATTAACTTCCTTAAAAGTGTGAACAGAGTGACTGTGCTTTTGTATAATATTTTTATCACAAAATTGTCCTGATATTTTGCTTAATATTGGCAACAATCCATCACCATTACTGTGTCTCCCCATCTTCTGGATTATAGCCTTGGACCTACTATTCTTGAAGAACTGTAAAATCAACCTTTCATTCTTAGTTAAATTAAGAAGGAAACATCTTTTATTTTCTAAAGGTCAAGATGCTCTTTGTGAAGAAGATAACAGTTTATATCAATTCTACCTCATTACATATAGACATAAATAGTCATCAATATTTTTAGAAGTATACTTCCTTTAAATGCACAGCTTTGAATTCAGGTTGTCAAAAACTGGTTGTATTGAGTACATTTGTGTGTGTATGTGTGTGTGTGTGTGTGTGTGTGTGTGTGTGTGTGTGTGTGTGTGAAATAAAATTTGCTTTAATGAAACAATCTTTGGAGACATAAATTCACGTTTATCAGGAAGGTATTCTTTACCCTAATTGCTAGGCATTGTTTTTTCTGCATGTTGTCCTCCATATAAAACTTTTGTAAATTACTACTTTTGTAAAAGTGTAATGTTTCGATCTTATCAAAAGATAGAATTAAGGTTTAACGACAATAGTGTTGATAAATAGGATATATGGAGGAAGAAGAGGGAGCGACATGAATAGATCTTGAGTTATTTATTATTCTGAGGAAATGGTAAGAGAGGAAAGGATAAAAGCTCATCCCATCATGGGGCTATCAAAATTCTGTCTAACCAGTGACTGATATAACTCACATGAACCAATGTAGAGCTCATCGGCATATGAGGAAAAAGAGAAATTCAGGAATTATCATGGTATTAGGAACAAGGGAGAAAACATGGCTAGTCTAGGGGGTCAAACTACCAAGTCTTATAACTTGGCAAGTTGCACAAAGCAGGAAGTCACAGCCCAGGGAAAAAGGAGACAGAAAATAAGGTCAGTTGTGCAGTTTGAAAAGTTATTACTCCTCAGGGCGTCTGGGTGGCTCAGTTGGTTAAGTGTCTGACTCCTGGTTTCCACTCAAGTCATGATCTCATGGTTTGTGGGTTTAAGCCCTGTGTCGAGCTCTCTGCTGGCAGCAGGGAGCCTACTTGTGATTCTCTCTCTTCGTGCTCTCTGCCCCTCCCCGAACTTGGTCTCACTCACTTTCTTTCAAAATAAATACACTGTAAAAATAATTTAAAAAATTATTACTCCTCAAAACCCACACTTAATCTTGTCCAGGGATCAGGACTTTAGTGTTGATTCTAAACCTAGCTGGTTGGAGACTGAAACTGCCAATATATGTACAACCTGTTTTGATCAGAATTGGCTCAATAGTTGGATAGGATTGAGTCTGAGGCCAAGGACAGTAGCGAATGGCTATGGAAAGGCAGAGAGGATTGACATGGATTGGTCTAATAAATATTAAAAGCAAATTATATATTGGATTATAGCTTACTGACCTTTTGAGAAGATGAGATATATTCAGTCTAAGAGTAGAAGAATTATTCCCAGACATTTTTCCAATGGATATGGATAATAAAAATAATAGCTCTTTGTGGGGAAGGGGTACTCCATACATGCATTCACATATGCTGAGTTATTACTGTGATTTATCCCATTGAATCTGCACAATAACCATGCAAAATACATACAATGTCAGCCCATTTTAACAATACAGAATCTGAGACTTAGACAAATTAAGTTTCAGACTGAAAAGGGATTTAAATTATGGCCTATGTATTAGTTACTTATTGCTCCATATCAAACAATCCCAAAACTTAGTAGCAAAAAACAAAATAAAACAAAACAAAACATTACTCTCTTATACTTTCAATGGGTTAGGAATCAGGGAGTGACTCGGCTGGGTGTTTCTGATTAGGGGTTTTCAAGAGTCTGCGATAAAGGTGCTAACTGGTACTGCAAACATGTCAGGGATTGACTAGAAAAGGAAATGTTACAAGTTCACATATGTGGCTATTGGCAGGTCTCAGAAGATCTGCCTCCAAGCTTACTCACATGAGTCTTTCCCCAGAGCTGCCTTCAAATATGGCAACTGGTTTCTTTTGGACTGAGCAATCCAAGAGAGACTGAGAGAGAACACTAAGACAGGAGCCAAAGGCTTCTTACAAACTAATCTTGGAAGCGACATCGTATCACCTTTGCCATCTTCTATGGTTTAAAAGCAAGTCAAGTCTGGTGCACACTCGAGGAGATGGGATTTCACAAAAGCCTAAATACCAAGAGGTAAGGATTTGGGGGAGCCATTTAGAAGGATGCCTACCATAGTATTATTACCTCTGAAACTATCCTCTCCAGAAAAACAGTATCATGTCCCTCTCTAATTTTTAAAGGCTAAGTTCTCATGCCAGTTTTTTTTAAGCTACACAGTCATAGATTTATAATATCACAAGCCATGCGGAATAGTTATTTCCTCCTTTTTTGCTTAGTTGATAACTGTCCTTTAGAAAAGATGAACAACCCTGCAAAAGGTAGCAAGTTCAATCTTCCTGAAGCATATATTTTTCAGTCTGTAGCAGCAGCCTGCTATTAAGATAAGAAATAAAATGAAACTGAGCTTTCAACCTTGCCTGTGAGGCAAGCTTTTTTCCTGTGATACTTTCTTTGTGAAATGTAGATGCAAGAGTAAAAGCAATGCTTCTTCATAACAAAACCTGAATGAATGCGTGGTGTCTACTTTCAGGAACCTCAACGCATATATTTTTAATCTTTATTTTATATTATGCAATAAATTCAAACTTAGGAAGCTACCCTACAATATTCTATTTTATTTCTGTATTTTTGATGCAACTGTATTTTGTGAGCAATTAGTTTTTCATGTAATCTGATTTATTAATGTAAAACTAATTTGTTTCCTACCTAGTACAGAAGGGAAGGAAAAATCAATTCTACAAAGGTAGTAAAATTTTAATAATTTCTTTCTCAAAACAGTAAAGAAAACTCAATTTCATAAATATTTAAATCCTACTTTCCTTTAAAAAGTACTGGCTCTAAGCAATGATATTCAAACAGGCTGCTCTATCTCAATTCTCATTTGGTTTATCAAGGATTTAGGTTTTCTTCAGAGGAATAATTAGTTTCATTTAATCATTCCTTCACCTTGAAATTGTAATCCTAGTATGCAAAAATAAAACGTGAATCAATTTTGGTAATAATCTAAAAATGTGTAATACAAAACTGATAGGGCTCATTTTAGGAAAATGAGTCGAAACTGATTCCATTTTCAATTACATTTTATTTTTATCAAAAGAATATAAAGATGTTTTTAAAAGACAAATAGTATTACAGAGTTTAGAACAAAATGCAGCTATTTCCTACTTCTCTTTTTCTACCCCATTAATATTATTCCACAGCAGCAACCCTTAATACACCATTAGCTGCTTCCTCAGTTATTTAAAATTCTTATACTCTTTTTTTAATATTCAATTTTAGACATTTTAATTGGAAGATCAGAACTTGCCCCTTTTACAGAGCACTCACACCCAGCAGACAGACACACAAGCACACAGTCTCACATAGATGGTCCCTATAGCTTCCCAATGTAGTACATCATAATTTTTACCTAAATCAACAGGTGATACTTACATTGTTTTGACTAGGTAAATAATAGTCACAGTGAGACAGAGTAGTATACTATGATTACTCCTCTTTTATAATTCTTTGTTTCTTTTGAAGATAATAATTACTACTTTCCATTTCCTATCCCATAACTTTGAAAGCATTATAAATTGTTGCTAGGCTATATTGGGCTATATAAACATATATCATTCATATACACTGACATCTACAAGATAATGTGTAGGGTTTTGTCATTTGAGACTTAATTCTTCAGTTTTATTCAGCGGTGGTTTCACTCAGGGGTCAGTTTTCATTTGGAATTGCCAAAGACTGAAAAATTCACATATGAAAGTCCTCGCACCCACCACTTCAGAATACATATAAATATAAATATACAAATTATATGTAATTAATATTTAACATATGTAAATAACATATAAATATATAACATATATAAGTAATATATATTATTTAATATATTTATTATATATAATTTGTATATTTATATATAAATATATTTATATGCCTTTATATATTACATAAATATATATAATCTTATATAGAAATAGGGTTTTTATAGACATAATTACTTAGGTTAAATGAAGTCACCTGAGTTGGCTCTAATCCAGTATGACTGGTGTCCTTATAAAAAGGGAAAATTAGGACTCAGAGACAAACACACCTAGAGGGAAGATGATGTGAAGAGACATAGAAAGAAGACAGTCATGTATAAGCCAAGGGGAACAGAGCCTTCCAGCACAACCCTCAGAAGCAACCAGTTCTGCTAACCCCTTGTCTCTTACTTCTAGCCTCCCAAACTGAGAGCTGAGACAATAACTTTTTTTTTAATTTTTCTTTGTGTGTGTTTTGCTTTTAGTTAAATTCTAGTTAGTTAACATACAGCATGATATGAGTTTCAGGTGTACAATTTAGTGATTCAACACATACAACACCATGTGCTCATCACAAATGCACTCAATACATTTATTTTTTTTAAGTAACTCGGTTTGTGGTACTTTGTTATAGCAGCACTAGAACATGAATTTAAGACCTTTTCTTTATTTCTGGTGTTCAATAACTAGATCGTGATGTGCTTTTAATTTTTTTTTAATCCCTTTTAATACGGAAACACATGCCTTTTAGTTCCAGGACACATGTCTTTAAATTTTATCTTTGATAAATTGCTACATTTTCTGTTTTCTTGTTTCCAAAATTTGTGTTCACATTAGAATTGAACTTCCTGGTTTAATCCTTTCATTTTCTCATCTCAAATCTATTTTTTCTATATAATTGCCTATTTTCTTCTACTGAGAGATTTCCTCAGTTTTATATTCTAGCTTTTCTTTGAATATATTTCTAGTATTCATTGTAACATCTAAAAACACTTTTTTTCTGAGTGCTTCTTTTTTCACATTATCTTGGGTTTCTTGTTCCATATTACCTTCCTCCTCTCTCTCACTCCTCTTCCTCCACCTCCCCTCTTCTTTCTCTTAATTTTTTAAAAAATAATTTATTTTCAAATTGTTTTCCATATAACACCCAGTGCTCATCCCAACAAGTGCCCTCCTTAATGCCCGTCACCCACTCTCTCCCCTCTGACACCCCCCTCACTCCTCAGTTTGTTCTTAGTCTTTGAGAGTCTCTTATGTTTTGTCTCCCTCCCTCTCTGTGTCTTTTTTCTTTTCCCCTCTTCCCCTCCCCCATGGATTTCTTCCTCTTCATTTTAGTTGACAATGCAGAAGATTGGAAGTTTGGACTAGGATCAATTCGGCAGATCTGACTGGTCTTGGCTTGCTTCACTCATCTATCTGTGATGATTTGCTGAGTGGGCTAGGGCCTCATCTCTGCTTCACACGTTGTTTCATCTTCAAACCGGTCAGTCAAAAAGTGTTTACATGAAGCTAAATACAATTTTTCTCCTTTGATTTGCTTTTGAATGCTGCGGAGTCATGCTGTCTTTACTACCGCTCCATTAAAATTCTCTTGTCAATGTAACCAATGATTCCAGTTTGCTAAGTAAAATGATAAAATCCTCATCTTCATCTTACTTGATCTATCAGGAGTCGCTTAAACATTTCTATTTAAAACACTTATTTTCTCATCTTACTTCCAGGACAAGGACATCATCCTTGAATATTTTTCCTAATACATCTCTGGGTGACCTTTACCAGTCTTGTTTGCCTGTTGCTCCTCATGACCACATCTCTAAATATTGATGCTCAACAGGCTTCAGTCCTTAAGAGTTTTTTGTTTTTTAATTACACTAAATTCCTTTTTCATAACAAACAGTCCCAGAACTTGGAAAAATCCTACATCTGGATGACCTCCAAATTTTTATCTCCAAACCATGCTCTGCCCTTAACTCCAGACTCTAATAACCAACCACCTACCCAATATGTCAACTTGAATTTTAAGAGGGAACTCAGACTTATATTTCCAAAATTGATCTCTGTTTATTCCCATCAGCCAAACCTATTCCTTTTGCAGGTTTCTCCATTTTATAAAATGACAGCTTCACCTTTTCCATTTCTAAAACTAAAAACTTGGAGTTTGCCATGATTTTTCTCCTTCTCTACAGTCCATATCTAATCAATCAGCCTATCTTGTTGTTGCTAACTTGAATATATGTCCAGAATCTTAGTATGCTTCTCTACATTCATTCCTACAGTCCCAGTCAAGTCATCATCATCTTTTCCTGGAGTATAACAATAGCCTCCTAAAGGGTTCTCCTAAACCTAACTTTGTCACACTCCCACATTTGTCTATTCATAGAGAAAAGTCCATTTACGTTATTTTTCTTATTTTTATTGAGATATAGCATTGGGTAAGTTTAAGGTATATAATATGATTTGATACATTTATATATTGCAATATGATTAGCATCAAAGTGTTATCTAGAACCTCTATCATGTCATAAAAATATTATTTCTTTGTAGGGAGAACAATTAAGATCTAGCCTCTTAGCAACTTTGAAGTTTATGATACAGTCTTCTACACTAATCACTATACTGTGCCTATATTTCCAGCACTTATTTATCTATGAATTCTAAGTTTGTATCCTTAAACACCGTCTCCCTAATTCCTCCACACCCAGGTCCTGGTAGCAACCATTTTACTGTCTTTTTACAAATTCAACTTTCTAAAATTCCACATATAAATGGTATCTTACATCTTTGTCTGACTTATCTCACTTAACTTAATGCCCTCAAGGTTCAACCATATCCATTTACCTCAGCATGAAAAAAAGGTAAGATTCCAAATAATAAATCTTACAAATGATGTAAAATATTATAAACTTTATAGAAAATTACAAAAGACCTAAATACATTTTGGAAGACCTAGATCTAGTCCATGTTTATAAACAGTAAGTATATAAAAATTTTTCAAATATTGGTCTGCTCTTCTAGTCATAGTCTTTAAATCGATCGAAGAGCAAATATCCAAAAATAATCAAGACTCTGGGAAAATAAAAACAAGGAAGATATCATATGTCAAGACCTATTACAAATCCATATCACTAAAATATGGTGTTGTTAAAAATATTGACCAATGGGAGAAGAGAGACTGGAAGTAAAATACAAACAAAAAATTGAATGTGACAAAAGCGTATATTGTTTTCCATCAAAAAAAGAACATGTCAATCCATAAATTCATGTCAATTTCAGAAAGATTATGGATTTATGTCCAAGAGACAAAAGTATAAAAAGTAAAACTTTAAAACTCTGGAAGGAAAAGTTAAGAGACTATAAATAAAAAGACTATAAATCTATAGAGGAATGTCTTAAATAAAACATTTTAACAATCACAGAGAAAATTTTGGTGAATTAAATTAAACTCTCTTAAAGTCGAGAACCCTGTTAATTAAAAATTAACACAAAGACAACTAGGAATGACATCCCAACACATGAAACTAAGGATTGGCCAATATAACATATAAAGTTCTCCTACAAATAAATGTAGGATGAAAGAAATAGAAATACAAAATGGCAAAAGTCATAAATGAATTTATACAAGAGAAACAGAAGTGGCCAAGAAACATAAAAAGACACTAACTTCTTTAGCAGAGAAATGGTCAAATACCATCAAAGACACTAATTTTTTTTATCAAAGAAATGATCAAATATTATCACAGGCTGACAAAAATAAAAAGTCTAACAATACTAAATACTAAATGTACGTATGTTCATCGGTAAGAATTTTTACATACTTCTTTAGGAGTATAAGCTCCTAAAGGACCACTTTGGAAAAATATTTGGCATTATCAATAAAACTAGAAACTTTACCTGAATAGTGTACCTAGAGAAGAGGGTTGCAGAGTATAAATCAGTCTACTTCATGATCAGAAGAACATAATCACTGGAAATGGTAGATAATACTTACATAAACCCAAATAATTTATACATAATTTTAAAATTTTTTGAAAGACCTGGATCTATTCCTAAAGTCTGATTTGTAAAGATTCAGTGAAATAATGATATTTCTTATGATGACACATATAAAAAGGGATTTGAATTTTGGTCAGATCTCCTCAATGTTATATTTAGAAGCTTCTGAAATAAAATGTTAATGACTGGAGTATGTTCCAGTAATCTAAACCTGGTTCTCGGCTACATCAGATAACAAGCAGTGGGCCTTAAGTTCCTTGGGGAAAAAAGAACACTTCAAGGTCCCGTGGTTGGTTCAAGAGAAGCTGGATTGTTGTCAACATTTAAAAAAAATCTTCCCTACTTAAAGGTACATTCCAATAATCTCTAACCAGATTTCTCCTAAGCAAAAGGCCCAAAGACACCTTAATAAAGAAGACATTAATTTTAGAATAAGTAAAATCATGAGCCTCAGTATTATCTAATAAGTGATTCATGTATTTGCTTGTTTTGTTTTTGCCAGGATTGGAGGAGGGAGGTGGGTGGGAGATGGGCTAGATGGGTGATGGGTATTAAGGAGGGCACTTGTTCTGATGAGCACTGAGTGTTATATGTAAGTGACGAATTACTGAATTCTACTCCCGAAACCAATATCGCACTGTATGTTGGATAACTAGTATTTAAACAAAATATTGTCTCTAAAATATTTGCACAGCTATGATGAATTACTGAATTTACCAAATTATACTTTTAAAAATAAAATTAGACAAAAAGTTTGAAATTACATATCCAACTTCTCCATAACCATTTGAGTAGTTAATTTAAAATTGATTATTTAAAAATCAACATCAGCAAATAGCATTTGTACCTACAATGCACTCTACGCATTTTTTTTAAAGCTGGTAAAATTCTAAATGTTCCTGTATTTACAAAATCTGCTATTTCCGTATGTCATTTACGACTTAAAACACAATGGAAAAATGCAAAGTTCTATATGTATTTATACTTTTTAAAAACCTATAAAACATATAATATTAAAAGAAAATATAGACAAGAGTAACCCTGTACCCATTTTTATTGCTTTCAATAAAATAGTTTTTTTTCCATTCCAGTTCCTAAATTCTCCATTATGTTTATCTTCGTGTCTACACTTTTTTAGCCTTGCTTTTTTTGTTTTGTTTTGTTTTACTTTTTTACTATGTGGCAAGGAATATGATATGGGAGAGGAAACATCAACAACAGTATACTTTCACCAGGTCACTCAAAAATGTTCCCATGTAGGTATAGGATTGTGCTGACAGAAGGCTCACTTACAGAGAGAATCAATCTACTTTTAATTGTAATGTCTGAAGTGACACAGCCTGCAAATATGTTCTATGAGAAGTAGTACATGATAAAATCTAGGTATGGTTTACAGAAGCAGAGAAGGTTTTAGAGAGTTTGAAACATATCGGTATTTTATTTCTTCCAGTAACTCCTAATTACAGAAACAATCATAAAAATTATTCTAATTTTGCTCTAAGAATTATGGCCTTTTCATCATATTGGGAAGGGTTGAATTCTAATGTTTGTAACTCAGAACTGCACTACCAAAGGGCAAAGAATTATCTCTAAAGCCTATTGCACCATAGTGTTTTCCTGGGTTGTCAACAATATGTTCTGGTGAAAAGGTTCACTTGTTTAGCCTTGAAGACTTATCATCTGGGGTAATTAAGCATGAAGCAGAAAACATCTTTGAAGCACTTGTCACTTGGACCTTTTTCATTTTTATGGTGATTCACAGCATAGACTGTTCGTGACAATCACTGGGCTGCTGATAACTGGATGGGTTTTCAAGTTTGAGAAGTTTGATGAGCTTCTTGTTTCATGAGGCCAAAGTACCTAGTGAATAAGGCTACCATGCTGCTGCTGATATAGCAGAAAGAAAAATTAACAGATGAGCAGAGCGAGAGCAGAAGGGGAAAGGGATAACAGGATTTTGTATTTTAATTGGAGAAGTATTTTCCCTAAGCTCTGCTGTCACAGAACCCGTCATCGCAACATGGTACAGTTGTACTCCGCCAATGATTCTATGATTCTAAGATTTCTAACAGGACCCTTGAAAATTACACAAACAACACCATTTTAACATCTGTGAGCAAAAACCCATGTAGTCAAAATGTTCAATTAATCAACAAACTATTTAAGGGCAGAACCCACAGATAGAAATAACTGAAGGTACGGGGCACCTGGGTGGCTCAGTTGGTTAAGTGTCCGACTTCAGTTCAAGTCAGGATCTCACAGTTCAAGAGTTCGAGACCCCATCAGGTCTGTGCTAACAGCTCAGAGCCTGGAGCCTGCTTCAGATTCTGTGTCTCCCTCTCTCTCTGCTCCTCCCCTGCTCATGCTCTCTCTCTCTCAAAAATAAATAAACATTAAAAAAAATAAATAATTTAAGCTTTGACATGATCTTTGAAGGGTTACAATAATTAAATCATGATCATATCAAAACATTTGAAATTTCACACCCTGTCAATGATATAACGCCTCCTTTCTTATAAATCTCTTTCCTACTTCAGATATTTAGTAATCTTGATTTTCGGAAAGATAGTTTCAAAAGTTACATAATGACAGTTTATTCTACAAACTAATAATTTCTCAGTTATAAAAATTTATGAGTCTTTTCCTCCTCTGTTATAGTTAAAAGGCAAATACTACTTCTTACTCTAAAAATGATTGGGCCTGATGTAACTTGCCCATTGTTAGAAACAACTCCATTCGTTAAGTTTTTGGAAGACTATAAACTTTTTCTACCTGTTGAATTTCACAAGTATCCATAAGGTGGATTTAATCGTACATTGGCTCTAAAATAAGTTAGTATCTTTTCATCTTAACTGTTTACTTATAGTAATATAATTTTAAGACTTTGTAGTTAATATATGTATGTTGCTAAAAGACCAGTATGACTCCTACAATGAGTTCTGACTTTTTCGTCTCAGGCATGTATAGTCAGAAAAATGATACTATCACTAATTTCAGAATTTGAAAACAGGATATTAAGTATTCCAGTTCAAAATTATGTCCAAAGTATTTCAAAAACATTTTGAAAACAATTTCCAGGTCTCTTTTTCTTACGGTCAAAGCAATTGTAAAATAGGGAAATAATTAAATACATTAAGGAAATGACTGCCTACAGGATGCCTGTGTGTGAATGCCTAATTATGAGAAACCTCTGATGACTAAAGCCAATGGAAGCAATTATCCCTGGGGAGGTAGGGGAAATGAAAGAAAGAAAATATATAATAAAGCTGGTAAGCAAGTCAGTAGTTTTCAGCCCACTTAAGGTCTAATGAGGTATAACCTACCACTTCTTGAAAGTGGAAATAGGGGGACCTGGGTGTCTCAGTAGGTTAAGTGTCCAACTTCGACTCAGGTCATGATCTCGCAATTTCTGGATTTGAGCCTCGCATTAGGCTCAGAGCCTGGCACCTGCTTTAGATTCTGGGTCTCCCTCTCTCTCTGCCCCTCCCCTGCTCAGGCCCTGTCTCTCTCTCTTTCTCTCAATGGCAAATAAAAACGTTAAAAAATTTTTAAAAAAGTGGAAATAATCCTGAGCATGCCCATAGATAGAATGGTCTTTAAGAGATTATATGAAAGACAAGGATGCAGTATTCCATGTGAAGACGCAACGGCCATTCTTGCAGGTTTTGCTTTCATCATCTCAGGCCCAGGATTTGGTCACCTGCACATCAAGGCAACCGTCAGTAACACCAGCCTCAGTGTGGGAAACATCTGCAGGCAAGTGCATAGTTACCTGTAGTCACTAAATGTCTAAATAGGTTACCACGTGATCTTGACCTTTGGTTGATTCTTTCCTGTATAGTAGTCCTCCTGCATTCTTTCTTCACTAAAAAGTAATATTACTATTTTCTAAGTAAAATCATGACAAAACTCCCAAATTCCAAATTTTAATAACAGTTTGATAAACTTTCCACTTGTATAAGCAAATTTTCTTTTTTTGTCCTTTCACCTTGACAGCGATAAAATATTCCTAGCTGTAGTATAAGTTTTAAATATATATTTGGTTCACATGGGCTTTAGTATACAAGGAATATTCATATAAACTTCTATTAGACACGTTGATACACTTAAGTTTTCATTAAGTGACTTTTAAATATTAACCTGTCTTGTCCTTTTGCCATATTTCACTGATTTATTTCAGTCAATAAAAGGTGTCTAGAACATGTGGAGAAAGACTCACGTACCAGGCATATTTTAATTTGCTATCTAATACATGTGCTTTTTGTGATTAAAATAATATTTCATTTTATCTATAGGAATTATTTCCTATTTCATGCAGAAAGAAGTGATGAACTTTTTAAAAAATTGTCTTCTGTACTTGTTTGCTTGGGCAAGAATTCATGGCCTGAGAATTAGATACCACTGTAGCTCTTGATATGCTTTCATCCCTTACTTTGGTCCTAAGTCAAAGCACTGGGAAGGAACAAAGGACTGAATGATTTATCCTGGAGCCAAACCTCACCAACTGACCCCCTAAAACTACACTGAAACTGAAAATCATCCTAACCGGACTGAAACACCATTTTGAAAGGAGTGAATGTAAGCATTGATTTTGTACCTGGAAGCTAAGCTCTATGGCCATTTGTTAGTTTCACATTGTCCATCGTCCCTTGAGAAGAGAGGATAGAAAGACACAACTTGTAGTAGCGAGAATCAGACAAAACCAAATTGATCAGGATTTCAGATTTTGCTTTTCTGAGGTTGGATGAAGGGGAATGAGAGAAACAATTTAAAAATTCTAAGAGAAAAATGGAGACTTAGTGATGGGAATCCAGAGGAATCTCATAGGCATTTGTGACTAACCTAAGACATTCAAGGGGAAAGGAATCTTGGAGGCCCTCTGTATCAATGACTCTAACTCTGGCTACTTATTTTAAAAGGCCCTGGAAACTTTTATAATATCCCAGTATTTGGACACCATCTCCCAGAGATTCTAATGGAATGTATTTGGAATAGGGCACAGGCATAAGTATTTTTTTCCCCAAAGTTCATATGTGATTCTGTCCTGCAGTCATGGTTGAGAATTGTTCATCTAAATCACTGGGTAGGAATTACCTTTGAATTTTATAAATTGCAAAATCTGATTCAGTAGCTCTGGGGTGGAGCCTGATAGCAGAACAAGCTCCCAGGTGTAGCCGCTGTTGCTGTTATTGCCACACACCTGAGCAGCGAAGGTCCCATACTACTGCTCTGTGAATTCTCCTTCCTCCTGGAGGGAAGGTGCTGTGCCCAGCATTGGTGAAATGTTGCCAGCAGGTTGTACATTTCCACCTCAACTCTAAGGATAGTCCAACCTCTATAAATAGACATTTTCAACATTTATCCCTCACACTAACTCTGTATCATTCAGATACATATTTTTAAAATAATTTATTCACTGATATGTATTATTGCTTGGGTTCCCATGAAAGCAGACAATCAGACTGGCATGTGGGAAATGATAAGGAACTACTCTTGGGATTGAGAGCTATGGAAAGGAAAGGAAGGAGGAGTGGGTAGAGGGAGAAGGTCATCTGTAGGGGTGAGTGCACTGAACAGTCATTAAACATGGACTTCCCCAGGTTGGGAATGAGACTTTGGGTGAGGTCACAACTGATGGCTGTCTGACAGGAGCACTCCCTGAAGCTGAGACAATAAGTCATTCAATATTAAAGAAGGATCTGGGCAGTGCAGCACACAGTCCATTAAAGCCTACTCTTAACTTCTTGGGAATCCTTTTAAATTCTGGGAGCAACTCAGAGAGGCAGGAGGCAGGTGTCTTTTCCTAGAGAAAACATACAAAAGAATGATCGCTGGGACCAACGACAGCCTCACCATTCTAGTTGCTATCATGACTGTAAATAATATTCATCATCTCTGACTTCTACCATCCATTATAGACTCTTCTCTCCCTAAGCTCACACCTCTACATCTTTCAGTGGCTTACCTGGTAGCATGACATAGTCCCTCAACCCTGAGGGCACTGAGCCCTGGAAATTATGTTCTCAGGTTGTGGCTGCTACACTTGTCCATTTACCCTTAAAATGGTATAAGGGATTATCAAGAAGTGCCCAAGGAGATGAAAGAGGTGCCATCCATATTCTTCCGTCTCTATTGTGTAACAATAGCTCTACCTTCTTCTGGTAACAAGCAATTACATCACCAGAATGATGACTCCTCTTCTAAGCTGCTCCCTGAACATGGGAAGCCCAAAGTTACAGGCAGATGACATAGCCTATAGTTCAATAAGGCTCTTGCTATGTCCATGGTGAACCTGTTGCCTACCTTTGGGAAACTGAACTCCTAAACCCTCAAAACCCAGGGCACACTCGAAAACATTATGTATTCTGCTGTTGACGATGGTAGGTTTTTTATATGTATATTTATTTATTTTGTTTTGCAAGTAAATACAGATTCCTGGATTACAGAAGACTATTAACCTATCAGTAAGCACATTTGTTCCTCAGGCCTCACCTTCACCCTTCCAGGTGACACAATGAGACCCAGGTGACTGAGCCTGCAAATGCACAGAGGAGGTTTCTTGCAGAAGAGGAACCCCAAAATTATAATTCTGTGAGCTTATATGTCCCACACACTGCCCAGCTGCCACCTTACCCTCCAGGGAGAGGGGAAAAAACTTTATGTCCCTAATGCAAACGAATCTTCTCGGGAAGACAAAAGGAAGTTTCTCCAATTTTCAATCCTTTGAAATGCAAGTGGATGACTGATATTTGATTTCACCATCTCTCTAGAGGTCTCTATCTATTTGGTCATCTAAATTCTAGACTTCTCCTTTAACTGAGATCCAGGTACAGAATAACTGGGAAATGATAAACACAAAATTCAGAGTAGAGCTGGTCTTTGGCAGGAAATGGACAAGAATATGAGGGATGCACAGAGGGCTTCAAAATAATTGGTAACATCCTATTTCTTAACCTGGGCACATGAGTTTCATTTAACCTTTTATAGCTTCCATATAGCTTATATTATTTTGTATGTATGAAATATCATGAAATATGTGATTAATTTAAAATTTTAAAAGAGAATATGAGAACTAGTTCTCCGTGCCTCGTTTTGCTTTTTACTTATGTTACCAGCAGGAATCCAGGCTCACTCACAGTTAGTGCTGCATTGCTTTTTCTGTCTCCTAAATTGACACCAATCTTCCACACCTCCTTAGAATCCCAGTATTTTCCAGCAATTCCCCTGGAACCCACTGTCAGTTATCCCCATTTTGTCATCACCACAACTCTCTTCACCTTGGTGCCTTAATTCAAAGGTCAACAAACTATAGTCCACAGGCAAATCTAGCCTTCTGCCTGTTTTTTTAAATAAAGTTTTATTGAATCACTTATTCATTTACATAATATCTATAGCTGCTTCTCCCCTACAAGACGGACCTGAGCAGTTGTAATGGAGACCATATGGCCTAGAAAGCCTAGAATATTTGCTATATGGCCCTGTATGGAAAAAATTTGCCAATTTCTGCCTTATCTGAATTCTGGCACTTTCCCAGGGACACATTCCACCTAGCCCTGTCAAGACAAGGCTAGTTTTTTTTTCCTTCACATGTAGCTCACATCTAAAGACATCAAAGGGGTATTATTGATACTTTTAAACCATGCCTTCTTTTTCTGCTTTTTAAAAACACAAAATATTTGAAGCTTATGCTATTGCACGATATGCTCATTTAGACAGCCATATCCTGAAAGAACTCTCAGCACCAACCTCTCCTCTGAATCTCAATTTCCCTATCTCTCCTCCTCTCTCGCCCCATCCTTACTCAGAGATGAATCTAGCACCTGGATTACTGTCAGCCAACCCCACCCCGTGATTGTAAATTTGATCATGTTGCTATTTTCACTAGCATTTTCAACTTATATATACTTTAAGTATACAACCAATCCAGTTCTTCATTCTTCATTACCCACCCCAACTGCCTTTGGGGCCTAATTTTCCTCCCTAGTTAGCCTAGCTCAGTGCTCTTCTGAAACTTCAGTGTACATATGAACCCCCTCGGGATCTTATTAAAAACGCAGATTATGATTTAATGGACCTGCGGTGGGATTTGAGCTTTTTCATTTCCAGCAAGCTCCCAGGAAGGCCAGTGTTGCTGGTCTTCAGGTCAGTAGCAAGGCCCTAGACCTCATGTTCTATTATTTTAAGAGAAGTTAGAAAGGAAATTACTCTATTACTCCAATAGATCTATGAGAGATGCTGAACATATTTCTGAGTTTGCAAATGCGTAATTTTCGTAGGCAATTTGGGTTTGCTAATCAGCGCCCACTGAAGTTAACTTCTTGCTCTCCTCCAGAAACCTGGAAACCGAGAGATAAGAAGTTATCTTCCTTGATAATTACATACCAAAAAGATAGCTCCCAGATCTTTGAGAAAGTCATTAATGGGTTATAAAATTGGCAAAAGTCTTTTTTAAATTTTTACATCATTAAGGGAATTTACAATTGTAAGTTTTCTAAAGTAAATACTCTAAGAAAAGGAAGGTGGTGGGGGCGGTGGGGCATCTGGGTGGCTTAGTCAGTTAAGGGTCTGTCTGACTTCGCCTCAGGTCATGGTCTCACAGTTTGTAAGTTTGAGCCCCATGTAGGGCTCCCTTGCTGACAGCTCAGAGCCTGGAGCCTGCTTCAGATTCTATTTCTCCCTCTGTCTCTGTCCTTCCCCTCTGTCTCCCTCTCAAAAGTAAGTAAACATTAAAGATATTAAAAAGAAAAAAAGAAAAGAAAAGGAGGTCAGGAGCCTAGAGTTGGAAGATGCCTGTCTAAAGTTTAGTCAACATTAGGGGAACTTTAAGGCCATCTTGGTCAACTGTGTCCCATTTATCCCTCTCTCTGAGCTCTTCCCTGAATACCCCTCCCCCACCTGTCTTTCTCTCCCTCTTCCTCCGTGTCTCCTCCTCCACCACACACACACTTTATTTAACAGTTCAGTATTGAATCATTTCCCCACCAGTTCTACCCCCATGAAAACCTATTTCTACTTCTTCATTCTCTGTGTCAGTAAATGCTATCACCATACACACCAAATGCTCAACCAAAAACCTAGGAGTAGTCATTTCTTCTCTTTCACTAGACCTTCACATCAAATTCATTACCTAGTCCTACTTAGCTCTGTCTTAAAAACGTATTCTTTATCCATTCACTTATCTCCATTTCTATTGCTCCAATAGACTTATAAGTAACACAAAAAACACACAAAAGTAACACAACAGATATATATGTAACATTAATGTTCAGTTGGACTATTGCAATATCCTGCTAAGTAGCTTTTCCAACTTTGTTCAAAAATCTTTCAAATTTGAGGGGTCATTTTAATTAAGTATCTAAGCTGGGATATTTACATATATGATAATTTATACCCTTGCCTTTACGAGACACTTAGAAAAAACTAACATTTCCAGAAATTTAGTTCAATCACTATCATTAAACATTATTTAAAGTTAAACATTGCTTAAAGTTTAAAGTACTTAATTCTGTATTATAAATTGCAATTTTCATTATAAGGATAAATGTTTATTCCTATAAACAATGGATAAGCACAATTTATACATTTACTTATATTCATTAAAAAATTCATATGCTCGACTCAGTATTAAATGTTTCAGTGTTAAAAAAATGTACTTCAACTTTGTTCATGAATATTTCTATAATAAATCTAGATTTCATTTGTTAAAAATATTATTAACACAAAACAGCAGTATATGAATACCAGTCAAACGTTATTAGGTTCAGATTTTCTTCTTAAAAAGTAACAAAAATCAGTCAATAAAAAAATTATCAGTTTTTGATATAGCTTTTTTTTTGACATGTCTTTCCAAAGAAAAATACTTTCCAAAAATCGATGCTATTTCAAATTAACAATCTGAAACCATACCCATCATTTTTACCAGAATTTCTAAAGTCACGTTGTATGACTTGTTTGTCAATCATCCATTCAAAACACACTCAAGAATTTTCTATAAAGTACAGTAGAATTATACTTAAATCTATAATTTTTACATTGACTGTGAAGTTATGAACTTTAAGGAAAGGTAATACATAAGAAATAAACATTATTGACACAGTCTTTAAGAACTGTGATAATTATGAGTCTTTCAAAAACAAGAAAAATAATCTTAATTGATCCAGAAAAAGAGGAAAATTTATTATAAGGGAATATATTTATTACACAGAATGTAAGGACAATAGTGTAGTTGTGTCTTATGAACAACTTGGAATGAGTGTGTTTAGTGCTCTCAACAGCTCTTTGTTTTCATATCCTTTCTCTCTGTAATTTCTTTCAGTTTTTTTCCTCATGCTGCAGACCAATTCCTTTACTTCTTAGGGAAACACCCCCACTCTTCAGAAAACAACTGGGTTTAAGATGTCTTTCTATTCTGGTTCCAAAATTCTCAGAGGATGAACATTTTTTCTCACCTTTTATCAAAAACCTATCTCAGGACTATTCACTAATGCTAAAGATGCTGGAGCCCTTTTACAGTAATTCTAAGGACAGGAGGAAGGTAGTTCTAGAAAAGTAATGTGATTGCTCAGACAGAAAAATATTGTGGTTTTGGACTTAAGGATTCAATAGTATAAAGATGTCAATCCTACCAAAATTGATTTATTAATTCAATGCAATTATTAACATTCCATTTTCCTGAGACACAAGAGGATTCTAAAATGTATTTAATTTCTCAAAAGGCTAAGAATAAGTAAGTTACTCCTCACAAAGGATTAAAAGAAAGGACTGGTTTACCAGATAACAATATTTACTATAAAGTAATTAAGACAGTGATACAGTATCCCAGCATAGAAATCAGACCCATCAAATAGAGTTTCCAGAAACAGAAACAATGTCCAAAATGAAAACATGGGCATGTGATATATGACAGAGGTGATACTAAAGGACAATGGGAAGCATGGTCTTTTAAATCATTTGTGTTAGGAGAATAGTGTATCAACTTGGGGGATAATTCAGTACACAAGGAAAAAGTAGGCATCGCCATGCAATATCTTGTTCCTAGGGGATCTTGTTAATTTTTAAAGACTTGTAAGTCATGGTATAGATAAGTTATAGAACTAAGAATAAAGAGATATTTAGGGATTATTCCATTAGATATTTTAATAAATATTTAAACATGGCTAGCACAAACTTTATTCTGTATTTTCCTAGTTTTGAAGACATATATCCAAAATGAACATTATCTTCGGTATAAAATCAACTCCTGATTATTGTCATGTATAAATGATGAACATGCCTATCTTGTAAATATTGGCTGCAGATTTCAAATACATTTTTGATAGTTTCAAGCTCATTATTGCTTTTGTTTCTTCTATCACTTACATAGTCAAAACACAATAAAATTTCTTTTGAAATTTTAATAGTTCACAGTACTTTTCTTTTGCTTTCAAATTAGAAAGTATTCTCAGTTTTAGAACTATAAACACAAACCAGAATGATAAAACCCTTGGATTTTGTTTCACGTCTATCCCATTTCCTTCCAAAGTCTTTTTCTATACCTGCTCTCAGTATTGGTCTACTCAAGAGTAAATCAAGAACATTTTGATAAATAGACATAACAAAAGATGAAAAAATAGTGTCACATATTCTTTTAGGGGAGAAAATGTTCAGATTCTTGTTGCAAAATTCTGAATAATGATCTCATTCCAGTTGAATGAATATGGAGCTAAAATGTCCTATTTTCATTTCACCCATAGAAATATATTGTCTACTTGTTGATTTCTTGAATTTTAGAACACTGATCTAGGATCTATCTAAAGACTCATAGCTGAAACTTTCATCATCATTAAGAGTCTATCTGCCTCACCTTCTGATTTATCTACTGGATCATCTAATATTTGTGAAAACTTCTTTTGTAATCCTCTTCACCATTATTAACAAAAAATTCTCACCTGTGTTCAAGAAAGCTAAAAGAATACTGCAGAGATGGTATTTCCAGTCATCTTTTATACTTTTTGAGAGATGGTGCAATATTTTAGACAGGGCAATAAGAAAAGTAAAGATGAATCAATGGTGAAGTTTTATTTTGTATTTCACTTACTACAGCATGAGCCTTGTAGAAAAACCCATTATTCTTTTACTTTCTTAATATTTCAATCTCTTCTTTCTTGATCAAAGTGAGGAATAACTGATGAGTAATGATGAAACAATTCCTGCTATGATAAAAATAGCCAGGTATTTCAAGATATAGGAAAACAAAGTCAGTGAGATCCCGTTAGATAACTTTGATGATAATTGCAAATAAAATGAGTTTTGTTTATTAAAAATATTTTTTTTCCTTTAAAAAACTTCTAATAAAGTTCCTAAAATAGTGATTATTAAATATGGTTAAAAGCACTCAAGGGTACCTGGGTGGCTCAACTGATTAAGCATCCAACTTTAGCTCAGGCCATGATCTCATAGTTTGTGGGTTCAAACCCCACATCAGGATGAGCCTACTTCAGATTCTATGTCTCCCTCTCTCCCCCTCTCCCACTCCCATTCTTTCTCTCTCAAATATACATAAGTATTAAAAAAATTTTTTAAAGCACTCAAAAAAAAAAGACACTAAAAAACTAGAAGTGTGTTAGGTAGATGCTGATGTTATCCCAAGTTAATTTGAACTCCAATCTTGTATTAGGTAAATTCATGACCTACATATAAAGGCAAAGCTCCAATGCTTTTAGAAGACACTGTATCAGTGTCTTCATGATCTAATTTGACTCATACGCGTCCTGAGCTTTGAAGTTTTAAAAGAACCTCAGTTGATTCAAATATGCAAACATGCTTAAAAAACACTGAGCCTAGGGAATATTTTATTGTTATTTTTCATGAAGACCAAAGTTCAGATTTGTCAGCTTTTTTGTTTTTAAGTGGATCCCTTCCTGCTCATTTAAGTTTTTATTTAAATTCCAATTAGTTAACATACAATGAAGTATCAGTTTCAGGTGTACAACATAGTGATTCAACACCTGCATCCAACACTCGGTGCTCCTCCCAAGTGCACTCCTTAATCCCTATCAGTTATTTAACCCACGCCCCACATACCTCCCCTCTAGTAAACATCAGTTTGTTCTCTATACTTAAGAGTCTGTTTCTTGGTTTGCCTCTCTCTGTGTTCTGATCCCCTACTTTTTTCCTGTTTTCATTCAGCAATTATTAAAGTAAAAAAATACCCAATATGCCGTCTTAAGGAAGCTTATATAGCATATATCTTTAATTTGCTCTAATATTGCTGTATAACTTTCTAAGAATATATATATATATGACAACATATGATGCAGACAACCATATTGTACATATTAGGATACCCACAAACACATTTATACTCAAATTGTCATCTTCGGGAAAAAATATCAGCACAAACCTGGAAATGTACCAGGTTTTCTAAAATCATTTTGAAGAGTCAGGGCAAGTATAGCTGTGCATTTTGGCATGATCATACACATTCTATTTTTGTAGTAATATTTTAACTCAGAAGCAGCGACTTAAAAAAATCTGGGTGCCTGGAAAAGGAAATAAACTTATTCCCTTCAGAGGTTCAATGAAAGATATTTAATTATGCCATGTTAAAATTTCCTTCACTGCATTTCCATCTGACAATAGCATTGCTGTGATTGAAAGATGAGTCAGAGAGATAAAATGAAAATTGAAATGGGAAATATCAAGTTAGAGGCTTGGTTGTCTCGTCTCCCTTAGAATGATTACACACAACCATTTGAAATCTGCTGCATTGAAAACGCAACTCTAATTGACACCAGAATCAATCAGTCAGAGGTGAAAATTGTGCCAAATCTGTAACAGCAGAACATGCAATGACTCTCTCTGGTTTTAGAGAGAGCCATGATCAGTTGAGATCCAAAACTTACTGCCAGCTAAAAGAATACACATCTATAAAAATTTTACATAAAATAACATGGCCAAATTGCCCTATATTAATAATCTGTTTCATGAACTATATTGCATGAGAAATTGAGCTACCATGGCACCTGCCATATTATTGTGTGTCTACCACTTCTATCTCTTTTGTGGAATTTCAAGTCTTCATTACATGAATGTCAAGAGGAAAACTATGACAATTTTCATTTCATCTACCCAAAAGATACTTTAATTTAGAAACAATACCAACCAACGAATCGACAAACAAGCAAATAAACACTAGTTACCAATGATCAGGTTTAGGGCACATTAAGAAATGAGTAGAGTAAGGTAATGGAGTGAAATTTCATGGGGGATAATGAGCAAGTTAAAAAAAAATCACCACAAAGAAGCAATCTGGCATAAAACTTCCACAGGGCCAGAAGTGAAGAAGAGAATGGCGTTTTAGAGTGCAATATTGAGATTGTATTGAAAATTCTCTCTATATAACTGTCTGGTGGTGTGATGGACACTGGTGGAAAGACACGTACGTATCAATTTAAGAAGCTGAATTATTTAAATTTTTTAACGTTTATTTATTTTTGAGAGACAGAGAGACAGAACATGAGCAGGGGAAGGGCAGAGAGAGATGCAGACACAGAATTTGAAACAGGCTCCAGGCTCTGAGCCATCAGCACAGAGCCCAATGAGGGGTTCGAACTCACACACTGTAAGATCATGACCTGGGCTGAAGTCGGCTACTTAACCGACTGAACCACCCAGGGCCCCAGAAGCTGAATTATTTAAACTCTGTAACACCTTACAGGCCTAAACAACATCTCTTAATGTTTATTTTTTCAGGGGGTGGCGGGGGAGGAAAGGAGAGAGAAAGGGAGACACAGAATCCAGAGGCTCTAGGCTCTAAGCTGTTAGCACAGAGCCAGAGGTGGAGCTCAAACCCATGAACCTGAGATCATGACCTGGGATGAAGTCAGATGCTTAACCCACTGAGCCACCCGGGTGCCCCTAAACAACATCTCTAATAAAACAACACAGAAGATGGATGCAGTCATTCCTCTCTCACCTGGAAGAGTCATCAGAGCATTATGCAAATTGAGTATTTCCAACTGCACCTGGAGACATCAGGAGGCTGTAAGCCTCACTGGTAGATTTCCAACTCATAAACCATGGAAAATCGAGCTCCAAGCACTTTCAGTTTATTATAGGTGAGAGTAGTTGATTATTTAAATGTATTTGTACATACAACTGTATATCCTATTTTTACAAAAATTTAAAATTTCCTTTAAAATTCCTGTTCAAATATTGGTGGAACAGGGGGTTTTGATATATTTTATCTACTATAATCAAATGTTCCAGAGATTTGCTGGCTTTATTCTTCTAATTGCTCATTCACTAGACCAGCTATTCGTCATTCACCAATTCTGAATTTTTTTTCTAACCAATGTATAATTTTACATTTATTTTATCTAGTTCCTTAGTTTTTATAAGGTTTGAATGGTTAATTTAATAATCTCATTTTTTACTAAAGTAAGTAACTTTAATGGCAGGAAACTTCCTGCGGGTAATATTTGGGCAGCATGTATTAGTTTCAAAATGCAGCACCATTATCTTTATTATTTTTAAAATACTTTTATTTAACAAATGTGATTTTATTCAGGTTTATATATAAATATGGGTATAATTTAAAATATATTGGGTTTTTGTTTGTTTTTTTAATTATTCGTTTAATGTTTATTTTTGAGACAGAGAGAGAGAATGTGCACACATATGTGTGCGAGAGCAGGAGTGGGCAAGGGGTACAGAGAGAAAGGGAGACACAGAATCTAAAGCAGGCTGCAGGCACTCAGCTGTCAGCACAGAGTCTCAAAAGGGGCTCGAACCCACAAGCCAGAACCTATGACCTGAGCCGAAGTCAGTCTATAATTTCTATCTATAATAGATACTGGATAATGTTAAATTTGTTAAAATATGTTATCATAATATACTTCCCATCATGATTTCTCCTGAGAGATGTTTGCAAGGAATCATTGCAATTGATTAGTGAAAACCCATCCGTTGGGTTTTGCTACAATGGAGGGGGAATTTGTGTTTGAGGAGACACATAATAGACCTCTGATCTACCATAAATCTGAATGTTTTTTGTTTTTATTTATTTATTTATTTTTTGCCTTCTTACTCCCTGAGTGCAGAACCAATGTAATGTTACCATGTACTGCTACACAGTGCCTTTGGTTCATTATTCACCACTATTGCAGGTACAGAGACGGCATCACAGGAGCATGGTCACATGAATAGTATGCAAGGGTGGTATAGCTTCAAATGAATTTTGAGAATTCATATTAATTTTTTCAGTTCTAATAATGAGTTATCAAAATATTTAAGATATGTAAAATGATAAAGATAATTTAGTATAAAATCAAAACATGATAAACTCTCTTCTTTAAAAGTAAATACCTGATTAGAAACATCTAACACTGTTCAATATTAACATCATAGAGACATAAATTTATAATAATTAATAGCATGGCTATAAACTATAGTGTCATGGTTATCTTACAGTTTTTTTGAAGATAAAATCTGAATGCAAAGGGTTTAATTACATTCATTCTTAGATAATGTATCATATAGTCTTAAGTTCTTTTTAAAACGATGGATAAATTTCCTCTTAAAATCTTATAAAATATTCCTGATATGGAAGAAAACCCAAATAGATTGTTTTTGAAAGTTAAAAGAAGCTAATTACTGGTCCCTTGGAAGTCTTTTTGAAAACAGCTTTTAAAGCTTGCCAGATAAGTAGCAGCTTGCCCAAAAGGGGAATAGAGAAATTATTCATAAAGTGGCATTTTATATCTAGGAATCTTTCCTGGAAATTAAAAGCTGTTTGGAGAAATTAAAAGGCTTTGGGGAAATGGGCAATAAATTGTAAACATCTTCCTAGATTATGGGACAAGATACAATGTCATTTTCAATTTTATTTAGTTTTATTTTTTTATTTTTTTGAAGAATAATTGATGTACAATATTGTATTTGTTTTAGGTGTACGACATTTTTAATTTTAAATGAGGATGAGGAAATTGTTTCAAAAAAGGACTGAAAGGTACTGAATCTGGGCGCCTGAGTGGCTCAATGAATGAAGCACCTGACTCTTCATTTTGACTCAGATCATGATCTCTCAGTTTGTGAGTTCAAGCCCCAGGTCAGGTTCTGGGCTGACAGTGTAGATCCTGCTTGGATTTCTCTCCCCCTCTCTCTCTGCCTCTAAGTAAAATAAGTAAACTTAAAAGAAAAAAAAAGAAAGAAAGGTACTGAATCAAGGTATTCAATAGAATTATACTTCAGCTCCTATAAGAAATCAGTACTTATATTTAATGTCATATCACATTTAAATATACTGCAATATACTCATTTATAATTACATATCTCTGTATTTGTTTCTGTGTTTATTTTTATATTCACATACAGGGTAAAATAATTTCCACAATGAAAAATAAGCAATGATGAAATTGTCAGTCTAGAAATTGTAAATAATTCCTGAAACACTGGAGATCACATTGACAAGAGTTCAGCAGAAGCACCTCGAAAAATACATGCAAGAGGCAAATAGAGATAGGACTGTAATGAGGGCTTCCCCTCCCCAAACTGCTGCAGAAAATAGCTATAAATCTGGACATAATGCAAAAAGAAGCCCCTTGAAGACCCTTGAGAGTGCACAGATGCTACAAGTGTGCTAGGGAGTTCACCCTAGGAGGAAGGAGCAGTATAATAGGGGTTTCCATTTTCTGTGGCTTTCCATTTTCTGTGGCTCTGGGAAATCATAACAGGGCATATTGAGTTTTAGAATTATTTTTAATTTTGTTCCCTTTTAGAACAAAATGCTTAATTTATAGGGGAAAAGGCACAAAAGCTGTCAACTTTAGGACACTGGTAAAAAAATAAAATAAAAACTACAAAAGGGAGAAAGACACAGAAAACATTTGACATTAGAGGTGAGGCAGGAGAGTATCCTGTGCCCAAAACTACAGCCGAGGAGGGGCAAGAGAAATTGCAAAGGTCATAACCCATTATTCATAACAAGAGACTACCTCAAATTAAGGTTTAATCAAACTATCAGAAAACACCTCCACTATCCCATTTACCCACTAGGCTAAGAAGTAATAGGATCCTCTGGAACAGAAGAAAAAGGCAGACTTCACAGAGATATAGTACAAAGGCAAGACAGAAAGCATTGCTGGAAGAATCTGAAGTCTGTGGTGCACTGTGGGTAACTATGGCAACAACCATTCTCAAACCCTGTCCAGTCCCTGACTACAGTAATTCAAATATCTACACTAAAAGCATAGCAAAAGGGAAGGTATAGCCATCTAACTGTAACTAGTGAAAATGTTTTTCAAAAAACAAAGAACAAATACTTTCTCAGACAAACAAAAATGGAGAGAATTCATTTCCAGCACACCTCCAGTATAAGAAATGTTAAAGGAAGCTTTTTAGGCAGAAGGACTGTGATACCAGACGGCAATTTGGATCTGCACATTAGAATGAACAGCACTGGAATAAATGTAAGTAGAATAAATTTTATTTTATTTTTCCTTATTCCCAATTTCTTGAAATTATAACTGACTGTGTAATTAAGTAGTACCAAAGAGTTTTATGTCTATAGCTTATGTGAAAGTAAAATGTATGCCAACCATAATACAAAGGATGGGAGTAAGAAATTAGAAATATATTGTTGTAAATTCCTTATACTATATATGAAGTAGTATATTATTCAAAGGTAGAATGATTAAAGAGGTACATTGTAGACCACAGGCAACCACTAAAAATGTAGTTTTTTGTCTAGTAATTTTACCTAACCTGATATTGAATGAACACTTCTCCCAACCACAGCAGATACACATTTTTTCAGTTGCATTGGAAACTATCATCAAGACAGATTATATTCTGGGCCCTAACACAAATATCAACAAATTTCTAAGAATAGAAATAATACACAGTGTGTTTCAATAACCTAATTAGGCTAGGTACCAGTTACTAAAAACTATTTGGAAAATCCCATGAATACTTGGAAGTTAAATAAGCACACTTCTAAAAAACCCATGCATCAAAGAGGAAGTACTGAACAAAATTAAACTCTATTTTTTACTAAGTAAAAATGAAAACACAACATAGCACTTTTTCTGGAATGCAGCTAATCTGATGCTTAGAGGAAAATGTTTAGCATTAAGTGCTTATATTAGAAAAGAAAAAAATGTCAAATAGTAATTTATCCTTCACAATAATAAATTAAATAGGTAAGAGCAAACTAAACCAAAATCAAGCAAAAAGATCAACAATAATAAAGAGCATAAACCAAGCCAGTATGGTATTGGTAAAACAATAAACACATGAATCAATAAAGCTCAATAGAGGGCCTAGAATAGATCCATACTATCAAATGATATTGTTTTAAGTGCAAAGGGATGGCAATGGATAAAGGATGGTCTTTGGAAAATTAACAGCTGAATGACTTTAAAGAACCACCCTTTGTTTTAAAAAAGTGAAGAGATAGATCAAGCCCACTTGGGAGTCCTGTAGTAACCAAGAATTCTACATATTCGACCTTGGCCCTAAATTCCAAGAACGCAGTTGGTTATACAAAGAGAGTAAGTTTTTAGTATTACTGGGCATTTTCCATGTTATTAAATTTCTGCAAACATCCTGACAGTCCTTCAAAACTTAAGTTTGATAAAAAAAAAAAAAAAATGGATGGTCTTTTCAAGAAATGCTTCTTGAAAATTTAGACATCCATATACACAATCACCTCAATTCATATTTTACACCTTATGTAAAAATTAACTTAAGATGTATTACAGCTTTAAATGTAAACCATAAAATTATAGATCATCTAGAAAATATCATAAAAGAAAAACTGTGACTTCAGGTTAGGTGCAAAGAGTTGTGGGTTTTTTTAAGTTTATTTATTTATTGAAAGAGAGACGAGAGAGAGAGAGAGAGAGAGAGAGAGAGAGAGAGAGAGAGAGAGAGGGAGGGAGGGAGGGAGGGAGGGAGGGAGAGAGCGCACACGAGCGCGCAAGCAGGGGAGGGGGCAGAGAGAGAGGGAAAGAGAATCCCAAACAGGCCCACGACCTGAGCTAAAACCAACAGTTGGAGCCTCAACCAACCGAGTCACCCAGGCGCCCCAATGAAAGTTCATTACTGTCAAAATTGAGTTAATCCTGTTTTTAGTAAGTGGCTTTGCAAATCCTATCAGTTAATGTTTATTGGTGTTGGTAATGACCTAGGACTTCGGTGGGTGCTTCTTACCTGTTTCTATGCATGTGAATTCCTTGGGATCTTGTTAATGTGCAGATTCTGCTGCAGTAGTTCTGAGGTGGGGCCCAAGATCTTGCATTTCTAACAAGTTCCAAAATGATGCTTGGAACATGTTTGGAGTTGCAAGAACCTAGAATATCCTATCTTATTCAACACTGAGTAAAGCCCCCAAAAACCTTGAATATTCACACAGCTGGCCAAAGAAGATGCTGTTATAGTAGGTCTAAGGGCAAAAACAGGCTACGCTAAATGCAAGAAACATTTATGGCTCTAAACACATAGCTTTTAATCTCAAGTTTCTCTTAGTATCATCACATTAAAAAAAATGCTTAATTCTAATCTAGAAAATTTACGTTGGCATGCACTGAGATAAATAAATTTTAGCAAAAGTCGTTTTAAAAACATCACACACAAGAAAACCCATACTGAAGTTTAGATGAGTGATATATTTGAAAAATTATTTAGAAACAGTATTAAATTGGAAGAGCATGTTAATCATGTTATTAAATGAGGAAGATCAAATTCCCCATTATTTTACCTTAGCAAGTAATGCATAACATTTTAAAGACTCTTATCTACTTGTCAAAAATTTATTAAATTTTAGGTGAGTGAGGTATTTTAAATGAATCTCTCTTCAATTTATGGCCACCTCTGAGTTGAGAAATGAAGTTTTTTTTTTTAAGGGATAATTTATTCATTGATTTATTTTGTATCCTTTCTACTTTAGAATACAAAATAGTAACCTATCATAACTGAGATTAGAAATGCCACTTCTTTAGCATAATGCTCATTCAGGAAATGGAAGAAAAACAAAAACAGAACAATTGCCGAGTCTATGCAATTCGTTTCTTCTGTTCACGATGATACCTTTTAGTTTTATCTACTATTTTTGGGGCAGAATTCTGTATTCGCCTTAAATAATTTTTGTTCTTCTTTTCCCTAAACCTGTTTCCTTCTTAAACTACTTATATGTTACCTCTGAAACTGATTTTTCTCATCACCATATAATTCAATTTATATATGTATATATATAATTATCTTCTCATAATTTCTTGCATATAAATATGGATTGTATATGTAAAGAAAATAATAAATATTTTATATAAATATATAAATATATTTATATTTCTATGCATGTCATATAAATATAAATTACATACATATGCACACACATACAAATATAGAATACTTTAAAATATAATTATTTTATTTTAAATAAAACATGTATATATTCAAAGAAGAGAAAAATACTAAAGTGGAAATCCATTTTATTCATTTCATAGGTCTCATTGTTGAGATCCCTTGCTCAATCAGTATGCGTAAGCACAGGCAGTGAACATGCTATAGGAGTTTTCTAAAAGTAAAACTTAAAAATAATTACCTTTTATTTTAGTTTGTTTAACAATATTGTCTTCTTGAGCCTCTAATTTAGTCTTTAAATACGTAAGCAATATATATATTTAAATGCATTCTCTATTAGCTATATATGTTTGTTACTTTTATACTAAGATGAAAACATAAAAATAAAGGAAGCAATGAAAGCTATTACATGATTATATGTAATATGTAATTAAATATTCAATTAAATTTATATAATTTGACATACAATATATAAGAATTTAATTTGTGGCACTGAAATTTAACATCACTACTTTGGGGGTCAATTCAGGAAGCCAATCAGTTATACATACGTCAGACTGGAAAGACCATAAAACTATGTAAAATAAAAAGGATAAATGAGAAGTTCCACATCTTTTTTTTTTTTTTTGACTTATGTTAAGCATGCTCCAACATTTGGAGATGTTTGGATTACAGTGAGGGCTGCGTAGTCATTATTTCATCAGTGTGCTATCTCCACTGCATACTTTATAGCATCGCATATATAGCATTTGTATATTTACATAATTATTGCATCAACAAAATTAGGTAAATGTATACAAACCACTTTTATCCTTCAAAAATGGTGATATTTCCATAAACTTTCTTTTTAAAAACTACTTTGCCATTTCTGAGGCTCTCTGAATTCTCTATACTCTCGATCTGGAAAATAAAAATTACCCTCATTTCCGAACTCAACTATTTACAAATAATGGAATAAAATTTCACCCTTGATGTGTATGAATAATTACCATTTGCATACAGTTATTTTAGGGCATTCTGACATTTGGCTGATATTCTTAAATGCCATATTCATTTCACCTGCAGTGTTCATTGCACATGACATTATACATTGTTAGCAGCAAGTAAATTATATAACAGTAATTCATTTTTTCCAGTTTAATGATGAATAGCTCCAGTCTAAAATACTGGATTAAGTAATATCAGCGATTGTTTTATTACTGGATCTCTCAGAACAAGTAATGTGTTGATGTACATAATGACTTCTCAGGAAAAAAATCTGCCAACCATTTCTGATCATGGAACCTATTGTTTTGCAGACTATGCCTCAAAACTACCGTACTGTGGAATTTAATTTATTGGGCAGTGTTACAGAGAGTACTGTGCAAGAAATGATGGGAAAACATGTAGATTTTTAAATGGTCACTCACCTTAATAAAAACTTATTTGGGTGCAGAAACGTTAAAAGAACATAGCATATTTACAAAGCATATAAAACATGAATAGTAAAATAATTTCTTTCCATAAGATTACAGAGTCCTCATCAAACTGTAACTTATTTATCACAATTTAGGAGATATTTTATGGTGCAGATAGCTTAGTATGGATTTGATAGATCCAGGGTTTAGATCACTGCTTCAGGATTATATATAATTCCAGGTAACACATTTTAAAAGACAGCCAAATTGTTATCTGCTGAGAATAGAGGAGCTGAAATGGTAAATGCATCAAATATTTGATGATTAGTATTGAGATTGATTAGTATTGAGATTGATTAGTGAATAAAGGAGAAAGCAAAGTTTTTCCTTTACAATATGGAGTTAATTGTTAAAAGTGTAAAGGGCTTCTTAGAAAAATATGAATTTCTCTGGGAATGGAGGTACTAAGAAATAAACAAATTTATTGTTTCCTAAAAAGAATACAAGATTCAGATGAGATGTCTCAAACTATATTTCCAAATTTAACCTTCTATGATTCTATACCCCAGGAATAAAAATGCAAGCTCTCTATTGTGGAATGTAAGGAATTATTCACAAAATCTGAGTACACGAAAATAAAATCAGTTCATCAAACAGCCAAATTGGTCCTGTACTTATCTTATTTAATCAATGTGTAAATACTGAGGAGATAATAAACACCAAAATCCTAGGAAACCCAATGGCTTTGGGCTCTTGTCCAAATGAATTCATTCCTCCTTTGATTCTACTTGACCTTTTACAAAAGAACAACTAATCCCCAGATCGGTAGGTTTGAAATTGCTATAAAAATTAGTGTAATTTTGAAACAATAGATGGATAGGGAGATATTATAATTATCTCAAATAACTAGGCCAAGATAGACATTTTATAAATGATGCTGGGACACCTGAGCAGCCATTGAGAAAACCATGAAATGAAATCCTATAAGGTAACATATAGCTATATAAATTCTAAAAAAAAAATGACTGAATTCCTCTATTACCTGAATGTATAAGAAAGTTTTCAGACTATAAAATAAAATGCAGAAGTAACAAATGAATAAATTGATCAATGTGACTAGAAATTTAAAAATAAACACTTTTACATTACTAAAAACATTTCAAAATCAAATATAAATTAAAAGCCGGGAGAAAATGTTGCAAAAATATACCACAAACAAAAGAGAAAATGCATTGCATATAAAAATCAAGGCAATTTTATTTTTTTTCAAGTTTATTAATTTGAGAGAGAGAGCAAATGAACACAAGTCAGGGAAAAGCAGAGAGAGCAAGGGAGATACAGAATCTGAAGCAGGCTCCAGGCTCTGAGCTATTAGTGCATAGCCTGACATGGGGTTGAACCCACACACTGTGAGATCATAACCTGAGCCAAAGTTAGACACCCGACTTACTGAGCCACCCAGGCACCTCTCAAGGCCATTTTTTAAAAATTTAGGAAATAAGTTCTATAACCTCTAGCCAAAATGGAGTAAGAAGGACCAGATTTATCCTATTATCTGAAACGACTGTGGCAAAACAAAGGATTCAATGACATTTAAAATACTGGACTAAAAGATGTTGGATATAAAACAGTGAAGGACAATAGTCACTGAGAGACTGGAATCAACTGAAGTGAGCCCTCAATTGTCCCTGGTAACACCCCAGAGAAACTATCTGGAGAATGATGAAGGAGGAAGAACCTAAGCAAAGCACAGTGGTTTTTCTTGATTGAAGAGATGGAGCTAGGATCCAGGAGCTAGGAAACCAAGACAGCTTCACCAGGCAATTTCATAAGGCTGAGCATTAGAGAGAAGAGAGTTGAACACAGACAGAATGCCATAGATCTCGAGAGCATCCCCATCAACATTCGGTTGAATGATGATCAGCCCATTTCGATGAGGAAAGTGAAGACTTGGAAAGAATCACCTAAAAACGTTATAAGAAATAGAGTTCATATAGTGCTTAGAAAAATTTCTGTGCTCACCAGCTTGAATGGGAAAAAAAAGTGTAATTAATGGGGTAACAGGTAAGGTACTAAGAAGAATCTTGCCTTAGTGGTGGAGAAAGATTAATCCTAGCCTGAACACAGCTTTGGTCCCACCTACCAAAAGGTAGTACTCAAATTATCAAACTCTTTCCAGGTAATTTAATCATGTTCCAGAAAAAAGTTTCAAGGACATTTATAGGAAAACTAAATTGTCCTACACACAAGAAGACAACATTTGCAATGTCCAGGATGTAACAAAAAAATTCATCAGGAATACAAAAATAGTCTAACCCCAAAATATTAAATGAAAATATAACCCAAAATGTGGAGAAAATAAGTCAATCCATTAAAACTGACCTAGAAAATGAAACATGATAGAATTGGTAGACACCGAAACAGTTATTACATATTCAAAGATTGGAGGAAAAAACTGGACATGTTAAGTAGAGACATGAATGATATAAAACAGTCCCCAAACATATGAGATGCAAACAATATGAAGATAAAAAACACACCGGATGGGATTAACAATACGTTACACATTGCGGATGAGAAGATTAGAAAACTCTAAGATAGCAATAGTAACTGTCCAAAATGAAACACAGAAAGAAAGAAATCTGAACACTGTGGCCCATGAGCCAACCCAGTCATGTTCCTGGTTTTCATATTGTTTATGGCATTCTCCCACTATACCAGCAGCACTGCGTAGTTTGTGAGAATGATTACATAAGCCCCAGAAAGCCAAAAATATTTGTTATCTGGCCCTTTACAGAAAAGTTTGGCAACCTTTGCTCAAGCCAACACAAGATGACAAATATGATAGTGACAATGGTGATGGGAGTTGTCATACTAGTATACTATTTGCTAAGGAGTTAATAAAACTTACATTCAGAGATAATATAATTATAAAGAAAATCCCACTGAGTCTATTTAAAACGTACCTGAAACTCATAAGTGAATTTAGCAAAATTTTGGGTAAACCTTATATAAAATTTAATTGCATCTATATACTGGCAATCCAAAGTTTAAATTATAAAAACAATACCATATACCACATACACTTGCATTAATAATATGAAGTACTTATGACACGAGCTGACAAAAACTATGTTCAATAATTATACACTAAAAATTACAAAACTTTGCTGAGAGGAACTAAAGAAGACTTAAATGGCAATAGAGAATTGATTGCAAAGGTTCATGGGTGTTTTATTGGAGTGATGGAGATATTCTATTTCTTGATTGTGGGGGTGAATGCATGACTGTATACATCGTCAGAACTCATCACAATTGTACACCTAAAAGGGTGAATTTTACTGCATTTGAATTATAACTCAATAAGCTTGTCTCAGACAAATCCTATTTTTTAAAGAGAGTGTAAGATATAAACAGACAATTCAAATTGAAATAAAAATTAAACATATGATGATGTAAAGTCATGGTAAAAGAAACAAAAATAAAACTATACTGCAGTGCAATTCACACTCACCAGATTGGCCAAAAATTCAAAAGTTTGGCTACAGAGAAACAAATACTCTCATACATTGCTGTTCAAAGGCAGTAACAGTGGATTATGGACAAATTTGGCAGGAATACCTAACAAAACTACATGTCATTTTTCCCTCTTCACTGAAATTCCATTTCTAGGAATTTACTTTGAATATAACACCACAACAATACAAAAAATAAATAGGCATAGGATTATATACTACAGGATTAATTGTTATCAAACAACATTGGAAACCATTAAGTGTTTCAGTACGGAACTTTGCTTGAATAAACTATGGTACATGAGCATAAAGAAATTCTTTGCAGTTAAAAAAAAATAGCGGCAACTATAGAAATAAATGGAATGATTTCAAGGATATATTAAGTGAAAAAAAGCAAAGTACAAACACCTACACTCATGCACACACATACACACACGCACATACAAGCACATACATGCACACACTAAACTTATGTGTAAGAAAGAAGAAATAAGAAAACATGCATAATTTGCTTACTTTAACAGGTTGAAACGTAAGGACTCTATTTCCGGTAATGAGATGTCACAAGGAAGTCCGGCAATCCTCTCTGCAGAAAATAAGTATAAAATTGGAAAATATTTAAAATCACCATTTCAGACACAAAAAAAGAAAAGGAAAAAAAAGAGAGAGAAAGAGAGAAGAAAAAAAGAAACATGTTCAGAGAACAATTGAGAAATGTTTACTTAAGGTAAATTGTTTCTGTGTTGTTTAAGCACACTGATTTTGCGCTATTCTTGCCTGAGGGTATTATAATCCCACCCTCACTTAAAGCTACTACACCTGCAGTTACATCAGCCAGAAGTAGGACCTTCTGAGGCAAGCATCAGAACTCCACAAGTATTTTAAGAGGAAAATTTTGGATATTAGAGAAAGGAAAATGACTGAGAAAATAAACTTACTACACAACCTTCCCCTGCTGAAGGCTGATTAAACTACATATACCTGATGAGACCCTAAAAACCCAATGAAAATTCAACGTCTAGGGAGACATGAGAAGATTTGTGTTCTCTTTGAATGTGTTCCTCAAGCCACACACATGACTCACCACAGGGCAGAAGGTTTCATTGTTTAATTGTTTAATTGTTGGAGGTATCTCAGTTTAATCATGCTTAAACTTTTGCCTGGCTTTAAAGTATGCAGAAAACTGTTATTAAAAAAATAAAAGTAAAACATAGAGATGGCATACCAGAGGGAGATTTCACAGTCTGAGTCCAGAAAACTGCCCATGAAACAAATAAATAAAATGAAAATACAGAAATTCTCAGAAAACCAAAATAGGATCAGAAGTTGTCCACATTGTCCAGTATTCCAATAAAGATTAAATGTGTAAAGAAAATGGAATTGCCACTAATAGTCAGGGGAAGAAAAATAAGCCAATAGGAAGAACTCTGAAAGTCTTGAGTATATAACTCAAGTGTGCTCAGTTTTTGGATTTAGCAGACAGGCTTCAAAACACCTTTCATGCATAGTTTCAAAATTTAAAGGAAAACAGAATTACAGAATTATGTGCTAATAATTAGTGAACAAATTTCATCAGAGAAACAGAAACTATTATATAAATCAAATGGAAATTCTAGAATTGAAAAACAAAATAAAAATTATCCACATGGAATTAACAGCAAATTTGAGGTGTCAGAATTATTGAACTTCAAAGTAGATTAATAGTAATCGTCTACCATCAAAAACACAAGGTAAAGAGATTAAAGAAAAATGAAAAAATCTCAGATGTGTGGCACAATATCAAGCATTCCACGTTATGTGAAAGTACAGTCCCAGAGGACCAGAAAAAGAGAAAGGAGCAGAAAAATACTTGAGGAAATAATGGCCAAATCATCCCACATTTGGCATAAAACACTAACTTTCAGATCCAAGAAACATAACAAACCTCACAAAGGAAAATATAGGAACATCACAAAGGAAATCACACATGGATTCATCCCAATTAAACTATGAAAAGCCAAGACAGAAATTAATAAGAGCAAGAGTAAATTAATACAAAACATACAAGACAATGAATATAATTGATGGCTGAAATTCCATCAGAAATAACGGAAACCAGAAGACTGGCATATTCAAAGGTGTTGAAAAAGATTAACTTTCAAGTAAGAATTTTCTGTCCAGCGAAATTATTTTTCAAAAATTAAAGCATAAAGAGACATTTCTACATTTCTAGATAAGGACACTATTTGTTACTACCATATCTGTGCTACCAAGATATGCTGGTGCAATTACCAATAGCCAGACTATGCAAATAGCCTAAGTGTCCATCAACTGATGAATGGAGACAGAAGAGGTGAAATACATATATGTAGATGTATGTGTGTGTATATATATATATATATATGATGAAATATATACATGATGAAATACTAATCATAAAAAAGAATTAAATCTTGCCATTTGCAGTGACTTGGATGGAACTAGAGAATATTATGCTAACTGAAATAAGTCACAGAAAGACAAATACCATATGATTTCACTCATACGTGGAATTTAAGAAACAAAGCAAATGAGCCAAAGGGAAAAAAGAAACGGACTCTTGACTTCAGAGAACAAACTGATGGGAGTGTGGAGGGGGATGGGTGAAACAGGTGATGGAGTATTAAGGAGTACACTGGCTGTGATGAGCATCAGGTGTGGTATGGAAGTTGTGAATCATTATATCGCACACCTGAAACTAATATTACACTGTGTTAACTAATTGGAATTTAAATAAAAAATGAAAACTAAGGGGTGCCTGGGTAGCTCAGTCGGTTAAGCGTCCGACTCTTGATTTTGGCTCAGGTCATGATCTCAGGGTTGTGACACTGAGCCCCATCTTGGGCTCTGCACTGAGTAGAGCCTGCTTGAGATTCTCTCTCTCCCTCTCTCTGCCCCTCTCCCACTCACGCTGTTTTTGTCTCTCTCAAAATAAAAAAAAAAAAAAAAGAACAATCCAGCAGTCCCTGAGTCATCCTACCAGGGTCTTTCTATGCACCCAGTCTGTATATCTACTGAGAGGTCAGTGGCTAGGGCTCATAACCACCTAAGACATCAGCTATTATAACAAGTCCAGGGTAATTACTATTTAAAATTTTCTTTTGGGGGTGCCTGGGTGGCTCAGTGGGTTAACGGTCCCACTTTGGCTCAGGTCATGATTTCTTGGTTCATGAGTTCAAGCCTCCCCTAGAGTTCTGTGCTGACAGCTCAGACTCTAGAGCCTGCTTGAGATTCTGTGTCCCCCTCTCTCTTTGCCCCTCCCCCCTCAAGCGCTGTCTCTCTCTCTCTCTCAAAAATAAATAAATATTATAAAGCAATTTAAAAAACAAAAGTTTCCTTTGTATTAGGGGTCAGGCAGTGTGGAATGCTTCTTCTATTTCATTGTCAATCATTCTAACATTCTCTCCTCTGCTGACCTCACTTTTCAGGAATTCCCCTTGTAGTCTCCTTAACTGGGCTTTAAAGCCCTGGGAACTTAATCCACAACCATTCGTACTGTGAGCTTTTTAAACTTGCACAGTTTTCCAATTTACAATCTTTCTTTCCCATCCTGTCTGCCAGCTCCGAAGCTAGCAGAATAGTGAACAACTGCACGTCCTCCTCTAACCTCATCCATTCATCCAACCTGCTAACTGGAGCTTCTGCCTCTAGTTAGCACCGGTGGTCATTGCACCTGCGCGGAGCCATCCTTTTCTTTTCGGTGCCGCAGAGCACGACACACAGTTTCTCAAACGCCTGAAAAGTGACGGGCGTTTCCAGGGCATTTGTGTACTCACATGGCGGTGCACAAGTCTCTAACATACAGACCGCCTCTCTTCACATTGACTTCAATGGCTAACCAGGAATTTCCCCTGCGAATGTCTTTTTTTCCCAAAACCTATTTCTTCTACCCGAGTGTTTGCAACTTCGGGAGTTTCCCTAGGTGAAATTTGAAACGACTCCCCCACCCCGTAAATTAAGGGCAAAGAAAAATCAGAGAGGGGCAGACCGCTCCAGATTGTTAGGTGGTAGGCTTAATTTAAGCAAGGGGATTTACTTACAAGGCTTGTGTTTGGCCGCCGCAAACCAAATAGATCTCGGCACCCACCCGCTTGCTGGAATTTTAAAAGTTTACAGAAGGGCGTTAGCGGGGTTCAATCACATATTCTCCCTGACGGCCTCAAGAACGTACCGCTCTCTCAAGATTCCGTCACTGAAATGCCTCTGCCTATGGGAATGGTGGGCAGAACCCACATCCCAAGGGGAGGAGCCTCTAATTACTGGGTCTGGCTACGAGGTCAACTAAAGGTCATGTCCTCCTGATGACCTCCTCTAATAATTGGGGAAAGGGTAGTGTTGTTTTTTTCTCTTTCAATAACGGTATGGGAATAATTTTGGTATCTTATATAGTAAAGGAATATTGTCTAATTATTTTATTCACTGGTTATATTACAGTATTCACTAATTTATTTGACGCACAAAATTGTCCCTTATCTGACCGTTTGGAGCATTTCATGGCTCTCTTAGTATAAATGGTAGAGCTGGAAAAGATTCATTTTGCCACCATCATAACAAAAATTGTTTGAGCAAGAATCATTAATGGATTCCATATCTAAGGGAGGATTTTTGTGAGAAAACAAAAGACAAACCCCATATAAGAAACATTTCATTTTTAAAATTGACCTGTATTCATCACAAATATCAATGTCATAGGAAGACTAAAATGTAATAGCAGATTCAAAAACATTAACAAGATTTCACAGCTAAATATAGTAGATTATCATGGGGAGATCCTGTAATGTAAAATAAATAATATAAGAGGACAATAATGGGCAGCTAGTAGAATTTAGATATGGAGTATCAATTAATGTATTGTATCAATGCTAAATTTCCTCAATTTCACAATTGTACTATGATTTTATTTTATTTTTATTTTTTTAATGTCTATATTTATTTTTGAGAGAAAGAGAGAGTGAGCACACACACACACTCTTTGGGGAGGGGCAGAGAGAGGGAGACAGAGGATCCAAAACAGTCCTGCATTGTCAGTGCAGAGCCCAAAGCCAGGCTTGAACTCAGGAACCATGAGATCATGACCTGAGCTGAAATCAAGAGACTGACACTTAACAGACTGAACCACCCAGGTGCCCCTGTATTATCATTTTAAAAGAAATATGCACAAAAACGTTATTAGAAATAAAAAAGGGCTAGGGTCATTTCTATTTTTATTAGAAATGAAAAAAGGTCATGATATCATGGTTCATGAGTTCAAGCACCATGTGGGGCTCTCTGCTGTCAGTACAGAGCCTGCTTCAGATCCTCTGTCCCTTTCTCCCTCTGCTTCCCCCCTGCTCTCTCTCTCTCTCTCTCTCTGTCAAAAAATACACATACAAAAAATAAAGAAATAAAAACTGGTAAAAACACAGTGATAAAGCAAATATGCCAAAATGTTTTAAATTAATGAATCTGAGTAAAGGATATACTGGGATTTTCTATATTATTACTATTCTTGGATGTTTGTAAGTTTGAAATTATTTCCAAATAAAAGTTTAATAAAGGTTTATATACCCATTTATAAAGCATTACAAAACTCAAGATATTTCAATAATCTAGGGATCAAAGTTAATTCAAGGAATGATATTTACAAAGAAAAAAATCAAACCCAAAATTAGTCTTTAATTTAATGTATGGAAATAATTGGCTTATTTCATCTTAAAGAAAATATGAGTGGCACACATAGGTTGCTCAGTAGGTTGAGCATCCGACTTGGGCTCAGATCATGATGTCACAGTTCATGAATTCAAGCCCTGCATCAGGCTCTGTGCTGATAGCTCAGAGCCTGGAGCCTGCTTTGAATTCTGTGTCTTCCTCACTCTCTACCCCTCCTCTGTTCATGCTCTCTGTCTCTCTCAAATATAATAAATAAACGTTAAAATTTTTTAAAGAAAATATGAGTAAAAATATGAATATAAGCCTCATGAGAAAGTAAATTCTACATGAAAATTTTTTTCTCTTTTACTTTCCATAGGATTGGGCAACAATACATAAATAATAAATAAATAGAAATAGAATAAATAGAAATAGAATAACTAGAAAGATAAAGATAATAAATAAAACCAAAAAACCATAAACTGATTTTTCTGTTAATTTTTTAAAATTTTTTAAAATATTCATTTATTTTTGAGAGAGAGAGACAGAGCATGAGTGGGGGAGGGGCAGAGAGTGAGGGAGACGCAGAATCCGAAGCTGGCTCTGAGCTGTCGGCACAGAGCCTGATTCGGGGTTTGAACCTACAAACTGTGAGATCATGACCTGAGCCAAAGTCGGAAGCTTAAGCCACCCAGTCACCTCTATTAAGTTTTTAACCATTGGAGAAATACTAATATGAACCCCATTTTCAAGTTATAGTTTATCCCACTACACTGTGATAGAACAATACCTCATCACATATCATTTAATTAAAAGATATTCACTTTTCTAGTTAACCTCAATACCCAGCTCTTGTCTGGAATGGCTTCAAGCTCATACACAGGAAAAATTAGTTTTTTGATGCATTTATATGTGTTTATGGTAATCTTACTAATTGTAGCCAAATATTCCAATCTTGTATCTTCATATTCACTAACCAAAACATTTGAGCTTGGGGGCAGAGGTTCAACAATTTAAAAGGAAAGATTTTTAAAATTATGAGACAGAAGTAGGATAAAATAAAATGTCCCTTTGGTACTCTGATGTTCAGAAATTATTACAATTAAGTTTATTTATTTATTTATTTATTTATTTATTTTATTAAGTTTATTTCTTTTTGAGAGAAAGAGACAGGATGTGAGCGGGAGTGGGAGACACAGAATCCGAAGCAGGCTCCAGGCTCTGAGCTGTCGGCACAGAGCCCGACGGGGGCTCGAACTCACAAGCGGTAAGATCATGACATGAGCCGAAGTCGAAGTCGGAGGCCCAACCGACTGAGCCACCCAGGCACCCCTACAATTAAGTTTGGAATTGTGACTGGCACTTAGTAAATCAATGGTGTTTAGATATGTGACATACAATCTAAGGACACAGAACAAGAAAATGGAGAAAGCAAAAAATATACCTATATTTTCAACTTTCTGTCCAGTGGTCCTTTCTCTATACCACACTTACTGCTGACCACAGTTAGACACCTTAGAGACAAAGTTAAAAAAACATAAATACTTAATTATTTACATGAGTACATGTATATGTGTTACTGTAAGTCACAAATGTAATATTTTTTTATTTTGGTGAAATATTTATAATAGAATCTTTCGTGTTAAAACTCATGGAAATGTGTTTTAACATTTTTATCACAATAATGTAGGGAATATTGAAATGAATTAAATTCTAATTACAAAATACTGACATTTCAATTATCAGCTTTATATATCATTATGTAAGCCACTACGGTCATTTGGAGCAAGATCATATGCTTCCTTCATGGTAGAGAAAAATTCACCATTTGAAAAAATCAACTCTTGGGGTGCCTGGGTGGCTCAGTCGGTTAAGTGTCACACTCTTGATTTCGTCGAAGGTCATGATCTCACAGTTTCTAAGTTCCGGCCTCACATCAGGCTCTGCACTGACAGTGCAGAGCCAGCTCAGGATTGTCTCTCTCTCCCTCTCTCTCTGCCCTTCCCCTGCTCATGCTCTCTCTCTCTCTCTCTCTTTCTCTCAAAATAAATAAATAAGCTTTTCTTAAAAAAAAAAAAAAAAAAGGAAGGAAGAAAAATCAGTTCCTGATGTGCTATTATTAGGCAGGAGTTGAGAATGACCAAGGGGCACTAAACGATCTTGAGATCAGTGAAACTCATTCTCAGTTGGCATTAAAAGATCCAGCAAATAATAAGACTGAGTGGACATAGCAGAAAAAAACAGAATACGGTGAAAATTATTTACTTATAAATGGGCTCAAAGGCACGGCCATTTCACCTACCTCTGCTTCTCCTTTAACTCACACCTATGGCCTTCTCAGTATTTCTTATAACCAACTAACTTACAATTAAAGCACTTGGGCCTGAATCATAGATGTGTCCATGTAATATATTGGTTGCAATCAGAGATGGATGTTTGCTGCCCTTGGGGGTAGTCCAGAAGGAGAATGGTGAAGGGAAAACTTTTCTGGAAGTCATAGCTGTGATCAGTACCCTTGTTTATAACTTATATGGAAGAAAAGTTAGCCTTCGATATAGATATACTATATTGACTACTGGACAGTGGGATTTATCTGGATAGTGGGTCAAAAATCTGAAAGGACCAACACTGAAAGATTGGGGCCAGGAAAGTTTGGGGAAGAGGTACACGGATCTCTATATGGAAGAGTGCACAAGTGTGTGTATCATTGCAACTCGTATAATACCAACCAGAGAAGATATACCTCAGAAAAGACAAAATTACCTGTCCTGAGGATGTCAGACATATACTTTGATCAGCCACTCCAGGGATTGCACTGCGGGCCCATGAAAGAAAGGACTATGTTTGCAAAACAGGTAGCTACTGATGAACTAATAGCATAGATTTCCTCTCACTATGTTGATCTAGCTATTGATCCAACTGAATAAAGAATTTGCCAACATCTGAGACTGATTTTGGGTCCCTTATATGTCAACATTCTTCAGAAAGGTCATGTAGCCACTGTGACAAGTCAATTATATACTTTCAGCCTTGAAAGGGTCAGTGAAACTCCCTCACCAGGATATGATACTCTATAATTCAACAATACAAATGACCTAGACCAGCCAAAGTGCTGGCTGAAGGTAAAAACAAAACAAAAACAACAAAAATTCTAGAACGAGTGCTGGGAAAAAGAGATGGCAAGAAATAATTATGGCCCAAACACCAGTTGTACCTCAGTTCTTTAATTCTCTTTAGCTTTTTAAAAAATGTTGCAAACAACTCCCACCGTGAATAATTGGATTTGCAAATCCCCCTTCCTTAGAGAAGATCTGGATATGAACGAGAGTGGTCCATCGGGTGGACTTTATCACATCCAGTTCACACACTTCCCCTGCTTCACTTGCCTTTATCTATCTCCTGATCTCTCAGGTATTTGCTCAATGGAGGGCTCCAACGCTACTGTTCTGACTTCATCTCTTAGAATAGCTGGATATTTCAGGGCTTGTCAGAGTGAGAGCCAGGTTCTAACAGGGCATCAATTGCTCCAGGGGAGCAGAAGCTCCAGCTATAGCACCTAAACCTGGACTGATTCCACACACAGAGCATTTGACTCTTCCTACAAATTCCAGACTTAAATAAAGTGCCATGCTAACGGTTATGATTCTGGAGTCCTCAGCAGCTGTTCAGGAGGCATAGGCAACACACCCTGGAAAAATGAGAGACTAAATACCCTTTGGGCAGATTTTGACTAATGAGAGACCGTGCATGTGAAGGAGCCGTGGAATGAATTCTTCTCCGTTGTTCTCCACAGAGGATTATTCTGAGATACAATAGCCCCATATGGCCTAACCAGAGATATTTGCATGATTTAGGTGAGTAGTTGTGTTTATAATACTATAGCCACTTTAGAAATATGCCCACATTTGTTTGCGTTTTTCCCCTCCTGTCTCACTTCCTTTTTCTTTTACTAACTGTTTCTCTAGCTTTACACTCCCTAATAGAGCATTATCACATAAGTTATGTTTTTGAGAACCCAAACTAAGATATATTAACATAAAATAAGGCTTCTTTACACTTCAAAGAAATAAACTTAAGCAAAAATGAAGTGATCATCTTACTTCAGCTTTAGAATTATAGATAATTGTGGTTATCTATTGCTGCAGGACAAACACTCAAAAACATAATGGCTTAAAAAAGAATTATTATTGTTATGGGTCAGCCAGTTGATTGAATTCAAGTGAAAGATTTTCACTTGGAGTCTTTCATGTGGTCACTCAGATATCGGCTGGTGCTGTAGTCATCTGAAGCCTTGACTGGAATGGACACACCAGATCGCTCATACACGTGAATGGCAGTTGCTGGCTGTCAGATAAGGGGGTTCCGCTGGCTTCGTCAACCAGGATGTCTACACATGGCCTCCAGCGGCTTTGGATTCTTACAGTATGGTGATGTAATATCTAGAGGGAGCACCATGAGAGTGAAAATTCTAAGAAGCCAGTTAATAGTATTCTCATAATTCTTTGTATTTCTGTGGTGTCAGTTGTTACTTTTCTTCTTTCATTTATGTCCTTTCTCTTTTTTTCTAATGAGTCAGGCTAAGTTCCTAGAAACATATAATCTTCTAAAACTGAACCAGGAAGAAATAGAAAATGCAAACAAATTGATTACAACAAACTAAATAGAATCAATGATCTTAAAACTACCAAAAAATGTAAGTCCAGGACCATATGGATTCACAGGTGAGTTCTACCAAACATTTAAAGAAGAATTAATATCTATTCTCTTCAAACCATTCCAAAAAAAAAAAAATTGAAGAGGAAGGAACGTTTCCAAATGTTCCACATTCTATGAAACCAGCATTACCCTGATACCAAAACTACAGACACCACAAAGAAAGGAAGCTACAGGCCAATATCCCTGATGGACATAGATGCAAAAGTTCTCAAGAAAATATTACAAAGAGGCCAGTTAAATGATTTGCTGAAAACTGACACATTGTCTCTCTGTCATATTCTATTGGTCAAAGATACAACAAGGTCCAAGCAGATTCAAGAAAATAGAGATATAGACTCAACTCCTTGATGGAGGAGTAGTTTGTTCACACAACTTTATTGAAGAACATATGGGAAAGAGATGTGGCTAACTCTATAGAATGCATTATACTAGAGAGATATTATCAATTTCTAGCATAGATAGGAACAAAAGAGAAAAGGGGGTGTAAAGCAATAATTGAGTAGTTTCCCCTACTATAAACTTTTCCAACAGGAGTGGCTATTTCTTTTCCTTAAAGATCTTGTTATACACAGAAAAAATGTTTATTTCTTACTCTATAGTTTTTCCTATTCTGGCAATTCTCAACTTTAAATTTTATTTCTTGGCATTAAGCACACTATCTAAAGCATTGCAATGTTATTTATAGCTTTACCACATGATTATGCAGAGTTTGCTTCAATATATCCACCCACAAGTTTTCACCCCTAATAGTTAGAGATTTGCTTGAATCAAGTGTATTAAAATATCTGAACATGGGCTGCAATAATAAGGCATTTAAAATTTTTTCTGTCAAATTCTGACAAATTTTGCAAACCCTTCACTTCATTTGGGCTAGCTCGTTGTCCTCAATTATTACATCTTAGAAAACAAAATAACCTGATTACTTTAGTTCCCCATACAGTCTCATGGCTATCATAAATAACAATATATGATGTCTAGCCCAGGGTGATAACTACAATTCCAAACTTCATTCACAATTAATGCACCCCTGCTTTAATTGGTGCTGGTGGAAGACAATATGTAGAATAGGGTCACAGTGATCTCTATTTCCTCTCCTAGATTCTCTTGCCCTCTTTCCTCAATTTGCTAAGTTCAGTTTTTGACCCCTCCTGAAAGAGTCAAAACTATAGGAACAGGGAATATCTTACTTGACTGCTACTGTCTGAGCTGGTCTCAAGTTTTTGAAAACTGATTCCTTCACAGAGAAATGTTGTGGATTGTGGATAAGGTCCTCTTAGCCAGGGATGTTTTATCTGCAGCATCCTTGATGCAGGTAAATGTGTTTTCTGCTTGGTCATTTAAAATCTTGCCTTAGCCCACTGCCAATCAGATAAATTTTCCACCCTCTTTCTGCTGAGGTCTCTTCAAGTGTCCATGCAGTATGGTTGTTCAGGACTTGAGAAGATTCAAGTCCAGCTTCCCTGCGGCCTACACATAGGAGCATGGTAAATAGGGCCAACGGCCCACTTGCTTTGTTACTACTATAGACACTTTCCAATGTCAGTCCTCCACACTGTAATCACGAGTTACAGGAGCCAGCCTCTGGTCATTGAGATTCTTATGCCACAGTCCACTGCATCTCTCAAACTCCCAAGTTTCCTTTGTTTTATATGAAATTGAGAAAAGGAGTTGAGACTAAAATCCCAACCTTTCCAAAGTAACCTGTGTTTATTGCATATCTTGCCAACCTAAATTATAAATATGGTGTCTTAACTATGGTTCACAAAACCCTCTCTTAGCTACCTCCTTTATAAGTGCTGCTTTGAGTCTAGGACTTTATTTTGCTTTTGAAAGTGAAAATGCTTGCCATCTATTGTCTCAGACTTAGTTCTCAGTCTTTATTTCTAAATCTAAACATAAGGAAGAAAGTCCCCAGTTAATATCCTATGAATGGAATAAAGGTGAGGAGAGAAATAGACAGAATGAGATAGTTAACATGTAAGTGAAATGTATCAAAGACAAATGTCTCTAAATATACAGTCAGGAAAAGCAGTCACCTGATGTCTGTCTATTGGGGTATCTGACTACCTTCCATATGAGGAAGTAGATTATTTAAATAGCAGATACATCGTGGCGGTTGTAGGAAACATACTATAGAGTACATATTGTATTATGGTTTAAATATATATGTAAACATATATTCATGTATATATTTTGTAAATGTTCACATACTTGTGAGCAGGGGCATATGCTATTTCATAATGGAATTCTGTAACTTTCATATAATATTAAATACATTTTAAAAATATAATTCATATGGTAGCATCAAATATTTAATAAGGCTAAATATTATTTTATTTATTCCCCAAAAGACACTTGTTAATTTGACCAAATATTACTTATTTATGCATCTTTTGGAAGCATAACTTGAGGTTTTATCACTTTCTATATAATATTATCCCAGCACATAGCTTCCAGCTGCAACTCTGAGTAGAACGTTGAGTAAACTGGAACATATTCAATTTGTTCTCCCTGTACTTTCCTGTAATATATTTTGATAACGTTAGGTTAGTACAATAACATGGCAATTTCTCATTGACTAAATATTCAGTGATTTAGTGGTTCTAGAAGTTTTTTATTATTGAATAAACAATAATTGGCAAATGCCTATAAGACATCTCCTATTAATCTTATAGTCTTGATTGATTGGAATAGCTTTTCTCTACTTAAGCTGATAAAATACTACATTTTTACATGTTTTTATTTATAGAAAATTCTGACAGAAAGGGTTCTTGTCGTCTCACCTGTTCCTTTTTCCATGGCTCATAGATCCTAACAATCTGTACTACTGACCCTATGTGGTTGTGTGGAAACTTTATGCTGCTGTTTCTCAGACCTTTCACCTTCAGGATTACATCGCAGCCTGAAGTTACTTAACTATCCAAATCCCCTTCACTCTCTACAACAAAAACAAATTTTTTTTCTAAAATATACTATGAATGAAGGAATTGCAAGAAGAACAAAGAAAACCGTATTTCATTACTATCATGACTAATTTGGACCTCTGTTTCTTCCTAGATTACATGCAAAACTTTAAAATTTTATGAGTAAAAATGCCCTTACAGGAATGTGAGTAATATACAGAGGGAATGAAAGGTAGACCTGACTATGAAATTAGAATAAACCTGGACTGAAATTCTGTGCCTGACTGTATACCTCTAGGCAAGGCTCACAATCTTTTCCATTTCAACATTTCCAAGGGAGATATAATGAAGGGACTATTATGAAAACTAAAATTCCTAATATTGAATACTTCCTGGCTTTTTTTTTTTTGAGACAGTGTGGAGGGGGGAGGGGCAGGGAAAGAGAGAAAGAGAGAGAGAGAGAGAAAAAGAGACAGAATTTTAAGTGGGTTCCACACTCATCATGGAGCCCGAAGTGGGGGGCTCAATCCCAAAATCATGGGATTATGACCTGAGCTGAAATCAAGAGTCAGATGCTTAACTGACTGAGCCACCCATGTGCCCTACTTCCTAGATTTTAATAGGTGCTCATAAATTACATATTTTATTCTCTTATAAAACTTTTAAAATATTGCCCCCCCTTTTTTGTTTTGTTTTGTGAATGGGAAGAATATTATTGAATTCTTATCATTAATTTCAGAGCTGCCTGACCTAAGATTGGTTTTAAGGGCTATCCAGACAAGTAAGTAGTATATATTGAAAGGCATCTGAACCTCTTATGAAACTGAGGTTTAAAAGATGCTCTCACCACACGGCAGTGAAATGGTCCACAAACCCAGTAATGCTATAATGAAGTTTCGTTTTCTTAAAGTTTGTTTTCTGTTGCAACACATCAAGGTTTTATATAAAAGTGTTTTGCTTTTCCCTATTTATAAACATTTAACACTTGTAAAGCTGGCTGTAGTTGGGCAATAATAAATAAAGTGCATAATAAAAGACTCTGGAAATACTAAAAGTGACATTTTACAATAAAGAATAAATATTGAAATGAAAATTGTGAAGTAATTTAGAGTTAAAGTGAATATATTCATACATGTGAGCATTAAAGCCGGATTAGAAAGACTTTTTCAAAAACCTCTAAGGAAACAGAAAGAGTGACTTATGGGTATCATTTAATTAAAAGCTTGTCCTCTGAAGTCATACTGATTTATCATTTCCTGGCCCTGGTATTGAAAAAGACAAATAGCTTGGCACTTGCCTGCTGGAGCTCCTCATTGGCTGATATTCTTACACATAAGAAACAATGAAGAATTATTTAAATCTGAAGATCAGCTCCTAAGACACAACCCAACCATGGAAAAGTTATTTAAACATGTCACATTAAGAAATTCTTTTTCTCGTTAATCATATTTTCTCAACAGACATAAAACATGACAATACATTGCCTTGATTAGATTCATAATTGGTCAGAAAAGATCTATTTTTAGAGGGCGTAAAAATTCCATTCAAAACCACTGAAGTAAACATTACCTAATGAAACAAACAAAAACCCACCTGTTATTTTTCAAAGTAATATAAAATTGACTGGAATTTTTCACACGGAATCCTATTTATTCTTGCAGATGTTAACTAGGGAAAACATACAACTATGTACCATATATTATGGAGAGAGAGAGAGAAAATATAAGACCTGATGCCCTCAAAATCTTTGTTACTAATGGATTTTATATGAGTATGTATATACAAGTGTGCACATACATGAGAGAGAGGTTTATTAATGACACAGTTTACTGTACTTTTGTCCTCCACCACCATCAGTAGTGCTATGTTACTCAGCTACATTAAGAGTATACTTAAAAGACCTAAAAGTGAGACATGAAACCATCAAAATCCTAGAGGAGAAAATAGGCAGCAACCTCTTTGACCTTGGCCACAGCAAATTCTTACTTGATGTGTTTCAGGAGGCAAGGAAAATTAAAAAAAAAAATGAACTATTGAGACCTCATCAAGATAAAAAGCTTCTTCACAGTGAAAGACACAATCAACAAAATTAAAAGGCGACTGAAGGAATGGGAAAAGATATTTGCAAATGACATATCAGATAAAAGGTTAGTATCCAAAATCTATAAAGAACTTAAACTCAACACCCAAGAAATAAATAATCCAGTGAAGAAACGGGCAGAAGACATGAATAGACACTTTTCCAAAGAAGACATCCAAATGGCTAACAGACACAGGAAAAAATGCTCAACATCACTCATCATCAGGGAAATACCTATCAAAACCATGAGGAGATACCACCTCACACCTGTCAGAATGGGGCTAGAATTAACAACACAAAAAACAACAAATGTTGATGAGGACACAGAGAAAGGGGAACACTTTTGCATTATTGGTGGGAATGTAAACTGGTACAGCCACTCTGGAAAACAATGTGGCAGTTCCTCAAAAAATTAAAAATAGAATTACCCTATGACCCAGCAATAACATTACCAGTAATTTATCCAAAGGATACAGGTGTGCTGCTTTATAGGGGCACATGTACCCAAAGTTTACAGCAACACCATCAACAATAGCCAAAGTATGGAAAGAGCTCAAATGCCCATTGACTGGTGAATGGATAAAGAAGAGGTGGTATACATATACAATGGAATACTACTCTGTGATGAAAAAGAATGAAATCTTGCCATTTGCAATGACATGAATGGAACTAGAATGTATTATGTTAAGTGAGATAAATCAGTCAGAAAAAAATAAATATCATCTAATTTCACTCATATGTGGAATTTAAGAAACAAAACAGATGAATATAAAGGAACCGAAAAAAAAATAAGATAAAAACAGAGAGGGAAGCAAACCGTAAGAGACTCTTAACATAGAGAACAAACTGAGGGCAGGGAGGATGGGTTAAATGGGTGATGGCCTTTAAGGAGGGCACTTGCTGGGATGAGCACTCAGGTGTCACATGTAAGTGGTGAATTACTGTGTTCCATTCCTGAAACCAGTCCTACCCTGTGTTTTAACTAACTTGAATCTAAATAAATTTTTTTAATGTTTATTTAATTCTTGAGAGACAGAGCATGAGTGGGGGAGGAGCAGAGAGAGAGGGAGATGGAGTCTGAAGCAGGCTCCAGGCTCTGAGCTGTCTGCGCAGAGCCCGACGCGGGGCTTGAACCCACGAACTGTGAGATCATGACCTGAGCCGAAGTCAGATGTTTAACCGACTGAGCCACCCAGGTGCCCCTAAATAAATATTTTTTAAACACCACAATATTTTGTTATCGCATAGTTTCTGTAGGTCAGGGAGTTTGGGAGCAGAATATCTGGGTCCTCTTTCTCAAGGTTTCTCAAGGTCAAGATGGAAATTATCCCAAGACTCAAATGGGGAAGGGGCTGCTTCCAGGTTCAGCTATGTGGTTGTTGGCAGGATCCAACCCTTTACTGACTGTTGTTTGGAGACTGCCCACAGTTGGTTGCCCTGTTAGCCTTTCCATGGGGCAGCTCAAATGTAGCAGCTTGCTTTATAAGAGCAGACAGAAAAAGAGACAGCAGATAGAAGAGGGAAGTCACAGTCCTTTCGTAACTTAATCCAGGCAGAGGCATTCCATTACTTTTGGAATATTTCATCCATTAGAAAGAGATTTACTAGGTTGAGTCCATATACTCAAACGGAGGGGGATACACAAAGACATCAATTCCAGGAATTGAATCATTTCAGACCATCTTATTTTTTTTTAACGTTTATTTATTTTTGAGAGACATACAGTGAGCAGGAGAAGGGCAGAGAGAGAGGGAGACACAGAATCTGAAGCAGGCTCCAGGCTCTGAGCCGTCAGCACAGAGCCTGACGTGGGGCTCGAACTCACAGACCGCGAGATCATGACCTGAGCTGATGTCAGCCGCTCAACCAACCGAGCCACCCAGGAGCCCCACAGACCATCTTAAAAGGCAACCTACCACACTATTAATGCCTTTAGGGAAATCTCACTTTCCACCCAACTGACTTATCAATGTGTTCACTCAACAGCATATGTCTTTTCCTAAGAAGGGATTCTATTATTAAGAAAATCATATTTATTCATAATATCACCAATACACACACTCACGTGTGCATGTACATGCCTACGCACTCACATGCACACGCCACCTAAAAAAAATATGCCAAAGGGCATAAGTACAAGAAAAGAATTAATTGTCTTCTATGGAAAATTATTCATCCCTTTATAATAGGATTCGAAACATGATCATTATAAATAAAAACGCTGCTGCATATATCATTACCAAAATATGCAACTCACAAACACAGTTGCAGAAATATTTCAATTATATGAGAACAGATATTCACAAATATTACACGATTTCAATCTCAAATTATATCAATAAATTATTATGTTTTTATATAGCATGTAAACCTAGAATTTTCATGAAGTCAAAATATAAAAAGACTGGACGAGAACTTTTTGAGATAGAGTTTATAAGAACGATGATTTTAAAAGATCTCTGCCTTTAAAAAGTTTTAGTTAATATTCCTTACCAAGCACTGGTAAGTTAATTCTGACAAGCAGAAATAATGGGTTCTTTATTCGTCAGCCCTATTGCTGATTCTGGCTTCTTAGAAAAAAGCAGAATGACCAGTGAACCTTAGAATGTTCCATTTCCTTACACTCCTACATTTACATCAAGTACTCAAGGATAGAGAGACCAGTCTGTGGAACAGAAGAGAAATAGACTAAAAATATAAATGGGAACATGGGTGATTTTAATAGCTACTTCACACCCAGAGACTACCTAACTTCATCTAATGGTTTGTCACACTGAACACCTAAAATGGTGTGCGAAAAGTACAGAAATTTTACTGCTAACACCTGTTCTTATCACATCTAGATGTCTCTGGTTATCTAGGAATATAGAGCTGAAATTGAGAAAAGGAAATAAGATGTGCAGAAAATATATCATTGTGAATGAAAAATGATTTAGAAAAGTAAAAAATCATAATTAAGAAATATCACCAATGCCAAAATGCTGAAACTAGAGGTCATCTCAATACTATATCACATTGGGGCACCTGGGTGGTTCAGTCGGGTAAGCATCTGACTTTGCCTCAGGTCATGATCTCACGGTCTGTGAGTTTGAGCCTCGTGTCCGGCCCTGTGCTGACAGTTCACAGCTCAGAGCCTGGAGCCTGCTTCAGATTCTGTGTCTCCCTCTCTCTCTGCCCCTCCCCCGCTTACGCTCTTTCTCTCTCTCTCTCTCAAAAATAAACATTTAAAAAGATTTTTAAAATATATTATATCACATAAATTGAGGATATGTTGCTAATATATTGCTAATATATAATATATAAACATATTGCTAATGCAATAATAGAAATAATAGAAATATATAAATAATTACAAATATTTAAGAACACAATTAAATTATGACCCACAGAGAGGCTCTGCTAGTCCTGGATATCATAGTAAGGAGGTTACGTGAGCTGGTTTTGCCAATAAAGAGTCAGTGTAGAAATACATGTTCTAGTGGAAATTTTTTTCTGTATTACTTTCAGAACAATTGAATAATGTAGATTAATAACAAATTACCATTTCTGAGATATCTGCACTGGTTTTTTTTGCTTATTTGTAAGATTATTTATAGGTAGAAAGAATTCCTAATTTCAGGCAAATAGTGCTTCAAAATCATATGCCAGAGCAAGGTTCAGAGGCCTCTTTCTTTTTTCTTAAACCAATAAAGGATAATGAAGAGAGAATATCACATTAATTCAGAATAGATTCACTGTTTCCACAGTCCTAAGCATAATTTATTGAAAAGTTTTTAATTTAATTGACAGTGTATATACATAATTCAGAGGAGAAGATAACCATAGGGTAACAGAATTAGAGATGAAAAATCTCAACATGTTGCCAACCAGAGAGGACATCATTTATCTCATTGCATTTGGGTGTTCTACTAAGTTGGATGTGAAAATCTCTCAGAAGAATAATTCAGAAGCAGAAGATAATATGTTTTAAAATTCCTCGAGCAGAAGTAGATTTTCAGGGAGCGCTGTCATAAAGATTTCACACTGGTAACCTCTAAATTCTAGAAGTTGTAAAAGATCTCATCAAATATTTAACTCTTTAACTTCCTTTTTGCATTTGTTTTGGTAGAAATTGCAAAGAACATATTAACCTTCAATTTCTCTATTCAGAGCTCTCCTGACTTATTTCTCTAGATCCCCAAATCTTGGAGGTCAGGCCAAGTCCTGAGTCCTTTCTGTCTCTAAAGTAGGTTTCTAATTAACTCCTTAATACAAAGAATTGGAGGTTAAAATACATTACCCTTCCAGTAATATTTGTATTTTGGCTGTAGAATGTATGCTGGTTCTCTGAGGGGGGTGTGAATCTCCAACATGTACAATTTCAGGCACCTGCACTTGTCATTTGCATCCCCGCCAAGGATTTCATGTGGATGTATAGCTGAAAGTTAAAGTAAATATGAAGATAATTCCCAACACAATACAGTACCCACAATAAACACTCGATAAATATTTACTATCAATATTGAAAACAGTCCCTATTTTTATCACAATCCGGACAAATAATCAATTTAATTATTCCAGTCTTCATAACTGTGGAGTCATTCCAATAACTTTTATCAATATTTTTGTGCCTCAATAGCTTATCAGTAGAAGCAAGAAATTACTAAATAGGACAATGTTATAGCAGTTTTAAAAATATTTTAGTTAGGACACAGCAATCTGTTAAATAGCTTGGTTAACATTTTGCCATCAATTTAACGTTAACTATAATTAGGACATTGATTTAAACTGAATACTGTCAATATCTTTCCAAAAAATCACAAATTCATTTGAAAAAACTTGCAGCACACATTCTTAGTGTGCTGGCCTTCTGTTCTCTCTAGCAACCTTCCAATGAGATCTGGCCACAGATCCCATTTCAGCCAATGAGATAAAGCAGAAACTGAAGGGCGGAACTTCCCTCTCCAATCTTTCCTCTCCCCTCTCTCCCTATCCCTTCTCGTGCCTGTGAACTTGATACTTGCCAATTTAGCAGTAAGTTTGAACTAGTGCTGATAAGCATTAGAGTAAAAACCACCTGCTAAAGACTGTGTCCGTGTTCCCGGAGGACATTTTTGGAGAGAGAGTTTGCTCTTCCAGGTCTTCATACTGTTTTGGGATTTAAAAAAGTCGTTTACTTATTTAAATAGAGTTGCTTGGGTTTTATGTTATGTACCTCTAAATGTAATCCTTACTGACACGATATAAAATGAACTATTATGTAATCTAACATGATATACTTAATTCTCAGCAAAGGGAAAACAATGACAATGAAAACAGCAAGTCCACCCTAGTAAAACCAAAATTTCAACAGATATTTAAGAAGTCTTAGTTCATATTTCTTTCTCTCCTCATAATTTTTGTCTCCTTAGGTTTTTATTTTTAATTAAAGATCTGTATGTATTCAAATGAGGATTTAGATTTCATAGCATAAAATATTCTGTCATCGTTTTGTTGCCCTTCTCTTCTGCTCACTTTCTATCCTTTGGATTCTCCTCTGGAGCTTCAAATTTTCTCTCAAGTAAACAGAGGACCTTCCATTTTCCTTTGTAAAACTATTTCAAGCCAATAAACAGGCCTTGGAGACTCAGTTTCTATAACAAGGACTAAACCTATTTACCAAACACAAATGGCTTTTTACCTCAGAGAATTTTTATACAAATGAAATGTACCCCTTCTAAGTGTTTATGCATCAGCAATGAGTCAGTGTGATGTTCTTATTGTGCTAGCATCTACTATCGTTTCACATAGAAGAGGTTAGAGTACATAGTTGTTTCTTTCATTTGGTGAGATTTTTATGTCACACCCTCCTATTCATTTCCCTACATGTTATCCTGAGAATCACAAAAGCAAAGATAAAGATATGCACATCACTGCCAAAACCACATTGTCTTTTGCCGGGAGCAAAACTGCTATTTTGGCATTTCCTCTACCCATGAGAGATCCTTGAATGATAATTAAAATCTAGTTTAATTAGATACATGTGGATAAACAATCAATAGGAAAAAATTCATTCTTCTCTACAAACTTGAACATTCTGCTGTAGTATTGTGGCTTGATCACTCAGCTTCCCACCTTCCTCAAGCGCTTCAGACTGTGAAAGTATATTTGGCCATGGCTTTTACTAAAGCTTTTCAATTAATTACTTTGGGTGATGGTTCTCTTTTCCATGTCCACTTATGTACTAAATCAATCAATTAATGTTTAAACATAATATTTATAGCAGAGGGCTATATGTATATTTTCAGTTACATATAGAAAAATAAATGTATTTTATTTATATATATTAAAATATATTAAATATATTTAAAATAATTATAAATCCTCAGTCCTTCACCTGTACTCTTTGCATTGGACTTGCGGTGTTCCAGCTTATGAATTTTATAAGTATACATCTCAAAGAGATCTTGTAGAATGGCATAATTTTGAAAACTTTGGTTTGGAAATCTAAGAATAAAATTCTTTGAGTGTTCTTACTTTATAAAACAATCTATACAATCCTTGTTTTTCTCTATTAGCAGCAAACCGATAAAAAAATTTCTTCGGAAACAGAAATTGTTCATAAGCCATTGGCCTCAACCTAGTATTTGGAGATTGGTATGCTAGCTTCATGAATAAAAATGTGCAATAGTCATGCATCCAGAATGGATATTTAGATTAAACTTACATAATGGGTTCTGTCTCACAAGGTTTAATTTGAGGTTCTCAGGTTTACCAGTATCCTACTTTCTGTTTTCACCACTAAATCACCACCTGAATTTTCTCTTTCTAACAATAATTAGCAATTTCAAGTCTCTTTTTATTATTCCATACAAAGTTATCTTTTCCAAAGAGGAAATGGTATTCATTGATATCAATTAATCATCAAATATATAAAGGACGTTTTCAACTTTATTTTGAAAGGAGTATTTTCAGCTTTATTTTTCAAGAGTTCCAAATTTTGTAAAAAATGTAAGGAAGGTAAAATAAACATGAAAAAAAAAAACAAACCTTAACTCCCTAATACGTATCTATAGTATAAAATGTCCTTTTGAGGGAGGTTTTTGCTCAGACTTTGAAATCAGTTCTAGTTTATATTCTGGATGTGTTATTTTTGTGTCTGAATCTTTGAGTTGCCTTGTAATTACACATTTAAGGAAAAAAATCCCTTTTGAAGGGAACATTTCATAATAGTTGCTTTGAATAGGTTATAAACCCAAGAAATTAGAAAAAAATGAAAAAATATGAGAAATTTGAACAAGTAAAGGACAGGACAAGTAAAGAAACTGACTAATTTAGAAACTCTTAAGGTAATCTCTCATCCCCATGACAAGAATTTTGTGCTTACTTCATTATCAGTCAGGTAACAAATAGTTTGCAAATAGGCATCAGTCTATGCACCATACTTTGAATAGGACAAGTACGTAGTATGTAAACATGTTCTATCTCTATTACAAGACTTTTAGTGAAAATCCATTTTGCTCACTAATTTGTCTTAGTAAATTTGTGGAGGTAACTTGAAATCCTGAGTTCGTAACCAGGTTAGCTGCAAGCAAAATTTTTATCTGGATAATAAGACAGCAATAGCTGGGAATAAGATAAAATTCACCTTGATTACAAATGATGGGGACCAACTGTGTGCTTCATACTAGTATTTGATCAGAATAGGTGTGTGAGAAGTCTACATGTAGCCTAACAAATGCAAGCCTTTATTAGATGTTACCTGCATTAATTCAAAAATAAGAAACGAAGATCAATATTTATATAGACAAAATAAATCAGATTAGGAAATCATTCCCACAGAAAATTACTCCAAAATGTTGATAAAACAACAAAGTCATTGTCTTAAAAGTTGTGCTATATATTGACTTTTGCATTCATTTAAAGAAAATGAAACAGATGGCAATTCTGACAACCTCTGGTGTATGGCAGTTCAGTGCCGTTATTCTATATTATATCTCCTTGCCACAGTAATCTAAGTGATCTATCTGAGATAGCAACAGGTGGTATGGATGTGTTACACATAGTGATAAACAAAACAAATATCCTTTTGCATTGCTTTGCTTTGTTTTAAAGATCTCCACCATTCATCCTGAGGCATATCTGGGCTGCCCAGCTATGTATGAAAATAATTTAGGGAAATGGAATGTATGATTAGGCTTTTTATGTGGATAAGAATAGTACCTGAACCCAAAAGACAAAGTTGCAATGGTTACCAATCTTCATGGATAAAGTGATCTGCAGCTAAGGATACAAAAGGGTATTTGGCAGTACTCTGATGTTTTTGAGTATATTAAAAAAAAAAAAAAAACACAAAAAAAAACATTTTTCACCTAAATTCTAAACATGCAGCTCCTGTGGTCCCACAAGTAATCTGAAACCCATATAAATCTCCCTGAACCCTTTAAGATAAAAAAATTGATACTGGATACAGTAGACAGGGGAATGAACACCCTCCCCCAAAGATGTCTATGTCCTAATCCTCAAAATTGGAATATGTTACCTTACATGGCAAAAAAAAAAAAAAAAAAGACTTTGCAAATGTGATGAAATTAAGGCTCTTGATTGGAAAGATTATCCTGAATTCTTTGGATGAGCTCAGTATAATCACAAAAGTCCTTAAAAGACAGGGGTGGAAGTGTCAGGGACCAAGAGGAGAAGTGATGAAAGCAAAGGTGGGAGTGATGGGCTGTGAAATTGGAGGCAGAGGCCAAGGAATGCACGAGCCCTCTAGAAGTCTGAAAAAGGAAAGACATGGATTCTCCTCCTAGAGCCTCCAAAAGGAATGCAGTTGTTCTGTAGACAACTTGGTATATTAGCCTGAAAGTTCATTTTGGACCTCTCATCTCCAGAACTAAAGTATAATAAATTTGTATTGTTTTAAGCCACTAAGTGTATGGTAATTTGTTACAGCAGTGAGAGGAGATGAATATATTAGTGATTTATAATAAAACTATCACTACATTAGTGATTTATTATAAAACTATCTATAATAAAACTTTTTCTTTTCAAAGAAAGAAAAATAATTTTCTTTTTAAGTTATTAGCACCTACAATAAATCTTCTTTCTGAGTTGAATAAGTGATTATGATCAACTCTTTTTATATCCAAATCATTTTAACTATCTTCAAGACATTTACTTGTATTTACCATACACTCTGTAACAAAGTTTCCACACATGATCACATACAGGAATCCATCAAGAAATTCATCCAGATAAGAGACGAAATTCTAAAATCCCTAATATAGTACATGAGTACATAAAAGGTATTTAATAAATATTTGCAAATATTAGCATTTTTATTATAGTATTGCTGGCTTAAATTATGTCTTGTCTTATTTTCTCACAAAATCACATTTCTTTTTTTTAATGTTTATTTATTTTTGAGACAGAGAGAGACAGAGCATGAGTGGGGGAGGGGCAGAGAGAGAGGGAGACACAGAATTTGAAATAAGCTCTGGGCTCTGAACTGTCAGCACAGAGCCTGACGCGGGGCTCGAACTCACAGACCACGAGATCATGACCTGAGCTGAAGTCGGACGCTCAACCGACTGAGCCACCCAGGTGCCCCACAAAATCACATTTCTTACAAGAACTCATGCTTAGTTTAAAAAAAAATCCTTAGATATACAGTATGCTGGAAATTTGTTTGCCTGTGGTAACATTGCTTTAGAGAAGAGCCATCAATGAAGCCAAATAATACAGAAACCAAATCATATCTAACTTAATATGATGTTATAGTTATATTTAAAAATTATATTCTTTTGAAATAACACTTTCAGCAAAAGGTAGACTAGGGAACAGGTTTAACAAATATCTTTTGGTCATCTGTAAAAATTTCTGTGTAAATATGGTAAACTAAATTGTATTCACCAATATTCAGTGTTCTCCATGAAGGATGATTATGCTTATTACCTCTTGAAGTAGGTTTTTGGTTAACAAAATGTGAACAGAAGTGGTCACTTTCCAGCAAATTCTTTAAGAACAAGCGCATGTATCACTGTGCTCATTCTGCTCTCCCCCAAGGACTGGCAATACCCAGGCATTGGCTGCCTAGTCTGCATCCCTGAGTACAGACATTATGGAACAAAGCCCCCAGTTGGTCCACATAAAATGAAGAAGGAGCAAGAAGCAAACCTTTGTTGTGGCAAGTCTCTGAGATTTGGGAGGTGTTTGTTGTGACCCACTATGATTTGGGGTCTCTAGAATCATCTAGTCCAGCGATTTTCCAAGTGAGAACTGAGGGGTCCCCAAAACCCATTTGGGTATTCCAGGTAATCCTGCCTTTCTCACTCCAAGTCTCTGTTCTTTGGATTTTCTTTTTGTTCATCAACCAGAACAAAATATTACAGAAGAGTGAAAGAAGCACAAGTGAGGATTCTAGTTGTGTTTGTAACCCAGACATGAAAGAAATTTCTAAAAAAATATAAGACAATGCTACTCTTCTTAATGCTTTATTTTGGAAAATATAGGAATTTTTCTAAAAGAGCATATTTATTTTTAAATGTAGAGAATTTGTTATTGTTATTTTAAAATAATATTTTAAAACAATTTTCAGTTTTAACTTCTGTGACAAATATCAACAGATATTTATTGATATTATTCATCAACAGATGAAACCCACACAAGCAAAAATTCTTTGAGGACATTAATGACTTGAAAAGCATCCTGAAACCAAAAAGTTTAAGAGCCTCTGATCATGCCTCTGCTGACTGATACAGAAGAGACCCGCTGTGCTATCTTCCTTTCTCAATGCAATTTTCCCTGGAGTATCAGAACAGGATTTAAAAACAAACTTGCTTGTTCTGATATATGTGACACAGAAAATTCTCCTTTCTTGAGCTTTTGCTATGCAAGGCATATTTGGTCTTAGGTATGAATGAAGTATCTCTTCTTTGTAAAAAGCCTTAAGGCTTTGGTTTCTTTTTTCTCCCCTACACCGTCTTCATTTTTACTTCTTTTTTGTCTTCCATTATCTTTCATTTTTATTCTTTTCCTATTTCTATTGTACATTAATGCTAAGTTTTCTAAGTTGAAAAAGAATTGGAGTAAATAAAATTTGAGGCTGAAATACACCCTCTGGAACATGTCTATTAAAAAATAAGTAATAACACATTTAACTGGAAGACTTTGCCTAACAAGTAAATATTAATAATATTAATAACTTATATTTCAGACTTACTAAATTCAGATTTCCGAACCTCAACCCAGGGAGGTCTGGGATGGGAACAGAGAATTTGCATTTCTTTTTTTTAATGTTTGTTTGTTTGTTTATTTATTTATTTATTTATTTTGAGAGACAGAGAGAGAGAGAATCCCGACCAGGATCCCCAGTGTCAGTGCAGAGCCCGATGTGAGGCTCAATCTCACAAACCCTGAGATCAAGAGTTCAATGCTTAGTGAACTAAGCCACCAAGGCACTCCAAAAATTTGCATTTCTAAGTTGTTCCGAGGTGATGCTGATGCTGCTGGAATAGGCACCACACACTGAGAACTGAATCCTGGGATATCATCAACATATGTAACTCAAAGTCAGAAAACTCCAAGTCATTACTACAAGTTCCAGGCCATTTCCCTTCACCCTCCTTTTAAGACGTTGTTGTCTTATCCCTGTTGATGTCAACCACACACTTGCTGGCATCCCCTTATCCACCATCATTGGGACACAGGGACACACATTTCTTTCATTCTAAGACCTGTTTTTCTATATCTTCTATTTTTTTATTAGGCATTTAGTTACCCAATCACCATATAGTTTTCATGGCTCATTTAGTGCCTGATCTTGAACAAAATCATGCACAACTCAACCATTACATACTTATGTCCACAGCTATCTGTCCTGTCTTTACCCCAATTCTCCTTTTCATCAACAAATAATGCAGAAACACCATATTACCATCACAAATTTCAACATTTCTAGTATTTTTATATAAACGCCTTTAATATAGTCATTCTTCAAGCAAATAGGTTAAAAAGTAATGCTTCATATCACTATTCTAAAAAATTAAAAACAACATCTACTGCCATTTATTAAATACTTACTATTCATTAGTTACTTAAAAAGAAAGAAAGCAAGGAAGAAAGAAAGAAAGAAGGAAAGAAAGAAACAAAGAAGCTTGCACCAGATAAGATGAGCAGACAAACGTTGATTTTATTTTGATACAATTGCTAGCAATAGGTGAGAGACCACAGAGTCTGGAAGCTCAACTCTGTTGAAATAAAAGGCATAAGACTTTCTAAAAGTTGGGATGGCGCTATGGGGAAAAGGATCTGTGTTGGCTAATTGGCTTTACCAAAAGAAAAGCAAACATTCTCCTGTCTTCTGCCATGATGTAGTTCTAGAACTTGAAGCCAAGATGTCCACTGTAGTTAGGCTCTTACCCTCCCACAGAGACTTGGAGACAGGTTGCTAACTTCCTTGATGATTACCTTTCAAAGGGATAGCTCCAGGGTCCTTGAGAAATACAGTTCTGGATTATAAAACTGGCAAGAATTTTAAAAGACTTAAATCTCACGAGGCAGAGAGAAAATATGGAATAACTAGTTTTCTAAAGTAAATACTATAAGAAAAGGGAGGTCAGAAGCATAGATGAAGGATAAACTCTATTAAGCTCATTAAGCCTGTCTGGGCCACAGGCAATAGGTTGAAGTATTTTAATAATGGTAATAGTAATAATAATAGCTAGCATTATTGAGAGATAATTAAATGTCAGGGATTGTACTGGAGATGTTGTATATGTTGCTTCATCTAATCTCATCAACACTGTGAAATAGGGATAATTATTATCCCCAATTTAGAAAGGATGAAAGTGAGGCTCAAGGGGGCTAAGCGATTTTCCAAGATCACTTATCCTTTAAATGGCAAAGCCAGGATTTTCTTATTGTTTGTTCTGATCCCAAAGATTGTGCCATATGCCCCCCTACCTTTCATTATCAGCAACACTTCCCAAGAGTCTAAGTTGCTATTAAATATATTTGTTAAGAAACTGTATCATTTGAATGAATATTTTGATTTAGTGGAGTTGGTGGAGTAAAAATATTATGTGACTAATTAGAAAATACGTATTTAGGGGCGCCTGGGTGGCTCAGTCGGTTAAGCGGCCGACTTCGGCTCAGGTCATGATCTCACGGTCTGTGAGTTCAAGCCCCGCGTCGGGCTCTGTGCTGATGTCTCAGAGCCTGGAGCCTGCTTCGGATTCTGTGTCTCCCTCTCTCTCTTCCCCTCCCTCGCTCACACTCTGTCTCTTTGTCTCTCAAAAATAAATAAACGTTAAAACAAAAATTTAAAAAAAAGAAAATATGTATTTATTAAGAAAAACATTAATGGGTCTTTATTACTGGAAAATTATACCTTAACACTAAAAGCAAATTTCTTCCATACTGTCTTCCCATGGGAATGTTTAAGAGGGACTTCTCTTCAGACATTGTTGCACGGTCTTTATTTCATTGTAGCAATGAAATAAATAGGGTTAAAATATGTAAAATGAATCAGCATGGAAAAGTAGGAAATCCATTTTATCTTCTGGTAAAGAAAAAGAAAATTCATCTATGTAAATAATACTTAAAAGGTATTTCCTGGTATTTTCTATTGGTATGGTCTGAGACATATTTTCCGATTCTAGGTATTGGTATATTTTTCCCTTACATAGGCAACATCAAACTTATGCTAAAATTGAATTCATAGATGTTAATAAACATACATTATGATCATAAAATTATTTTGATTTTACACTAATACAGCTTATACTGTTTATGTTTTCTATCGTTATCTTTGCATATATTCCCTATTCTCTCATTTAAAAAATATTTAAATGTTGGGGCCCCTGGGTGGCTCAGTCGGTTAAGCGGCCTTCGGGTCAGATCATGATCTCCCAGTCTGTGAGTTTGAGCCCCGCGTCGGACTCTGTGCTGATGGCTCAGAGCCTGGAGCCTGCTTCAGATTCTGTTTCTCCCTCTCTCTCTGCCCTTCCCCTGCTCATACTCTGTCTCTATGTCTCTCGAAAATAAATAAACGGTTGAAAATATTTTTTTAAATAAAAAAATTTTTAAGTGCAAAATGCTTTTTTAAATGTCACTTTTCTTGGAGCTGCCATTATTATTATTAACATGTTTGTCTTTTCTGAGAAAATTATATTGCACACGGCCATAGATCTTCGATACAGTGAGTGAAATGCTAGAAAGCTAGAGGCATCTACAAATAGCACATCTTTAAGGAAAGAGTCTACATAAAAACTACATAATTGTATTTTTTAAGATTTTAAAGTAAACTTTTGATTTGACGAAAATTGTTAAGAACAAAAATCTATTAAAGGGATTTGCTTAAAAGTTGGTGCATTGAGAATTTTACTTATTAAACATTCTTCATTATTTAATTCAACAGATTCTTTAGTCAGTTTTTAAACATTTTCTTTAACATGTATTTATTTTTGAGAGACAGAGAATGAGAAGGCAAGGGGCAGAGAGAGAGACACACAGACAGAATCTGAAGCAGGCTTCAGGCTCTGAACTGTCAGCACAGAGCCCAACGTGGGGTTTGAACTCACGAACCGCAAGATCATGACCTGAGCTGAAGTTGGCTACTCAACCGACTGAGCCACCCGGGCACCCTGAGCCTGATAGTCTTTATAGGCAGTTTTTTTCTGTGTTTTGTTTTTGGTTTGTTTTTGTTTTTGTTTTGTTTTTTTCCTACCTTTCCAACATTGGAGCAATTCTGAGATGCTTGTCAGTCTTTAGAACATAAAAAAGAGAAGGAGAAAATTTCTCAGCGAAGGCCAAGAAAGGAGTTCCTAAGTAGGATCACGATATCTTTTTTCATAAAAGAAAAAAAAAAAAAAAGCACCCCAAACACCAGTAAATAACCAGTGTTTTAGTGTACTCTATTCTCTGGTTGCCTGCATTACCTGCTATCCTACACTGGAGATTATAAGTGATCATCCTGTGTTTTCTTATCTTTCATGTCCATTTCCTCTCATTTAAAGAAAAGCAAGCGTAGTGCATTTTTCTGTCACATACATTTTCTCCTTTAGCAGTCCTAAACCACTGATGTCTTGACACAGTAGTCGAAGATTTACAAATTGAGTTTAATTAATCCCTCTTTGCTGAAATGGAGTAGTGTTAAAACTTTGTTCATTGCTTTTCAATTGCTCTTATCAAACCTTTGGGGTTTAAAGAGCCTCAGGCTGCTGATAGCTTAATAGGAGGGGGAAAAAAAACTGACAACAACCACCATCACATGTGCAGGGAATATAACCTCAGTGTAATACCTTGCATAATCCTTCTGCCACCATTTAATAAGTGAAATCTCTTCTTCTCAAAGACTGTAAGGCACTATTTGTTAATTAGTATCATGATTTTTCTTCAGTGAAACTATATGCAAACATTATATGAACAACTTGTGTTGAGAAAATATTTTTTCAGCTCCTATATTCAGAAATCATCCAGCTAGCTATTGGTTAAAGAAAAGAGTCTGGCATGAAACCATGATAATCAGTTCTGACCATATCAGAGTTCATATTTTCATGGGGCATCACCAGAATTGGCTTTAAAAATGACTGTGGTACAGTTCTGAGTGGCGACTAAAATGTCTAGTAATTATTCCCTCCTAAACGGCTGAGGCAAGTGTATTTAGCCACAAGTGCGCACCTGTCAGTCATTTTCTCCTCTGTAACCAATAAATAAGTACACGTGCATTCAGGAATTTGTTTTAGATTTAACCGAATTGATCAAGCACTCATGCTGTGAGTGAATAAGTGTGGAGATGAATTTTGAACATATTTATGATCTTCGGACTAGTAATTCAAGACTGTTATAGAGAGCTTTATCCATACCCTTACAGCTTCTACTTTCACTAATAAATATTCACACACACACATACACACAAACACACGCACACGCACGCACACACACACACACACACAAGATTTTAAAATAACTAAGGAATTAGAAACTTCATACAAAAATGTACTGAAATGACCCACTGATAAATTAATTGATCTAAAACAATTTTGAAAATGCTTTTACTCATCAATACGTGGTGCAGAGAAATGCCCAAACACCCACACCTAGAAATTTTTAGACCAAGATTAAATTCAAATGTTAAAATTGTCAAATTATAGCTAATAGAAGCAATGAGAATCATTAATCTGAACCTCTTGTCCAATAACTACTATGACCATGACTTTTTCCATAATTTTAAATGCTTGAACAGCAAATAGCATCCTTCAGTCTCTAAATATATACATGACAACATCAATACCATTAAATTCAATACCGCCTGTGCTAGAAGAGTAATAGCAGATTGGACTAGCCATCTCTGATCAGTCTCAGAAGTGCTGTGTTCTAAGGCATGGTACTAGGAACTGCCTGTATCAGCATTGCCTGAGAATATAGAGATACATATAATATATATATATTCTCTAGATATATACAGTATAAGATCGAGATCTAACTCTAGCTCTAGTTCTCTCTAAAAAGAGAGGTCGAATGATCTAGATGAAGATATGTATACATATAAGCTCTCTACATATGCATATAATCTAGATCTAGGTAGATACCTAGAGATGGAGAAGGAGATAGACAGATAGAATACAGACTCCAGATTTGCCCCCTCACACACTCCTACTCTCCCCTCTCAAATTACCCCTGGAGAGATTGAGATGTCACGACCTCCTTTTACTCAGTTGACATGCAAATTAGAGGAATAGCCAGAACTTTCCTCAATGGTTCTGATTCAGTAGAGCTAGGGGGAGCTGAGGATCCTATTTTCCATAAAGTCTCTAGGTGTCTTTGACGTACAGCACATTTGCAAACATCCAGCCTAGAGCACATGGAACTTCTCAGGAAATTTTCTATCTCCTTAATTGTATTACTTAATGTATAATTTATAATTTTGGTTCCACAAGTAAAAAAAGACATAGTATTTAGACATATAATCAGAAATGTTAAATATAAAGTCTAAATGTGTTTGCTATGTTCAGATTAGTCTCATATAATTAATTACTGTTTTTGGAGGGGAAAGATTTTCCTTCTACCCGTCTTGGTTCTGCGGCTGGTCTAACGATTAAAATGACGTAAGACAGATTAACAGGAGAAAAACAAATTTAACTGGGTACATATGGGAGCCCCACAAAGATATGAGACTCAAAAGGCAGCCAGGCAAATGAGACTTATAAAATAGGGGTCTGGGGTGTAAAAGGGAGAGAAAGGCAACTCACAGGAAGGTAAGAGGAGGAAATGTTTGGCAAACAAAAGTTGCCCTGTTATGCAGATAAATTTCCTAAGTAAAAAAAGTTACCTCTGGTAATAGCTCTATCCTGGTGCAGGTCCCTTTTCCAGTATAAATTTCCTTTATACTTGCAGATTTTCTCCACAAATAAGGAAATTTCTATTTCTTTTAGGAAGTTAAGGGGCAGTAAAGAACTTTTCCTGAGTCTGCTGGGTCTTGTTTGCCTTTAGCTCATCTTCATGCTAAAGTGTCATATTTTGGAGAGACATGTTTTGAACCCTCTTACCATTGATTAAACACCTTTCATGTAAACCCTATCTATGGTTGAAGTGAATTATTCCTATTATATAGATAAGAAATAGCCCTGTTTTACTATAAATTTTCATTGACACAGGGAAAAAGATGCTACAAAATGATATACCACTTGGTGCTAGATCTTCATGTAGCAATCAGAATGCATTTCAAACTAAATATTTGAGAACACCCAGGAAGAGAATAAGATTTAGGATAAAGTCATTTTATTTCTTTTAAATTCATACATGGAATACTATATGCTTTTCTCATTTCTGTACTTCTATGTATGTAAATATATGAAAAGAAAGTTTGATTGATACACATAAATTCATAAGAGCAAGAAAAATATGGCAGTGAAAAGAGTAAACAAAGTATAAAGAATAAAAAGAATAAAAAAAGAGACTTAGGCAGACCAATATAATAGTATATCTAGAAATAGAATAGGATCATTTTAATTCTTTGAATGTGAATTTAAAATGCTAGAAAACAATATCTATAATATTGTTCATGCCATAATCTCTCATTTCTTATACCATAATTCCTGTTGATACTAAGTCTACATAGAGATCTTATTGACTTAGTGCAATAAGTACCATGTATGTAACATGTAAATTTTAAAAGAAATAAAATGTAATTTTTATGACTATCATTTGAGAGCTCCATTCCAGGTAAGAACGACCTTTATTCAGGAAATATCTTGATAGGCCACTTTAAGTGAGAACTACATGTTTCAAGAACCTGATATGAAAAGAAACAGTAAATCTAATAGGAAATTGATTCCACATAAAAAGTTAGCAAGAAACATATAGTGCTTACAACAGAGCACGGCCAAAACTTGAAACCTGGAGATAATGTTGCCAGGGAGAAAATGCCTTTGATGGGATACCCAATAGTGGTAGGAGACCCAAAGGACTTATTTTACAACAAGGAAGTTTAATATTCAATTTTAAGTTTCCGGTGCTCGACATGAACATTTACCTTGCTCTGAAAACTTGGAGGCAAATTCAGCCTCAAGTTGGTGACATTTGAAAAATAAAGAAATTGGGGTGACTTTCAGCACAGAGCAAAGAATTTCCACAAATGGAACTAATTCTAAAAGAGTAGAGTTAGGAAAAAAGGCCATAAGGAGAAATGCAAGTCTGTCTCCTGTCCATTCCCACACACACTCCTACTCTCCCCCCCATTCATCCCTGAAGAGATTCTAGGACCTCACTCTCCCTAGCTCATATGTAAACTGTAGGAATGACCAGGACTTTCTAATTACCAAATAATTTTTCACACATGTTATCACATGTGATTCTCACATAAGCAAATTACAGATGGGAAAATTAAAATTCAGATACATAAATGACTCTGCCATGTTTGACACAGGTGTAAGGGAAAGCTAAACAATGTAACACAAGTCTTTGAACTTACAGCCCCATGTTCTCTCAGCTACACTAATAATCTCCAAGCATCTTGATGAAGAAATATACACCAGTTTCCAAATAAAGCTTAGATAGTCTATTTTAAATCCGACCGTGTAAACGAGCTTCTTAAAAATTTATTTTAAAAACAAGGTAGAATTACCTTCCTATCTCTGAGCATATTTTAGAGGTGGTTTTGTTCCTTGTTCTTCCAGTTGCAAAATTTCATAGAACACAAGATGGTTTTGCTTCTACAATAGGCTCTGCTAAAGTCACAGCATAGACCCAACACGCAATGAAATTACATGACATGAATACAAAAATGCTTCTCAGAGGCTGAAATTGAATAAATATATATTACAACAAGGACTATATTCATATTTTCAATCTATATTTATAGGTAAAATTAGATAAAATGCCTTGCAAGTATTTGTCAAATCCGTAAAACAGATTTATCAAATTAATTAAATCTAAGTTTGACAAAATTAACAAGTCAATTTGATCAAAATGGTTACTTAGTTGTATAGACAGATACTATCTTAGTGACAGTTAATTTTATCAAATCCTAATGTACCTCTAAAGACTTATTACCTATGTCCATCAAGAGCCTGGAATTTAAATTCTGAAGGACATAACATTTTTTGACAGAACCTACAGACCTTTTGTGAGAAGACAGAATAAGAAATGCATGACATCTAGTGGTAGTTGCTGCACTAACAGCTGAGAGTCCTAATATGTTACTCAGAAATTTGCTTTGTTTTCAATGCAATTCTATGCAGGTAGGTTTGAGCCACTTATTTGCCAGTGTTTTATTCATTAGTGCAAATACAGATTCATGACATATGAGAGTCATATCATCTTTTTATGCGACTTTAGTCATATGGTAGTTCAGCCTCAAGTCTTAAAAGAACACATGCTGTTTCTCCAAACACACCTTTCCCTTTGATCATTTTCCTTAAATATATTCCTTCTAAACACACAGCAAAGAATCACCATATTGCTCATCTCGTAAAATCAATTTTTCACATTTGAATTAATGTGTGGAAAATTATTTCAAAGGTTCTATCTTAAAATTCAAATCTCTATATTTCATTTTAGGTGCAAACTATTCTATCCAAGCAAATAAAAAAGAACCACACTCTCATTGATTATAGCTCTTATTTTCAAGGCAAGCTACACATTTGTGAAAAGTGTAAAAGTGTGAAAAGTGCACGAAGAAACTTGGAGAAGAGCATTAACTGATGAACATAAACAATAATAATGATAATAGCAAGAGCAGTCAATATTTATTATGAGTATACAACCTGCCGGGTAAATGCGATAAGTGATTTACCTATATCATTTCATTCAATGCTAACAAAAACTCTTTGAGATAAGGTACTGTCTTTTTCTGCTTTTTCAGAAAACGTTGAGGTTGAAAAGGATAGACGACTTGTCCCTGGCTAAACAGCTAGGAAGTAGAAAGAGTTTGACTCTAGAACCAAATTTGGAACTACCCAGTTTTACTCATTCATTCTTTCCTTAATTTATTCAACTGTATTTATCAAGTGCTTAGAGTGTGCTCGAACTCTTCTTTACGCAGCGAACACATTAGTACAATGCAATTTAAGCAAAGATGGGATGGAAGTTAGGAACAAACCTCCTAGTCTCGCAGAGACTAGGAAACCTAGTATCCAGCAATATTTTTAAACAATAACAGCAATAACAATGGCAACAAAGGGAGGAAAGGGGGGAAATGACAATTAAAAGATGATGAGATTTAGGCGGGATCTAAGCTAAAAGAGCCAGGAGGAAATCTCTCAGTTTATTTTCCTTCAAATGCTCCTGTGGTTTAAGTACCTTGGCACCAGTGACAAGACAGCATATTTTGCAAGGTAGCTTTGATATTGTTTATTAGAAATTCTAGGAAGTATTCCAAAAATATTGCCTGAATTCCAAAAATATTCCCTTTCACATATCTGGCTCTTTGATGCAATAACTTCACATACTTGAATGTTTGGACACTGTATGTTTTTTTCTCTCCATGAAACTCTGTTCAGAGGGAGTTTTCTACAAAGGAAGAGGGTGATAATAATTCAAGTCAATGCAAATGTGCATGTTTGAGCTGACAAGAATTAAAAGACAATCTGCAGTCATAGAAGACATCTTTTAAGCAAACCGATGACTTCTTTCTCTTCCTTTGACTGTATACTTTACTGTCTTTTGATAAAAAATGGGTTACGAGATCAGCATATGGAAGAAAAAGACATATTGAAACTACCTTTTATGGGCACTTATTCAACAGCTAATTAGATTTGGATGAAAGTTTTTTTCTTTCAACTTGCTAAATATGTTTCCCTGCTGGGGCTAAGAATTCCAGTTAACAACTCTATTTATAGCTGATAGAAAGTGTTCAAAGGGCTGCATCAGCTTGCCCCAGCCTATGTGATTCTGCGGATAAATCACCATGAGTAAGGTCGTGCAATCTTAAAATGATCTATCACAACTGAAAATCAATATATCAAGCACATGAAATAGTGTAGGATAATTCACTTCCAAGTAATAAATTACATATACATATCAATGCCACATGTAATGCAATGCCTCATAAAAAATAAGCTTAAAATTCTTAAAATATATGATTAATGAAACTAGCACAGCCTGAAAAATATATATTATACTGCTTACACTAACCAATATATTATACTCAGAGTTTTATGCTTCTGAGAAATGGCATTTACATATACAGTATCAACAGTGCAGATAAATCAGGATTTCTTGCACTAAGTCCAATTCTTTGGGTAGTGATTCATGTTTCACTTTTAAAAATAGTGATTTACACTAATGTATTTCTCATAAAATATTTAATACTGCCTACAATTATTGCCAAAACTATGTTCTAACCCTCTCTATCAGGATGTCCACGGAAATGCTTCCCAAAGCAATAATAAATTTGTGAACTATGATATTTTACAATAAAGTGACGATATTTCAAGCACAGAAAATTCTTGTGCTACAAACCTGAACCTCCTCCTTGGCCTATCCATCTGCTATAGATATCCATAGCTAATTATGCATGGGGTGCTGAGAATTCACTGCTTTAATGTGATCTCAGATCTGTTCCATTTGACGGTCTGCGTTGACCACTGCATTTATGAATGTTAACCTAAAACACCTTTTTGAGGAATTCTTACTAGACAGTACTGACAGTGTTGAAGTTCAACTGAACCCCATCCTCCTGGAAATAAGTGATGATTAAGAAATCTCTCCACCCTTTTGTGTCCCACGAGATAGTTTACTACAAAGAATCACTCTTCCCCATATGGCTGAGGTTAGATTCTTGGGTGTCCCCCTTTTGTACCTTTGGCAAGGCCGGGCACAGACTCTCCAAATTCCCATTCTTTGTCTCATAGATGATTAGCTGAACTGTTTGTCCCCACTGAACAATCTGGACAAAATGCTCACTAATTTGAATTGATCAAACGTTAGCTGGTCTTCTCTGCTCCCCACAGGTCCCTAAGTTTGGTCCATTCTCAAGCGCAAGCACATGTTGGAAGGCTGAACCATCTGCTCTTAACTGCCCCCCTGAGATCAGCTGACCACAGGGACTTCCTGCTCAACTGCCCAACCCTGCCACCTACTCACCCCACTCCCCGGTGCTGTTATCTCTAGCCTTGCTTATTCCTTCCTATAAAGGAAAAGCCTTTTCTGCCTGACTCACTGAGAGTTATCATGAGTGGAAATGTTCTCTCTATTGCATTAGTCTTTCTCCTTTTGCTGTAGTTTTTTAGAATAATGTCTCACCTCACCAGAGTCAGGATTTGTCTATTTATTTGATGGCAACAAAAATATAGAGAATAAACTATTGTTACTGGGAGCTGAGTATTTTCTCTTTAAGTTCAAATTGCTACATTAGGACATCACTTTTTCCCCTTAATAACAGCTTTACTCACATATAGTTCATATGCCATAAAATTTACCCTTTATTTATTTTTTTAAGTAAGCTCTATGCCCAATGTGGGGCTTGAACTCATGACCACAAGATGAAGAGTGGCATAATCTGTGGACTGAGCCAGTAAGGCATCCCAAATTTACCCTTTAAGTGTACACTGATTTTTAGCATATTCTGCGAGTTGTACAACTATTTCCGCTAGGATATTGCATTTTGAACTGTCAGTAAAGTAGTAAGCCAGTGTTTCATCTGTCTTTAGAAATCCTGCATAAAATTGTTTATGTAAATGCAATTTCTACACTCATTTCCACATTTCTTAAGATGAGAATTTTTACCCCAAATATATCTATGAATATAATGTCAATGCCTCATTTATATTTCATTTAAAACATTTTAGTTCCATGCACTATCCTACAAATATTTAACACATATACTTTAGGCACTTTGCTAAATTTTTTTAAAGGAAAAATGTAAGATATTTGAGATTCAACAAACAAGCCACACTGATTTAGTGGGGGGAGGTAGCGGTTAATCAGAGAAGGCTTTCCTGAAAGAAAGTTTGGTATGACCTCCAGTTAACTTGGCAAGGGTCAGAAGTGAGGTGGGGAGCGGTCTAGGAAGAAGTCCCATGAATAAGAAGCAGCAAATGCCCATGGGTCAGAATGAGATTGGCAGATCTGGGTCAGCGAGACCTAGGAGCCAGGGTGGCTTTTGGTCAGAGGAAGAGAGGCACTCACACCAGGCAGGAGTATTTGGGGTTTTATCCCAAGAACAAAGGGAAGCCATTGAAAGGTTTTATGCAGGACATGGCATGATGACACCCGTATTTTAAGCAGATCACACTGGCTGAGAGATTGGGGCAGGGGGTGGAGGGAACGAGTGGCTACAGGGATAACGTTATCAGGTTACAATTTCAGTCCAGTAATTTGGGCCACAGTTGTTGTTGTTGTTGTTGTTTATCATAACTATATGATATAATGTTCTTGTTTTTTATTATTTTCATCAGAGATCAGCAGGATCACAATACGACATTCTCAGACTTCAGTTTTGGCAATCCAGATTTGAAAGGCACTATATTTGCCCGTTGGCAGAAAAGCCTCTCCCAGAGCTGCTATGCGTTGAGCTGATTTGGCAAGTTCCAAGGCAGACCATCTGGGCAAAAATTCTCTGCTTTTTCTCGCACATTTAGCTCTGTGGTTGTGTTCGGAATAGCTTCAAAATGCTGTTTCATTGCTTCATTTCAGTTTTGAGCAGAGGATTAAGAAAAAAAAAAAAGTAAGAGCTTCTTAAAAGGTTTTATGCTGAGTTAATTTTTATTTTGGTCCTTTATTTTTTTATCAGTATAATTTCTGAAATAGGGGGTGCTAATTACAAGCTGATATTTGTTGATCATACGATTTCTAAACTTCAACCTCTTCTGAGGTTTCCCACATTAATAATTAAGTTAATAATTCTAGGCCAAGCCTTTCCTATTTCTTTCTGTCCTTTTCTATTTGTATAACGTATAGTGAATCAGTATATTTCATATTTACTCATGATAACTATTTACCTAAAGTTTTATAATGAGCTACTGCAGACTCAGATCTTCAGTGTAGTCCCCCCACCAAAAAAATAAATAAACAAACAAACAAACAGAGACATGGTAAAGATATTGTGAATAAAAACATGGAGCTACAAAGTTACTCACAATATATGTTTCTGAATCTAAGGACAAACAGACAGGAATTTCTGAAAAGGGAACCAAATTTAAGTCTAGGATTTTTCTTAGAAAAGCAGCACAAGTTATTAACTCATGCTTTTCCAAAGGAAAAGTAGAAAATATATTTTGTGTACACTTTTGAAATTTGGAATTCATAATTTGGCACTTAACCATAAGCACAAATTCAGTCTTAGAATTAGGGTAGAACTCCATATTTTGTTTTTTCTACAATAAAGCATATATTTATAAGCATTTAAAACTGTTCATAAAGTTTAGCGACTACTATATATGTGTGCATATATGTGTGTGCATGCATACTCTCTAAAATTTTCATTGCAGATTAGATCTTCAGGAAAATCATTTTTTTGGGTAGGCCATTTGGTACATGGACTGCACATGGGAGAGGAGAGAAAAAAGGAAAGGACAGAACCTTCTAGAAAACTCTGGTGGTGGAAGGAGAAAGCATAAACTATTGTAGCCATAAGCAAGAAGAGCAAAAGAGGGAGAGAAGTTACAAACATAGTTTTAGAAGAGGAGGATAGAGCCCAAAGTAAGGAGATGACCACAATTGCTAAAAGGAAAGGGAATTCAGGTGGGAATCTGACATTTAAAGATTTTTTGGGGTCTTGCAGTGTGAAAGCCAATATACCCTTCCCCACAGCCTCATGAAAACTTCATTAAAAATATGCAGTACCCATGAGGGTTTTAGGAGTCAGATATATGTTCGTGTGTGCCTATTTATGTGTTTTCCTTCGGGTGTGTTTGGGAGGCAGGGGATTATATAAATCTGTTAAGACTGACCCCTGAGAAGCCCAGTATGCTACATTCAGGAAATATGAAAATTAGCAAAGTTAGGTAAACAAACAAACTCCTGAGATTTGATGTGTGAAACATAAATAAATCATTATGGGGTTTAAGCTAGTGGTTTGGGCCAAAGACTTTGAACGTCAGTAGACCACCCTTAGAAACCTGGATCTCCCATTCAGAGTGATTTAACCAGTTTTGGCGTCTACAAAGTGGAAGTGAGGAAATAATAAAACCAGGTGTATAAAAATTAAAGTGGATAACAGATACAAAATCCTCAGCACAGTATTTGGAATATAGTAATTGCTTAAAAAATGGTAGCTCTTACTACGTTAACTTTCCAAAATAGAATCAAAATTTTCCTGATATATATGCTACTTTAAGATTTTGCCTTTTGGGGCGCCTGGGTGGCTTAGTCGGTTAAGCGGCCGACTTCAGCTCAGGTCATGATCTCGCGGTCTGTGAGTTCGAGCCCCCCGTCCGGCTCTGTGCTGACAGCTCAGAGCCTGGAGCCTGCTTCGGATTCTGTGTCTCCCTCTCTCTCTGCCCTTCTCTTGCTCACGCTCTGTCTTTATGTCTCAAAAATAAATAAACGTTAAAAAAAAATTTAAAAAAAAAAGATTTTGCCTTTTATAAGTAATATCATTTTCTCAAAAACAAGTGACGGTTTAATATAGTGGAGTATCAGGGCGCCTGAGTGGCTCAGTTGGTTAAGCGTCCAACTTTGGCGCAGGTCATGATCTCGTGGTTCATGGGTTTAAGACCCACATTGTGCTGTAGTGCTGACAGTGCGGAGCCTGGTGCCTGCCTCAAATTCTGTCTCCATCTCTCTCTGCCCCTCCCCCACTCACATTATGTCTCTGTCTCTCCAAAATATAAATAAACATTAAAAAAATTAACAAAAAATAAAATAAAATAGTGGAGTACCTATTCGAGGATTTATGACGACAAATAGATATAGGTATCTGTCAATGTCTGGCTACTCATTTAAGACCCAACATATTTCATGTTATAATATATATACATATTATATACATGCACACACATATACTATAAAGCTATACGTAAGATACATTTTATAAAAATGCTTATATAAAGGTAAAAGTCCACATGCGCGTGCACACACACACACACACACACACAGAATTTAAGAAAACGGGTTATTTTGCTGTTTAGAAACCTCCATGGTACCCAAATCATTACTCAGGCCTCCTAAGTCACCCCACACGTCCATTTCCTCTCTCAATAATGTCATCGTCTCCTTCTTCACAATGAGACATGAATATCCTTAAATCCTTCCCTGTTCTCCACGATCCATTTCTCATAACAACGCATCCTTCTTTCCCACGCTCTCTGAGAAAGTTTGGGGCCAAATTTTGTCAATCCACTATCCGGTAGTAGTTCCTCCTTCCCCTTTATCCTCCACCCTACTTCCACCTCTGCTGTCACTTCCCTTTCAGTGGGATGTATTCCATTTATTGTCTCTATCCACAGATATTTCATTTCATGGGTAGTGGGCAGACTTTTTCATCTCTTTCCTAAAATAATTTAAATAAAAGACATTTTCTAACCTGTAAAAGTGTTCTCTCCTTTATTCACCTGGAAAATTCCTGTATATCTAGGCCTACTTAATCTATGAAGACTGAGATTCCATTAGAGGGAGGAAGAAACTCCGTTCTCTGTGTCCCCCAAAAATTGTGGGCATATTTTTCTTATCTTCTAACTTTTCTCTGCATTCAGAATATAAACATTTTATTAACAGACTGTGCCTGGACACCTTTCATATCTTCCACTCTCCCCTCCCCTCCACTTTGTGTTTAATTATTCCAACTTTGTGCTCCAGTCCCAGTGCATGGGGTCTCAAATTTTCTTTCACTTGAGATTAGATGATATTTTCATAGAAATGATCTCATTTTATAGTGTAAGAATTGCTCTTGGCTGTCTGTACGTTTTCTCCTACTATTCTCTATTCTAAGATAACATCGTCCCTATCATTGGTTTCAGTTAGCTCCTGTATACAGAGGTCTTAGTCCTTAGTCCGTTGGGGGTGCACAATAAAATGCCAGAGACTGGGTAGCTTATAAACAACAGAAATTTACTTTTCATGGTTCTGGAGCCTGAAGAGTCCAAGATCAAGGTACTAGCATGCTCACATTCTGGTAAAGGTCCTCTTCCTGGTTGATTGCCAGCACCTTCTCACTGTGTCCTCACATGGTAGAAGGGGCTAGGGTTCTCTCTGGAGCCTCCTTCATATGGCATTAACCTCATTCGTGAGGGCTCCATTCTCAAGGCTTATGCAATTGCCAAAGGACCCACCTCCTAAAATCTTCATCTTTGGGGTTAAGATTTGAACATATTAGTTTCGAGAGGACAACAGCAACAATTCAGACAATAGCAACAAATTACTCACAAATCAAAATTTCCAATTCAGACTTCCATTATATGAACTCTAGACCAACTAAGAAGGGATATTTCTTGATATCTCCCTGGAATACATCTTCCTGGGATATATTTTGAACCTAACGTCTGTAAAACTAAACTCATGAATAGCCTCCAAACCCTTTTCCAGACCTGATCATCTCTCAGTGTTTACTTAGTTAATGGTATATGATTCTGCTGGTTAAGTGTGCTTACAGAGTCACCCAATATGCCTCTACCACCAAGTTCTACAGATTTTACTTCCTAAAAATACCTCGAATATGTCCATTTCTCTCTACCGGCCATATCTGTATCTTAAAATGAGTGACCATTCTTTTCATTCATTTTTTTTTCCTGATTTTCATGCCCACTTCCAGTCTGGACTCTTGTTAATAAGTTCTCCAGGATTATTTTGTAGCCACAATTATCTTTTCAAAGCATAAATTGAATTCACCTTTTCATTGAAAACATCTCAATGGGTCACCCTTTTCTTAAAATTAAATGAGTACTCCATACTTTGTCCAGCAAATTTCAGAAAGATCTGACTCATTCCTCTCTAGGCACATTGGCCTCCTTTCACTAATCTTACTTGTCCTGCTCTAAATAAGTCTTCAAGTTTGCATGTGATTTTCCTTTGCCTCATCATAAGATACCTGTTTTTACCTGTTAATTACCCACATCCTTTTTGGTTTTGTTCCATATCCTCTGGAAAGACCTTCCTGATGTCTTTGATGAGGCCAGACCCTTCCTATATATTCTCTTATTGCTGCATATAGCTCTCCTTTATAGCACTTGTCCCAACCGTATTTTTATATTTATTAGAATGACGTTTTACCTTATCATTTAATTTCCACTGCCAAGCATAGTTCTAGACAAAACGTAGGTACTTAAATCATATTTTTTTCAGTTGATGAATGAGGGGGGAGTCAACACACTAAATTCATGTTTTAATCCTAAAACTTTCCCTTTTTTAGTTTTATAATAAGCATTTCATAACAGGATTAACATCTCTCACAAAAATGTTTACTGTAAAAATTTTAATTACTACGTGTGTGACTTACTTAACTGCAAAATTAATGATAGACTTATTAAAATCAGTTTTAACTTTTCCTGAAATAGTTAACAGAATTTAAGAGCTTAGGATGATAAGATTTTGTGTTTCTCACCCAGGGTAATATTTTTTAATGGAAGAGTTAACTTTTTAAGATCTAGTTCAACTATCACCTCATTTACAATTCTTCCTGATTTCTACTGGGAGAGTTGGATGCTTTTAACTCTGTGCTTTTGTTTATGTCATTAAATTGTCTACCTTAACATCATAAAGCTGTAAATATTAGTTGCAGAAAGACAGGCTGAATCAGGAAGTATACCAATGAAACTTTATTAACCAATAAAACTGAAGAATAAAAACTAGATATCATTAGAAGTCAAAGAACATAATCTCAGCTATTTATATGGGTTCATTATTCAATTGTTGCTCAATAAACGTTGTCCTCATCTGTTACACAGACTCTGTTAATATCACTGAGCTACCAATTTTACTCAATCGCTCATCACTATTTTGTAAAATCAGAGGAAATAGGATCAGAAAAAATAGAATGATACATAATTATTCACTTATACGTGGAGTTTTGTCACATAGACAATTCAATGCATTATTATATTCTTCTTTGAGTGAGAAGACACTCAACAGCTCACAGCTGAGTAACTGATAAACCTTAGACATCAAAATAAAATACACTTTTATATTCTAATGCCTTTTGTTGTTAAAGAGATGGGACTAAATTAAGCTTTATTAATTGACTGCTGGGCACAACTTCAAGATCTGTTCTCAAGTATATTAAAAAGTAATTTAATTAATTTAAAAATTCATGCATCTTGTAGTTGTGAATTATGTTGATTTTGATTGGTTAACTTTGTCTATATTTAAAGCAAGGCATCAGTGGCATTTGCTTTGCCTCACCTGGAAATTGACTTAAGGCACAGCCTGCTGGTTTTCAGTGAAACAGAAGTAATTGCTTGCTAAATGAGCTTTAGAGCCATGCTACATCTTGATTAAATGCTCTCTTTTTCCCTTTTGTAACACTGCTCATTAACTAATACAGTCCTTAATAAAGAATTTTGTGTTAGAAACAACGCAATTTTACTTGTTTTAATGCAATCATCTCAAGTTTTATTTAATGATTTACTATAAGTAGTAAGTCAAATTATTTACAGACAAGAACCATAAGCACATTTTTCATGTTTTCTAGAAATTTTCTAAGGAAAAAATGTGATGTTATCAGCATATTTCCTAATACAGGTATTACTTTGAAAACATAATGTAAGTTTCAAAAGCACTGTGTGAAAGAAATACTGTTTGAAAGAAAACTCCCAAGCACATACAGTAGCTATAATTCTGTTCAGGTCTGTATAATGCATTTATCAGATAACTTTCAACTCTGAAAAATTTACCTATCTCATGTGAGTAATTAAACCCTAGAATTATGTTCTATTCTCCAGGAAAACAGAAAGAACAATGTAACTATTGTTTGGCTGTAATGGACCCACAGTAAAGGCATAAGAATAACTACAAAGACTCTGAGTAAAATTCATGGCAAAATTATGAACTTTAGGAGATGACTGGCCAATTTCTCCAATACCTAAATACTGAAAAGTGGTTTTATTAGGAATATTGAAAGGTCCCTTTCTTCCAATATGTGATGGCATCCTATACAAGAGTAAAATTATATTTGCATTTAGGTAAAGCTCACTTCCTAAGATTCCAGAAAATGTGTCATCTGAATGGTTTTCAAAGAGTTTTTTTTTTTTGCATTGATATTTACATAAAATTAGGCACGTGTTCAGAGAAAGAGTTCCCCAATATTGGAATTGAAACATTTTGGGGGAAAATGGGAAGGTGGAGCTAGCCTCTCAAAATGTTGGTCAGTGTAACTTATCAATAGTGCTGTGACTGACAATAGCTTCCACGCCCATCTTCTGGTATGCATTTTTCTTTACATTACATTTTGTAAATCTTCCTTCAGTCTACAGCCAGTGTTCTTCTGTTCGGGCCATGAGTCAGAAATTTTCACTTTGTTTTCAAATTCCTATAATATATCCATATCTCTTATGTTAGTATAGGTAGGAAATTTTTTTCTCTATTCTTCTAGGTCCTTTTGGCTGGCCTATTAGTTAAATTAATATAGAACAGATTAATAAGAAAAGAAGTAATTTAATTACATGTGGACAGGAGCCCCATAAAAATATGAGACCCAAGGACAATTCAGTCAGTTAGGGCTTATATGCCGTCCTAAGAAAGGGGATAGGGGCCTGGGGCTTTAAAGGAAAGGAGCATATTTCATAGGAAAAGAAGAATAGATGTTTTGTAACTAGATGCATGTACTGCCATCAGATAGGTCTTCCAGATAAAAAGTTATTTCTGTTAATAGCTCTCTTTTTGAGCCAGTCCCCCTATGTAAGCTATTTTAAGTAATTAAGGGAGAGGGAAAAGTTTTTCTTTAGTCTACTGGGTCTTAACTGCCTTCAGCAATAATTCATAAGCCAAAGTGGCATGTTTTGGGGTCATGTATATTGTTCCCCCTCATTTCCAGTGTGTCTCTTTTGGTTAAGGATTATAATGTCAAATACAATTTGGCTACAGTTTTATACATTAGTGTTAAAGTTCTATTGGTGTGCCTAGGTAGCTCAGGCAATTAAGAGATCAACCTTGGCTCAGGTCATGATCTTGCCATTCATGAGTTAGAGTCCCACCTCGGGCTCTGTGCTGACAGCTTGAAGCCCGGAGCCTGCTTTGGATTCTGTTACTCCCTCTCTCCATCGCTCCCCCACACACACTCTCTCTTTCAAAACTAAACATTTTTTTTAATTAAAAAAAATTAACATTAAAAAAGTTCTAACAAAAATCCATATCAGATATGATGTATTTTAAGAAAAAGATTAGCATTTTATTTTAATACCTTTTCCCATATTAAGTTAAAAAGGACTTAGTTTAGTGCAATCATCCAATGGTAAGAAGTATCTTTTAGTTAACAATAAATTTGTCTATATGTAAAATATATCTGTGTTTAAAGTGCATGTAATGCAGTGTACTAATATAACATAATAGTTTGATTTAAATTATATTATCTGGCACTTTTAAATATCAATCAGTTGGATAGCCTTTAAAACACACATTTGTGAGTATATAAAATATATAATTAATTTACAGGACAGTTTAAAGGTATTTAAAAATATATACTTTGTGAAATAATCAGTCTCATATGCATGAGTTATGAATCATAACGTCACAGAATCAGATAATAAAAACAAGCTGCTTTTTCAGACATTTTCTTAGATGTTTTAAGAGATTTGTACTTCAGTCTCTCCTTGTGAGTGTCTATCCTGCTACGGCTTTCCTTGATCATATTTCATTTCACTTTTAAAGAACAGAGCCTTTCTAGGATACATGGTGGCTCAGTTGGTTGGGTGTCTGACTCTTGATTTCATCTCAAGTTATGATCTCGTGGTTCATGAGATCAAACCCCATGTAGGGTACTGTGCTAATGACACGGAGCCTGCTTGGGATTCTCCCTCTCCCTCTCTCTCTACCCCTCCCCCTCTCACTCTGTGTCTCTCTCTCCTCCTCTTTCTCTCAAAACAAACAAACAAACAAATAAACAAAAACAAAGAGAGCTCTGCTGACCATTGGTTTTTAGCATACAGCAGGTACTCAATAAATATGTTACCTGAACAAGTGAATAAATTAATGGATGAATAATCCTGATTGAATGGTATTTACATAGTCTCCTTGTTTTCAGGCTTTTCCGTCTGTAAGCCATTATGTGAGCATTGCTAGATCAATCCCACTAGTATATTTTTATCAGGTTTTCTCAAAAATCTTTCTTAGTTCCATAAAGTCATAAAGCATGGACTCTAGTATGACATTTATGTCTCTCTACAGAATGAACCTAGGTTTGTTTCCCATACATATCTTTCACTGTTGCCCTACACTAATCCTTGATTCACACAAACTGATCTACTCACTGCCTCTCAAACATTTTCAAGTCGTTTTCTTCTCTACCTTCATGTTTTTGCTCACAACTTTCCAAACCCTAATCATTTTTTGAGGAACTGTTGAGATCCTCAATCTTCAGCAAAGTCTTTTCCTGACAACCACAGCCAAAGCTGTACTCAGGAGGAGTGACTAAGAATCATTGCCTAAGCCCTGTTCTTTGCAAGTCTCCAGGAGTGCGGTGAAAAAACAAAAACAAAAACAAAAACATAGGCCTACACTTACCACTCAAACATCAAGCCCCACCACAAGGGGCAGATCTAGCCTGTTCATACATTCAACTAATACCACCCCATTTATATTTTTTAATATATAAATATATATACATAATATATTATGTACATAATATAATATATATGTATATAATATATATTATGTATATAATATAATACAATATATTATGTATATAATATAATATAATATAATATAATATAATATAATATAATATAATATAATAGATTTAAATATAAACTTTCCAGCCTCCAGAATCTTTAACATACTAATGATTTCTGATCAAATTTAGAATAAAAAATAAACTTCTCATTACGTTCTCTACGGTTCTACAGGAACTGGTCCCCCATTGGCCTCTCATTTCATTTTCCAGTCCTCTCTCCTCACTCTCTATGTGGTTACATGAATCTGTCACTGCTCATAGAACATAGAAACTCAGACTTGTATTGGGGAATTTGCACTTTCAGTTTCACTGGCCTGTAATCTTCCATCTTCAGAACTTCATATGCCTGCCTCATTGTCTTTGAGACCTCAGCTCTGATGTTAGTTTCTCAGAGAACACCATAAGCAATGTCCCTACACACACCCCACAGCCAGTTTCTCTCATATCCTTTGCCTGGGACATTTCTGCTACTGAAATAATACTAAGTTGTTAAGTCTTTTTTTCTTTTTTTCCTGTCTTCCTTAACTCTAACGTGAACTCAAAAAGGACCAACACACTGCTGGTCTTGTTTACCTCTGTATCTCCCATACCTAGAATGGTGTCTGTCACAAGATGTTGGGAGCCATTTTGGGCTCGCAGGTTGAGACACCTCCCTGTGTGGAAAAGTGGTTGAAGCAAAGCTCCTGCCAACCAAAATGGCACCTAGTCTTACATCCTTCTAAATAATTTTTCAGGCTTGGATTTCTTGAGCTACTCTCTCTGGCCCCAAGGAATGTAATGCTCTTTTGTTTTATGGTATTTAGATAAAAGGGAAGGACCTGAAGCAGGATGCTTTGATGGATTACATCTGAATGAGAGTACCCTGGCCATAAGTAATCTTAAAGTTGCATCTGGGGGATGGGTTGCATAAATTGATAGCAGTTATGAGCTGGCTGGATATTGGTGTGACTTGTGTAAACCTTAGGCTCCTATTATGTAAATTCACTCATTCACAAGCAAAGGACAAGCATTGGGAATTCTGTCCTTGCTGGATGGGTTGCACCTCCCCCATTGTAGTTGGAAGAATAGGCAGAATGACTCCTGGCCTGTTTATAGATAATCAACATAAAAAGGCCTAGGTAACTTCCTGTTCTCTTCCCCTGCCTTAAATATATATGCTAATTAACTTGAAAACAACTTGCAAGATTGAGGAAGTTGCCACCTTGCTGGTAGCAACGCATTATTGTTAAAGAGATCAAACTATGGAATGTCACTCATTACTACAATGTCACTCACTACCTTTAAAAATAAAGACACTGAGACCAGCAGGGTGGAGATGCCAGAATTGTCAGAACTGCCTACTTGGTCATCAGACTACATCAGACTACATCTCTCTCGTGGCTCTGTCATTTCCTTACCGTTCATTCTTCAGCGACCCCTAGATTCGCCGGAATTGGAGCCCGACAACAAGGGAATAGGCGGTAAAAAATATCTTTTGAGAACAGAAATGGGAAAAAAAATCAATGAAAACGTTGGACAAAATTTCTCATGTAAAAGCCCTTTGTATACTGTTAAAAATTACCTTCATATTATAACCAACTATTTGACACTCAGATAAATACTGCCTTATACTATCTGTTGTAATATCACTTTAGCATAAATTCCTTCATTTATTCATCCAGTTAAATTTATTGAGCAGGTACTATGTGCCCTGGGAAATACAGCAGTAAATTCTTTAGATTCATTATTAACGTGACGGAAGTGTGATGCAGTGAAATTCAACCTAAGTTGGGATAGGGGGAACAGTCAGGAAAGGCTTCCCAGAGGATATAACATTTAAACAAAGACCTGAAAAAAGCAGCAAATCAGATATGAAGTAGGGGAAATAGAAGAATAATATGTTTATCAACTTCTTTATCTCCCATATTACTCAGCAACGTTCTTTGAACCAAAATGAGAATGTAAAGAAAATATAAACACCACAAAGGTAGTAAACAGTGGCTATTTTATTTGGTCCCCTATCCTTTAAAGGGACAGGGTACAGAGAGGTGAGATATGAGAAATTAGAAAAACGATATTTATTAATGCCTATCACATGCCAAATACTGTGCCATCAGTTTTCACATGAATAATTTTTATTCTTTCAACAGCTCTGTTTTAGAGGCTCATTAGGTTTTATTGACCTTCATAAATCATGCTTATAGCTGAAATTCCAACTGCTTCAGTTCTGACTCTCTAAAATCCATGTTCCTTTCAAATATGCTATGTGACTAAGTCAGTAGTTCTCATCCTGGTTATATATTAGAATAAGAAAGCTGAGGCCACACTCTACACCACTAAAATAATAATGTCTGGGCATGGAACCCAATCTTCAATAATAGTTAAAGCTCCTCAGGTGAATCTGATATGCAGGCAAGTTTGAGAATCACAGGTCTACCCCAAGGATGGAATGTCAGCTAGTTTAATTAATTCAGTGTGGTTATCTCATCCATATTTCTGTTTCTAAGCAAGATCCCACTTGAGCCACAATAAGCAAAAAGAGATGATTCTATTCTTTGGCATGGCCTCTCTAACGCATTAGTCCTAAAAAGTCAACTATGAAGGTTGAAACAGCATAACTAAATAATTAAGCTCCTTTGTCTCTCAACGCACCATGTACTGTGTCTGTTTTAATAATTCCTGGCTCCTCCAGCATATGCTTTCAGATTTAATTCTCTATGGTCTGGCACTACCTTTTTTTAGTAACCTTAGCTTTAGAAAGAAGAGTAGAAGAAAGTAACACCATTTACATAGCTACAGAAACATGATTTATTTAAGTTTGTAAAAGAATATCACAGGAGAATTCACAAAACTTAAAAATTCATTTTCTTTTTACTTGCTACAACAAAAGATCAGTTGGCACTTAACAAAAATGCTGTTGTATATATTATTAGATAAGGCATCTGTAGCTTAATATAAAAAGAAAAACACTGCTGGTAGCCATCGTTCTCAAATGAAACAATATCTTACTTTTACCCTTGGCTACAAAACCTTTTTCTCTCTTAAAGATAGTATGTGACTCTTGTCTTAGAGTTATCATTATGAAATTTGGTAACACAAGCAATAACCTTTGTAAATAAAGAACTAATTTGAATGTCCTCTTAGACTCTTGAGGTAAAGCAATGAGTCATATCTTGGAAAAATATTTTACACCAATCAATAGGTATCTTGATCTTCAGTTCATCATATTAGTTCATATGACTAATAACTACTTAGCACTAAGATCACTGAAAATTAAAACCATATGATGTCATTATGTGACCCTCTAACCCAATGATTCTTCTTTCTTATGTATTGTATCCACACTCATTAATCATGAACTTGATTCATTATTAGGAATAATTAGATTAGAAATAGAATAGGTTTTACTTTTATCTTTAAAAAATGTTTTGCTGTGTATAAATGTTTGTAACAGCTTTATTCATAATTACCAAAACTTGGAAACAACCAAGTAGGTGAATAGATAAACTGTTGTGCATTTAGAAAATGGAATATTATTCAATATTTAAAAGAAATGAGCTATCAAGCAATGAAAAGACATGGAAGAACTGTAAATTCCTACTAAGTAAAAGAAGCTAGTCTGAAAAGATTACACCTTGTGTGATTCCAATGTATGAGATTCAAGGCAATACATTCAAGGAAAAGGCAAACTTATGGACACATTATAACATTATAATTAAACTCTGGTTTTAATAAACATCTGGTGGTTTCCAGGGGTTGGGGCAGGAGGCTGATTAAGTGGAACATAGAGGATTTTTAGAGCAGTGGAAATACCTTGTATGACACTATAATGATGGATACATGTCGTTATACATTTATTTAAACCCACAAAATGTACACCAATGAGAATGTACCCCAATGTAAGCTATGCACTTTGGCTGATTATGATGTGCCAATGAAGTTCATTGGTTGTAACAAAAATCTAGTTGGGGAGAATGATAATGGTGGAAGCCACCAATGTGTGGGGACAGCGGATATATGGGAAATCTCTGTACCTGCCTCCCAATTCTGCCATGAACATAAAACAGTTCCAAAACTGTTCTAACAATAGCAGACCTGGACTGCTACCATCCAAACATGGATGAATTACAAACATACATACTATACTACTGTATCTATATAAAGTTTAAAAATGAGCAAATCTAAATTATGGTTTTAGAATATTTATTATCTTCCACATGTGGAAAACACTTATTGTCTTCCATGTATGGAAGATATTTATTATCTTCTGCTATTTAACACTGAATAAACTGTGGGTAAAACACTGAATTTAACACTGAATAATCTTTGGGTAAAAATGGGGGTAGTAAGTGTAGGGGGCTCTAGAGAAGTTTCTAAATTGTTGATAATGTAATAATCCTTGATCTGAATTGTGGCTACCGGATGTCTTTACTTTAGGATAATTTATAGAGTTTATTAATTGTGTACTTATCTGCATGTAAATTAAGAGGCAAACATTTGTTAAGTACCTAATGTGTGTAGGTAAGACTGTGGTGGGCACTGTATTCCTTCTTCTTTTCACCCCTTTGTTAATATCATCCCTACTGGGAAAATGAAATTGTTTGCTTAGTAGGTCACCATTGCATATCGGACTGCGGAGTCAGCAGGGTAGAGATGGGAAGAAGAGAAAAATTTTAATGGCTTATAATATGATTATTTTATACTTATGAATAAAATAACACTATGATTATAAATAATTGATTTAATGTACTCATTATACCTTATTGGCTACTAGCCTCACTTACATATAGCGAAACTACATTTCTTTAAAATATATTCTAATATTGATTCTCTCTAATCTTAGTTAACGGTTATCTCCATAACCTAATCTAAATCTGCAAGTTTTTAAAAAATACTTATTGTATAAACAGCAGTATGAAGCAAATAATAATAATGTCTGAAGCAAGTAATAATGTCTCCAAGGTTAATCTCAAGTCATAATATTAAGATCATCAAAATTATAATGACCTTAGCCGTTTTATAGCACTGTCAGTTGTTGTCAAAAGAAAATTCTCCTGACTTGCCACTTAACATTTTAAGATATATGTGATTAAGTAAGATTTGACCAAGAAGTGACAGGTCAAATTTTCTCATGGTATCTTGGAAATATGGAACTGCTACATTTGATCTGTAAACTGTGACACCGACTCAGACATGTAGCAGGGCAGAACTGATGCCATCTGTCTAAAACTGCAGAGGAAGATTCTCAGCATGTGACCTAGAGGTTATATTATGCTGAAAACAGAACAGTCAACATTTAGTGCTTGAAATCGATTTCACTATATAATAGGGTTAACTGTAACGTGCCCCGCCTCCTCGTTACACAGCTCATTATTCGTTATTTGCTGATTCATTTCTTTAACTCGAGGTTTTGTTGGTGTTTTAAGCCTCCTTATTGTATTCCTCCTAATTCCATTTACTGGCTGCACTTTAGATATCTACTTGTGTGTGTGTGTGTGTGTGCGCACGTGTGTTCTTAACACAACAGATGTTTTCTCTTAATCAGATTAGACACTTTCATGTGGGCTTCCTTTTTTAGGTAATTTGTTATTCTCAATTTCTTTTGTAGTTATGATACGTTCTTTAATATTATCAAGCAGAAAAGAACGATACAAGAGAATTTCTCTTTCTCGAAATGTAGCTCTCTTTTGTTTCTTCTTTTACCATGATCATATTGTTCTTTTTGTGTGTATTCAACTTGTATCAGTTGTGTTTTAAATAGTTGCACTGGAGGGGCACCTGGGTGGCTCAGTCGGTTAAGCGTCCAACTTCGGCCCAGGTCATGATTCCACAGTTTGTGAGTTCAAGCCCCACATCGGGCTCTGTGCTGACAGCTTGGAGCCTGGAGCCTGCTTCAGATTCTGTGTTTCCCTCTCTCTCTGCCCCTCCCCTACTTGTGCTCCATCTCTCTCTCTCTCGCTCTCAAAAATAAAATAAAAAACATTAAAAATTTTTTAGTAGTTGCACTGGAAATAATCATATAAGGAAGAACACATGGTCATGAAATACAGAAAGATCAACACAAACATACATGCAATGCATGTAACAGAGTATTACAGGTGATGAAATAGATATTTTAATGAGTCATAGTGGTGGCAAAAGGAAGATGAACATAATTCTACCGGCTAGACAGAGATTTCAAATAAAGGCTAAACTTGTAAGCTGAATAGGTATTCACCAGCTGAAAGGTGAAATGTGATAACAGGCATACAAAGCAGTTAGAACAAAATCAAACTCTGAAGTAGTCTTGCTGTGTGAGACATCTCCCAGTATCAAGAGCAGAGACTGTGATTCTTTGTATCAAAGGGTATAAGGAGCAGATGGGATGTGTCACTAGATGGACACAAGACTGAAGAAGTAGAAAGGACACTGACTGTAAAAGACTGGGTATGTTATAATAAGGTATTTCCCTTTGTGCTGTAAAGAATCACAAGGCATCGGGGCACCAGGGTGTCTCAGTCAGTTAAACATCCAACTTCGGCTCAGGTCATGAGCTCAAGGTTCGTGAGTTCAAGCCCTGTGTCGGGCTCTGTGTCTCCCTCTCTCTCTGCCTCTTCCCTGCCCCTCATGCTTTGTTTCTGTCTCTCTCTCCTACTCTCTCTCTCTCTCAAAAATAAACATTTAAAAAATGAAAAAAAAAAGAATCACAATGCATTAAAGCATCTTAAGCTATCTCTGGCAGCAATGCACATGGAAGACTGCATTAAAATAGGGTTCTAATGCACTGATCCAGATGAAAGATCTGAAGTCAAATAAACCTGTGTAGGTGACGAGAAAAAGATGAAAATCAGAGATGTCAGAGAAATAGAAAACTCAGGATTTGGTGACCAAGGGAAATAGGTGTGGGATTTTTTGGGAGGAGTCTAATGCACTCAAGTCATTTGTTTGGTTCGTTTTTGTGTGTTTGTTTTCCTTGAGTGGCTGAACGGTATTTACAATCTTGGAATTAGGAAATGAAGAAGGAGGATCAAGTTAGAGGGAAAGATGATGACTTTTTCAACATGTTGAACAAAAGACACCATGTGTATGGCTAGGTGACTTGCTCCAGTAGGCAATATAAGCAGCTCTCCATGGTGTGGCACATTAGCAGCTAATTTAATAAGGAAGAAAGTGGTTGATGGTGTCAAATATTGTAGGGATGTCAAATAAGATGGGACACCAAATGATGTAAAGAAGATTTAAAAATTAGTAATTTTGATGGAGTCACTTTGATGGGGCCAGAAGCTTGACAAAACTGACAAGAATGAATAAAAGATGATACAATTAAGACAAGTATAGGAGACTTACATTTGAGGTCTCTCTCTAAAGGGAAGTAACATAAAAGGACATCTAGAAACAGTTGATTGAGGGATTTCTTTTTATTTTATATTTGTTTCAATTTTAATAGGAAAAACTTGAATATATTTTAGTCTAAAAAAAAGAAAGGATTGTAGAAATGTTGAAAATAAAGTAAGAATGAAAAAAATTGATCTGCCATAACCCTGAAGATTTTGAAGGGAATCAGATCAAGCATAGAGGCATAGAGGTTGCCGGGTAACAACTCTATCTAAATTACAAGAAAAGATGTGAGGACAAATGCAGATATTTTTACCTAAAAGAAGTATAAAGAGTTTGCACTAGCTAGCCTTAAAGTATTAAGATTATATATAAGGCTTTTATTCAATTTATTTTATGTTGTTTTCATTTTATGTAACATTTTGTTGATGAAAGGCAGTCCATACATTTTTAAAATTTGATAAATGTTACAGAAAAATATTTATTTCATAATAATGCAATGTAATATATATTTGAGATTTTTCAACCATCAGCAACTGAGAAAATATATTTCAGGTATATTCTTCAAAATATCTACTTGATTTCTGGGCAACTTTTAACAATCTTTGCACAGGTACTTGCTCAAGATAAGAGGCAAATTGAATTGGAGTAATAATACAGATAATTTTTTTTTCTTTTTATCACTAATAGTCTAATCTGGAACAGATTACTAAATTTTGGATATATATACATATATGTATACATATACACATTTTATATATATATAAAATCTTGGAGAAAATCAAATGTCATCTATTAAAACAGAACTATAAAACCATCCACAGATTTAGCATGTACAAGAGATTTGGAATTTAAAAGAATTCTTTGGGTATTAAGGCACTCTAAGGGATAGCAATCTCCTATTATGTTTCCCCTGCCTCCAATCCTACTTTATGCTTGAGTAAGACAGGGCCAAGTTATCCGCCAGACACAAGAGTCACAGTTAGGAGGACACATGGTATTTTTTGAAGCCCATCAAATGTTTCATACCTTTTAAAATCAGAAGGAAAAACCGGACTTTTAGGTAAAAGAAAATGTTGTAATATGTAATAGTACTTTATTTGTCTTTATACCAATGCAATCGTAAAACATAATCGTCAACACTCTTTTATGGAGGAAAAGTGTATGGAAGGCAAAAATGGTTTTGGCTCATGAAAGTCATAATGCGGCCCTGGAGTCTGAGGAGAATAGTGTTTTTAGTTTGGGTTTCCCCCAAAAAGAGTTATGTGGTGACCTCTGAGACGCATGCAGAAGTGTCCAGCTGAACAATAGGTGAAAGATCTTTCACACTCTAGCAGACATCTGCGGTTCGCTTTGTCAATTCCCCTTGGTCCACCTGTGATTTTAGCAGTTGATATCATTTAATGATAGATTAATGATACCATCCAATCTTCTATACACTTAGTAATTTACTATTTTACTTGCTCTGTCAATCGTTGAGAGAGGACTTTTGAAATTTTCCATTGCAAGATTGGATGTGTCCATCTCTGTGTTTAAGTTCTATCAACTCTTGTGCATGTATTTCATTTGAAAACTTCTTTGACTAATAATATATCTACTCTTGTTTGTTCTGAATAGTGTTTATATTATATATCATTTCTATCATTTTATAATTGGTACCATATATGTATATATATATATATATTTTAATGTTTATTTATCTTATGAGAAAAAGAGAGAGAGAGTGTGTGGGGGGAAGAGGGACAGAGAGAGAAGGTGAGAGAGAATAAGCAGGCTTCATGCTGTCAGCTCAGAACCCTAAGCAGGTTCCATCTCACAAACAATGAGATCATGACCTGAGCTGAAATCAAGGGTCGGATGCTTAACCGAGGGAGCCACCCAGGTGTCCCAGTCCATTAACTTTTTTAAAGCTATTTACCTCTGCTTCTAAGGTACATATTACTTAAGATACGTAGTTATGATCAAAAGATAAATTTTAATTGCCTTCAAAGCCATGTTTAAGAAATTAAATCGTGGATACTCCATTGACTTATAGTATTTTTACACTAATTATCAATGAGCAAGCCATCATACTGGTAATCTGCCAATCATTAGTATAACCAAATAAATGGATCTTCTGTCCTGTAATCCATGAATTTCATCTTTTGACTGAGATACTGAGCATATTCTCTCTAAAATATGAAGTTGCTAGCTACTATATCTTTTTCTCGGTGGCATTTTTCTTAAAATATACTATGCTCCACTAAGTTCAATACCAAGGCATTTTAAAATTTTACCTAATGTTCATGATTTTAAAAGATTTATACTGGGGAGGAGGGGCCCTGGGGCCTCAGTTGGTTGAATGTCCAACTCTTGATTTCAGCTCTGGTCATGATCCCAGAGTCATGGGATCAAGCCCTGCATCGAGCTCTGAGCTGAGCATGGAGACTGCCTAAAAACCTCTCTCTCTTCACCTCTCACTTGCTCATGCTCTCTCTCTCTAAAAATAAATAAATAAATAAATAAATAAATAAATAAATAAATAAATAAAAGATAGATATTTTTCAAAGTTAGAAATTATATTATATTTTATTATTCAATATGTACATTTTTATTGTTTCAGGGCTTTTATGTAAATGTTCTTGCTAATTTTAGTTTACTACTAAATACATTTCTTTTACTGGATTTGTATTTTAAATTATGAGAAAATTTAACAGTTAGAAGAGAAAAAGTGGCAAATCTATTGGAAATCAGTGGAAATGTAAAGTCGTAGAATTTAAAATTTTAAAGTATGTTCCCTTCTATAAAAAAGTAAATATTCAAAATAAAGGAGAACCCAGGTAGGGCTTATATGCCTAATCCACTACAAAAAATAAAAAAGACTAATTTCCTTTTAACACAGAAACTGTATCTTCTTGAAACTTTATATATATTTTTTTGCATTATAATTCCACCGAAGTGATCATGTTAAGAATCTATTGAAAACAGGGGCACCTGGGTGGCTATGATGATTAAGCTTTCAATTCCTGATTTCGGATGAGGTCATGATCTCATGGTTCATGAGTTCGAGCCCCACATCAGGCTCTGCTCCCTGCTTGGGATTCTCTGTCTTTCCCCCTCTCTCTCTGTCTCTCTCCCTCAGCCCCTCCTTTGCACGTGCATGCACATGCTCTCTCTCTCTCAAAATAAATAAAAAAACTTAAAAAAAAAAAAAGAATCTATTGAAAACAGCTTTGTTCCTTAATGTCAGAGCCTCTCTCCTGTTTGACTGAGATACTGTGCACTTAAAAACCTAGGGCTGTGGAGAGCCTGGGTGGCTCAGTCAGTAAAGCATCTGACTTCCACTCAGGTCATGATTTCCTGATGCATGGGTGTGAACCCTGTTTCAGGCTCTGAGCTGCTTGCACAGAGCCTGTAGCCTGCTTCAGATTCTGTCCCTGTCTCCCCACATACACTCTGTCTCTCTCTCTCTCTCTCTCTCTCTCAAAAGTAAATAAACATTAAAAAAAAATAAAAACAATCAAGGAATACACAATCCATTGTGGATTCGGTCATCCTTTAATTTAAAAAAACAAACGATAGTTTCCTTGGTTCCAATTCCCTTTTTCTTTAAATGGTTTTAGTCTTTCTTCTAGTTTCTGACCTAAAAAACAGAATGTACAAATTTCCAAAAAGTCTAGAATAACTATTAGTTCAGACCAAAAAGTATTTTCCTTCAATTGGCTATGAACAAAATAGTTTCTATCTTTAAATTCCGACTTACTATTCCTCCAACCCATTATATTTACTCACTTAAAATTTTAAATTATTTTAGTATTAAAGTGGGCTTTTACTTGTTGTAGCTCTCCATTTATAGTTATTTGAATAATATATTATTTCCTTTCTTCTGTTCTTCTTTCTTACATAATTTTCCTGACATAATATTATTGTTCCTTCAAATATATTTGATGTTCTATAATATGTACCATTACACACTTGTACTGTTATTTCAAACAACAGTTCACCCATATCAATAAACTTAGGGACAGTGATAATAAAGATGTTTTTAGAAGCAATTGAACAAAATCTTCACAGGAAAGTTATACCTATCACCACAGTATAATCTGTGCCTGGAAATGATAGTACTGGTCCAGAAAGTATCTGTTTCTGAAGTTTTATTGAAGATTATTAAACATGGTTTGCAAGAATTAAGCTGATTTTGTTTACAAGAAAGAGAAAATTCAAACCGTCTTAAAGAATAAAGAGAATTAATAGGTTTGGATAACTGAAAATGCATAGGTTTGTTATATATAGGATACTTTTCCCAGAGGTTCACCAGATTAGGAGATATGGATTTCCTAGAAAGTGTGACTTTCCCTAATGTCTGAGTCTTTCTGACTGCTCTGTCCAGTTCTTCTAAGCAAGGCACAGAATACTCCCCCAACCCCATTGGCACTGTCTTAACATATAATTTTCCTCAAAGGGTAAAGACACCTTTTGTTTAATGGCCTTTGAATGATTAAGACCTCATGATTTCCATTCCCCTAGCTGGTGATAATCTCCCTCCTACTGTTGTCAAATTATAGTTTGAAAACATTAAAAACATGACTCTCATACAAATAGATATAAAGAAACCGTGTGTTAAAGATTTATCTAACTAATTAATGGATCAAGTGGGAAGATAAAGCTAACTCAAAGAAATTAAGAGGCCAAGTATTTATAGTAAATAAAATAAAAATATGGAGAACAAAGATAGATGAAGAAAATATACATTTTAGGGATCTCTCTCTATATATATATATGCATATATATAGAGAGAGATACATATATATAGATATATATATGTATACATGTATATATATATAGATATATATGTATATATGTATATATATAAAGCTAATGCATACACCATAATTCATCTATCCTCTGTTGATGGATACTGGCTTACTCCTCTCTCTCTCTGTATATATATAGAGAGAGATAGAAAGAGAGAGACAGAGACAGAGAGAGGTATTAACTACCGTTATATTATTCCAAGAGTTCACCAGGAAAATATACAAAGAAATCTTACAACATGAGGGTAGAGGTTTTAACAGAACATTTACTTGTCGTATCTAATGTTATAATATTTTCTCCACCTAATTCAGTTCCCCATCATAAAGTGCTATGTTTGATGACAAGTAAAGAGAAAACCTGGGAATCTATTTTCTTTTTTTTTTTTTAATTTTTTTTAACGTTTATTTATTTTTGAGAGACATAGAGACAGAGCATGAGCAGGGGAAGGGCAGAGAGAGAGAGAGACACAGAATCTGAAGAAGCAGGCTCCAGGCTCTGAGCTGTCAGCACAGAGCCCGACGCGGGGCTCGGGCTCACAGACCGCGAGATCATGACCTGAGCCAAAGTTGGCCGCTTAACCAACTGAGCCACCCAGGCGCCCCAGGAATCTATTTTCTAAAATCTTCATGCAATCACTTTTCTTTAGGCATGCTTAGATTCCTATAACATGGGATGGGTTATTTGACCAATTAAATGTCCCAAAATATTTTTTATAAGAATCTTAAGCTTATTGTAATGTACATACTAAACCTTAGGGATCACAACTATGTGAAGATGTATTTGCATATTGAACAAAGTATTTGTTTTACTTTTTATTTAGGTTAATTTAAATATTGTAAGATATACAGATCTGAGTTTGACAAATATCTCATCTAACCAATATTCCAATAAATATATAGGCAATTTCTATGAATCCAGAAACTTTAATCCACTTTCCAATCAATTTCTGCCTTTTCAGGGCAGCCACTAATGTCATTTCTGTCACCATAGATTATTTTGCATATTTTGAATTTTATATAAATGGAATCATTTCTTTACTCAATAAGTTTTTAAGGTTTATCCATTTTGTCAAAGATTCCCAGAAGTAGCCAGGGGAATGGGCTAGTGATTATGCAGAATAATGTAAATATTGCCACATATTATTCTACTTAATGCATAGACCATAATTCTTCTACTCCTTTCTTGATGGATACTGGCTTACTTCCAGTAGTGAGCTATTATGAGTAAAGCTAGTATAAATAGTGGTGTACAATTTTTCTATGTTGTAAATTTTCATTATCCTTGGGTAAATACAAAGAAGTGGCATAATTAGGTCATAGGGTAGTTATATAATTCATTGTTAAAATTTTGTTTTAATATTTACTTATATTTGAAAGAGAGAGAGAGAGTGCATGAGATAGGGAGGAACAGAGAGAGACAGAGACAGAATCTGAAGCAGGGTCCAGGCTCTGAGCTGTCAGCACAGAGTCCAATGTGGGGCTTGAACCCATGAACCACAGGATCGACCTGAGCCAGACAGACGCTTAACCGACTGAGCCACCCAGACTCCCCTGTATGATTCACTTTATTAGAAATTGCCAAACCATCTTCCAGAATGATCTGACAATTTTATACTGTCATCAGCAACATGAGAACTACATTTACTGCATATCCTTGCCAACATTTTGTATCGTTGGTATTTTCAATTTTAGTCAACAAATTAGTGTTTAACAATATCTCATTGTAGTTTTTTATCTGTATTTTCCCATTAAATTGTTTTTCTTTTAGATGTGTCTATTCAAATACTGTCTTTTTACAAGATTTTTTTGTAAAAGTTCTTTACTTCTCTCTCAATTGCCTGCTTGTATTAGAAAGGAAGCTGTTAACAGAGATTCCTCCTTACCTAAGAAACTCATTTACATAATAGGGCAACTTTTATTTTTCAAAATCCTGCTTTCACCTTCTTGCTTAATGGCCTTTCTTTCTTTGTATTCTCAGACCTTATACCTCTTCTTAGCTCATAAAAACATCATGAGTCAGTCAGTTGCCTTTCTTTAAAATTTCCATATCTCTGTGGATTCCCTGTACATACACTATTAAATTTGATTTTCTCCTGTTAATCTGTGTTACACCAATTTGATTTTTAGTCCAGCAAGAAAGATTATTTTAAGGTCGATTTATTTATTTTGTGTGAGAGAGAGAGCTTGAGTGATGGAAGGGTCAGAGAGAGAGAGGGAGAGAGAGAGAATTCCAGGCAGGCACCATACTGTCAGCACAGAGCCCACTACAGGGCTTGACCTCACAACCCACGAGATCATGACCTGAGCTGAAACCAAGAGTCAGACGCTTAACCGACTGAACCTCCAAGTCACCTCTAGTCCAGCTAGAAGGACTTTGAAGGACAGAGGAAATTCTTCCTCCCCAACACTGAATATGGATTCATTGTTAGATAAATATTTTCTCCCAATGTGTGATTTATCTATCCATTTTGTTAATATTTATCTATTCATTTTATTAATATAGATTAATTTTATTAAGGCTGAAGTCTCAAGGCCATAGATTATCCATATGAGAAATTCAGAAATAGGGATTTTCTAAAGTATGAATATAGCTGCATAGTTAAAGTCTGATGAAACAGAAAACTTAATTGAGTCATTGTGATGTCTAAAATTTTTTAAATAAGGGCAGATTTGCAAAATGGTGTTTAAAGGCTTTGGGGAAGAGGTACAGATGGATGTAAGAAAGGACCACAATGACAGGTACCACGGCATGAGCTTCAACGTGAGGAGGGGATGGTAACAGTGTATGAGGAGAATAGAAGGAAAAACACACATGAAGAGTCTTCTCTAGAGGGAGACTAGAACCTTGAAGCCAGCAAAGATAGCTCTCCCTAGCCCCATGCTCCTTTTTCTACTCCTTGTGTGGTAGAGTCCCCTCCCTAAGGAATGTGATGAAAAAAGATCTCGAGATAAGGAAAGGTAACCTGTGATGTTCCTCAGGACCCTGTAATAAGAGACCACCCAATCTGACTGTGTATCTATGTTACCCATATATGGGAGACAAAGAAGTAGAAAATGCATAAAAGGCTACACCACACAGCATTCAGGGCACAGTTTTTCAGGTGTGTACCCAATTGAGCCAGTGCCAGCATGAATAAATTTGCTTTCTGGGAAGAAAAGCCTCTGTGTCACAACTCTCTGTGCGAGAATCTTGCTACACTTGCACTTTGAGGAGTGCATGAAGTCCTATCTCAAAATAATCGGAGGTAGCAAGTCATTTTGGCTTAAAGCAGTCGAGTTTAGCCACAGTTTAACCCAGTTATCAGGTAAGTAGAGATAAAAAAAAAAAAGGTGGGTTTACACCCTAGATAGATGATCAAACTGAAAACCCAGAGTTAAATTAAAAATACCAATTCCATGTATATTCTTTTAGCAGCTTTAAGTGCTTTCAGTAGATCTGAGCACAGTGGAATGACACAAAAGAAATATAATAACTAGGCAATTTTTACAGAAAATAATCTCATTGTGGAGAAAAGCCTTAAACATATGACCTAATAAAATAGTATAGTGAGACAAACTATGTTCAAAGGCCAAAACCACTCTTGAGGACTCTTGAGTACCTGGACCCAATTCCCAAGTATGTGGCAGGGAACGGGTTCCCACACAATGCGAAGCAATTCTCAGGAAACCAGCAAGGTGTCTGAGAATTCAACTCAATTCTGACACTGTCTACCTGGAGGTTGCATCAGATTCCACAGGCAAAGGGCTCAGTACCACAGACTACCCTCCCTCCATCGCAGAGGACAGCCGCAAACCCAGATTGTTACCTGTACTTCCGAACGACTTATAAATCAGAGGTCCTCAGAACCTCTTATTCAGATTCAATTAATTTGCTAAAGTGACTCTAAGAAGTCAGGAAAACATTTCGCTTGCTAGATTACCATTTTATAACAAAAGAATATAATTTAGGAATAGCCAGATGGAAGAGATGCATAGAGCAAGAAATGTGGAAAAGAGTGTGGAGCTTCCATGCCCTCTCAGAGTGTGTGGCTCTACCACCATTCCATGGGTTCACCTACCCAGAACCTCTCTCTGAACTCTGTCCTTGGGTTTTTATTGAGGCTTCATTACAAAGATGTGATTGATTAAATCACTGGCCATTGACAACTGATTCAATATATAGCCCTTTCTCCTCCCAGGGGAGGTTTGGGGTTGGGGCAATTACTGAACGTTCCAACCCTCTAATTATCTGGTTGGCTCCTCTGGCAACCAGCTTCCATCTCTAGGTTACCTAAACGCTTTCCCAAAGTCACTTTTTAACATAACAAGACTTCTTGATCACTTCAATCTCAGGAAATTCTAAGAGTTTTAGGAACTCTGTGCCAGGAACAGGGTCAAAGACCAAATATATATTTCTTATTATAAATCACAATATCATAGGCTCGAAAATGATTTTCTTTTTTTGAAATATTTGTTTTATTTTTGAAAGAGCCCAAGTGGGGGAGGGGGAGGAAGAGGGGGACAGAGGATCTGAAGTGAGCTCTGTGCTGACAAGTTGACAGCAGAGCTCCATGTGGGGCTGGAACTCACAAACCGTGAGATTGTGACTTGAGCAAAGGATGTTTAACCTGCCTGGCCACCTAGATGCCCCTTGGTAAAGGTTTTCAAAAAAGGGAATCACAACCTTGTTTCAATAAGCAACTATACGCTTCTGGGAAGACTGACAATTGGTTATACCTCTGGTTGTGTGGATGTTGGACAGGAAGAAGTAGTCCCAAAAGAATAAAACTTCAGGTGCAAAGCATTCTCTTGGGATCTGCCTCTATCAGTAAAAGTGCTATTTTGTACATCACTTTTTTGACGTAATTGTTGAGTTAAACATAAACACGAGGTAATGTTTTGCCTACAGGAATATTCTCAAGCAATTTTCTTCTTAACCAAACTAACCCTTGCTCTGTACTTCAATTAAGAATGTTCTTTCATAATACAAAAGTCTGGCTTGAAACCTTGACTCTCTTCATTGTAGATGTACAACTTCCTTGTTTTCCATTGTGAGATGTATAATTAAATCATGTGCTATAAAGCACTGTACATTCAATGAAATAGAGTGTCTTTATATAAGATGTTTCATTGTCAAAGTGACTTTGGCCTTTTTGCTCTTGGCTCACTGAAATGCATTCTGAAAAGGATAAAAGGATGTGTTTTGTCTTTCACTACATTTAGGTTAAAGTCTGAATTTTAAAACTATTATTTAAACATATGCTATTTATCTTTTTTTTTAAGCTGCAATTTTTTGAGTACCAACTACAAGCCAGATACTTTTAAAAGAAAGTACTTTAATGTAATATCTCATTTAATTCTCACAGCATCTTTACAAGCTCAAGTTTAGAGAAGTTGGATACTTTGTCTAAAGGTACATAGCTGCAAATTAAAACTCAAAGAACTGAAGTAAGGTCTTCAAGTGCCAAGTCTGACTAAACAGGAAATGACAATGAAATGCAATGCCTTATCTTGAATTGCATCTTAGATGATGGATATGATATTTCTAAAAAATACATTATTAGGATGATCTGATATAATTAAAGTTCATTTTATATGTCATGTTATGATAGGAAAAGATAAGGTTCAGTAGTCAGAGAGGAAAAGGTTAGGACCTGAGGTCCCTGGGTGGGGAAAAAACAAGTAATTTCAAACAATACTAGGAGCTTTTGACTACAGCAAACCCCATCAGGTGTAAGGTTCCTCTTAAGATTGTAACAGACACCACCTATGCCCCCTCAGGTTCTCCTCAGGAATTTTTCAAAAGACCTAACTAAAAGTAAGTAGTAGACTATAAAATATATGACCCACAAGGAATGATATAGTCATAGACCATCCCTCATACAATAGAAATGAGCTCATCAACAAGGAATGACTAGGCATTTAGACTAACCTAGCCAATAAGGGTACAACCTGAGAAGAAACAAGGGAGGGGGATGGGTAGGGAGGGCTGACAAGAACTTCATAAAACAAGGACCCTTGCCTATAGTCCCTGGCATTCACTTTGGAAGGCTCCCTCTCTGTAAAGAGAGCATTCATACTATTCTTCCCTTATTAACTGTGCCTGCTGCTCATTTTGTGTCCACCCCTTCTTTCTTCCAAGCAGTGAGACAATGAGGTTTGGGTAAAGAATTCTGCAACAATGTTGCATTTCCTAAATTTATACTGCGCTTATACAAGGGAATATCTTTACTCTTGGAAAATGCATTCAAAAGTATATATGGGTAAAGGAACTTGATGTCACCAACTTAACACAGAAATGATTCAGAAAATAAGACATATATATGTATATTTTATAAAATTTAGATATGTTTATATTGTATATATTTATACACAGACACCTATATACGTACTTACACACTGATGAGGTTTTTTTGGGTTAATAGTGGAGTTCATGGGGTCTGGAGCAGATGGCCAAGAAAGAATTCTTGAAGATATCTTTGGTTGCAAAAAGGTGATTTTATTAAAGCTTGGGGACACAACCTGTGGGCAGGAAGAGCTGCCCCAGAACCACGAGGAGAGACTGGTTATGTACTATGGAGTTGGGGGAGGTAAAGTCTAAGGGAAGTTTCCAATGAGATTTTCATAAGCTAAAGAAGACCCACAGGATAGGGGAGGCCTAGCTACTGTCGAGCTATGGTTGTTTTATCCTCTAACAAAGCATTAGCATTAAGACGGCAGCGAGTTCCTGGAGAAAGTTTTACTCTGCCTGCCTCAAGTGTTTGTCAGTGGGCTGCAGGTTATAAAGAAACTTAATTTTATCTGCAATTTCCTTCCGCCTTTGTTTCTCTCATCACACACATTCTCTCAAAATGTTAGCAACTCATGAATTAATGAATTTTCATGCAGAGTACATAAGAATCATTTGTATTATTCCTGTAAATCTTCTGTAATATTGAAATTATTTCAAAATTAAAACCTAAAAAAACTCTAAAAGTCGTAAAACATATCAGTAAAAAATATTGCCATATATTTATTTTTAGTGTTTGAAATGCTGTGTTCATTGCTGATTGTTGCATAATGTATGAGCAAGATTTGCAATATTACCTTTCTATTCAAAGTAATGGAAACACTGCATTGGAAATAATTTCCAGTTAAATCCATACAATTTTTTTTCTGTATTAAATATTTCCTGACATAATATTGAAATGTTCTGCAATGTAGTGTAAGCCCTAACAGTGGATTGTTTTGTTTTGTTTTTCTCTTTCTCCTAATGCAAGCACCTAACTTAAGCATTGATTGCCAAGGTACCCACTTTGAAGAGGGCCATCTGGAATAAACACTTTGCTAGCCACGTGGCTAGATACAGTGCCAGACCTCCTCTCCAGATGGTGACTCTTTCGTTTTATAAATCTTGGTTGATTTGGATAACTGACCTTTTAGCACACTTATTTTTTCTCCCCTCAAGCTTTAAATTCCTACTTTTATATTTTAAAATCACCAGTGAAGACTCATGAAACTCCAGGCCTCCACTCTCACCTCAGTAAAAGCAGAACCCCCATCTTCCTGTACTTTCTCTCCCCGCGCCACCCCCGTCCTAAGCTCCCCGTGTGACTATAGGAGTGCTATGTAATTTCCTGAGTAATAAACTTTTATTTTGTCGAAGTTCCCTGTTGGTTATTGCTGAAGGGCCACTTGCAGTCATAATAAGAACAATGAGCTTGTCCAACTGCAAAATTGATCACAATATTGATTATTGACAAGCTAAGACCTGCAAAAATAGGCAAAAGATATCTGTTCGGTAATCATTTTAATAGAGACAGCCACCAGATTTCAGAAGTGCTCATTAATACCTTGTATGCATATGAAATAGATTTAGTGCCTATAGCTATATTCCTTGTTATCAAATCATCAGAAAGGATGTGCTACTAATTACAGATCAAGTAAATATTGCTTTTAGAGTTCCTTCTTTCCCTGGAGTTACATTTTCTCACTTAAAACAGAAATATGGAAAATTGATAATTCACACAAAATCTTTCTTTTTTGGGAAATAATATAAGAGTTACTGTGAGATTGAGTGAGGAAAGATTTTTGCCCTGAGAGTATAACCATCATGAAAAAGCCTTTCTAGAGAATGATGGTTTTCCTTTCTAAGGAATGGCTTTTATTTCTTCTTCCGAATGCCAGCTGAAGAATGGCAATATTTTTTTCTATTTAATGCCAACAGTAATCAAACATACTGAAGTTCATAAATAGTTAAAATACTGTTTTACCATAGCTTTTCATAGATCCATTAGAGAATAACTTTTAATTTTGTTAATTCAGAGCCCAAGGTAATTACTGTGTATTAACATTAAATAAATCCTATTAAGTGTTATATATAAATAAGATACTACTTAAACATTACTGTTTAGTATTTGATTATTGTTGTGACCATTCATAGACTTCTGGGTGGGGTGGTATTTTTGGTTCATGAAAAAATTAGGTCATCAGATACCCATACTCCCACACTAGTGTATTTCATCTACTTTAAAAATACAGAAAAATATATTTATAATTAATATTCCTTAAACCCAAAAGCACATTCAATTAACTAGCTTACACTGCCTTTATTACTCTTCTAAGAGAATACCTCCCAGGAAAAAAAGTTACACATTTTCAACTCCTCACTGTTATTCATACTTCGGGGATAATAACCACCTCCATGGAGTGAGAAGACTTTTATGCGATATATAGCCCTACACTCTACTAATGGTGTGACTTTAGCCAAGTACCTTAATCTCTCACAACTTTTGTTTCCTAATAAACAAAGCAGGAGTATTATCCACAACACATAAGGTTGTTTTCGATATTGTCTGGTGTAAATAAGAATTAAATCAGATGATGTATTAGAACGCTTACTGCAAGGACATGTGATAGGTACTCAAAGAATGGTTATGAATACTTTATTGTCATTCGTCTCCCTCTCAGGTGAAGTATGCAACTGTGCATATGATCTGAGATTACATCAAGCAGTTTCTCTGTTATCCTCTCCTTCCCTAGGTTTCCTTCAACTCCTGCCCTATTGCCTAGGGAAATTATCCTGACATGTATCTCTCCCTTATTTCGATTTTTATTTATTTATTTATTTTTATTCAAATTATTCTTAGTTAATATACAGTAAAATATTGGCTTTAGGAGTGGAATTCAGCGATTTATCACTTACACAACACCCAGGGCTCATCACAAAAAATGCCCTCCCTAATACCTACCAGCCATCTAGCCCATCTCCCCAGTCACCTCGCTCCATCCACCCTCAGTTTGTTCTCCATTGTTAAAAATCTCTTGTGGTTGTTTCCCTCTCCTCTCTTCCCCACGCCTTTTCCCATTTGATTTGTTACTGAAATTGTTGTTGCTTTCCCTGCCAGAGATTAGTATAGCTACTATATAAGAAATAGAAATTCTAACTTAAAATGACCTTAACGATAAAGAAAAATTTGGGTCTAAGAGGAAAAAGTAAAATAAAATAAAATTTACACTTAGGACAAGGGTGAATCCAGATTAACATTTTCACTAAGAATCCAGTGTTTCCTTTATCTCTACTCCATCTTGTTTGCCATTGGCTTCATTTTAAAGCTTGTTCCACTTATGGTTACAGGATGACTGGCAACTACAACCAGTTATGTGCTTCTTGGGCAGCTTAAGGGAGAATAAGTTTCTGTCCCTAAACCAGTGTTTCTCGAAGTTAATGTGCATGTGAATCACCTTGGTAGGAATTTTGTTACATTGAAAATTAGATTCAGTAGGTCTTCAAGTTCAAAACCTTGCATTTCTAACAAGCTCCCAGATCAAAGTTGCTGGTGTCTGGACCGCACTTTGACTAACAAGGTCCTAAAAGTAGTTCTCAAAGTATGGTCTTCTTCCAACCAGGACAGTAATAATTGGGCCCCACCTATGACCCCAGAAATTCTGGGGGTCAGGCCCAAAAACCTCTATTTTAACAAACCTGCAAGATAATTCTTATACACATCAAATTTGAAAACCACTGATTTAAATCATACATACTCATCAAAACCTAACGTTGATGGATTTGCATAATTTGGCCTATTTCTAACCCATTATAGTTTCCTAAACAATCTATGTTAGAGGACCAGTCAGTTTTTTCTTTCTCTTCTGAATATTTCTAGTCAAATCGGGTAGGCGATTGACATACATTGAGTTGCTTCAGCCTGACATATTTACTGATTCACTGATTCACTCAATCACTGGGGGCAATGAAAATATAATAATTTTAATTAGTCTTTGAAAATAGGACTTTTCTTGTAGCTGGAGATGAGATTTATCCCAGTCAAACCTCATGATTGCAACACAATTAGAAAAGGGAGAAATGGTAACTGTGGAGAAAAACGATAATTTCCATTGGGTTCCATTACAAACCCAATGGGAATAAACTGGGTAGCAGGAAATTGACCTACGAGTTCAAACGTTTCGACTAAATGCCAACTGCCCTCTTTATATGAAGCATTAAACTAGGTAGTGTGAGACATAGAAGGCAAGATGCAGTCTAAATGAAGAAATGTGAAATGAGGAACACTAGTCAACCTTATACCTATTTAAGTAGCAATATAAGTGATACCAAAGGGGGTAAGATGTCGTATTGTAGTTTTTTTACAGGACAGGAAAAAAAAAAAAAAAGGAAAACTAACTGACTTGAGAAAGTGGAGTCCATGCTGGGACTTGAAGCACTTACAAAAACTAGATACTGAGAAGGAAAGAGACAGACTACCTAGATTGAGTGAACTACAGGATTTGACTATAAATATTCAGAAGAGAAAGAAAAAACTGACTGGTCCTCTAACATAGATTGTTTAGGAAACTATAATGAGTTAGATATAGGCCAAATTATGTAAATCCATCAATGTTAGGTTTTGAAGTCTGGATCAACTCTAGGAGTTAGACATTAAAACCCACATTGTAAAACTGAGTCACTGGAAGATAAATTAACTTGTCAAGGTCACGTAGCTAGTAAATACCAAATTGGAGTATAATCTTGAAAAGCTGAAAACAGGGCAGAGTAACTGGGGGTTTCAGGCAATAATCCAGGCATGTATTAAGGAAGGCCTAGTCTAGGGTAGTGGCAGTGACAATCACACAGGGATGGAGATTAGTGGATAACTCATGAGAACATATTTTTAAGCTAGAAATACTACTACAGGAGAATGGGAGCAATTGGTGCCTAATGAGAGAGAAGGACATTATAGGAGAGAGTCACGAATTTCAAGTAGGAGTAATCGCAGTAATATTAGAAACATACATGTTAGAAAGAGGTCAGATTGGGAAGGAAAACAGAGAGTTTGTGTATTTTGCAGTGGTGGAGGGACATTCAGTTGAAATATAAGAAGGTAGAATATAGAGGTTCTGACTATGGGCTTTATTGTCAGATAATATGAGATAAAATTCTTCTCTGTACCATAGACCCAAGTGGTCTCGGCCAATCCTAATTAGCCCTAGTTTTCTCATTTATAAATAGGAATAATGCTAATAATACCTAGCTTACATTGTTATTTTGAGAATTAAATAAAATAATGAATGTAGAGTACTTGGAAATATTCCTTGCACATAACACATGCTCCATAAATACTAAGTATTTTATTCTTGTTATCATTAATAAATGTCTAGATGACAGTTTTGGATTTAACAGTATAATTTATATTCATAAATATGAAAGATGAGATCGTAGGATGAATGCAGAGTCTAAGGAAGAAGTTTAAACATGAATAGAACAAAAATTATGACAGGCAATAAACCACATCGTAAACCAAAAGGAAATCTGAATGAAAATACTCAACCCTCTGAAACTAACTCTAATTTGAATAAAAAAAAATCCACCGATATATGGGAATAAAGCCAAGACCAGTCCTGTAGGAAAGAATGACACTTACCAAGTACTTATATTGTGCCAAACATTAATATGTGTTATCTCATCTATGTAACGCTCCATTCTTTTAGTATCACCATTTAATAAATGGGTATGCTGAAATACAGTCTATTTTATAGTTACTCAAAACCACACAGCTTAGATCGGATAAAATAAAGATCTGGCCGCAGACAATATGACAGTAGAACCCAGATGCTTAGATACTAGACTACACCCTGTAATCTAACCTGCACATACAGAGATATGAAAGAATATAGCTGAGTGACTTTTTTTAATACCCCATCAATAGGGCGCCTGGGTGGCTCAGTTGGTTGAGCAGCCGACTTCGGCTCAGGTAATGATCTCAGGGTCTGTGAGTTGGAGCCCCAGCGTCGGGCTCTGTGCTGACGGCTCAGAGCCTGGAGCCTGCTTCAGAGTCTGTGTCTCCCTCTCTCTCTGCTCTTCCCCTGCTCACGCTCTGTCTCTGTGTCTCTCAAAAATAAATAAATGTTAAAAAAATTTTTTTAAAAAATACCCCATCAAAATGTGAAAGCATGGTGGGTTCAATGAGATAATTTATGCAGTCTTACTCTAAGTATGTGTTAAAAATCTTAGTACTTTAAATTTAAACTCACCCCAACTTGATTGTAAAGGGAAGGTAATTTAAAACTTGTGTATGTTACTTTACAATTTTAAATTGATCCATTTTTTTTCTTCAAGGAATCCAAATGTTAGTAAACATTTATTTAGAAGAATAAAAGTTTTCGTTGACAGAAAAACATCAGAGAACCTACCGGCACAACTGAAATATAATTCTGTTGAAGTCTGTAAATAATAACCTACAAATGAAGACTCTAGTGAATTTTATAATAATATTTTGTATACAGTGCCTTTTCTTGAACTATCTCAGTGGACTTTATTATAAATCATAATTATAATTAAGCTTCAGAATATCCCTCTGAGTTAGTTGTGTATGCATGTGTGTATGTGTGTGTGTATGTTATCATTAGAGATCATAGGAGGAATATTAATTTTTCAAGGTCATTCAAAGAGTCAGAGGTTGAGGTGGAATAGAATAAAAAGTTTGTAACTCAAGTCATCTGATAAATATCACCATGGGTTTACAAAGGGTTTGGCAAAGAACATTAAAGTGTCAGAAGAAATCATAATTGAAAAAAGTATACCACAGGGAGGTTGAAGTAAGTGACTTTGAAAGTTTTAATTTGTGAAGTATAAGAATATTCCTATCTTTATGTTCTCCATGTGCATCTCAGTTGCTCCATAATTCAAAATAATGAAGAAATTAAGAGAAAAAACAAATCCTAAATTGAACTTCTGAATATCATATTTCTAACTGAAATATCAGTGATAGCAAGAAAAGTTTTCTTTCTATAACAATGAAAGATATAGTATAGGAGGGTTTATTTTATGTAGAGTCCTGGAATTAAACACATAAACTGACTAGTGTTTGTTTTTCCAATTTGGGATACTCAATCATTGAAGTTCAAAATGAAAATAAAATTAAATATTTAATGCAAAATTCAAAAATTCAGTTGTGAAAATAAAGATTTTTATGGAATGCTCAAATCAGTATCTAGAAAACAATTTGTTTGATTTCAAAATTTAAGTAAAATAAAAGTCAAGAATTTGCGGCATCCTAGAGATAGATAACCTTCTATAAATATAGGATACCTTATTTATTCTATAATTAATCTGAATTCCATCTGAAGTACTTAGCCTTCCTTTTTATAAAAAAAAATTAAGTTTATTTATTTTTGAGAGAGAGAGAGAGAGAGAGAGAGCATGAGCAGGGAGAGAGAGAGAGGGGGAGTGACAATCTCAAGCGGGATCTACACTGTCAGCACAGAGCCAGAGGCAGGGCTTGAACTCACAAACTGAGATCATGACCTGAACAGAAACATAGAGCCGGATGCTTAACCAACTGAGCCACCCAGGCGCCCCCTTAGCCTTCTCCTTAATGGGTCTTTCAATGGATATATAAAAGAATTAATGAGGTAAAAATCTACTGACAAAAAAAGTTGAATTGAATAAACTTTCATTTTTCTCTAACCCTATCACTTTGACTTTACCCATTATATTTTGTTTAATTTTTAAATGTTAATGTATTTATTTGAGAGACAGAGAGAGCAGGAGAAGGGCAGAGAGAGAATCTCGAGAGGCTCACACTCGCAGTGCAGAGCCCAACTCAGGTCTCCATCCCACCAAACATGAGATCATGACCTGAGCCGAAACCAAGAGTCAGGAGCTAAACTGACTGAGCCACCTAGGTGCTCCATCTCATTATATTTTAAAATACACATAGTCATATGGTACAAATATAGATTTTTTAACCTAAATCTCTTCAAATTAGAGAATGGAAACACAATTTTATCACATTCATGCATCAAAAAACAACAAAAATCCAATGTACCCCTAAATATCAACATAAAATTCAGAACAAAAACTATAATATCAATACATTCCATACACATAATTACATTTAGAAATTATCCTTTAATATATTTCACATGATATTACCAAGCCATTAGCAATATAATGAGGTTCAGAGATAATTTTTTCTCCAATTTTTTCAAAAGGTCAGATTTGTCTAATTTCTCAGAGTTAGCTGAGAATTAGAATTAACTCCAAGGTTACGACTCTCCACTATAAAAAGAAAGCTGTTTCTTTTTCTTTCTGTATAGGTGCTTTCGAGAAACAGAGACATCATCAAATCACCAGTTAGATATTTTTTTCCCAAATGCTATCCCAATTTTGTGCTTCTACCTCATTTTAACTGATGAAATGAGTATCAGATAATGAAAGTTCATAAGAGAGAGGAGATTCCTTAGAATAAATGTGATTGCTACAACAGCACAATGCCCTAAAAATGATACAAAGAAATGATTCATAAGAATTCTCCGAATAAAGTCATTTTTTTCCACATAAAATTGTCTCAATCCTAGTCAATTTGCAATCAGTTCGATTTCTCTTGACACTCTTTGAAGGACAAGAAGTCAAACTATTTTGTAGTCTTCTGCAGAGCCCATTTTCAACCACACAGCAGAGCTTGAACTAATCATCCCATTAACAAAATGCCGTCATCCAACCTTCAAAACCATGCAATGGTACCAAAAAGAAAACACATTTTAATCAATCAGTAAGTAGAATAGTCTGAAGTAATATTTACTGAGAAATTTCTATGGGAGACGGACCATCCTAAGTTTTACATATCATGGAGTTGGCGGGAGGGGAGTGTGTAGTTGGTAAGAACACTGATGCTGGAGTCTGCCTGGTTTTAATAGCTGATCCCCCCATACTTACATTAAAAACATTCCATGCCCAAATAAATCCTTCAGTTATCTGAAAGGCTTCTCATAGATCCTCAGATATACTTGCTGGGGTGTTTTTTGTTCTTTTGTTTTGTTTTGTTTTGTTTTTGGCTTTTGTTTTTTACTTTCTCTAATTCTATGCTTCAAGACTAGTTCTTGAAAATATTAAAAACAACAGTAACGTTTGAATGGTATGGTTCAAGCTGAATTCTAAGAGGGGCCCCATGATTATAATTACAGCCCTTTGTGTACATGTGCTATATAAGCCACTCCCCTTCCATGTGGGTGAGACTTTGAATATGATACCATTGGATAGAATGCCACTTCAGTAATTAGGTTATGCTATATGGCAAATTTAAGAGATTTTGTAGGAGTAATTAAGGCCCTTCGTGGCTTGATTTTACATTAATCAAAAGGGACATTATCCTCAGGGAAACTGACTTAATCAGGTGAGCCCTTTAAAGAGACCAGAAGCTGTTGAGGGATTCCAGATTAGAGCAATTCAGTGCAGCAGACATGTATATGCTCCTTCTGGCCTTGAAGAAGCAAACAGACCGACTGTGAACTGCCAAAGGTGATGGCCACGTGGCAAGGCCCAGAGGATGGCCTCAAAGAATGGAGAGTGGTTTCTGGCCAACTATAAGCAAGAAAACTGGGACCTTAGTCCTATACACACAAGAAACTGAACTCTGTCAGCAACCAGTAAGTTCAGAAGGGCTATTTGAACCTCAGATGAGATTGTAGCCCCAGCCAATACCATACATTCAGGCTGGTGAGATCCTGGGCAGAGAAGCCAGCTATTTTATACCCAGACTCCTAGCTCACCCAAACTGTGGGACAATAAATTTGTGTTGTCTTAAGCTACTAAATTCTATCATTTGTTATTCAGTGATAGAAACTAATAGAACCAGTGATCTAATTTGCAACACAGTTCTAAAATCTTTAGCTCTGTGTGGGACCTGGGTATACCTCCATTTTCATCTACTGAGTAAAATATTTAGGGAAATACTTGTGTAATTATAATATGGATTGCTAACACTGCTATATCAAATTTTATAAAAAGGGTATGTCTGCCTATAAGAGTGTATACGTAAAAAGAAACAATAATGTACTTATTTTTATCCTGAAATTTAAATAGATAATTTAAAAATACTAATGCTGTGTATTTTGGTTGATATTCTTGTAAGGAAAAAAATGGAATAGAGCCAACTTAAATAAGTTTGTATCTGAGAAGAAACAATTAACTTAAAATTTAGAAGGTGACTATACATACAAATATTAAGTAATTCACCACACTCATTGGCATCCCCATTTTAGCTCAAAGTAAGTCATGCACAGAACTCCGTCCAGTGAGATTTGAGTGGTGGTCTGCTTAGACTATTCTACCTCTCAGCTTATTTCTTTCTGGAGTGTAGATTTCATACTTAGGAAGGTGGCAACCATGAGGGATAGGCAAGAAATTCTATAATTATGTCAAACATCTACCTATACATTTTTTTTAGGTGGAGAAAAAATTGTGTTTGTTTAGACCAATAATGGTTGAGTTTTCCATTACTCGTGGTAAAAGTTTTCACGACAGCCAATTACAGCGTCATAAGGCACTGTTCAGAATAGAGGCTAAGAGTCTTATAATTTGTTGTAACAAGTAGAAAGGCAGCACAGAATAGGAAAATCTCAGTTTCAGTCCCCATTTCCTCATCTCTGTATCTATGCACACAAAGTATTTAGGGGCACATTTACTTTAAGGTACTTTGTAAGCTTAAAAAAGGAATGGAGGCATCGTGGAGGAAAAATTGATTAATTATATTACATAAAATATAAGATTCTCTGTAGAGTAAAGTGGAAAAAACCTAGAGCAATAGCTATTGAAAACACTCATTAGTGTGTTTATTTATTTGAAGGGTTTTTCGTACCCTTTATTCTTTCAAAAACAGGATTCTAGATGGTTTACAGAAATATGTATATTATTACAACAGGTGCTGATTAGTAATAATCACAAAGTTGAAATGAATGGAATACACGATAAAACTAAAAATATAATTAGAAGTACCAAAGTATTCTAATATAACAACTTAATGATAGTCTGTAAGTTCAGTTCCTAAGATTCTTTAAATAAACAAGAGTATTGAAACCATCCTCATATCCACATCCAATGACTAATAACATTACAACTATTAGCAAGCTGCATAATTTTTATTTCTGAGACAATTTTCTCATGATGTTTGTACATCATCCTAAAATAGCATTCATTCATTAAAAGCAACGGCCCAGTCTAACAGCTAGTTCTCACAAAGCAGTTTGAAAGGACAATTCAGTGAATGGCTTTTGCACATAAAGAAAGGCCTCATTAAATCAACAAAGAAGATATTAAAACTCTAAAAAGAATAACAGATAAATATTATGAATCTTTAGTTTTCATATTAAGAACAATAGATGGTTTCTATAGAGGAAAATAAATAGCCACACTAGTAATCAAAGATATGTAAATTAATGCATGAAAACATGCTTTTGCTATTACTACAGATTTAAAAAATAATAACCTATATTGACTATTGTACAACTTAAAGAGATTCATTTGCTGTCTGTTGCAGAGCAAACTGTTCATTCTTTGAGAGGAATAACTTCCATCTGTATTTTGGAGCCTTAAAGATATTGACATCCTTTGACCCAGAAATCTACTTAAGAAAAACTATTCTAAAGTCAAATTTTCAGACTCTTTTTCTGTAATACTGTTTACAACAGAAAAAAAGCTAGGAGGGCTATAAATGCCTACCAGAATATTAGTTCTCCTTTAAAATGTTTGTTAGAGAGTTTGAAATCACTTTAGTTTGTAAATCTTGAGAGAAAAATAACTCTGCTACAAAGTTAGAGTTATATTATGGTTATAACTATTTTAAGACATATGCTTATAAATATATATATTGTGATATAAATATGTAAGGTACAGCTTTAAGAAAATAATATGAATGTGCTAACAATGGATAAGATTATAAATATGTAATTATAAGACTTGAAAAAGTGCTACAGTTAAAAAGCAGGTTTTGGAAACAAGTCCTATGTCTAGCACATAATAAGCAATAACCGATAATGTTGGTGATATTATTTTATGTTGATTTATGAAAAAAAAACAAACCTGAAAGAAATCTAAGCAAAAATGTAGCTCATTAATATATTTGGATAGTGGGTATGTAGCTAATTTTTTTTCTTCAAGTTAAAATTTTCCAAAAAGAAAAAATGTTACTTCTGAAGAAAAATTAAACTTCACTTATGGTGAAATATATAATGCTAAAATCGCATCCTTTTTCTCCCCCTTTCCCAATGAAAATCATAGCAACTTAGGTCATTCCTAATGGTCACATTTTTTAATAATTTGCTCTAAATCAAGAATGGAAGTTCAATTTAACCTATAATGAAAATTGTATGCATTAAAACTGATTGAATGTACGATTATCGAAGTCCTTGCCCCCCACCCATAAATCAATCCAACAGGACCTACTTTCTTCGGGAATCAGCATTACTTAACTATGTACACTAACACAAAAAACCTACTGTTATATGACTATGAAAATTTAGAAAGAACACAGAATTATTATTATTAAAGTTCTATTTAATTATAAAGTTGAGCAATAGTTATTGATTACAAGTCTAAAGTACTAGTCAAGAAGTTTTTGTCACAAAGTAGTATGATCACAGCATGAGTAACTTCTCAGACATAATTCTAAGTCACAGTTGGGTGTAAAGTGAGTAAAACTGGCAAAAACAATATTTTGCACAGGAAAGCCATACTTTAACTTAGAGAGTGAGCGTCGAATCGAAGCTGTACTCAAAGTTATGCTAACCTAAAAAATAAAAAAACCATTAAATGCATGCTTACAAGCAGAATCTCAGGTAAACTTAAGGAAAGCAGAATTCTAGGTGATATTAACCACAAGTAGGATAGATAAAATAACAAAAAAGCTTGTTCTATTTAGGCAAAGCCTAAACAATTTTAATTTGAGGGTTATTCAGTTTTAAACTAGATACGTGCTTGAGAAGCAATTATCTGTTTGTGACATCAGAAGACCACTTACTGTAACTATAAAATTAATATTAACTGTTAATAATTTCAGTATTTATGAAATTAAATGAGATTAAAACATTCAAATAACTATTTAAACCAGTCTTGTATATGATACTTTTGTCTCAAGTGTTCCATTCTCACTCTAAAAAGGTCTCAACTTCTTTCAAGATTCAGTCCAACAGTCAGTGACAGAGAAGGCCAATTGGCACATGTAATATTCAAAAGCTACGAGTGATGTTAATGTGGATGTCATTGAATGTTGAATATAGAAGGTTAACCCCATCATTTTATGTGATACCCTGAGATTAAGGGAATGTATCTGATTAGGTTGACAGAGTTAATTAGTAGCAGAGTAGAAGTACAATCAATTCCTCTGAGGTCCAGTCCGGTGTGCTCTTTGCATAGAATGATGCATACAAGGATTGTATATATGACCCAAAACAGGAGCTCATTTCAACCTCTCCTTTATTAAAACAAGCAAACAAGGAAACAGAAAAACACAAAACCACCCCTGGCTCAAGTTGTCCCAACAGACCCAGGGAATTATCTATTCTCACCGATCTATCTCCTTATCACTATTTTCTCCTCCATTCATTCTGAAATTGTTCTTTTCAAGGTCACTAATAACTTCCATTTTGCCATATCATGGTCATTAAAGAATGATCTTCCACCCCAAGTCTCAGGAGTATTAAACACAATGGATTATTCTTTCCTTGAAACACTTTCCTGTCGTGACTTCTGTGGATACACATTCTTCTCTTTTGTTCTTCTCCCTAAGAGAACATTTCTTTTTAGTGTGGTAAGTAAGTAAGTAAACAGGTAGACAGAATAGTTTTGAGCTGTTTTGAAGTATAGGTGATATTTTTATTGGCAGTTGGGAGAGGTATAGAATTCCATTTGAATAGATCTTTCATATTTCAAAGCAAAGGATAGAGAGATTAGCAAAGGTTCAATATTTACATTTGAATTCATGTTTGTTAATTAAGTTCAATTTTTTTTAAGGAAAATAGCAACAATACTCTACTTCATTTCTGAGAACACAAAGAATTAAAATACTTCAAAGATAGGACAGATACACTTAACCTTTTTTAATGTCAAGGAGAAATGCAAATTTAAATGCATTTCAACCAATTTTTATTTTCTCCCAAATGACACTCTAAATAGCTCAGAAATGCTAAATTGTGCCAACTAGTTAAAATGATAATTATAGTTTCATTATCATATAAAATGAAAAGCAGGAAATACCATACACATGTATGCAAGTACCAAGAGGGAAAAATGGACAGAATGTTACCTACAAATGTCTAAATTAAAAGTAAACTTACAATGCATGTCTGATTCTCAGTTGACTCATCTGTCACTTTAACTCTTGCATCTAGCAGTTAATTAGTAAATATGTAATGAATCACTAGAATTATGGGGGAGAACACTCTAAAAAGGAATTATAGAATACCAGAGACCCAGTTCTTATTTTCTGACAGTAAACATTTCAGTAATGGGAGGAAAATCCTCATCATCTTTACAATTATTACTTAAACTTATTTACTTAAATTATTACTGAAATCCAACTAATATTTGTCACTGTATTAAATATTGATGGCTACAAGAATGACTATTACCAGGCCTTCTGTACTAAAAAAGACAATGATTAAGGGCAAAGTATATAATAAAAAGTTCAAGTTACTGAAAGTACTATTTAGATTGCGCTTAAAATTGGAAAAACAACCTTTCTTTTTATTAAATGCAAAATAAATGTCTATGCTTTTCAAAAATTGCAAATGGAGGGATGCCTAGGTGGCTCAGTCAGTTAAGCATCTGACTTCAGCCCAGTCATGATCTCACAGTCTGTGAGTTGGAGACCCGTGTCGGGCTCTGTGCTGACAGCTCAGAGCCTGGAGCCTGCTTTGGATTCTGTGTCTCCTTCTCTCTCTGCCCCTCCCCCACTTGTGCTCTTGTGCTCTCTCTCTCTCACTCTCTCTCAAAAATAAACATTAAAAAAGTTACAAATTGAGGTAGTTTTTCCCTGTTAGTTATCTGAAATATAGGAGCTGGTTGATATGTATACCAAACAAAACAATAAGAGGCTTCATTGTAGGAGGATGGGTCGACCTGGTTGGCCTATGACCCCTAAGCAAAGAGGTACCTGCTTCCATAGTCTTAACTGAGTGATAAGAAGCACTCAGGTGAGGCAGGCAACATACCTCTCTGCTGACTCTCCATAGAACTCCTGGCAAAACACATTGCCTCAAAGACTCTGGAAAGGCATTTTGGAGTTGAGCCTCTCCAAATAGAGTTTTTAAGAGAGGCAGTTCAGGAATCTATGCTCAGGCGCTACTTCTCTTTAAACCCCCCACTAATTACATTTAAAATTTGCAAGGTGATTTATCTTCGGAGTAGGAATAATCTTCAACAATGGTTATAAAGCTAAAAGGATTATGAATGACTTAGAAATTCGTAAAGTATCTTAAAGAAATGATGTTTTACACACACACACACACACACACACACACACACAACCAAGTAACCTAATTTCTGATGGATCTAGTCAAGTTTTGAAACAATAGTTAGTGTGGTAAGTCCTTACAGCTTCTATTCTTAGTTTTCAGCCATTACTAAAGAGGGAAATGAGATTTTTATGGTCATTCTACCAATAATTCAAGTAATATAAGGACTGTTATTATCAGTGATAATCAATAAATCATATTGTACTATGCACCAATCTAAAATGGGAAACGGGTGGCTGGGTGGCTCAGCTTGGTTAAGCATCTGACTCTTGATTTTGGCTCAGGTTCTCACGGTTCTCACAGTTCATGAGTTTGAGCCCTGTGTCTGGCTCTGTGTTGACAGTAGGGAGCCTGCTGGGTATTCTCTCTCCTTTCTCTGCCCTGTTCCCGCTCATGTGCTCTCTCTCTAAATAAATAAATAAACATTAAAACATTTTAAAAAGTAAAAATAAAAAAAAATAAAACGGGAAATAAAAGATACACATAATCAGAAGCAATCTCTGAATGTTACCAGGAAGAACTGGTGGTTTCTATCACATTTCACAGGTTAGTATTCTTGGTTTCATGGCCTCCCCAAAAGTTAGATGCTTGATTTTATTAGTAAGGGTTTCATCTCTCAAGAAGGTTCCCCAAAGCTGAAATGACTAATACATAAAGTCATGCTGCTGTTTAATTGATTTACAATGAGAAATATGCCTTTCCTGGGGGGGTGGCATAACCACACAGTCAGATGTAGGCAAGAGTCAATTTCTACTCAGATGGATGCTTGTCAGGCATGAGATCAGAATAAGGGAAGAGAGATTAATGCAGGTAATTATGACATCCAGCTGAGACTGAAATAATCTTGCCAATGGGACTGGGACTCTGAAAAAATCCCTTGAATAGGATATTCTTTCCCTAGATAACCCTGGATAGGCATGCCAACATGTTAATGGTTCGTTTTTAAGCCATGAATGAAAAATCTTCTCTTTAATTGATATTCTTTCTGTAGACATATTATATATTTTCTAGTAAGAATCTAGTTTTATTTGATTCTGAGTCTTTGTCTGTTTTAAGCTATGCACATTTATCCTTTCAGATAGGTGTGCATACTTATCTGAGTAACTCTCATAAGGTAATTTTATTATCCTCTTTCAGAAACTCCTGAGAAACTCCCCATTCTCATCCTCAAGAGTTCACCATTCGAATATCCCATTGGTGCACACAGTTCAAAGACCTTCACTGCAAGATAGCATGACTCCTAACATGTAAACTTTGTCACATTTTAAAATTGTAGGGCCATATTCCAGGTAAAGTATCAACTTTTTATGTCCTTTTAACTTACTTATGGTTATGAACTGAATGATTGTCCCAATAAAATTCATATGCTGAAAACCTAATTCCCATTTGAAAATGGGGTCTTTGTGAGGTAATTAGGGTCAGATGTGGTCATGAGGTGGGACCCTCATGATGGTACTAGTGCCTTGTAAAAAGATATAGATAAAAAGACAAGCCTGAATGACTTGCAAATATTTGTACTATATTTATCTGGCAAAAGATTCATATCTGGAATATATAAAGAATTTTCATAGATCAATAATAAAAGGAAAAATAATGCAATAAAAAATGAATGAGAGTTGAAACAGGCAGTTTGCAGAAGTTCTATAAATGACCAAGAGTCATATAAACATGAGTTCAACATCATTAGTCATCAGGAAATGTAAATTAAAACAAAATTGGTTGTCACCCTAATAGAAGAGATTTTAAAAGGGTTGGAAATAGACTTGTTAAGAAGATAAAAGTGGTGAACTCTCATACTTTGCTGATGGGAGTGGAAAATGATATAATCACTTTGGAAGATTGTTTTCCAGTTCCTCACAAAGTTACAGATACACCTACTTTATCATCCAGTAATTCCATCCTGGAGTATTTACTTGACGGAAATAAAAACACATATCCACAAAGTGATTCACAAAAGAATATCCTTCATAGTCTTATACAAAATAGCAAAAAGTAGAAACACCCTAAATATCCATCACTAGGTGAATGCTATATTCATAAGTAAACAGTTACTCATCAATAAAAAGCAGAAGAAACTAGCAATACAGTACTATAGTTTAATGTCAGAAATGTTGAAAAATGGATACAATGGATCTTTATGAGTGATGAGGCCATTATATATCCTGGTAGGGGGTGAATGTTTTTGTCAAAATTCATCAAATTGTATTTACATCAAATTAAAAAAAATTTTGGAGGCAAAAAGTGAGACAGTTAAGACTAAAAAACTAACTAGGATTTTATGAAGTTCTACTGCAGGTAAAACTAAATTATATTGGTGACTGAAATTAGAACAGATTTCGGCTCAGCGTAGAAGGGATTGACTGGGTGAGGAACTAGGGGACTTTCTGGGGTTAGGCTACTGCTGTGTATCTTCACTGGGATGGAAGTTACATGGGAGTTCACATTTTTCGAAACTAATTGAATTGTAAATTAATACTTGCCAATTTTTATCATGCATATAAATAAGAACAAAAAAAGTCAATTGTTTTCCATATGGATATCCAAATCGACCCAGCACTATTTCTTGAAAAGCTCATTGTTTTCTCATTACACTCCAAGTAATCTTATATGAATGTATCTGTCTTTAGAATGTTGTGTTTCATTGGTCTATCTCTCTATTTGTGGGTTAATAGTACCCTGTCTAAATTATTGTTGCTTTATAATAAGCCAGGATATCTGATAGTGTGGGTCCTCAAATATTTTTTCTTCCAGATTTGTCTTGGCCACTCTTGGGCTTTTAAATGGGAAATTTAAAGTGGGAAATTCCCACTCTTGGGAAATGTAAATTTCCATATACATTTTAAAATCAGCTTGTCAATTTACACGCATACACACATATTGGTGTTGCATGAAATCTATAGATCGATTTGGGCAGGATTATAATCTTTATAATAGAGTCTTCTAATCCATAGCTATTTGGATCTTCTTTAACTACTTTGATTGCTGCTTTGTAGTCTTCCTGAATAGAAATCTTGCATGCTTTTGTCAGATTCATTCCTAAGTATTTTATGTTTTTCGAGCCGATTGTAAATGCTATTGTCTTTTAAATGACATTTTGCAGTTGTTTGCACATGAAATTATAACAGTATTTTTCTACCTTAATCTAGAAAACTTGCTAAATTCCACATCAATTTTTATCAATGCTCATATTTTATACTTTTTGTATTTATACACATATAAAATTTTTTAATATTTATTTTTAAAAATTTTTAATGTTTATTCTTGAGAGAGAGAGAGAAACAAACCATAAGCAGGGGAGTGGCAGAGCGAGAGAGGGGCATAGAATCTGAAGCGGGCTCCAGGTTCCAATCTGTCAGCAGAGAACCCCACATGGGGTTCAAATTCATGAACCACGAGGTCATGACCTGAGCCGAAGTCGAACGCCTAACCGACTTAGCCACCCAGGTGCCTCAACATGTATAAAACATTTTCTGATTGTGCACATCATGTCATCTGAAAATAATAACAGTTTTATATCTTTTATATATATCTTACCATATGATAATATATGAATATCTAGATAAGATATTAAGTGAAAAGAAGAATTTCATATACCATCTGGTTCCCTTCAATTTTACCTATATTTTCTTCCCACTGTGAAGCATCATGGGTTGGAGGGACATATGGACACCAAGAATAATAGTCCTAAATATTTAGGGCTCTGTATATAAATAACTCTTATGTGCATCTCATAATCTAAAACCTAAGAGCTAACAGTAAACTGTCTAAATACCCATTTATTTTCACTGTCATTGTTAATAAATACTGACTTATTTTCTGTCCTAGTTTTTTATTGTTGTCACAACAAATTACCACAAATTCACTGGCTTACTACAATGCAAATTTATGCTCGCACAATTCTACAAATCAAAAGTCTGGGTTGGGGTGCCTGGGTGGCTCAGTCAGTTAAGGATCCAACTTTGGCACAGGTCATGATCTCATGGTTCATGGGTTCAAGCCCTGCATTGGGCTCTGTGCTGACAGTTCAGAGCCTGGAGCCTGCTTCAGATTCAATGTTTCCCTCTCTCTCTCCCCCTCCCCTTTTCACACTCTCCCCCCACCCTCTCTCTCTCTCTCTCTCAAAAATAAATGAACATTAAAAAAAATTCAAAAAAGAAAAAAAGTCTCAGTTCTCCTTGCTGGTTTTTCTGCTCTGGTTTCCACAAAGCAGAGGTCAAGGTGTGGGTGGGTGGGCCGCCACCAGGAGGCTCATTCAGGTTGCAGGCAGATTTCAGCTGCTTGTGATTACAGAACTGAGCTCCCAGGTGCCTTTCTGGCTGTTCAGCTGTTGAACAGCAAAGACTTCTAAAGGCCTCACTTTGACCCTTCCATGTGAGCTCCTCCATCTCAGGAGCAGCAATGGTACATTTAATTCTCCAGTTTGGAATCTCTCTGGCTTTCCCTTTTGTCTCGTTGTATCTCACTTCTCTCTACAGCCTGAGAAAGTTCCCTGCATTTAAGGACGCAGGGGATTATACTGGGTGGGTTTACCTGGACCGTTCAGAATAATCTCTCTATTTTAAGGTCAATAACTTTATTCACATCTTCAAAGTCCCTTTTACCAAATAATGTAACACATTTCAGGCATTATATGGACATCCTTGGGGTTTGCAAGGTGTCATTAAGACTACCTCATTTTTTCAGTTTCTTTCAGAAACTTAAGGGACTGGCCTTTCCCCACATCAGATCAGGTGTTTTTATGATTCTTTCTAGGAGGGACTGTTATTTTTTTTTCCATAGAATGTCATACCTTATGCATTTCTGCTACATTATATACATCTACCATTCTGTTGTCTTCCTAACTATATTAAAGCTGTGCTCTCTTAGTATCGATGCTTCTTTATGTTTTTGCTGTGGAGTGGTCTGGCTTTTACTTGTCTTTACCCAGTGGACTTTAAAGTAGAGCCAGTCAAAATTATGTATCTACAATTCCAGATGTTCTGTCTATAGTTAGATGTTTCCATCAAACATAAATGACTATGACAAGCACCATGTAAATAAATTACCACTATCCTCACATAGCAAACAGATGAGTTACTTCTCACCAAACTATGTTGTTCAATCAGTATATTGAGAATTATATGTTTATATGTTTATAATGTTGTCTCTTTTTTTAGTTCATCTCTTTCTAACATTTTTGTGCATCTGCTTAATATGCTTTACTTAAACATGGGACTATGCGGGGTGGGGGGGAATACGATTGCTTAGGACTTTCTGGAATGGTTTATATAACATCACTACTTCTTCCAAAGATCATAAGGAGTGGGAGGCTTCAGATGTATACTGCTGCTCTTCTACATTATTATTGACTTTATGACATCTAAAGGGCAACTGACTTTCTTTCTACTTTGACTTATTTAGCACAAGAGTTCTACTTTTTCCAAATTATAAATGTGCTTTTTCTTTTCTTACAGTGTGTTTTTAAAAGGTGTATACTTACGGGTGTGTAATTACAGGTGTATTCTTGCAAATTATGACTTTCAGTTTTTAAAATGGAATGTATATATTTGTCTATAATTATAGCTAAGAGCTCCTCTCATATATTGAGAATTGACAAAACATCAACAAAAGTAATTTTAGAACAAATGAATGCTGTGGTAACATACAATGTTTTAATAAAGGACTGAATGGGAAAATGTTAATCAAGAATTCACTTGCATATAAAGGTAATTAACCCTATTATTTAGGAGTTCTGTATTGTCAGCCCTAAGTCAGCCATTTTCTACTTGACTGTATAGGTATGTTTCAATTTCAGAGTAAAAGTACAAAGAGAAAGTTATCTTATGTTCTATCCAAATTATGATTGGTTATGGAATTCTGAGAGAAATATGAAACACTGGTAAGAAGAGATTGTACAGATTTATGTTAAGAGAATATAAATCAGCAAAATGCTGGGGTGTCTGGGTGGCTCAGTCAGGTAAGAATATGACTCTTGATTTTTGCTCAGGCCATGATCTCACCTACCTTGGGCTCTGTGCTGACTGCGCAGAGTCTGCTGGGAGTCTCTGTCTTCCTCTCTCTCTGCCCCTCCCCCACTCACACTGTCTCTCTCTCAAATTAAATAAATAAATCAACTTTTAAAAAAATCAGCAGAATGCAGTTAGCTAAACCCTTCATCCCTACTCCCACATTCCATCATTACTTATTTACCTGAATCATTAATTTATGTATCTGGTTCTTAAGTTCCTCTCTATAAGATGGGCATAATAATGTCCTGTCTGTCTGAAGAAAGAGGGTTGACTCTCTAACAGTTTTTGCACACTTGAGTTTTGTGAATAGGAAAAAAAGGCAAAAGTCATATAGTCAATTTGTCTAAGTGACACAACTTTTTTAGAAACATCAGATTCAATTCTATAACATTAAGTAAAAAAACAAGCATACAAAAGAGCCTATATACAAATGTATGTAAGAAATATATAATATTTATGTAGTATATACAGGATAAATTCTATTCAATGGGAATTATAAATTAAATATTTTATATAAATATAAAATGTAGTCTTTTATCTATCTATCTTTCAATCTGTTGGGAAAGAAACAAAGGAAGAAAATTTTCCTGTATTAACACTTGTTTTCACTGAGTGATAGGATTATGTATATTTTCTTATTTTTTCATTTTATATATTTTTATATTTTCTTATTATTATTTCATTTTCTTATTTCTTCTATATTTCCCAATTTTTATATTCATTAAATATTGTTTTCACTAATATTCTTTATTCATCTTGATGTATACCCACATCTAAAATTATATATAGTAATAATAAATAGTTAGAAGATAGGTCTTTAGGAATTTCATCATCTAAGACATAGATTGTCTTGATGATACTAAATAATGGAAAAATTGTTCAATAAACTATCCTCTTTTTATAAGAGGATAATGTAAAATAAGTGTATCAATGAGTATTAAATAAAATTAAACTGAATCAGCAATAAAATATTTAGAAAAATATCTATGTATTACATATAATATAGATGATGTTTATACAAGAAAAATAACATAGGGTATTTCTTTTCTCAAATATTTACTATTATAATCCCATAGTTATAAGGTTCTGTAGGGAAATGAAAGTCATCATAACATACAAATTCTTAATTCATCCCCTTTTGATATAAAATTATGAATAAAAATAGAAATAAAAATTAAGACTTGCATCTTTTTTATTGTTCAGGACTTTAATAAGCAACAAACATCACCCTAAATTATTTCAACATATACATATATTTTAGACTCTCTCAAAGAAATTGAACAAAAAGTCTATGTATATTTATGATATTTCATAGGTAAGGTCCTTAAAAAATAGATGAACATAGAGCCCTTACAGAGACTTTCATCTGCAGAAAAACAATATTCATAGCTTATTCTCTAGGTTAATGCTCTTTTGTCTACTGGGCAAGAAAATTTCAAATGCCATTGCAAGACAAAGTGGGTGGAGACATAAATATTCATTTAGCTACAGTGATTTTATAGTCATTTGGTTTTATAAATATTCTTATGTCTTGTAAAAGAAATATTTGTCACTAGCACTACTGCTAGTATAATACTAGACTTGCATATACTGTTCACACCAGGCAGAAGGCTTCATGCATTCAAATAATCCTAATGAACAATAACTAACAAACCCTGAAAAATGTTAACAAAACATAATCCTTTAAAGAAAAGGCAGAGAAACACAGGGAACATTGCATTATCTGAAAGAAGGCAGGGCCTTTGTTCCTTATACAAGAATACATGAAAAATTGTATCCTAGGAGTATAATGTTGTTATAATATTGAAACAAAATAATAATAGATAAATTCCTGTTGTAAGTTAAATTGAATCCAGATCAAATTGCTTGGCAATTTCTATAGCAGAGAATATCTGAACTATTTAAACTAATTTACATATTTTACTTCTAAATATGTGTTTATATGATATGGTATCCTTGACCTCTGAAAACACTCTAGAAAACTGTAGAATTTATCTCATTAAACTTTGTAATATTTCTAATTTATCATCTTCCCATCATGTTCTTTTTCATGCTATTTCAAGATTATTAATATCTGCATATAAAAAAATTCAAGTTGTAAATATAATAGAGAAATGCCTAGATAAAGTAGGATAAGAGATAAAGGAAAACTTCTGACCACCTATCACAATCCAGAGGATATGAGAATTAAGGGGTATTTCTGTGAGGCACAGTGGCCCTAAAACGACCTATGGTGTGCCCTCAGTACCAAAGTCATAGTATGTGATTAAAGAATGTTCCAGATTAACGTTAATTAGAACTACTCATGCTTCATTTAACAAAATCTCCCACCTTTTCCACTCTATACTATTTTAACCATGTCTCAAATATATCTACCATTAATCAAGATGAATAATAACCAAAAAGAGCTTAAAGTAAGACCTACACATAGACACTAGAGCAAATACACGGGGGTGAGGAGTGGAGAAAACAACAGCAAATGGAAATATTATAAGTTAAAATTTTATTTTAAATTATTTGAAACAAAGATAAACAAATGCATGAATCACGATCACAAATGACTTGCAAATATTATCAACACTGGAACGGTTAAAAAAGTAAAAATATAGTGGAATATAATAGGAATGTCAGGGCACAAATAAGGTGAAGATAAATGTTACTCAATTCCTTTCATTTCATACCAGAGAACAATATTTATCTGCCCCAAGCTGAAAAATATATTTAAAGAAAGCAAAATTAATTACCTATATCTGCTAATATTTCTCATATAATTTTACTGTAAGAGAGGAATTTTAGAAATGAATCTTATTGTAAGGAAAACATTATCTAAAGAACAATTGATGAGCTTAATTTCAGTTACTGTATCTTCTTTTAAATGCCATGAAATAAAACTTTTATACCTTGGTAATGCAATTATTGTATTAGGTCAAATTATTTTCCCTATTTATGCAAAGAAATGTATATGCAGAGAAAAAAGTCTAGAATTATACTCACCAAATGTTAATATTTATGTCTAGGTGATAAAGTTTTGGCATGAATCATCTCCTTAAAATTTTCTTGTTCCCTGCATTTTATATAATCATAGAATATAAAGGTTTTTTTGTTTTGTTTTGTTTTGTTTTTTGAGAACAAGAATCATGTTTTATTCATTTTTGAATCTTCTTATAACAAATAGTCAAATGCCTTACAAAAAAGGTAAAAGCTAAAAAAAATCTATGTTGGGGCTGCTGGGTAGCTCAGTGTGTTAAAAATCTGACTCTTGGCTTCAGCTCAGATCATGATCTCATGGCTTCGTTGGTTTGGGCCCCACATAGGGCTCTCTGCTGGCAGCTCAGAGCCTGCTTGGATTTCCTCTCCCTCTCTCTCTGTCTCTCCCCCAAATTGTGATGTCTCTGTCTCTCTCAGAATAAATAAACTTTAAAAAATATCTATGTTGAATTAAATTACAGATATGTGTACAATACTTTACAATTTTTTGCATTAATAACAGATATTAGCATTTCCAGAAAATAAGTAAAATTTTATACTGAATAAACTTTGATTCTTTGTGCTATTTTTTGAGGGAAATTTATGGGTTTTATTTTTATTTTTAATTTCAGTGTTGTTAACATACAGTATTATATTCATTTCAGGTGTAAAATATAGTGACTCGACAATTCCATATATTACTAAGTGCTCATCAACATAAGTGTACTCCTAATATCCTTCATTTATTTCATCTATCCCTCTACCCATCAAAAACACAAAGTTTTATTAAGATAGTTTTACTATCTTAGTTTTACTATCTTAATAGGATAAAAATGACCAGTTTTAAACAGCTTTTTTATAGTGTTTACTCAATTAATTTTGAGAGAGAGAGAGACAGAAAGTGAGGGGGTCAAGCAAAGAGAGAAGGAGACCCAGAATCTGAACCAGGCTCCAGGCTCTGAGCTATCAGCATGAACCCCAATGTGGGGCTCGAACCCATGAGCAGTGAGAACATGATCTGAGCCAAAGTCGGAGGCTTCATGATGGAGCCACCCAGGTGCCTCTTAAACAACTTTAAGTTGAGTAAATATTCATAAACTTTCAGAATCATATAAAACATTTTTGACTTATATACATCAACTATAGTGCCTAATCTAAAATTGTTGTGAAGTACCACATGCCTAAATGTCCTCTAAGCCAGGATTTGCTGCCTCATACATGACATGAACCCTTTACAACCACTGAAAGTCCTCAGAATTTTGTATAAATGGATCATGTTATACTTACAATTAACCAACTCACTGAATTACTATTACAGAAAAGAAATCAGCTTGATTTATCTTAAGCTTCTAATATTGTCATCTATAAAAATAAAACAATACAGAAATACTAATTTTTCAGGTTGCATTGTAGTGACACAATTCACTATAAGCAAACTGGGAGGCAAGAGTCCAACAAAGATGCCAAATGTTCACAGCTTGTGCTTCAGGCATCCCTAAAAGTTTGCCAATAATCAGTTAATCAGAAACTCATGATTAATTTAAAATGAAGTGAGGGTAACTGAATTTCAGGGAAACCTGCAAATTAGTCTTCACTTTCTCTCTGAGCTTCTCTCGGTTTTGAATTTTCTAGTCACTTTGATATAGAGTGTTTTAAAGTATCAAGAGGTACGCATAGAATGGTAAAATAGTGTATTTCTTTTATTTGTCACAGCTGAAAATTATGTATGTTTAAGGAATATACCAAATGTAAATAAACAATGGAATGTGTTGTAATACAAAGAATAGGATTACATAGCCTGTAATTTGTTTGAGAAAAAAATACACCAGCTAAGTCACACCATAGGCTGGCTACTGGTACAGCTGGGAGACCTAGAAACCAAAGCCAAAAGGCAGTGGGATGTGCTGGTTTTAGAACTGCAATTCTATTAAAAGGTGGAAACCTGTTGAGGTCAATTTCAAAGAGATGCATGTTGTCAAACAATCTCCGTTTATGGCATAAATAAGCCTCACTGATACTCATTTACAAAAAATATATATAGTTTGAAATTTTTATAAAAATATTAATTTCTATTCCAGTGCGTAAACCAAGCCAGTGAGTCACTAACTTTGTGTTAATAGCTGCTTTAAACAAGGTAGGCTCACCAGCCACCAGTTTTTGTTAGACATAATCAATAAGTAAAACAAAACACACAACTATCTACAGATAAAACTATTGGTCAATGGAACCAAATATATATGTTAGGAATTTATTCCCAAATTAAACATTACTGTAATCTTGATTACATTTAACTATATGTAAATTCCTAAGTTATACACAGCAATATTAAAATGACATAGAACATACTTTATGAACAAGAAAATAGAAAATCCAAATGCCACATCTCCACTGAATCTACTGCTTTGCTTATTCACAAGATATTATTTAAAAAATAAACAAGTTTAAACACCTACCCATGAATAGAAACACATGAATATTTGAATTTTTGAAGTAAATGCAAAAGACATGGACCCATTTAAACAAATAAAATCAATTAAGCATTCAAATTGCACAAGATTTTCACTGTTCTTTAAAATGACCTCATCTTGATTTTGTTTTATATTCAGCATTTCAAATCAAAGCCGCTCAAGGTGACTATTTCCTTTGCCTCTCTACATTAATAAATGTTCTTTGCATACAGGTTGGGGCACTCAGAATATTTGTTGAACACATTAATATATAATGCCTGTTATTGGTAAACACAATACCACACATATTTAGAAGACTTTGCCCTGTTTACACTCAAGATAAGTCTCAGCAGGCAGTGATGTTGCAAGAATGATAAAATAGTCCAATGTGTCTTCATTAGATAACATACATGCGCTCATAAAAGAATAAAGAGCAGAAATATATGGTTTAAATTAGCTGGACTAAATGAGACTCTCTTAATATTGTAATTATTTCCATAATCTTTTTAATATTTAAATTTGTTCTATATTGGCTAAAGTCTTTAAAATGGATCAACATTACGGGCACCTAGGTGGCTCAGTCGGTTAAACCTCCAACTTCGGCTCAGGTCATGATCTCATTGTCTCGCAGTTCATGAGTTCAATCCCCGCATTAGGTTCTGTGCTGACAGCTCAGACCCTGGAGCCTGCTTTGGATTCTGTGTCTCCCTCTCTCTCTGCTCCTCCCTCACTCGCGCTCTGTCTCTTTCTGTCCCAAAAAGAAATAAACAGTAAAAAAATTTCTTAAAACTAAAAAAATAAAAATAACAAAATGGAGCAACGTTCAGAAAATTTACTTTATTGAATTGACTATTTTAAATGTTGATTTTGTTACACACATAAATGTAACCATAGGAAAAGACATTGTAACAATCAATAAATACACTTATAAGCATATTTAGAAAAATATGATTTTCCTGGAACTATCAGTATAGAAACTATAAAATTAAAAAAATCTAACCCATAATTTATAAAGCAAACAATGATAATATAGCCTGTGTAAAGACTAAAATTAAGTCTCATAGTTTTATATTTTATCTATCCAGTAAAGCTGCATAAATATTATTTAAATTATAATTATTTGCCTGATGTAAAAGCTTAATTGTGCCATATTTTAAATATGACATAAGAAATTATAATAGAAAAATGGAATACTTTCAATTCCTAAAATATATAGGTTTTTTTGCTGTAATACATTCATAGATAGCACTTTTTCTTGTAATTAATTAACATTTGATTGAATTTACTAATATTACAGTTCTGTTAACATATAAAACCTGTATAATTTGTGCAGTCTTTTCCCCATCAGGCATGAATGTAATTATCCCTTATCTTTCAACACAGCCAAGCCATGTAAATATAATTACAAATTTTTATGTTTACTCAAGCATAAAAAAACTCATAAAATTAATATTGTATTTATCCTCTTTCCTTTGTCAGTTAAAATGCACCACGGGTTCTTGAATTCATCCTCTATGCCTACAGTTTTTAGCTAGAATTAATTTTTACCTTGATTTTCAAACTTTAACAAAGGCACATATGTATTCAGACTTTGGGAAGTTGTTAGGAGTTTTTGCTTCTGACATTCATACTGAATTTGGATGGAAATCTTAAAAGACTAGAAAAATGGAAGTATTACAATTAATTTGGAGGGCCATCTTTAATCAACGCACCAAAGCACACCACTCAGAAAATACACATATTTCGAAATTTGTCCTATGGATACTCAGGTGTTTTTATTTCCTAATACCTCAGTATGAAACTATAAAGTATACATTAAAAGATAATAAAAGTCATTATAAAAGGTCTTTTCATTGCAAGATGGATAACCTATGATTTTTAACATGTTTTTAAAATTTCAAGTGTTCAATAAGTAACTTCTATCCTAAGAGCAATAAAAACCCTATGTGACCCTATAAATCCTGAAATCTACAGAATTTTGATGAAAACTGAAGGATTTTTATCTAGGAAACAATATAATTAATAAGTTGATGGGATCTGCAGAAAACTAAGTGCCAACCTTCATGTTTGCCCTGCTGTTTGTTGGTTGGTTTTACTGATGAGTCTTCATTTCGCATTAAATACAGGAAAACTGCTATATTTGATATTTGCCTACCCCCAAACTTGCAAATTAACCTACAAAATTTAAATAATGACCAACTCATGAGATAGAACTTTCCCAATAGGAAATATTAGTTATATCTAAGATATAACTTACTTCCAAGGATTTGTTAATTTGTATTAACATGTAGTATTTTCTATGGATTTTAAACCACAGATTCCATAGAATCCTATATTAATTGGCTACTGAAACTAAAGTCTGTAATTTTCACTTACATTTCAAAAAATTAATAAAATCTATAGAAGTCATTTTGTGCTGGACACATTTCAAAGCAACGTATAAATAATACTCATATTAGTCTTCATAACAATATCTCCAGTTTACATATAAGTAAACTGAGGCAGAGGGAAGTTATATAAATTTCTAAGGTTACACAGCTATGAAGTAATAAAGTGGGTTTCAGAAAGAGGCAGTATGGTTTCTAGAGTCCATGAACTCTATTCTGTTTCTTTGAGTCACAAGATGAAAAAGAACTTTGTCCTGTATATTATCTCAAAGATATTAATAATGCTGTTTCTAGCTTTTTGCTCATTAGTTGTTCAAATTCCACTAATATTTTATGCCCTTGTTATATTTCTCTCTCTGAAAGTAGTAAGCAGAGTACAAAAGGAGTATCTGTATTGTAGCATGGGTCAATCTGCTTAGAGATTTAAAAAAAAAATAACGACAACAGACTAGAATTAACCTAATGGTTAAATTTGCATTGTGATAGAGAAGATATCACAATATACCTCAAATCAAACTGTATTCTCCTACATCTATGGTGCTAATGGGATGGATGGGTCCTATCTACTAGAAAATACACTTGCCTAGAACCTCTAAAACCAAAACTTTGCCATCTTTCTCCTTTGCAGAGCAACTAGTTTGGATATTAAGTTATTTCCATGAAAGAAAAATTTCTAATATTTGAAATCAACACAAGAAGTAATGTACAGTTGGGGCATTTATAAATTGTGGCATTAACATCACCTATTTGAAGTTCATAATTTTGTTCATAACTTTAAGATAAAATAAATGAAAAACATTTTAATTTTGATGAGATCCAGTTTATCAACACTTTCTTTTATGTTTTGGGGCTCTATCTAAGAAATCTTTGCCTATCCAAGGTCACAATGGTTTTCTTCCTTGTTTTCTTCTAGGAATTGTTTATTTTTATTTTATTTACTTATTTATTATTTTTTATTTTTAAACATTTATTTATTTTGAGAGAGAGAGAGCAGGTGAGCAGTGGAGAGGCAGAGAGAGAGGGAGAGAGAGAAAATCCCAAGCAGGCTCTGCACTGTCCTCATAGAGCTCTACAGGGAGCATGAACTCACAAACTGAGAAATCATGACCTGAACCAAAATTGAGTCGGAAACTTAATTGTCCAAGCCACCAAGGCACCTTAGGAATTGTTTTTTTTTTTTTTTAGCTATTACATAACATCTGTGAGTTCAGGGTTAGTGTTCATTTTTTTAAATGATGATTATCCCATCATTCAATAATCATTTGTAAAATAGACTTTACTTTTTCTTGCACTGGTTAATTGCATTGGTTTCTTGGATGAAAATCAATTGAACATATGTGTTGAACCTATTTCTGTATCACGTATTCTGTTCCATTAATCTATAATTCTCCTTTCATACACTATCAAAACACCATTTTGATTATTCTAGTTTCACCTAAGTCATAAAATTAGAATATGCCTTCCAGCTTTGTTCTTTAACATTTCATTTGTTATTCTAGATCCTTTGAATTTCCATATAGATCTAGGAATCAGCTGGCCAATATGTTTAAAAAATGTCTATTAGGTATTTCATTGTGATTGCATTAATCAATTTGAAAAGAATTGACATTTTTATAATACTGAGTTTTACAATTCATGAATAGGATTTATCTCCCAGTTTATTTAGATCTTTGATTTTCCTTAATCATATTTTGTGGTTTTCACTGTAATGAACTTGAGTTTGTTAGGTTTATTTCTAAATATTTTATGAGTTTAAAAGATTGTTTTTTGAGATTAAAAGATATTTTCAGTGAAATTGTTCTCATTTTATTTCATTTTCTGAGTATTTGCTGCAGAATATATTTTAATATTAATTTTTGTCCTTGCTGTAGATTCCTTGGGATCTAGTTAACAACCATATAATTATAAAATAGGGGCAGTTTTGCTTATTTCTTTAAATCTCTATGTTTTTTATTTTTTATTTTTTGCCATTTGGCAACAGTTAAGACTTCTAATGCAAAGTTAAATAAAAATGATAAAAGTAGTGAAAAGAGCCATCTTTGATTATTTTTTACCAATTTTTGGAGGAAAGCATTCAGTTTGTCACCATTAACTATAACTGTATTTTTTCATAGATACTCTTTATCAGCATAAGGAAATTCCCTTTTATTTCTAATTTGCTAAGTATTCTTTATCATGACTGGAAGTTGAGTTTTGTCAAATGCTTTTCCTGCATCCTGAAATTATTATATGGATTTTCTCCTTTATTTTCTTACCAAAGTGAATAATATAGATACATTGTCAAATGTAAAGACATTCCTGAGATAAATCTTAATCATAGTATATTAGTTTTATCTCTTTTTGAATTTGATTTGCTAGAATTTGTTAGGAATTTTTATATCTGTCTTCATGAGAAATACCAATTTATGATTTTCTTTTTTATAATGCCTTTGTCAGGGTTTGTTACTAGAGTTAACAGTTATGTTATTAGAGGCATGTTATTAGAATTAGGCCTTGTAAATTAGATTGCACAATAGTGCCTCCTCATTTTTTTGGAAAATTTTTTTGGAAAATTTGTTTAAGATTGGCATTGTTCTCTCCTTCACTTACAGAATTCATTAGTAAAACCATCTGGGACTGAGGTTTTCTTTCTAGAGAATGGTTTTGCTAATGAATTCCATTTATTTAATAAACAATGGCTTTATATTTTTATTTTTTAATGTCAGCTTTGAATCTTACATTATTTTAATTGCTTTTTTTTTAAATGTTTATTCATTTTTAAGAGACAGACATGAGTAGGGAAGAGGCAGAGAGGGAGACACAGAATCCAAATCAGGTTCTGGGCTGTCAGCAGAGCCCAAAGTGGGACTCTAACCCATGAACTGCGAGATCATGACCTGATCCAAAGTAGGACACTCAACCGCTGAGCCACTTAGGCATCCCTGGCTCTTGCATTTTTTGAAGAATTTATCCATTTCATTTAAGTTTCTTGATCAATCTAGCTAGAGGTGTGTCAGTATTGTTGATCTTTATAAAGAACTAATGCTAATTTTTGCTTTGTTAATTTTCTCCATGTTTATTTATCTTCTTGACTCTTCCCCTTACATTTATAACTTTCTTCCTTCTACTTATTTTGATTTCACTTTGCTCTTCAGTTTCTAGCTTCATAAGGAAGAGACCTTATGCCATTAATTTTGGGCCTTTCTTCTTTTTAATTTGTTTAAAGCCATAAATTCCCCCTTAAGTATTGCTTTTGTAGCAACTAATAGTATTTTGATATGTTGTATATTCTTGTCACCCACTTTCAAATATTTTCTAATTTTCTTGTGATTTATTTCTTGTCCGATGATTTATTTTGATGTGTTGTATTTAATGTTTTCCTGGGTCATTTATAGTTAATCATTTCTAAAACAGTTCCATTGTGGCCACATAGTAGACTGTGAACATATGTATTTTATGTCTCTTTCCTTTTAAAATATATGAGAATGGTCAATGTATGTCAGAGATATTTGTTTTTGAATGTAAAATGAAAACTACCTTGTTTACAGAGTCAACTCTCACATGTTAATATTTGATATTGCAGGAGTGGATTAGGCCCTGATTAAACGTTAGCTGAATGAGTAATTGACTAACTTTTGCTCTCCTGTAAGAGGTCTGTCATGAAGTATAATAAGTGCAGTTTCATAATTTTTGTTTTTATGTTTTGAGTGATGGTCAGGCATAGGGAACAAGATAAAACTGTTGTCAACTTTTATATTTTTCAAAATATTCAAGGCTCCAGGAGGAAATGCCTGCACTTGGTGTTTTTCAGGGATGGCTAAAAGCCCACACTTTTAAGCCCACTTTTAAGCCCCTAATTATATAGCATATGATGTAACCATGAAGGACTTATTAAACATATAGATACCTTCCACTACAAAGAAAAATTGTTTTTACATACAGAAATAGTTATTTGAAGATCTTATCATAAGAAGGAGGAAGAAATCCTTTTATATTGCTAGTTGGCCTCCCCAGTATTCCTAATGAAAAACATTACTTGTCTTTAATTAAATAAATGCCTGCTACAAAATTTCCTGAAGCACTGTTACATAGGCTCACCCCAGGCCAAATGGAAAACAACTCCATTGCAAATCAATCTCTGCTCAGCAGACTGCTCCCTCATCTCCCCAAGGACCTATCCTCAGGACCTCCAATGGGAATATTATGTATAACACCATAGCCATGCTTTAAGTTAGACAATGCCAAGCTTACTCTCTAAAATTTGGTAAAAACCATTTATCATTCCCTGATGTGGTAAGTGACATATAGAAGGGTTTTTTCCCTAGGTAAGAAAAGAAATATACTTTAATAAGAACAGCACGTTATTCAGTATTAAAGCAATCATTCTGCAATGAAAGATAGCTCAACCTTGTTAAGTGTTTACCTATACCTCTTTAAATTGTCTTAACACCTACATCACAAATGTGTTGAAAAACTAAACAAAATCATAAGCCTTAGAACAATTTTAAACCACATTACGAATATTAGTTTATCTTAACCTCTCAGTTGCAGTAAAGAGAGCAATCACTGAGGATGTACATTGAACTATGCTAAAATGGGGGCGGTTGGTGGCTCAGTCAGTTAAGCATTGGACTCTTAATTTCAGCTCAGGTCATGATCTCACGGTTCTTGTGATTGAGCCCCAAGTCAAGGCTCTGTGCTGATAGCATGCAACCTGCTTGGGATTCTCTCCTGCTCTCTCTTTGCTCCTTCCCCTCTAACACTCACTCTATCTCTCTCTTGTTCTCAAAATAAATAAATATTTAAAAAACTACACTCGAATGTTAATGAAGTAGAAATTTTAGAAAACAAAGCTATTATAAAGTAAGTTTATTGGGGTCCTGGGGTGGCTCAGTCGGTTAAGCATCTAACTTCATGATCCCACAGTCCAGGAGTTTGAGCCCTACGTCTGGCTATGTGCTGACAACTCAGTCTGAAGCCTGCTTTGGATTCTGTGTCTCTCTGCACATCCCCCACTCGCATTCTGCCTCTCTCTCTCAAAACAAAGCATTAAAAAAAATTAAGTTTATTATTTTAATAAAGATTGATTTTTGATTTATAAAATATGTCATGTGATATTCAATCAAATCCTAGAAAGATAACATGATAAAGAGAACTGCCTATATTTCTAAACATTGTCAATTATATTAAAACAATTTTAGAACAATATAAACTTTTTAATCAGAGATATCTACACCAAGGTATGTAAAATCTCACTTATTTGAGATATTTTTTAATTAATTCTAAAGGAATATATAAATGTATAAAATGGCATCCTCATTTATAATGGGTATATTTTATACATTAATACAAATTATTTAATATTATCAGTTTTAGAAAAATTAGTCCTTTGTAACACATGGTAATCTTTCTTAGGAAAGAACAACATATTTTTAAACTGAGGCAATTTAGTAAGTGATTACTTTTGCAAATACATCAAATAATGTAAGTTTAACCCAAGACATTAATGATCATGCCAGTTCTCAACTTTCCCTAGTCCTTGTTAACCCTAGTTTGTAAGTGACCAATGTTAAGCTGGCTGCATGCAAGTCCAACAGATACGAAATGATGGGTATAAATTTTCTCTTTGATAGAGTCATTACTTAGATCTAGTGTAAGGAGCATATTTTTTCTTGCTTTTGTAGTTTAAGTACAGTTTAAGCAATGGAGATACCAAAGAGAGGAATCATTTGGTCATGTGCATAATGCGAAAATCACAAAAAGTTCCTGGACACTGTAACTCTCGCCCAAAATATAGCTTACCTACCCAGTACTTAAAAAAAAAAAAAGAAAAGAAAACCTTGAAATTCTTTCTTTTCATCTTTTTCCTTGATTGATGAGGCTATTTGAGCTACTTCTCTTTTATGACTCTCTTTTAAGTCATAGACAATGAATGTGTTACCCTGTGTCACATTTCATAAGACATGACTATCTGGGGTTACTTGTTGCAGACAACAACCTTCTCAAAGATAGGCACATAATACAGAAATTTAATTTTCTGTATTAAAATTAATACACACCAATTTAATGATCATTATTGGATATTCCATAATATTTACCTTCTCCTTGGGTAACTAATTCTCAGCAAAGATAATACATACTTAGGGAAGGGGTATCAGCATCATATTTGATATACATATAATTTAATACTTAAAAGAGTATCCTAAGCAAGATATTTTTCCTAGAGACTACTCTCTAGGAAAAGAATATATTCATTAAGATTCTGGAATTATACAAGTCTCTAATATGAAAGGAGATTTCTTATTTTCTCATATTCTGAATACAGAATTATAATAGGGAATTTCCATATACAGTATAATCCTTTATCCAATTCCAGATTGACTGAGGCTGCCATGTTGCCTCTTAGTAGGCAAAATATTCCCTTTGAACTGATCCAGATCTCAATTTTTTGGAAAGAGACTTAACTTTAAGCTGTTTGATTCAGTCATTATCCATTGCCTTTTTTTTTAAAGTTTATCTATTTTGGGAGAGAGAAATAAGGAGAGAGAGAGAGAGAATGGGGAAAGGACTGAGAGAGAGAGAGAGAGAAAAAAAAATTCCAAGCAGGCTCCATACTGTTAGCATGGAACCTGTTGCTATGCTCAAACTCATGAACTGTGAGGTCATAACTTGAGCCAAAGTAGGACACTTAACTGACGGAGCTGCCCAGGCACCCTCATTATCAATTTCTTAACTATCCAGGGGCATTGTTTAATTTTACTCTAGACCATCTTGTCCATTGCGGAGTAACATGAACATCTGCTGCTCTACAAAAACAAAAAACTTTTAGACTTTGTTGCCTGAATATCTCATTCAATAAAATAAATAAAAATATCATGAATTTGGTATTTTAATTGTCCATTGAGAGAAAATCCTCCAGTACATCATTTCTCAGGATTGAGAAATTCTCCAATAAATTTCTTTTTGCCTAGTTCATGGCTTTTTCAAAAGATTCCGAAAGTTGACCCAATTAATATTACTTAGGTAAATCCACAAAGTAAATTATGTATAATAAGTACAGTATTTTTCATTTAATAACTGATAATATAAATTGCAGATCAGTGTTTACAATATCTTGTTAATTTAGAACACACAAATATCTTAATGATTAGCATGGTGAAAATTAAATGAACTAGTCTCATAAAATTTCAATTCTTCAACAAATTGTTTTGCTACTGTGGATATTGAAGTATTACCTAGAAGAGCCCTAAAGGAAAAGAGCAGTGGAAGGAAGTGGTATCACTAATACTGAAATACTATATTATCATTCTTATGGTATTTTGTACAAGTTGACTATAACTATATTTTATAATTTTATTTCATAAGCCATATTGAATAACTTTGTTATAATTTACTTATGTAGCTAACTTAGGGATTATTTCTATGTGAAAGAGTTTTGGAAGTTTTTATTTTAATGAGCAATATTGGTTTAACATAAAACCCTAACAATAATACTCAACTAATTGGGTACTTTTATGCCTTTCTGTTTAAAGATTAGAAAAATAAGATGAAGTTGCTCCCATATTATCCTAAGCAAATAATACTTTTTTTTTGTTCTAATAGTTTATTTTCAAATTGGTTTACATATAACACCCAGTGTTCATCCCAACATGTGCCCTTTTTAATGCCCATCACCCCCTCTCCCCCCTCCCTCATCCCCCTTACCCTCAGTTTTTTCTTAGTCTTTGAGAGTCTCTTATGTTTTATCTCCCTCCCTCTCTGTGTCTTTTTTTTCTTTCCCCTCCTCCCCTCCCCCTGGTTTTTGCTTAGTTTCACAAAGTCCACCTATTCGTGGAAACATATGGTATCTGTCTTTTTCTGACTGACTTATTTCACTTAACATAATACCCTCCAGTTCCATCCATGTTGCTACACATGGCCAGATTTCATTTTTTCTCATTGCCACGTAGTAGTCCATTGTATATAAGTACCATAACTTCTTTATCCATTCGTCAGTTGATGGGCACTTGGTCTCTTTCCATGATTTGGCTATTGTCGAAAGTGCTGCTATGAACATTGGGGTACACGTGCTCCTATGCATCAGCATTCCTGTGTCTCTTGGGTAGATTCCTAGCAGGGCTATTGCTGGGTCATAGGGTAGCTCTATTTTCATTTTTTTGAGGAACCTCCACACCGTTTTCCAGAGTGGCTGCACCAGTTTGCATTCCCACCAACAGTGTAGGAGGGTGCCTACTTCTCCACATCCTCGCCAGCATCTATAGTTTCCTGATTTGTTCATTTTAGCCACTCTGACTGGTGTGAGGTGGTATCTCAGTGTAGTTTTGATTTGTATTTCCCTGATGATGAGTGACATTGAGCATCGTTTCATGTGTCTGTTGGCCATCTGAATGTCCCCTTTGGAGAAGTGTCTATTCATATCTTCCGCCCATTTCTTCACTGGGTTGTTTGTTTTTCGGGTTTGGAGTTTGGTGAGTTCTTTATAAATTTTAGATATTAGTCCTTTATCCGATATGTCATTTGCGATGATCTTTTCCCATTCCGTTGGTTGCCTATTCGTTTTGTTGGTTGTTTCTTTTGCCGTGCAGAAGCTTTTTATCTTGATGAGGTCCCAATAGTTCATCTTTGCTTTTAATTCTCTTGCCTTTGGAGACGTGTCGAGTAAGAAATTTGTGCATCTTAGGTCAAAGAGGCTTTTTCCTGTTTTCTCCTCTAGGATTTTGACGGTTTCCTGTCTCACATTCAGATCTTTTATCCATTTAGAATTTATTTTTGTGAGTGGTGTAAGAAAGTGGTCTAGTTTCATTCTTTTGCATGTTGCTGTCCAATTCTCCCAGCACCATTTGTTAAAAAGGCTGTCTTTTTTCCATTGGATACATTTTCCCGCTTTGTCAAAGATTAGTTGGCCATATACTTGCGGGTCCATTTCTGAGTTTTCTATTCTATTCCATTGGTCTATGCGTCTGTTTTTGTGCCAATACCATACAGTCTTGATGACCACCGCTTTGTAGTAGAGGTTAAAGTCTGGGATTGTGATGCCTCCCGCCTTGGTTTTATTCTTCAGTATTATTTTGGCTATTCGAGGTCTTTTGTGGTTCCATACAAATTTTAGGATTGTTTGCTCTAGCTTTGAGAAGAATGCTGGTGCAATTTTGATTGGGATTGCATTGAATGTGTAGATTGCTTTGGGTAGTATTGCCATTTTGACGATATTTATTCTTCCAATCCATGAGCATGGCATGTTTTTCCATTTCCTTGTGTCTTCCTCAATTTCCTTCATAAGTTTTTTATAGTTTTCAGTGTAGAGGTCTTTCACATCTTTGGTTAGGTTTATTCCTAAGTATTTTATGGTTTTTGGTGCAATTGTGAAAGGGATTAGCTTCTTTATTTCTCTTTCTGCTGCTTCATTGTTGGTGTATAGAAATGCCACCGATTTCTGTACATTGATTTTGTATCCTGCAACTTTGCTGAAATCATGAATCAGTTCTAGTAGGCTTTTGGTGGATTCTGTCGGGTTTTCCATGTAAAGTATCATGTCATCTGCAAAAAGTGAAAGTTTGACTTCCTCCTTGCCAATCTTGATGCCTTTTATTTTGTTTTGTTGTCTGATTGCTGATGCTAAGACTTCCAGCACTATGTTAAATAGCAGTGGCGAGAGTGGACACCCCTGTCGTGTTCCTGATCTCAGGGGGAAGGCTTTCAATTTTTCCCCATTGAGGATGATATTAGCTGTGGGCTTTTCATATATGGCTTTTATGATGTTTAAGTATGTTCCTTCTATCCCGACTTTCTCGAGAGTTTTTATTAAGAAAGGATGCTGTATTTTGTCAAATGCTTTTTCTGCATCTATTGACAGGATCATATGGTTCTTATCTTTTCTTTTGTTGATGTGATGTATCACGTTGATTGATTTGCGAATATTGAACCAGCCCTGCAACCCAGGGATGAATCCTACTTGATCATGGTGGATAATTCTCTTTATATGCTGTTGGATTCGATTTGCTAGTATCTTGTTGAGAATTTTTGCATCCATATTCATCAGGGATATTGGCCTGTAATTTTCTTTCTTTGCTGGGTCTCTATCTGGTTTGGGAATCAAAGTGATGCTGGCTTCATAGAATGAGTCCGGGAGTTTTCCTTCCGTTTCAATTTTTTGGAACAGCTTGAGGAGGATAGGAATTAACTCTGTTTTAAATGTCTGGTAAAATTCCGCAGGAAAGCCATCTGGTCCAGGGCTTTTATTTGCTGGGAGGTTTTTAATAACGGATTCTATTTCTTCACTAGTTATGGGTCTGTTCAAATTTTCTATTTCTTCCCGTTTGAGTTTTGGTAGCGTGTGGCTATTTAGGAAGCTGTCCATTTCTTCCAGATTGCCAAGTTTGGTGGCATATAATTTTTCATAGTATTCTCTGATGATTGCTTGTATCTCTGAGGGATTGGTTGTAATTTCTCCCTTTTCATTCACGATTTTATTTATTTGAGTTCTCTCTCTTTTCTTTTTGAGAAGCCTGGCTAGAGGTTTGTCTATTTTGTTTATTTTTTCAAAGAACCAGCTTTTGGTTTCATTGATCTGTTCCACTACCTTTTCTGTCTCCATATGGTTAATTTGAGCTCTGATCTTTGTTATTTCTCCCTTTCTGCTGGGCTTGGGTTGTTTTAGTTGATCTGCTTCTAGTTCCTTTAGGCGTGCTGTTAGAATTTGTGTTATTGATTTTTCTTGTTTCTTGAGATGGGCCTGGATTGCAATATATTTCCCTCTCAGGACTGCCTTTGCTGCATCCCAGAGCGTTTGGATTGTTGTATTTTCATTTTCATTTGTTTCCATGTATTTTTTAATTTCTTCTCTGATGGCTTGGTTGACCCAGTCATCTTTTAGTAGGTTATTTCTTAGCCGCCATGTTCTTGGATATTTTCCAGGCTTTCTCCTGTGGTTGATTTCAAGTTTCAAAGCATTGTGGTCTGACACTGTACACGGTATGATCTCAATTCTTTTATATTTATTCAGAGCTTCCCTATGCCCCAGAATGTGGTCTATCTTGGAAAATGTACCGTGTGCAGATGAGAAGAACGTAAATTCCTTTGCTTCTGGATGAAGGACCCTAAAGATGTCTGTGAGGCCCATCTGTCCTAATGTGTCATTCAGGGCTATTGTTTCTGCGGAGATTTTCTGTTTTGTGGATCTATCCAATGCTGAGAGTGGAGTGTTGAGATCCCCTACTATTAGGACATTTTTATCGATGAGGTTGCTAATGTTTGTAATTAGTTGTTTTACAAATTTGGGTGCCCCTGAATTCGGTGCGTAGATATTTACAATTGTTAGCTCTTCCTGCTGGATGGTCCCTGAGACTATTATATAATGTCCTTCCTCATCTCTTATTACATCGTTCATTTTAAAGTCTAATTTGTCTGATATAAGTGTGGCTACTCCGGCTTTCTTCTGACTTCCAATAGCATGGTAGATAGTTCTCCATCCCCTCACTTTCAATCTGAAGGTGTCTTCAGGTTTAAGATGAGTTTCTTGAAGACAGCAAATAGATGGGTCTTGTTTTTTAATCCATTCTGTTATCTTGTGTCTTTTGATTGGCGCATTTAGTCCATTTACATTCAGTGTTAATATTGAAAAATATGGGCTTACAGTCACTGTATTATCTGTAAGTTTCATGTTTGTAAGGCTGTCTCTGGTAGTTTGTGTTCTTTGCCTCCTTGTTTTCATAGAATGCCCCTCAGGATCTCTTGCAGTGCTGGCTTATTTGTGATAAATTCTTTCAGTTTTTGTTTGTTGGGAAAAACCTTGATCTCTCCTTCTATTCTGAATGACAGGCTAGCCGGATACAGAATTCTTGGTTGCATGTCCTTCTTGCTCATCACATTGAAGATATCCTGCCATTCCTTTCTGGCTTGCCAAGTTTCCATAGATAAGTCTGCTACTACCCTTATAGGTCTCCCTTTGTATGTTAGGGTTCTTTTGTCCCTAGCTGCTTTCAGGATTCTCTCCCTATCTTTGTATTTTGCCAGCTTCACTATGATGTGCCGTGCAGAAGGTCTATTCAAGTTACGTCTGAGGGGAGTTCTCTGTGCCTCTTGGATTTCCATGCCCGTTTCCTTTCTCATGTTGAGGAAGTTCTCAGCAATGATTTGTTCCAGAACCCCTTCGACTCCTTTCTCTCTCTCTTCTTCCTCTGGAACTCCTATTATACGGATATTGTTTCTTTTGACTGCATCGCTCAGCTCTCGAATTCTCCTTTCCTGTTCCTGGATCAGCTTCTCTCTCTTTTTATCTGCTTCCTCTTTTTCAATGATTTTGTCTTCTAATGCACTAACTCTTTCCTCTACCTCTTCAATCCGTGCTGTGGCTGCTTCCAGTTTCCCCTGTATTTCTTCCAATGTCTTCTTTAATTCTTCCTGACCGTTTTTAAGGTCTTTGAACTTTGCCTCGTGGGACCCCTTGCATTCATCTAATCTTCTTTCAAGGCCAGCAATTAGTTTTATGATTAACATTCTATATTCAAGTTCTGTTATGTTGCTTATATCTGTTTTCATTAATTCTTGAGCTGTCACTGCTTCTTGTAGACTCTTTTGAGGAGAATTCTTCCGTCTCGTCATTTTGGCTGGATGTGTTATGGGTTGTTTCTTGAAGTTGCCCTGGAAAGGAAAACTGACAGACACACAGAACACAGAAATACTCAAACGTACCAACAAATGGTCCAGACAAGCAGTTCACAACAGAAAAAAATAACAAGTGACTCTCTGAGGGCAATGTCCTGAAGTAACAGCTACACGTTAAGGACAGGGTATGTAGTGTGCTGGTGGCAGAGCATATATAGACAGAATAATGACTGGTGCAGGGAGAAGAAGGAAATGGACTTTGCCCAGGTAGAGCGACTAAAGGGTTTAATCCAGACTGATAGAAATCAGAATAAGGACAGGTGCGAGGGAAAAGGAATAAAGATCGATGTCGTCTAGATGAACTTATACGGCCTGGTTATTCCAGAAAAAGGGCTAGGGAAGTAAAGAAGAGGTTGTAGGACATGTCCTCGAAGAGTGGGTTAAAAAACAAAACAAAAACAAAAAACAAAAACCAAAAAACAAAAAACAAAACAAAAAAAACCCAAACAAAACAAACAGACAAACAAACAAAAAACAAAAAAACAAAAAACAAAAAGAACGAAAAAAATGATTAAGCCAGTCAGTACCCTGGATGACCAGCTCAGGGATGGGGATCGGTAGGAATGAGAAAGGGAGGGATAAATTTAAAAAGAAGAAATGACTGGCGTTACTCCAGGCAGCAATCTCCACTTGGATCAGTCGCTCCTGCTGATAGTTTGGGAGGGGCGTGGTTTAGTGTAGGCGGGTCCGGCCTCCACTGCTGCAGGGATGGCTTCTGGGGTGACTTCCTGGCTTGTGAGACAACAATGGCGTCTCTCCAGACCCGCGCCACCAGTCCTGGAGGCTTTATTCGCCCCTTTATTTCTGTTCTCTCTCCACCGCCCACGCCAGCCTAGTGTGGTTTACTGGAGCCGCGCCTGGGGCTGCCTGGGTGCCTGCTGCCTATCCCGGCAGGGTGCGTGCCCGGAGGCGCTGGGCGAGGGTGGCGCGGTGGCGCGGCCGTCTGCTACCCCCCGATTTGGCTGTAACTGTGCGGGGGTTAGAGGTGCTCCGCAGGAGCCGCCGCCTGGGTCCCCCCGGCCTGTCCCGGCAGCGCGCGCGCCCCGGAGGCGCTGGGCGAGGGTGGCGCGGTGGTGCGGCCGTCTGCCACCCCCCCCCCCCCCCCCCCCCCCCCCCCGATTTCGTTATAATTGTGCCGGGGTTAGAGGTGCTCCGCAGGCGGCGCCGTCTGCGTCCCCGCTGCCAGTCCCTCCCGCGCGCGTCCCAGTGGCTCAGGACGGGGTTGGTGCGGTCCTGGCAGCGCGCGGGGATTGCTGCTGTTTGCCACTGAACTTCTCTTCAAAAGCCCTGCATTTAGGGGCTGGATGGTAGCAGTCTCACCCGCTCTGGCCCTCTCGTTCAGATGTTGTTCGATCGGCACTTTCCCAGCTATCTCCGAAGACGCTCACCCTCCCCTCAGCTCAACTTCCCGAGTTCGAGTTCGTTTTATCCGACCCAGATTAAACTCACAGTTCAGTTGGGCCGTGTCTGTTTTCGCCTTAGTTTCTTGTCAGCTCTAGCACCTTTTCCCCCCGATTTTGGAGTTGAGAGAGAGACAATGGTTTCAGTCGTCCCCCTTTAAAGGGCAAGCGAAATACTGGAGCCCCCTACTCCTCCGCCATGTTGCCTCGCTGGATATACTTTTCGCAAATAATACTTTTATAAGGATTCAGTGAATATGGATAACCTCATGTTGTAAGAAAAATAAACATCATCTTCTATGCATTCCACCCAATATAATTTGTCCTCCTACAGCATTTATTGACTTCCAGTGATATTCAAATAGATATAGTCATTATCACAGGCAGTAGCTTATTTCATGATTGCATAGGTTCATCAGGTATTGTTGAATAATGACCATACTCCCCCATCCCCCAAATTTAGAGGCTTACAACAATAAGCATTTAATTAGCTCAAGTCTTTAAGACTACGTGAGGGCTAGAAGATTCTGCTCATGGATCTTTCAATTGCTGGATCTGTGGCTCAATTTGATAATTTGGGATAGACACTTTCAAATGTCTAGAGCCTCAGTTGTGATGAATCAGTTAGCTCAGCTCTGCTCCCCATGGCCTTTCATCCCCAACAGTCTAGTTTGGGCTTATCCACATGGCAGCCACAGGGTTGAGAGACTGCAAATGTGGTGCAGTCCCCTTGTGCACTAAACTGATAACCGCCACATCACTTCTATCATATTCTAGTAGACAAAGCAAATCATAAGGCCAGTACAGATTCAAGAGATGAAAAAAGACTGCACCTCTTGATGAAATAAGTTGAAAAGTCATATTGAAAAGATTATGGATAACAGAAGTAAATAGTTGAAAATTTTGCAATCAATCTACCCCAATATGTTTTGTTTACAGATTTTTTTCTAATATTGAGCTGTCTCCTAGCTGCCTTTGAAGGAACACAGAAACATGATATATGCCCTTTTCCCCATGAATTTAGTACTTGATTCATGTCTTCATGGAATGGAATCTTCCACCGTTCCTCTCATAAACTCATCATCTTGGTTATCTTACTTTTGAAACTTTTCTGTTTGTCAAGATCCCTACTCAGATTTGACTTCCAGAACTAAAATCACAACTGCTGATATAATTTAACAGTAAATATTACATAAAAGTACTTAATTTAAATGATTTGGACATTCTCTTTCTCATAATTCAACCAAGAAAGCTAGCTTTTATGGGAAATCCATGTATTAATGGCTCAGTTCAGTTTCAAAAGTATTTATCAAGCACTTAACATAAGCAAAGCATGGCTCTTACACAAGATACATAAAATAGAAACAAAAACATCATTTCTGCCTTCAAAAAGCTTACATGTAATAGAAAAAGTAGTCCAACCGCACATCCAATATGACAATAATGGTTAAGGTAAAGAGACACATAGGGTTCTACAGAAGAACAGAAGAGCACAGTAGGGTATAAGGATGATTTGAAATTGTGAACAATAATTACTTCTTAGCTTAAGTTGCCAAAAATCACCAGAAAATGGAAAGCACAGATTTTGAAATCAGGTTAATCTGACGATACGGGCCATACTGTCAACTATTCATTAAAAAAAATAAATTTCCACAGAATTAATAGTTTTTGTTCGAAATGTGTAAAACGCATTTTTTAAATAATTTTTAATGTTTATTTATTTCTGAGAGAGAGACACACACACACACAGAATGCGAGTAGGGGAGGGGTAGAGAGAGAGGGAGACCCAGAATCTGAAGCAGGCTCCAGGCTCTGAGCTCTGAGCTATCAGCACAGAGCCTGTTGCAAGGCTCAAACTCACAAACCATGAGATCATGACCTGAGCCAAAGTTGGAAGCCCCAAGGTGTAAAATGTATTTTAAGGAGAAATACAAGATTTAATATTGAGTCTTTATTTTGTCTTTCATCATTCAAAAACCCTTCAACTTAAGTGAGTTTTCCAATTTGAATACAAATTCTGTTACCTTTTGTCTTAATAATCCCTTCCCATTTAACATGCACATTCTATGACAATTGTATTTTCATTTAATTTTGAAATTTTACTCTTCCAAGGGAAAAGTAACATAGAAGTCTTCTAGAAATTTCTTTCCACTTTGTCCCAGAGAAACTAACATAGTCTATTCTACTGTTTAACCCACTACATGTGGCCAAAATTTCTCCCTCTTCCTCAAAAGAATTCTCTTTGTCAAATGGTTCAAAAATTACCATGTGTATGGTATTCTCCTGCTCAGTTACATAACAACTTTGCCCAAAAAAAACCAAACTTGAGGTTAATTTGGCATGACATTTTCTTCAGAGTTGTTACTGGGTTCTTTCTACATTCTTTTGCCCCATACGACATTCTTTCCTAGGCCTCCTAAACCTTCTAACAGATGAGTATTCAGAGAACATATTAAGGGATTAATTTAAGCAGTTGCCCTTTTAGTAAATCAGAGTAATTTCTCTGATTAATAAACACATGCCAATATCCCAGTTTTCTGGATCTTGTCCCCATCTCCATGCATTTCTAACTAAAATTCTATGGTCTTTTATCAAACTTTATTCAGAGTCCTGAATAATTTATTTATTTGGCTGTAAATATATGCAAATTTATTATTAGCTCCTCAGCTAATCCGAAGGAAGAACTTTTTCAACATTTGTTTATTATTTCCTGCATATTTTTAAGACCCTTCTCCTTATTGGAGACAATGGAAGAAATACAATTTCAGTAATTGTCCTTCTCAGTGATATCTGCTATCATTTTCACTGTAGATCTGTTCCTGCCCACCCTGCCATCTTCTTGCTTTCTACAGAGATGAATATAAACATTTCATTGCTATGAACTCAAGTCTCAACTAGTTTTAAGATTTTTGTTTCCTAAAACGATCCTACCAGGTTTTTACCACCATTTAGTTTTCACTTGGTACTTACTACCCTATCTATTTTTCTAAATGTTTTTAGAAATTTCTCTTTCAAGGGGTACCTGGGTGGCTTAGTCAGTTAAGCATCCAACTTTGGCTCAGGTCATAATCTCACCTTCGTGGTTTCAAGCCCACGTCGGGCTCTGTGCTAATAGCTCAGAGCTTGAAGCCTGCTTCAGATTCTGTGTCTCCCTCTCTCTGCCCTTCCTCCACTCTCTCTCTCTCTTAAATAAACATTAAAAAGAAGTTTACAAAGGAAACTTCTCTTTCAATTTCTTTTTAAATTATTGGATCATCAAAGAATTTCCTGTACAGTCCTATTGTTTCATAGACATTCTTTATATCCCTGGCTATTCTCCTGACCAATCCCAGTCATCATTCCATTACACACAAACACAAAAATGGACACAGCCCTTCTCATTGATTTCAACATGATGGATTTCACAGAATAATCTATAATATTTGCCTATAATTTCATCATTACTTGCTCTCTCTTTTTAACACTAAGGCTGTTCCATTCAGGTCCTACACTCATGTTTAAATTTTACAAAAATAAATTCCTTTTATTAAAAGCTACTTGCTAACTTATGTCCCATTGATATGATTCTACCACATTGCAATGGTACACATGAAATTACATTTGCTTTCTTTTTTGGTAAATTTTTTGTTCACTGGTATTCAGATAGATGTCTGAGACACTAAATATTATTTATCAGTCTTCTTGTAACTTTCATTTAGAAACTGGAAAAATTTGTCTTCCTGTAAGTGTTTTTTACTGTGTCAAATATATTTTCATTATTCACAGCCAGGGCTGAATGACCAAATCGAGAGTGGAGCAATAAATTAGACTGGATTAGGTAAGAGCTGGAAGTCTAGGTAAACAGTTGAGGCATCAGCAGAATATGAAGGCAGGGATCAATGTTGGGAAAATATAATTAAAAACAAAATTTTTCTCCTAAACCAGAAAACCTCTCCATGAAGGTAGAAGAGAAAGACAACAATTTTGTTATGCAATAAGCATTAACCCAGAATGTGATGTGCATCACAGGCAATCTGCTAGGAGATTGCAAAGACAGGAAAAAAATCTCACCCTTCATATAGCTAAACAAGCTAAAAGAATTATATACATGTTCTCAAGATAAGAGGTATTCAAGTAGGAGGTTTTAACAGAATCCATTTATTACACAGAGTTTATCTTAAATTTACCTGGTAATTGGGGTGACTGTATCGGTTAATTAAAAGGAAAAATAGGGGCACCTGGGTGGTTCAGTTGGTTAGGTGTTCAACTTGGGCTTAGGTCATGATCTAACAGTTCGGGAGTTCAAGCCACACATTGGGCTCTGCGCTGACAGCTCTGAGTCAGGAGCCTACTTCAGATTCTGTCTGTCCCTCTGTCTCTGCCCTTTCCCTACTCATGCTCTGTCTCTCTGTCTCTCTCAAAAGTAAATAAACATTAAAAAAAACACCCAAAAGTTTAAAAGGAAAAATAAACTTATCCTGATGCTCATTACGACAAGAGGTAGTTTTGCAACTTAGAGCCAGGATTCTGTAAGGTAGGCTCTTATTTTCCCAGAAAAATTGGGAGAAAGTCCCCCCATTTCCCTTGATGTTTATATTTCAGAAATATGGCTCCCAAGTCCTTAAGAAAGATTTCTGGACCAGTTTGATTAGATTTTTAAAAATATTTACATATGGGAACCTGGGGTAAACATCCGACTCTTAATACCAGCTTAGGTCATGATCTGGAATGGAGCTCTGTGTCAGGTTCTGTGCTGACAGCACAGATCTGCATGGGATTATCTCTCTTCCTCTCTCTCTTCCTCCCCTGCTTGTGCATGTGTGCTCTCTCTCTCAAAATAAATAAACATTTTTTAAAAATTAAAAATATAAAAAGATTCACAAACATTTCAAAGACACAGAGAAAGAACTTACAATTACAAATTTTCTATGTAAATGCTCTTAGTAAAGATCATGAAAAAAAGCCTTTCCCTTGTTTTCAACAGGGATAATTAAGCCTCTTCTTTTTATTTTTATTTTTTTGTACAGTAGGCAATGATTTACATAGGAAAGTTGACTAGCAGAAGTAGAAACTGGAGTCTGGAAACCAGATAATGGTGTAAGAAAATAGGAACATTATCTAATTACTGAAATTGGGGTAAGATTTGATAAGGAAATCACAAGGTTTGATAAGGAAAAAAGAAATAATTCAGTTTGGAATTGGAAAAGGAGAGATGATCTTAGCTAAGTCAGTTTGGAAGTTTGAACTACTGGTTCAGAACTTGCTCAACTCCACCTAAAAGAAGGCTTGGTCCTAGAACTTATGTATGGCAAAGTGTGCCTTTACAAGTCACTAAGCAGATTGGGATCAATCCGAAGGGTTTGGGAGCAGGGAGTTAAACACATCTATGCTTCCAACACACCATTTTTTGTTTTAGCTAGAATTTTGTTTCTCTCCTGTCTTAAAATTTAACTTAAAGCCATCTTGACAAGCCCACCAAATCTTTTTTCAAAATCATTAATTTTCATTCCATAATAGCAGCTTTTCAATTTTACTTCATTAGTCATCATTTAGAAACTTCAATCATTTGCTTTAATTATATCTATATAGGTCACCCACTATTTCGTCCATCCTCTTTCAAACAGACTTAAAAGAAATAGGAAAACAGCACCTGTTCCCTCGAATTCCCTCGCTTCCTTCTTAAAAATTCACTAGTGTTTCATTCCCAATTGTTTTTGGACTTCGTAATTTCCCCCCACATGAATCAGCAAGAAACATGTGCTTTTGTAATAACTAGCAACTACCTCATCATTTGAATACATACATTCAATTCAAACAGTCTGCTTTTCACTTGGCATTGGCAGGCTGCCATATTCCCCTTGAGGGGAAAATTCACCAAACACATCCTGCCCAGATCTCATTCTTTACTTTGTCATTTCCTCTCAACTTCTAGGCCTTGTGCATTCACTTCTTATTGTTTCAGTTGAAATGACTGTTCCTTCAAATTCCCTAGAATCATTCTCCTCCTGGTATGGGATAAAGACATTAGAAAACTGCTCACCATGTCTGCGTAGCAAAATGGAGATAAAAATAATGGTTATTATCACATAATACTGTTATGAGGGTTGCATGAGAACATATTCACACAGTGCTGAATACGGATCCTAGAAAACAGTGAGAGCTCAGAGGTTAATTATTAAATATATTGAACGGTTATTTCTAGTGCTCATTCAGTTGTTAATTCTAACATATAATCAACTCTGAGAAAATATGTTATATATTCACACTGTGATATGTTTTCTATTGTATATATTTAAATAGTCGATTCTAGAAAATTGTCTCTTCTTCATACCCACTGACTTCTTCCTTGGGTGGAATGCTTCATCCTATCTTAACAAGTACAACATGGAGAAGTGTTATTGAAGCGTTTTCACATATATCTCCAAAAAAACGAACAAGCTTTCACATTTGGCAGTGATCCACATCAAGAACAAAAAATATATTACTTATCTGTTAAAAAAGGGAAAAAAAACCTGCTCTGAAACTCGTAAAAATGGTAAGGAAGATTTCACCAAAGACACTTCAATAGGGATATTGCAATAAGGGAGAGAGATGGAACTCAACTCTGAATACAGCCAAGACACCTGGAGATTTACAGCCAAGGATCAGAATGACAGGCTCAGTAGATGGCCAATTACTAAGAGAAGACATCAAAGGATCAAGAGTAGGAGGAATCTTACTAAACTTGCCTATCAGGATTCTTGCTGAAAACACCCCAAGGATTTAGCTCCAGGGTGGGCCTGTGAGATACTTGATCACATATCAAGGGTGATCAGATATTAAGAGTGGGAGCATTCTGGCTAAACTGACAGCAGGATCTTGCTAAAACTTGGCTGGGCAGGCCAAAGACAAAACAGAGCCACAGTTGAGACCTAGTTGAAAAGAGGCCTCAGAGAGGCCTGAATTAAGTTTGGTCAGGGAGTGAGTCTTTGGCACACCTTGTGTTCATTTATTAGCTCTTCAGATTAACTTTAAATCCTAAATCTACCTGAAAACCTGTGACAGAAAATACGTGTTTCAGTTATTACCCTAGAGTCCATAAAAGAAACTTTTAAAAAATTTTTTAATTTTTATTTATTGGTGAGAGAGAGAGAGAGAGAGAGAGAGAGAGAGAGACAGAGTGTGAGTGGGGGAAGGGCAGAGAGAGAGGGAGACACAGAATCTGAAACAGGCTTCAAGCTCTGAGCTGTCAGCACAGAACCCGACGCGGGGCTCGAACTCACAGACTGTGAGATCATGAACTGAGCAGAAGCCGGACGCTTAACCGACTGAGCCACCCAGGTGCCCCTAAAAGAAACTTTTTAAAAACCACTTAATTTACTTTTCTCTAGAGTTTAACATCATAAGTAGCCAATGGTGAGTTTTATTAATTATTGACACAACAACTGTCTTGCCTAGAAAACACACAGATGCATGCATACACACACACACGCACAGATAAAAAATGTGCTTTGGTCAAAGGGTATTTTAGAATATACTACATGACATGTCACTTCTTTGGAAATCCATATTGCTACACATATGAGTCTATGAGAGATCCTTTAATATTTTTTAAACGTTTATTTTATTTTTGAAAGAAAGGCGGGGGAAGATGGGGAGGGGCAGAGAGAGAGGGAAACACAGAATTCGAAGCAGGTTCCAGGCTCTGAGCTGTCAGCACAGAACCTGAGCTGCCACCATATCACACGAATAGGGACTTGAACTCACAAACCATGAGATCATGGCCTGAGATAAAATTGGGGCTCAACCTACTGACCTACCCATGTTCTCCTATGAGAGATCCTTTAAATAAAAATAAGAAAAAAGCAAGCTTCTAAATTTCACTTAATTCAGCATTTCTCATTTTCCCCCATAAAACTTTTTTTCTTTACATCTGTTGACATCTGTAAACTGATCTTTCTTTAGGACCAATTATGGAAAGACTGGCTTAAGCATGGCAAATATTGTGAGAGAGCTCGCATATAGGGTAGGGGGGCATATGCTGTATACTCTGTATGTGTTATATTAAGTATTATATCTCCAATACCTAGCAAAGTAACCTGCCATTAATAGTTCTTGAGCATCTATTTAACAGATTTTTGACAAAATTTTATAAAATTCAAACTGTATGGAACACATAGAATAAGAAATACAAATACAATATTCTTCCAAACTTCTGGTTGTGGCTGGGTTTATTCTCTGATGCTTCCAGTTATCAGGTATCTCTGAGAAGTGTTTAGCCTACTTAGCTCTGCAATTGTCCTAAATGATAACCAGATAATCACCCTTTATATAAATGATGGATAAAATTGACTCAAAGATTTCATAAAATACTATGTGACTTTTTAAAATAGCCAGAGATAGATGAAAATCATTCTAAACAAACTCAAAATAAAAATTCTTTAGAATTTAACATTTGATGAGTCAAATATCTTTAAAAACATTCATAAAATAGAACACAATATAAAACATTTACAATAACCTCAGAAATCCCTTTTTTTTTTTAAACTGAGAACTATATGAAGACAGGACAGTTAATTAAAGAAGCTAAACACTCAAAGGAAAACTGAAAAGATCTTAGGCTATCTAGCATTAGTTTATAAGATAGAACTAGGTTATCTTATAAAAGATAGGGCTAAACATTTTTAGAATAATAAATATAATAAGTATTTATTGAGTAGGCTGTTTCATAAATGCCAAATGATAAAGTTGAATACATTCTACAACTATGGTTTTACAGAAGACATGGAAACATAGTTGAAACATATATTCTCTATATCAACTATCAATGAAAATGGCCAATAAACACAGAGCATTTTTCAGTGAAGACAATCTTCCAGGATCTAAAGCTCTAGCTATAGAGAGCTATAGAGTGGTCTAAACTATAGTAAATACATAAAATTTACTGATAATCATATTTATATCTTAATCTTGAGGTTAATCACAGACGTCCTTGAACCAGACCAATTTTATCATTTACCAGTTTGGTCATGTATCATTTTATCATTTACTAGTGGTTTGGAAAAGATTATGTAACCTCTCTGCACTTCCATTTTCCATTTAATTAAATGCGGGTACTGATTATACTTAGAATAACATCTGAGGCATTATAAATACTATGTAACTATTGGGTAAAAAAATTAAAAAGCATAACTTGAAAGAGCTATCAGGAGTTAGCAACTTTTGCTAAATATTAAGTGTTTCAAAATAGCCCTTGACAACTTAAGATTGTAGTTAATTCATGATTTAGTTATTTGACAAGTAATTGAAGTGCTATGTTTTAATGCTGTTAATTGAAGAGGAAATCATGGACTGAACTGTAGAGAAAAACTTCTGTTGTGAAAGTTTGGAAGCCTGATTTATATTCTCATTATACAAAGGGTAAGCATATTTTAGATGCAGAAATACTCTGAATAGAATCAATATATTACTACAAAAGAAAATTGGCTTGATTATTAGAACAAACACTTAAGACCACAGAATTCTATTATATAGAACAAAAAGAATATGATTTTTCACTGAATAAAAAACTAGGACATATATTAAAATCAGCAGCTTCAATTATAAAAGAATCTTGGTCAGACACTTGGCGAACACCTCGTTTTTAATAGTCACAACTGTTTGTCAAGCATTAGTTACATGTAAAATATATCCTAAATATTATCATGAGCTGACCATTTTAACGGGGTTCATAAGTAATATACTCAAATAAATGGAGAAAAAATGCTATTTGGGGACCATGGGTGGCTTAGTCCGTTGAGCGGCGGACTCAATTTCAGCTCAAGTCATGATCTCAGGGTCGTGGGATTGAGTCCTGCTCAGTGGATCCCCATGCTCAGTATGGAGCCTGCTTAAGATTCTCTGTCTCTCCCTTTTGCCCCTCTCCCTGACTCATGCACTCTCTCTAAAATTAAAAAAAAAATTAGGGGCACCTGGGTGGCTCAGTAAGTTAAGCATCTGACTTCACCTCAGGTCATGATCTCCCAGTTCTTGAGTTCGCCCCGCTAGGGCTCTGTGCTGACAGGTCAGAGCCTCATGCCTGCTTCAGATTCTCTGTTTCCCTCTCTCTCTGTCTCTCCACCATTCACACTGTGTGTGTCTCTCTCTCTCTTTCAAATATAAATAAACATTAAAACAATAATAATTTAAAAAGGTGATTTCTTGTACAGATTTAGTTGTTTTGTAGGTCAATATTCCTTCTTTGAGATAATTTAATCAAATTATCTACATAGATGATATTTCTTTAGTGGGCACAATTGTAATTCCTTAAATTCATATTAGAAGAAAACATACTCACATCTTCATTTCTTTTCTAATCAGTATAGATTTTGGTTTTTGACTTAACATCATTATGCATAATTAGCATATATACTTCAATATCACTTCTGTATTTTTCAATAACATATACAGTAATTGAGGATAGACCCTCAAATATTTTTCTCATTCTGGAATACCACCTCTCTTTCTAGAACTTTCTTTACTACCAGTCTGCACTGAGAATCCCACCAGCCTTGTTCAGCCCTTTTTCCCAAGGCTATTACCTAAATACTTCCTCTTGCCCAATAAAATACCTATATTCCTCCCCAAACTACAATCTCTTTACCTTTCAAGATGACAACTAGTTATTTTCACAAAGGAGTATATGAAAACACATTAAATAAAAAAATTTAGTGACTTTACTACTAACATAATATATGCATTTTTCCAAGGGCCTTTTGGTGATAATGACCGTATTGTGTTGATAAAATCAAAAGAATGATTCCAGTAGAGGGGATTTCATGCCATGTGAGCAATTGCAACACCTAAAGAGGATCCAGAGGAAAGTGTGTGGAATGAATCAAGACAACCTTGGATTTTCAGCAGCAAACAGTTATTAGTCACTACAATTTCACTCCAAGTAGAAACATTTTCTGTTTTATTTCAAATACATTTTGGGCAAAATAATACAATTGCCATTTACAAAATCTAGAATGTGCATCAGTTTACTGTAGTAACACAATATGAATATTAATATTACCTAGCAATAACCAAAATATCCACAAATGTTTAGGTATCACTGTATTCTTCATTATATCTTTTCTTCTATTGGTTCTTTAAAATGGTAGTGACTCTGGAAAAATTACAGATCTCGGTAAACAACAGGTCAGTTTAGCAAGATCATTCATTATTAGCTTAAATTCATTCTTGGGGACTTTCATTCCTGTATAAAGCTTAAATAACCAGCAAAGTCACCTCTGTAACAACTAAAGCAGAATTTTTAATTAATTTCTATTCAATTAAAGGATAATTCATCCAGTTCCATTCCTTAAAAAAAATATAATCTATATACAAACTGCCAATAGCAAGAATTATAGCCACTTTAAGCCAATGTAGGGTGTATACATACACTTGTATACTTACACCTTAAGGGAGAGTGCTGGTTTAACCACTAGAAAAGTGGCAAATGGAAGTTCTATGTTGGTGCTCTGCATGTTCTAATCCTCTGAACAAATACAACCCCAGTCAGTCAGTGCCTAATGCTTCCACACATGTCAGTGTTAAGTATCATGTATACAATACAGATTCTCTACTGTCTAGGGGTTTGAAAAAACAGTTTATTGAAATATGATTTATCTATCATAAAATTCACTGGATTCATGTGAACAACAAAATGACAGTGAATTTGCAGAACTGCGCATCCATCGTTACAATCCAACTTTAGAATATTTCCATCATTCTGAAGATCTCCTCACCTCAACCATGTGTCAGAATTTCATATGCATTATATTCACCACTACTCTGAAAGGTGGATTTTATTCAGGCATCTATTAAAGCTTATGATGATTAAATAAATTGCCATAGTCACATAACAGACCAAGTGACAAGCAGAACCAGAATTTAAATCCAGGTCTGTCTGATGCCAAAATCCAAGATTAGCCCATGACAATGCCATCACACCTGTTTCTCCTTACAATTCCTACTGCCTGGTACCACCACTCCTCTCAGGTTCTCCAGCTTTGCACGGTAATAAGTACATAAAGAATGTTTACTAAGAACTTATTGCTTAAAAATTAAAGTACTCAGAATTTTAAATACTGTACTAATTCAAAAATTTGGGAAATTTGTCTTTGAATGATCAACATTGATAAATTAACTAATTAATTAGTTAACTTGCTCTCCCACGTGTGATTCAGATTAAGGGTCTCTCTAAGCCAGAAAGCATCTGACCCGACAGTTTTTCTGGTGCTTTTGGAACCAAAGTTTTCATGTTTACAGAAAACCCAAGTTGTAGAAAATTCCTTAGTTGGGGTGCCTGGGTGCCTCAGTTGGTTAAGGATCCAACTCTTGATCTCAGCTCAGATCATGATTTCAGGGTTTGTGAGATAAGCCCCACCGTTGGGTTTTGTGTTTGGCATTGAGCCTGCTTGGTATTCTCTTTCTCCCTCTCTTTCTCTCTGCTACTCATGCTCTCTTTCAAAATAAATAAATAAACTTAATAAAAATTCCTTAGTTAGTAAAATTCAGGGGAACTTGGGTGGCTCAGTCAGTTAAGCATCCAACTCTTGATCTTAGCTCAGGTCATGATCTCATGATATGTGAGTCCCATGTCAGACTCAGCGCTGAGCCTGCTTGGGATTCTCTCTCTGCCTCTCCTCTGCTGGTGCACTCTCTCTCTCTCTTTCAGAACGAATAAACATAAAAAAAAAGATAACATAAAATTCAATGGCTGAAGAGAACACCAATTTATGAAACCACAGGAACTCTATTAGGGGTTGATAATTATTCAACAAATTTAAAATCTAAACATTTCGATCTCCTTAACAAGAACAATGGAAAACTGAAGAACAATCTGTTTATGATAATAACTTATGCAAATGCTAGTGGGTCTGTGATCTGTAGAAGGTTCTCAGTAACTCATAACTTTTATCCAAGTTTAAGAAAAATCTGTGTAACAATTACAGAAGGTATGCCCATCTGAAAATGTTTTACCATTTTGTTTAATGACCATAAAATAAATATGAAGGAAGTCTTGATATTCATCTGTCTTATGATATGTAAAAATCAATCTGAGTCCATTAACTTTATATTTAAAAGAAGAAAGCAAAAATCCCGATACAGAGGTCTAGATAAAATAAGTAGCTTCATTTATTCCATCAAATGTTTGTTGACTTGATCCTTTGAACTTCTTTAAAATTGATGATATATAAACTCAGCAAAACCTTCCCAGGATCTAGAGATCAGTCCCAATAAAAAGAGTTTCTTTGAGTGGAACATAGCATAAAACATAAACATTTTATAATAAAATCAACAGTGGAAAAAAATCCCCTGTCTACACTGTTCTATTCTAATGCTTAGCCCTACATAATGACAAGTATACTTTCTGCTTCTATAGATTTTCTTATTCTGGACTTATCAAATGAATAGATTCATACAATATGAGATCTTTTGTATTTAGTTTCTTTAATTTCACATGATATTTTTGTGGTTCATCTATATTTCATCATGCATCAACACTCCATTATTTTTTATTGCTAAGTAGTATTCTTCTACCATTAAGCTTTTAATTTGTAAAATGTGAGCATAAAAAAATAAAATGTAAGATTATGTAATTATCTTTTAAAGTGACCTCAGTTTAAGAAGATGTGTTATATTATATATGTAATGGAATATTACTTAGCAATCAAAAAGAATGAAATCTTGCCATTTGCAATGGCATGGATGGAGCTAGAGTATATTACGCGAAGCAAAATAAGTCAGTCAGAAAAAGACAAATACCATATGACTTCACTCATATGTGGAATTTAAGAAACAAAACATATGAACATAGGAAAAGGGAAAACCAAAACAGAGAGAGGGACAAACCACAAGAGACTCTTAACTATAGACAATAAACTGAGGGTTAATGAAGGGAGGTGGGTGGGAGATGGGCTAAATGGATGATGGGTATTAAGGAGGTTATTTGCGAATATCTTTTCACATTCCGTAGGTTGCCTTTCAGCTTTGCTGATTGTTTCCCATACTGTACAGAAATTTTTCACCTTGATCAGGTCCCAATAGTTCATTTTTGCATTTGTTTCCCTTGCCTCTGGAGGTGTGTTGAGTAAGAAGTTGTTGCGGTCAAGGTCAAAGACATTTTGTATGCTTTCTCCTCCTGTCTCACATTTAGGTCTTTCATCCATTTTGAGTTTATTTTTGTGTATGGTGTGAGAAAATTGTCTAGTTTCATTCTTCTGCATGTTGCTGTCCAATTTTCCCAACACCATTTGCTAAAAGACTGTCTTTTTTTCCATTGGATATTCCCTCCTGTTTTGTCTGTGGGTCCATTTCCGGGTTCTTTATTCTATTCCACTGATCTATGTGTTCTATTCTAATTGATTTGCTTTTGGGCTAGTACCATACCATCTTGATGATTACCACTTGGTAATAAATCTTGAAATCTGAAATTCTGTTCAGAGTTAGTTTTCTTTTTCAGGATTGGTTTCACTACTCGGGGTCTTTTCTAGTTAGACACAAATTTTAGGATTATTTTTCTGGCTCTGTGAAGAATGCTGTTTTATTTTGATAGCGATTGCATTGAGTATGTAGATTGCTTTGGGTAATATCAACATTTTAATAGTATTATTAAGTAATACTATTATTTAATATAGTAAAAAATATAAATAGTATTATTTAATACTATTATTAAATAGTAGTTATTTCAATCTATGACCATGGAACACTTGTCCATTTTTTTGTGTCTTCTTCAATTTCTTTCAAAAGCTTTCTATAGTTTTCAGTGTATAGATTTTTCATCTCTTTGGTTAGGTTTATTCTTAGGTATTTTATGGTTTTTGGTGCAATTGTAAATGGGACCAATTCCTTGATTTCTCTTTCTGCTGCTTCATTATTGGTGTATAGAAATGCAACCGATTTATGTGCATTGATTTTATATCCTGTGACTTTGCTGAATTCATGGATCGGTTCTAGCAGTTTTTTGGTGGAATCTTCTGGGTTTTCAACATTGAGTATCACGTTGTCTGTGAAGAGTGAAAGTTTAACTTCTTCCTTGCCAATTTGGATGCCTTTTATTTCTTTGTGTTGCCTGATTGCTGAGGCTAGGACTTCCAACACTATGTTGAATAAGAGTGGTGAGAGTGGACATACTTGTCGTGGTCCTGACCTTAGAGGGAAAGCTCTCAGTTTTTCTGCATTGAGGATGATATTAGTGGTGGGTCTTTTATATACGGGTTTTATGATCTTTAATCTCAAAATATCCATGGTCTTTCCAAATTTTTTCTTGTGGTTGATTTATTTCATAGCATTGTGGTCTGAAAATATGCACGGTATTATCTTGATCTTTTTTTATTTGTTGTGGCTGATTTTGTCCCAGTATATGATCTATTCTGGAAAATGTTCCATGTGCCCTCAAGACGAATGTGTATTCTTGCTGCTTTAGGATGAAATGTTCTGAATATATCTGTTAAGTCCATCTGGTCCAGTGTCATTCAAAGACAGTTAGTTAACACTTCTATCACCTCCCATAATAAGCATGTGTGTGTGTGTGTGTGTGTGTGTGTGTGTGTGGTGAGAACATTTGAGATCTACTCTCTTAACAGTTTGACTCATCTCTTTTCTAAGTCTACCCCTCAAAAAAAACTCCACTGGTTTCTTGCAGTTCTCACTACCACAAGTACAGTTTAAGTAATGTAAGTGCTGTATCTCTTTGGAGGGACATCCATTTTACCTTATATAAGTGTTATTTATTCACACTTTTCCCTGCCACCCTTACTAGATTATTATTTTTGTCATAATTTCTAGCACAGAACTTTAAAGTGTATTTAGTAGGTAAATAGATAATAACTAATGCTCATGCATATTTATTGGCTTTTGCATAGTAGCACTTTTTTTAAACTCTATACAGTTGGGACAATTATAAAGCACAAAGTTATAACATAGCATTCTAAATATCACAGAATCTAATATAAAAATATGTCAGCAGGAAAAGGAACCTTGAGTAGGGACAGTAATAAGCAGCTTCTGCTTTCTTTCTTCCCATCAGAAGAAAATAAAATACTCCTCACTAGGGCAACACAATAGACGGTAGGAGGAACAGTAAAAATAATGTTACTACTGCTTCTCTAAAACTTTCATATTAATGTTTTTTTCAATTTATTTCAGAGAGAGAGAGCATGAATAGGGCAGGGGCAGAAAGAGAGGGAGACACAGAATCTGAAGCAGGGTCCAGACACTGAGCTGTCAGCACAGAGCCTGATGTGGGGTTCTAACTCACGAACCCCAAGATCATGACCTGAGCCAAAGTCAGACAATTAAGTGATTGAGCCACCCAGGTTCTCCCACTACTGTTTCTCTAGATATGAACTTATGCACCATGAGCATACTGGAGTTCTCTGAGTCCAATACCATGGCCAATCTGTTTCATAATACAAACCAAAGAAGAATGACAACCTAAGAATAACAAAAACTAAGCAAAAAACAAAAACAAAATTTATCCACACAATTATTATTTCTACTTCTTAGCCTCCTCTTTAACTCAAGGTTCATAACGGTACAGCAGATAAAATTATTTTTATGTGTAAACTCGAAATTTTTACTGATCTATACATTATCCCAGTCATGACTTTATAATACTATCAATTGCATCATGTGTTTCTTTCAGTTTATGTGTTGTTAGGTAGGGCTTAAAGGTTGACTAGCATATTTAATTTCAGTGCTCCTGGAAGATACAATGGAATATTGAGAAACTATTCCATAAGATAGGGTATGTGCTGAAGTAGGAACGGTCTTCCTACATCTAAAAAGTAACTGACAAAACAGCTCTGCTCGTGAGAGGGCATAATACTGCCAGAATGACTGTATCCATCAAGAGGAAAATAAGGAAAAGATTTTTTAAAATTTTGTGTAAATTGTCTGGTTGAATTTTTCCCTATAGCTACAATAATTCTAGATATCAGAAGCACATTGGAGACAGATTTCTCTGCCATTGTATTTTGTTTTTAATATTCCTTAACCAGTCTTGTTCCTCAAACCAGAGAACAATGATATCTTGGATTCTATTACAATTTTGCCACAAGATTAGTTACCATAGATACATTTCACTTATGGCATTATGGCAGAATTTTGGGGCATCATGACAAAAAAAAAATCTACTGAACACATGTTTAATCCAACTTTTGAGAATAAGTAGAAAATTGCCCTACCTCTCTATTTGGGGATAGGAGATGTACGGATATAAAGCAGTACAGAAGAAAATACCATAGAGAAAGTAGGAAATGAGAACTTTAGGAGGGCAAAAGAAGTAAAGAATAATTAGCTGCAACTGCTTTAGAAAGGAGATGGGATCTGAAAGATTGTCAGAATTTATAATATCAAAAATAGTAGTGGGTAAAGGCACCCAGGTAAAGGGAACTAAGTAAGGTGAGGCACAGAAAGAAATACATACCGCATGCACAGAGACCAATAACTGGGATAAGGTAGAGACACAGTTAGAGAGATAAAGTCAGGTTAGAGATAGTCAACAGCAAGAGGAAAGAGAGAAAAAGTTAATGAAAAATGAAAAATGGCTAAAGCTGGAAAGAAATAGAATAAAAAAGAAAAAAGAAGGGTACTAAATAACATAAACACACACAACTTAAGTAAGGGGAAAGAGGTAGTTTGATCTTTTTCACTGTTGAAACAAAGGTCATGAGTGGGAATACAGAGAGAAAATCACAATACACATGTCAATATACAATTCCAGTTTTGTTTCTATATAACCTTTTCACCTAACCTGAAATTATTCTGGAAAGGCTCATGAGAGATCTAAAGATGAATAAAAAGGTCTCTTGCTGAATTTTTATGTTTTAGAGGCTTCTATCATGGTAGTTTTGCCTTAAAGTTGTCATTCAGAATAACTATTACTTTTTCTATATGACTAGGAAAGAAGCTTCTTAAATGTTTAATATATCATTTTATCCAATAGGAAAATGTAGAATTTGCTGCTTTGGACATTATCAAAGCTGGAGTGACTTTTTTTTTAACCTCCCTTTTCCCGAATGGATTATCTTTTGTTCAGCATGTACATGACTTAAATTATCTGATTCTGCATTCATCTGACTACTTGGTGATAGATAGTTCTCAGAATGCCTGACAGTATTTCTTGTAAGCATCAGACATGATAGAGAGAAGGGTACTGATGGAGCAAAAGACTTTGAAATGTCATTTTGGATCAGTGCACAGCATGATTCAAGGTTGCATTGAAAGAGGAGTCAGAGGAGCTATTAAAAAATGTGTATGTCGATATCTTGAAGTGCATGTGAATCTAAACTGGCCGCTCCTTTCTTTAAGTTAATTGATGTGTTTATCTCAGTTTTTCCCATGAGAGATTTTATGCTATCTGAAAACTAGGATTAATTAGGACTAATAATTTAATTTAATTATTTGGGGCAAAAGTCAACATGTAGATTGAGTATCTTATTTTGATGATTGATAGACATTTCCTACACATTACAAGGGCCAGGCAAATCAGATATCTGTCTAAAGTTACATGCACATACATACAACCACAAAGACAGCTAGCTCTAAATAAGGAACTCAATTTGACATGTCAGACAGAATATGTAATCACAAAAATTCACGGTTCATATATTGATAAGATCTTGTATGATTTCAAATTTGTGAAATTACTTAGGATTCATACATACATATTAAAATCTGTCCTGTGTTGACAGTAGTGACCGAAATCCTTTTATTAGTAGTGCATTTATCCATTTATCTTTGCAATTCCTGTAGTTTATCTTTTTTCCTTTAATTTTTAAACGTTTATTTCTGAGAGAGAGCGCAAGAGGGGGAGAGGCAAAGAGAGAGGGAGACACAGAATCTGAAGAGGCTCCAGGCTCTGAGCTGTCAGCACAGAGCCTGACGTGGAGCGCGAACTCATGAACCACCAGATCATGAGCCACCTGAAGTCAGTCGCTTAACCAACTGAGCCAACTAGGCACCCCTGTAGTTCCTCTTTTTTAAAGGGAATTGATGTGTCTATTGGTACATAGATGTTCATGACTATTACATCTCATTGTAAATGATATCTTTTAGCATTAGAAGGTGACCTTTATGTGATCTTTAATACTTTTTAGTTTGGATTTTACTTTGATACAAGGATTCCAACAATTTTATTATGATTAATAAACCCAAATATTGCCTTTGTCCATCTTTATGTTTAGCCTTCCAGTATCACTATTTTAGGTGGATTCTGAATACAATATATGATAGAGACTTTTAACCCTGTCATATCATTTTGTTATAATTATGATGTGTGTTATAATTGATATTTCTTCTTGATATATTGTCTTTCATTTTTAGCTCTTTTCATAATTAAAAAAAGTTTATATTTTTGTTCCTGTTTCCTCTTCTTTTATGCCCAGAGCCCTCTATTTTGTTATTTATGCTTTAACTCTCTGCTGTGTCTATTTAGGTTTCATATGAGCTTATTCTTTTCTCTTTTCCTTTCCTTCCTCTCCCCATTTTTTTTTAGTTTTGTTATTTCTACTACATTATAACATCTTTTCACTGCTCCTCATGTTCTTGTTTCCCTGCTCACTGTCATTATGATCCTTCTGCTGCAGTTTGCCTCAATTCCCTTGCCTCTCTCTTCCTGCTGCACTGCAATCATCTGGTTTACCAGGCTCCTATCGCTCCCGTAGCAAATCGCTACAAGCTTAGTGTCTGACAACAACACGGATTTATTCTCTGGCAGTTCTGGAGGTTAGAAGTCTACAACTGGCCTCATGAGTCTGAAATCAAGATGTCAGCAGAGCTGATTCCTGCTGGAGGTTCCAGGGGAAAATCCATTCCTTGACTGTTCCAGCCTCTGGAGACTGTTTAGTGCCCCTTGGCCTCTGGCTGCATCATTCTAACCTCTGCTTGAATCTTCACATTGGCCTTCTCCCTGCTCGGATCTCCTGACCTCTCTTATAAGGAGTCCTGTGATTACGTCAGGCATATCTAGGTAATCCAAAATAACTCCCCATCTCATTTATGTAAAATCCTTTTTTTTTCTTAGTTTAATCATGTGTGCAAAATCCTTTTGCGAGATAAAGTAGCATTCATAGGTTCCAGGGATTAGGACGTGGACATCTTTAGAGGTAGGGGTGTTATTCAGCCTACCACACTTGTAAAATTTGTACCTCCAACCTTAGAGATAACCAGTTCTGTATCTATTCTGTGTTTCCACCAACGTAATTGAATATGGCTGTGAGTTAACAAGCAACCATGCTGTTAAGTCTCACATTCAATATAAGCTTACAAAACTCAAGTGGGCCCTAGGGATTAACCAGAATCCTAATAATTTCTCTATTTAACTCACTTCTCCACTCTAAAAGGTGACAACTTGAATAATAATCTTTTAAAGCTTCTAACTAATCCTTTCTATTCCTTACCCTCAACAATGCCCTAGCACTTATTTCATTGGAGAAAAAATAACCGATCAGAAGAAAACATCCACATTCTCCCACAGCCAGACCTACTTTAGTGTGTTCCCATATGACTCTGCATTATCTTCCAGTACAATGGATAGACAGCTTGTATTCCATTAAGATCTTCCTATTTGTTCACTCATCTCATCTATCTGAAAATTATTTCTTGAACATAGCTCTCCCTTCCTCTATTTCATCAGATCATTCCCCTCTGGATCATTCCCATAAGCTTGCAAACATGCTATCATAACTTTCAATTTAAGAAAACGCTGCCTGTGACTCCATAGCCACGTTAACTTCCATCACATTACTTAACATTCTCAAAAGAGTTAAATATACTTAATGTCACCATTCTCTCTTCTCTATTATTCTTACTCTGTCCCAATTAAAGTTCCATTCCCATAAATCCAACAAACATGATTACATCTAGATTATTCATGACCTATAGATTACTAAATCCAATGGTCAGTTCTTAGTCCTCATCTTACTTTAACTCCTAGCAATATTTATATATGTGGCTCTTCCTCCTTCTTGAAATACATGTATAATTAGCTTGGGTGACAAAAAAAAATTTGATCGAATTTGCTCTTTGCTTTTCTAATGATTTCTAAGTCTTCTTTGGTAGATGCCTCATCCTTTTAAACTTAACGTTGGAATGCTCCAAGACTTGTCTTTATATTTTTTGTCTTCTTACTAGATTTTCTTTCTTGCTAAGCTCACCCATTCTTGTGATTGTAAGTATATGTTGATGATTCCCAAAATGGATTCTCTAATCCAAAATTTTCTCCTGAACTCCACTTGCATATTGCATTGCCGACTTAATCTGCTCTTGGAAGTCTAGATGCACCTCAGATTTATTATATCTAAACTTGATCTTTTATTTCCCATGCTTTCTTTACCCCTTAGCAAAACCTTCTCATCATTAGAAATTCATTATCATTAAATGGTAACACTATTCAGTGAGTTGAAACAGCCAAAGTCTCATGAGATACTTTGCTTTTCTCTTTTCTTTATAGTCCACATCCAATTCTGTTCTTCCCACCTCCAAATATTTTATGAATCAGAACACTTCTCAACAGTGCCAGTGCTAATACATGATCGAGTCATTCTATCTCTTAGACTATTGCTTGTCCTCTTTAATTCATTATCATGCAGTAACTAAAAATATTAAGATTATTTCAAAACTCTCTGAAACTCTATTTTGTCTTCCTTTGCAATTAAAATTAAATTCAAATTATTACCAGGCAATGAATGGCCAGATCCGTGCCTACCTGTCTAACATCATCTCTGTCATCTCTTCCTTTCTCATTTTCTTCTAGTCACATGAATATCTTGGCATACAATAAATTCGTTAACGGCAAACATAAAAACTATAGTCTCTGATAGTTGCTTGTGAATTTTATATTAATGTGCTAATTCAACCTTATTAATTACATTGTACAAACTTTATATCTTCATTTATTTTTATCTGCCTTAAGTTTAAGAAATAAAGAAGTATATTAAAGTCTTCCATAATTTTTATTTCTGTGCATTCATTTACATTTTGCTAATTTTTCTCTTCAATCTTTTCTCAATGCATTCATTTTATGGTCTTTGTGCCTTATGTTTCTTTACTTTTCTTCTTTATTTTTTTTTCTTTTACTCTGTAGGCCAAATTTGTTACTCTGCCCTATAATATGGGAGTTTCCCAATCACATGGGGAAGCACCAAATATGGGGTGACTCCATCTGGTGGAGGCCTGAGGCACGAGTGGTAAAAATCACCCAAGGCAGAACAAAGGAGATATAAGTTTATTGAATACATCACAAGGGAGCAGTGGACAGGATAGCAAGGGAGAGACTGCCACAAGGCCTGGGTGGGCGTGGAGTAAAGTAGGGGAAGAGGGGGGAGGAGGTATGAGAATGTATGGAATTTTCCTTTTTTTTTTTTTTTGGTACTTGTGTCTGCGTGTAAGTATCCATTGGTCAGCTAGGGTTTATGGATATTTTGAGGTGAGTGGCCTAATGGACCTGTTTGTATTTAGCCAAGGGGCTATAGTGGGCCCTTCCACCTTATTTGGGTTTCCATTATTCAAGCTTGTTGCCTAAAAGAGGTCTCTACATTTAAGGCCATGAACTATCAGATTCTCACTTACTGTAGCTTCATCTTCCTCCCTGCCAATTTTTAGATTATTTCTCCATTTTTATTGCTTATATAAATTGTTGTAGAATGAAGACGTCCTGTTTCTAATTTAGTAGATTCTTCAAAATACTATTTAGCCAATTTTTTTCATAATACCACATATATTTTTTTCAAAATAGTAAAACACTAAAAACTTCATCTTTTGAGTTTCCTCCATGTGGTGAAAGATTTAGAAAAAACTCCAACAACAAACTTCCTTTTCTTCCACTTTACGATCAAGCTCTCATTCAGCTTTAATACATCTTCAAGTAATTTTTTAAAGAGCTAGTATATTTTATGTGTTCTTGCTTGTCTGAAAACATCTGTTGTATTCTCACGAAAGACAAGATTTTGAGCAAAATAATTAGGACAAAATTATGTATGTGTTCTATTATATTCTAGTCATTAGCTTTAAAGAGAGGATCTGTGAGACCAATCTAACTTCTTTCCTCAATAATGTTTTTTTTCTACTCTAAAACCAACAGATTTTATTCTCTACCCTTATAATCCAAATATTTGTCAGACGTTTCTAATTTGTGGCTCTCTTTTTATTGATTTTTGCCTACAGCAAGGTAAGCTTTTCAATCTGAACAGTCAGATCTTTTTTAGCTTATGACTCTTTTCTCCAATATTGGGTATTATCATTTCCTCTGTTCAATTTTCTTCTCAAGTACACTGTAATTTTTAAAAATGAATCAAGAAGCTTTTCCCTCCATATTGATCATTGTATTTTCTCTTCGACCTTTTCTACTTCATCTAAGAGTATCTCTCAAGTTTGATTTTGCAACTCTGATGTTTCATAGTGAGAGTTTTCTTAGGGTCATCATTGTGGATTTTCTCTTTGCTGCTACATTTTTACTTTTTAATTATTTCTTGCGTCATCCACTTCTTAATCTGATCTCATGATATTTTTATTTCCGAATTTTCTCTTATGACTTTTTCCTATTTCATAGCTAGAATGGCTTGTATACAATGGATAATAACAGTATATTTTCTGAGATTTTCTTCATGATTCTTGAACAACAAAAAAATTGAAACTATGTCTTCCTTATTAATAAACATGATTTTCCCTTTTTTCTGGTAGGGCAGTATTGTATTTTAGCTGTAAATCCACAGACACACACACACACACACACACACACACACACACATATGTATACATACATATATATATTCTTCCTCTACCCCTCCTCCTTTTCTTTCTCTCCTTCCCCTCTTAACTCCTTCTCAAGGGAATTGGATCTATTTATAGTCAATTTTAAGCACAAGCAGGGTTTATAGTTAGGCTTTATCCTATTTAGCTGCCCGTTGGGTGCTGACCAGATTTCAGTCCAATACTTGCCTTTTGATATTCAGATGGCTCTCTTCTGCTGAATTTATAAATCATTATTCTAATCCCACTTTGATATTTTGTGCTGGGTACATGAAAACATAAAATGTCTAGAATGCCCTACTCCTGTGGCTCAGTATGGTCCACTCTAGGGACTTGCTTAGGAGAATTTAACCTCTCATAAAGAAGCCCAATCCTGATAGTCCTAAGGCTCTATTGTATTCTGGATGTTATAGAATCTGAAGGGCTACTTTAACGTTTATTTATTTTTGAGAGACATAGAGACAGAGTATGAGCAAGGGAAGGGCAGAGAGAGAGGGAGACACAGAATCTGAAGCAGGCTCCAGGCTCTGAGTTGTCAGCACAGAGCCCGATGCGGCACTCGAACTCACAGACCGTGAGATCATGACCCGAGCCGAAGTCGGCCGCTCAACCAAATGAGCCACCCAGGCGCCCCTAAAGGGCTATTTTAAAAAAGCGTTGAAAGGGGAAACTTGTGAAAGAAAACAGTACTCAGGCCCAATAAAAATGTGGAAACAGCACAGTAAAATTGCCCAAATTTATATTTGGTACAGCTTGAGGTAGACAGTCATCTCAGGTATCTCCATTGAAATAGGGCACTTTTAAAAAATTAAACCTTGGTTCCTGTATGAATTTTCTTCATTGAGTAGCTTCGTAGTTTTGTCTATTCATTCCCCTCAGTCTCAACTGGATTTATGAAACATTTGTGCTATTCCAGGTTCAACTACACACGGTTTTCACTATGTTCTACCAAATCCATTAGGGAGTAGTCATTATATTGTCAATGTATAAGCATGTGGGGATCACATGAAAACCATGCCTACCCGTAATTTCAGAAACCATAACTGAGCATATTAATATAGGCAACAAAATACTATGCTAGCCACCATTTATTCATTTATTCATTATTACGATGTCATTCATTTCTCAGTAGAAGGTCAGTCATTCATTTCTCAATAGTTATTGAGAAACTATTTTACACCAGACATTTTTTGTGCTAGTGATATAATGGTGATAAAAAATACAATTCTTTAGTGAGTGTATAGTACAGTTTGGACAGTCATTAACCAAGCAATCATAGTAACAAATATTTAAATTAGACAGCAAAAGAGCTACTTCAAATAAATGTTCCATAAAGCACCAGGATAGGGGATGTGGTGACAGGGAGGGTCAGAAAATATATTCCTAAGGAAATCTCCATTTGATCTGAAATTTGAAGAAAGAGTGTAGATTACCTAGATGAATAATATAGAGGAGAAATACAGAGAGAACTGAATGTGAAAAGGTCGTATCAGTGCAAAGCACTGTTCTAAGTGCTTCCTTGCACAGCTTTTTTAAAGCTCATTTTCAGTGTGGTAAAGTCCTCTTTTCCTATTCCATTACAGGTATTTAGGGAGAAATTTGGGGTGACTATATTATGGGTTGCCAAATGAACACATATTTTCGGGTCAGGTTTCTAATTTTAATATAATTCTACATAATATAGCAATTCTTAAACACAGTTGAATGTCAGTATCAGATAAACACTGCATCTGCATTTGTGATCCTGAGTAGTATTTTGCCTTTCAGAGCAAGCACATATAGGTTTAATAGTTTTCACATCATAAGGCAATTGTAGTTCTCCTGTTAATTTTCTCTGGATAGTAGAAAAGAAATTGATGTTAGGGAAAACTTACTTGCAAAAGTAACCTAGTTTTAAGAAAATCTTTTCCCCAGGATTTTAGCCTAAAACTAATATAGACAAGCCCAAGTAAAAGAGATGTTTAATTCAACCAAACCTAGGTAAATTTACATTCCAGTCCTACAGAGCCAATCAACTTGAAGTTATATAAACAGATCCCCAGAGAAACCGGGTGACACCTTTCACACTTTAGTTTCACAAGTAATATAGGATTTCAGTGATTAAAGTTCACATGCCACACTCAGATTAGCCTTTGCAAACACATGCATATAGGGAAGCCAGGATTGATAATACCCAAACAAACTTAAATGAATTTTAATTGAATAAATTTTTATGTTTTGAGGAGAGAATTAGTGAATTTAAAGTGAGGTCCCGACAGAGACACTAAGATTTAATGATGCAGAACCCAAAAAATAATTACTCTCAGCTACAGTGTAATAATGGCTGTTCATCTACACAAATACCTTTTAAAAAAGAGATCAAAATTGCACAAAATAATATCTCATGTGTTTATTACAAGCTGCTCTTGGACACAGCTTCCCTTATTTTCTAAGGCTTTAGGTGTGTGTATGTGTATGCATGTGCGTGTGTGTGTGTGTGTGTGTGTAGTGTTGGGGCGTGAGGAGTCGGCTATCATGACAGTGGCTGTGACAACAAACTTTGGGGACAGGGTTGTTTCCAATACTCAACTGTGACCTTCGAAATGTGTCTTGATGGTCAAATCTAACCAGAGCTGTGGGATAGAGACAGAAAAGCAAGTTCAGGAGTCTAGAAATTGGATTTAAGTTCCACCTCATGATGTGTTCCCAGTGGTATGAGATATGAAAAAATACTTTCCTCTCTGAATCTCAGTAACTCCTTTATAAGTTTTGGATAAAACTGGTGTCTGCTCAGTCTTTTTCACAGGCATTTGATCAGCATCATATTGATGAGAGAGTGTGGGGCAAGCTGAGGGCAAAGTACAGGTTAATAGCACACCCTCTCTCCCCCTTCCCCCACCAGGTGGAATATATGTGATATTCCTCAGATACTCCTGGCTGCCCAAGAACAGGGGAAAGGAAAGAAAGCAAATGGTTGATTGATAGAGATCACAGTCATGCAGGACAGGAGTCTTCGGTTTGCAGTTAATTCAGTAAGTTGCAAGAAAAAGGCAATCTTATCCATAGCCTAATCTCTAGAAACCTATAGACTCTGTTTCCTGGAACCCTAATATCACCCTTATCAAAATGTATGGGGGTTTTAAGTGTTTGCCATGGTGATGTGGGAAACTAAGGCAAATGAAAAATTAAATTCCCTTACTACCTACAGGCCACTGACAAGTCCTTGAAACAGGCAGAGTGACCTCCCTCTAGGAACTTGGTTGCATTGATGATGACACTTTGCTAGGGGAAAAAGGGAATCTTGGCTTAACATTATCCTGACCCCCCAGGATCCTGTAAGTTTACTTTGACATAAAAAATTCCTTTGGAAAGTTTCTTTATCTCAACTACTCCAAGATATATGCTGGCAATCATACTCCAAGCTTATGGCCCCTTGATATACATCTGAAGGGTCTCATGATTGAGGTCTTACTAAACGGTAATAAATGGCATTTCCCTTCTCAATAGTTAGCCCCTCAAGGTCCTGGAAACCTTGCTTCCAAAATTCCTTAGAGAATTACACTGTCCCTAATACCCTCCCAACCTGAGGGTATAGAATGAGTTACTCGTCCTAACCCCAGTGCAGTTCTTCCTGCCCACAGATCCTGTCCCCATGCTTTAATAAAATTACTTTTTTGCACCAAAGACATCTTCAAGAATTCTTTCTTGGCCATTTCAGAACCCCACCACCATCATCCTGCAACTACATCAATATGAGATTATAGATGTGAAAGTACTTGGTTGATGGCTTTATGTTACGCAATTACTTTTTAATCATTAACTGTTTGGTTGCCTCTATTATACCTTTTTGATTCCTTGATGCTCTAGAAGGTTTATGAATATTGTGAGGAAATAAAGAGACATGGTAAACTAGAACTAAGACATGTTTTCTGGGTACTCATCTATAAATTACAAATTTCTTCTAAATTCTAGACATATTCAGACTTACTTAGGATACATTTTAGGTGGTAAGGTCTTAACTTCAAAACAATGCTGCAAACCTTAGAATGTCCTTATCTTTTTTTTAATGTTCTATTCAAGACCACATATATATGAAATGCTTAATGCCATCCCATTGATAGAATCATTTAAATATGCATTATCTATCTGGTACTTATAATTAAATTTTTAAGATTCTAAAGATAATATATCAGGAATACTTATCTCTACACTTGGAAAACTGTATATTTGTAAGGAATTTATTCATTTCTTTATTCTACATATTATCTATTGACCACACACTTTGGTTAGCAATAGGAGTTCACTCTGATCCAAGACATCCGTCATCTCTTGGCTTGATTACCACAATCACCTCTTAGTCTTCTGGTCTCTTTTGCCCCTTTCAGTCCACCATTAACATGACAGTCAGAGTTAAATTTTAAACACAGATGTCAGATTGCATAATTCTTCTTTTCAAAACCTTGCGATGTCTTCTCTTCCATCACCTAACTGACTTCCTCCGGCCATGCCAGCCTTCTCATTATTCCTGGAAGATGCCAGCTATGATCTTGCTATCGGGCTTTTGTGTTGTCTATTCTCCCTTCTTCCAGATAACTATTTTGTTGACTCTCTCCCCACCTCAAAGCTTTGTTTAAATGGGGCCGAACCCAACCATCTTAATATCGGGAAACACTCCCTCCCACCATCCTATTGTTCCCACCAACTTTATTCGCTCTCTTTTTTCTCCATAGTATTTATTATCTTCTAACATACCATTATCAAATTAGGGCTATTTTTGTATTGTTTGTCTCCCTCTACTCGGATGAGAGCTTCAGGATGGAAGGCATCTTTGCTTTATTTACTGATATCCCAAATGCCTAGAAACTTTGCCTGGCATAGAACAGTCATTCATTAGGTTCCCTGACCTTAAAATATGCTCTGCTTAAGAAAAAAAATGCAGTGAGGGTCAGTTAAAAGTAAACACTCTCCATTTCTGTCCATGTCTATTTTGTGCTTTTTCTGGAACAGTATTTTAGCTAGATACAACATTCTATTCTGACAAGTATTTTTTACCTATACTTTGATATTACAATGCTTCAATATGCTGTTCTCTGTCATCTGATTTTGCTCTTGAGATGTATGCTTTCAGATTAATTGTTCCATTTTGAGTCACCTTTATTCTCAGGTTATCTTTCAGATCTCTTTATATCTAATGTTTTGTAGTTTCCCTAAAATACACCTAAGTGTGCATTTATTTCCATGTATGTACTTTAGAGTCGGCTTTATTTCCTGAATCAGATGCTGTTATCTTTTCAAATATTCTTTTCTATACTACCTATTTTCTACTTTTTGAATTTATGTTTTAAATTTTTTAACGTTTATTTATTTTTGACAGACAGAGGGACATTGCATGAGCAGGGGAAGGGCCGAGAGAGAGGGAGACATAGAATCTGAAGGAGGCTCCAGGCTCAGCAGTCAGCACAGAGCCCAACGCGGGGCTCGAACCCATAGACCGTGAGATTAAGACCTGAGCCGAACTCGGCCGCTCAACCGACTGAGCCACCCAGGCGCCCCTACTTTTTGAATTTCTACTAGATATATGATGGACTTTCACATGCTACCCTCCATGTCTCTGACATTCTTTTTTCACTTTTTCCATCTCTTTAAGTCTCCATATGTCTATGCATCTGCCCATTCCATTCCTTTGCCCCTATTGACTTTACTCTCCTTGTTCACCAAGTGAACTCATATTTAAAGAAGAAGCTAAGGGGCACCTGGGTGGCTCAGTCAGTTGACCAGCCAACCTGATTTTGGCTCAGATCATGATCCCACAGTTTGTGCGTTCACGCCCCACATCAGTTTCTGTGCTGAGAGCGCTGAGAGCGCAGAGCCCGTTTGGGATTCTCTGTCTCCCTTTATATCTACTCCCCCTCCCACCCCCCAAAAGGTAACTAAAATGTCTTTGTTAGGTCATTCTCTAACCAATGCAAGCTTGACTTTAACATTTCTAACACAAACGACTGATCTGTGTGCTCCTGCACACTTTTAAGTTAGGTTTTGTCAGTAAGAAGATTCTCAGATTAATACTCCCATTCTGAATTTCTACTTCAATTGTATTTATTATGCCATTAAACTCATTGATTATGGTTTTATTTTATTTTAGTGACTACTTTTTACTTCTAGGAGAACATTTGGTTGTGTTTCAACGATTACTATTTTTATCACGGTATCTTATTATTGTTTCAACTGGTATTTTTAATAACTTAAAACATTTACTTCAAATTTCTTAGAGGGGTCTGCCTCACACTGATTCTTCATTACTAAATTTTATGTTCCTTAATTATGGATTGCTCCTTAAATTTGCATTGTGGATTTATCTTTCACCAATGCAAGCCCATTCTGCCTGGTTGAGGGCATGTCCTTCTCTGGTGCTCAATGTTTGCTTCTGTCCGACTTTGGAGTGTTTTATCTGTGAAAACTGCCCTGGGTCCAATTTTGTATTAATTTCTCAGCTTGGGAGTTGCTGAATAGTGTGTAGAGTGCACATTTCACTCCAAACTTGCAACATATTAGGTCTATGGCTTTAAATAATTATGGATGACTAATTATACTTACCTGTGATCTAGGAAAGAGACAAGTTTTTTTGTTTCTGCGCCAGCAAACACAATATGTAGTCCAACTTTTTGCCAAGTTTGTAGCCACTCAAAGATCAGGACTAACTAAATATTTCATTCTCACTACTTCCCAAGGCCATGGTCTCCTTTTGTCTCTCTATCTATTGGAATCTTGGCCTCAGTGTTGTAGATTACAAACCCCAGCTTCAACACATTTTTCCGTCCAGGGCAGGTGCAAAATCACCTTGATACTCCTGCTCTCTTTCATAGGCCTATTCCCATTTTGGACTGTGTATATACTGCTTCCCTTCCTGTGGGTTCATCTATTCATTTAAAATGTTGCATTTTTTAGGACCCCTGCATGGCTCAGGCAGTTTAGTGTCCTCCTTTGGCTTAGATCATGATCTCATGTTCATGGGTTCAAGCCCTACATCCGGCTCTGTGCTGACAGCTCAGAGCCTGGATCCTGCTTCAGATTCTGTCTCCCTCTCTGCCCCTCCTTGACTCACTCTCTCTGTCTCTCTGTCTCTCTCAGAAATAAATAAACACTAAAAAAATTAAAATGTTGCATTTCCAAATACTTTATTTATTTCTCTTGTAGTTGTATAGCTCAAGTTCATGAGCTTCCACATTGTCTGAAATTGAAATGTCTGCTTCAGCAAAGAATAACGTTTTCATACAACCATTATATATGAAAATTTTTAGCAAAAGATTCAGTCTTCTAGGAGTTCCGTTGGCTGAAGGGGTGAAACAGCCAAATAAACAGCTGCAATCAAACGTGGCAAGTACTAGCAGGGTGCTCTGATGGCACAGAGGAGCACTGTTAAATACAGAGAGGGCAAATGTCTGTCAAGGAAGTCTTCATGGGGGAGTTAAATCTTCAGCCAGGATAAGAAAGAGGATAAATACTTCGGACCAAGATGAATGAAAATATTCAAAGAAATATAACTAACTATTTGTGGCTGGAACACAATGTAAATCTGGACGAGTAATTGAAGATAAAGCTGAAGAGGATAGTAAAAGCTAAGATCATGAAGAGATTTCTGCTATGCTGATGAATTAAAATTAGAATATTTCAATCAGGTTAATGACATCAGCAGATATGTGTGGTATAAACTGTTTTATAGCATCAATCAGTGTGATAGGTGGATTGAGAAGGAAGGGATGAGGGAGCCATTGCAGAAAAATAGGCCATAAAATGATAGGGGGCTCAACTAAAGCATGGGAATATGAGGGAGGGGAATGGACATACTTAAGCAGTAATTAAGGGAGACATAAGCAAGTGCAGAACTTGCAACTGGATAAAGAAAGAAAAGTGTAGAATCACTTTCAGGTTTTTGGTTTGAGCACCAAAGAAACTGCAGTAGGCATATATTTGGTGCAAAGATAACTTTTCTTCAGAAAAGTTAAATGTGAAATGCATATGAGACATTTAGATAAAGATACCCTCCCCTCAGCACACAAACATAGACAAATAACCAGGCATACTTCTTTCACTGGACAGACAAGCTTGGAATTCTGCCACTTGAACGCCAAGATAGGTGCTTCCATTTTACCTGGTACCCTTGGAAAATAAGACCTTCAGCTAGGATTACTTCCCTGGTTCTTAGTTCAAAAGATATATGGAAAATGTCCAATCAAAAGTTAAGAGACAGAATCACCTCCCCCAGGCCAGATTTCACTAGGTCTGAGTGTGGTGCATGAGTCCACATTTTTTTAACAGCTATCTTAGCTGATTATCATGCAGTTATTTCACTGAATCCTCATTGGAAAACACTGGCAAGGACCCTTCTATCTCAAAATGAGACACAACTTCAATTTCTTGGTATATTCTTGAATTTGAATGCCATTCAATGTTGTAATAGCAGTGCAAAGCCTACACTTGCACTGTTGATGTGACCGTTTGACAGGAATTTTACATAGAAACTGTATTACAAGATTTGACTAAACAGTGAATAAGTAGCCAGAGCCAATGTGAGTGTCAGACATCAAGCGTTATACAACCTATAAAACTGATCCAAATAAATACCTAGGTGTCATATATCAACCTGTCATATTACCAATAAAGCATCAACTGCTGGTCATTTTCTTGGTTACAGTCTGGGTACAAGACAGTGGAAACTGTCAAATGTGCAGTGGAGAAAGGAAAAAGAATTTTCTCAGAAAGAAATGATAGGTATAAAAAGTTATGCCTGTCGTTTCAACAGATGGTGTCAGAACAACGAGATATCCACATGCAAAATAAAAATAAAAAATAGAATCTAGAGACAGACCTTATACCTTTCACAAAAATTAACCCAAGAGAGATCATAGGCCTAAATGTAAAGTGCAAAACTACAAGACCTCTAAAAGATAACACAGGAGAAATCTAGCTGACCTTGAGTTTGGTAATTGTTTAGATACAATACCAAAAGGATGATCCAAGAGAGAAAAAATGGATACATTGGACCTCACTAAAATTCAAAAACTAACTTTCTGTGAAAGACACTGTTAGAGAATAAGAAGACGATCTGTAGAGAAAATATTCACATAACATCTGATAACATCTGATAAATGACTAGTATCCAAAATATATAAAGAACCCTTAAAATTAATAACGAGAAAACAACTTAATTTAAAACTGGCCAAAGGATATGAACAGACATCTCACCAAAGAAGATATAAAGATGACAGATAAGATATTAAAAAGATGTTCAACATCATATACAATAATGGAAATGCAATTTAAAACAACAATGAACAAACACCAGCACACACCTCTTGCAATGGCTAAAATTCACAACACTGACAACATCAAATGCTAGCAAGGATATGGAGTGATAGGAACTTTCATTCATTGCTGGTGGGAATAGCCACTTTGGAAGATAGTTTGGCCATTTCTTATAAAACTAAACATACTATTATCACATATTCTTATCCGAAAGAGTTGAAAATTACATCTAAACAAAAATCTGCATGTGAATGTTTATAGCAGCTTTACTCATAATTGTTAAAATGGGAACAACCAAGATGTCCTTCGATGTGTAAATGGATAAACAAACTGTGATATATCCATACATGGAATATTCTTCAGCACTGAAAAGAAATAATATATCAAGCCATAAAAAGACATAGAAGAATCTTAAATGCATATTGCTAACTGTGAGGAGCCTACCTGAAAGGGCTACTTACTATATAATCCTGATTCTTCAAATAATACATTCTGGAAAAGGTAAAATTATGGAGACAGTAAAAAGATCAGTGGTTGGTTGAGGGAAAGAATAGGTGGAGCATATGGGATGTTTATCATACTCTGTATGATACTATAATGGTAGATACAGGTTATTATACATTCATCAACACCCATAAAGTGTATAAGAATGAACCCTAATAGGGGCACCAGACACAGGTTATTATACATTCATAACACCCATAAAGTGTATAAGAATGAACCCTAATAGGGGCACCAGTCAGTTAAATGACCAACTTTGGCTCAGGTCATAATCTCGTGGTCTGTGGGTTCAAGCCCCGTGTTGGGCTCTGTGCTGATGGCTCAGAGCCTGGAGCCTGCTTTGGATTCTGTGTCTCCTTCTCTCCCTGTCCCCTCCCTTTCTCATGCTCTGTCTCTTTGTCTCTCTGTCTCTCTCTCTCTCTAAAATAAATAAGCATTAAAAAAAAGAATGAACCCTAATATAAACTATAGACTTTAGTTAAAAATAATGTATTAATACTGGCCCATCAACTATATCAAATACATCATACCAATGCAAAATGATGTAATAGAGGAAGCTGGGGAGGGGAGAACTCTCTGCTCTTGTGCTCAGTTTTTCTGTAAAACCTAAGAATGCACCCACCTAATTAAGTCTATTAATTAAAAAAAAATTTTTTTAAAGCAAAGTAAAAAGATCTGTACCTGGGATGCTATACTCACTTGATACATTAATGCATTGTTCTGTCAACATCTTATTATCTTGGTTAATAAGTAGCCGGGATTATGGTTTGCAAATCTCTAAAGTTTGGAATTGAAGGGATGGGCAAAATGCTACCAATTATGAGGCAGAGACTAGAAAAGGTCTCTCTCTTTTAGCAAAGACTTCTTTAGAGAATGAAAAACAAATGTGCTTGTGCTCCCTAAGGAATGTGGTGGAGGCTTTCTCAGAACCAAGGAAAGCAACGTGGCCCAATCAACTCCTATACACATATGCATAGCTCTGACATGACTCTATAACTTGGACTGTGTCTTATTAGACTCTATGTCACCATACAGGGGAGACAAAGAAGTAGAAATTGCATAAAAGGCTACACCCCGCTGTGATTGGGGCTCAGTTTTTGAGGTATGAACCCACTGAGCCTGTGCCGGCATGATGAATAAAGTTGCTTCCTAGACAGAAAAGCCTTGGTGTTGCGTCTCTGTATGCAAGAATCCTGCTACATGCTGGCCTATACATGAGAAACTTACCGTTCCCCACCTCAGTTCTGAAAAAATTGAGACTTAAGACAAAGAAAAATTAGAAAAGTCTCAAAATATGATCTTTCTTACTAATAAAATCAAGAGTTCAAGCTTACAGCTTAGGTAAAAAGTCAATGGGCTTCCTAACCCCAGATGAGGCCAATTTAGCCACTGAGACAGCACCACTGAGCCTAACAGGTCACCAATCATTAAGGGAGGAGCCCACCCCTGGAGGGACAGTCCAGATCAATGCATCCTATGGGCCGACTATTCCTAATTGCAACAGAGCTTGAATAGAACAACCTCAGTTTAATATTTCTGAATTAACCAACCTTATAATGATTTCAGTGCCTCTGTACAAGGGCAGAGAGGAGCTAGGACTGTTAAATCAATCCTTCACATTCAAGGAATCATCAAGAATAGAAAAGAAGCATTCACTCACTCTCAACAATTCTACTGTGAGATAGGTAGTCTTATGTCCAAATATAAATTTTGAAAATATATGCCTTGATGCCTTTTACAAATTTGTGGATCCATGAAGATCAAAGTGTCCTTTAAAAATGTTTAAAATCACCTGCAGGAATAAGAAAATGATTTCTCCATTTGTTGCAATTGTAATACATTGACCGAGGGCCAACCTGAAGCATTGTATTGAGGAAAAATGTGAGGTGAATCTGGGCTCAGCAATAAAACTGTAGTGGTTCATATGGCAATTCTGTATCTACTGTGCTGGTCTGAGGCTGCTGACTAAAGGTTGCCAGGTTAGATTCAAATGCATAATATACCAGGTAAGAAGTCTCACTTAGGTATTAAAATCTATATTTTAGGTTTGTAAAACCAAAAAATGTTCATGGGGGGGAGTACATTCCAATTTGTATTCATATGACAACATCTTAGAGCTGTTAATAGATATAGCTTTCCAATTTAGCCTTGAAAAGAATATAGTTGAAGGCACAAAATCAAAAAGCCTAGATATATTTGAGGAGGTACAACTATGTCTTTCTAGCATGAAGAGGATGAAATGAGGAGAGGCAGTAGGTAAGACTAGAATAGACTAGAATGATAGCTTGGGAATATGAGCTAGAAGACTTCAAATACCAGGCGGAGAGCTTTGTATTAATTCAGTGTGTAACAGAGAGCCACAGAAGGATTCTGCACTAAAGAGATCCATGGTCCATGCATCACTTAGTAAAGAAGATTCACCTTTCAGCAGTGTGAAGGACGAGTAGGAATGGATGGAGAAGGGAAAGAGTGACATAAAAGATGTTTAATCAGAGGTCATCAGTGAACTCAAAGGTCACCAGAAGCCCTCCACAACGTGCAGTCCGATGTGTGATGAGGCCATTAGAACATCTGGAGGAAGACACTCTGACTGTTGGAATATCCCTCCCCATTAGTTTCTGTCCATTTGTCCTAATTCCACCTTTTTGATTTGTACAGAATAATCTAACCTTTAATCCTTACAACTGGACTTCAATTTAAACGAATAATTATGTTTTTTTGTTGTTTTTTGTGGGGTTTTTTTGTCATCAGACTACCACCACCAGCAGTTTTGAACATTCCTTATACATATTTAGTTTGTTGACTCATGACCAGAATTGAATCCAAGCTGCCTATATTTCTTGAAGACTGATGCTTAGAAATGAAACCATGTTACGTTTCATCTAGGCCAGAGAAGAGCAAACTTTGGTTTAAACATTCTAAATTAGATAATTCTACTACTCCGATTCAATAATGTCTGCTAACATTTTTGAGCATTAACTACATGTCAAGCCTCGTACCAAGCATTCTACATGCAAAATCTTATTCAGGCTCACAACACCTCTAAGAATAAGCACTTTTATTATCATCTTGAAGAGAAAATTAAGGTCAAGAGAGATGAAGGTCACACATCTCGTAAGTAGAGCTGGGACCAGGAGGACTTTTACCTTACTCCAAAGCCCATGCTATGGGGGATGATGTCCTGTGCTCCTTCTCTTTATACTACTTCGGCTTTTCTTTCTCTCTTCTTCTTCCTTTTTTTCTCCCCAGAGAGAAGGCAGGGATATCACACAGCTAATCACAGAATGCTGAAACTAGTGGTTATGAAACTTGGCTGCACATGTGAATCTCCTCAAAAGCTTTTAAAACTTCCGTTTGATCCATACCCTGGGGCCAATTAACATGAATTTCTGAGGGTAGATCCTGTGCACTGGGATATTTCAAATCACCAACATAATTCCAATGTCAAGATCTATGGCCTTTGGTCCTTTCTCTACATGCTGTTGTTAAATCCAGGCTCCCTTATACTATACCTAAGTAGCTGATTTGAGGATACAAATACAGGATCTGATGTGTCACAATTAAAGTTTATCTTATTGGATTTGGTCCAGTATTCCAGCCTGTCAAGGCCTTTACGAAACCTAATTCTGTCACCCAGAATATTTTTTAAACCTCCCAGCTTCATGTCATCTAAAAATGTCATAAGGATTCATTTGATATTTCATCCAGCTCTTAAAGAAAGTCAGTGAATAGGAAACAGCCTTCAAGCATCTCGGCTTGATATCCTTAGACACAGGCGTCCTAACACGAGTTATATAATTAAGCTCGCCTCTGGTTCATTTTCCCATTTTGTTCATAGGATTGCCATTATTGACCTTTAAAAAGACTTAGCAACATGCAAATATACAGCGTGCAGTACATTTCTCTGCCCTACCAATAAATAGCCTTTTGACAAAAAGAAAACTGGTCATGGCTTATTCTTAGTTATGGCTTATTAGCTACTCTTAGTTATGGTTTACTCTTATTCCCTAAAAATCCTCCTGCATACTAATATTCATCTAAGAGTCTTCCTCCCAGGGAATTCAACCTACAGCACACAGGGTTTGCCTCACAGCTACAGCAACTTCTCCAACTTCTCCTCTGCCCAGTTCCATTTCCTTCTCTTTCTTTCCACACATTTTGATCCCATGAGGTCAGCCGAAAGCACTTGAGTGTAGGCATGAACATAGGGACACTTTTGCATAAGCATCCTCCTCCGCAACATTCGTATATAATTGGATATTGGTAACACCTGCCTTCTTGAAATTGTTTTTTTCTTTTGGCCACTATGCCACTCCACTCCTAATGTTCCTAGTTTGCCAGATCTCTAGTCTCCTATCAATGCAATGCAAAACTTCTTTTGTTAAGTCCCTAAACATGGTTATTCCATGATGTGTGTCCACTGATATCATAATGCTGTTTTTCACGCATCTCCTCTGTGGCCTCACACATTACCACGATCTTACTAAAACTAGTACCATGTTTATTGTCAATATCTTTCCTCTTTTTTTTTTTTTAACTCATTGCTTCTTCTTTCTCATAGGTTCATTATTATCTATCTGCACTGCACAAAGTACTAGTGGCCTCTAAACTGATACTCTCCGAACTTTTTAACAAGTGAAATGGGTCTGTTCCCTAGAACTGATGAGAAAAAAAGTGAGAGACTCTGGCCCTCATTGGTTCGGTGCTCACTCATAGGGCAATCACTGTGATAAAGGAGACAGAGACTTACAAAGAGTGTGATTCCCATTTGAAACAAAAGGTCAAAGAAAAGACAAATGTAGCTCCTCTAAAAATGAAAGGCAGACAAAACAACTAAGGTCGTTACACATTAAGATTAGTATAATTAAGTTAAAATGTATTTTGGGGGCACCCAGGAGGCTCAGTCAGTTAAGCCTCTGACTTCCACTCAGGTCATGATCCAACTGCTCACGGGTTCGAGCCCCACATCCAGCTCTGTGCTGTCAGCTCAGAGCCTGGAGTCTGCTTTGGATTCTGTTTCTCCTTCACTCTTTACCCCTCCCCCACTCACGTTCTGTCTTTCTCTCTCTCCCTCTCTCTCAAAAATAAATAAAAACAAACAAAAAAACAAAACCGAAAAAATGCATTTTGATAACTCAAGAAATAAATCCAGGAAGGACCAAAAAGAGGTTCCTTCTGTGTGTCTTTCAGGATTTTTTATAAATATTCTTATCCATGCTTATATTTCAGAGTGTCTTATTCAATATATAGTGCCTTACACCATAAGTTATTTTTCCTTAATGATTTTTTTAAAAACACCAAATACCATATTTTGTCTTAAAACCTCTTAAAATCAACCATAAACTTCTAGTTATGGTTGAGATAAATAAATTTTCAAAGTTAAAGAGATCACAATTTTCATATTAAATATAAAGAGCCGTTTGTCTAAAAATATTCATATTTTCAAGTGACATTGTCAATCACAATTTTAAATATGTGGAAAAGAAATGCATTGACCTTAGAAAGTGAGTATAACTAAACTCTTGAAAGAATGCAACCTGGCAGCAGAGTGTTGTGAAATCGCTTCTAATGCACTTTTGATTTCTAGTGTAAACTGTTTAGCCACAATTCCAGGAAACAAAATGTTCAAAAAAAACATACCTAGACAAAAGTAGTGAAAACCGATTCAGAACCACACTCATATCAAACTCCAAGCTATGTATGTTTTCTTTGATTTTCTTCAATATCCAAAATTTGGATTCCTATTCATGCAAATTACCAATTTTTTTCTTTTCTCACTCCATCTTTGTTATCTTCAACATTATCATCAATTTTAAACCTCAAGAAGAATGGAAAATTTTATTTCTCCTCAGGCTCTTTCTCATCCTCCCTATTAAATCTTTATGTTTCTATTTCTTAAATGTCTCCATTTGCATAAAACTGTCTACAAACAATTAAAGTTAATTAAGATAATTTATCACTTGGAAGTAAAGCCATTTTATCAGCAGGTATCAGCTTGTTAAGCAAACAAAAAATAAGTTTTAAGGAAAACAGTCAGCCCTTCTTACTAAGAAGGCACACATGGAAAAAAAAAGAGAGAGACCAAAAGAAAGAAAAAGGATCCCTTCCTAATACTTCCTGTTTGGAGGAGGTGTTTTGTTTTCAGAGTCATTAGACATAATTAGCTAATCATGTTTCTTTAGCAGCTTATTTTGCAACACAACACGATAGATTTGATAATTTACACTTTGGCAGTCTTCTTGCATATGAAATATGATAAAATTCTCATAAAAACAGCAAGTACTTTAACTGCCAAAAGAGCTCTGTAGCCAGTCCTTTGGAAATTAAATCTTTTTAAGTGTATGCAACAAACCAATATTCATTATCAGCAGTTACACTGATTTTAGACAGATATTTATGTAGCTTTCTTATATAAATAGCAATTAAAAAGGATTTAAAATGCTGAGACTTTCTGTGAGTATAAAACAGGGTAGCAAAATGATACATGAAAGTTTTAAAATCTGTGAGAGATGGAAGCGAATCTTTCTGAAGAGGATAGGAGAAAAACTTACTAGCATAGTAAGTAAAAATATAATAAATGGAAATATCATTATTATGAGTATTGATGTTAAGAGATGAAAGAACATTTTAATTTTTGGAAAAAATATATTTCCTGATGGATGAAACAAATGATTCCAAAACTACATAAATTTAAAATTTCATGTAAAATCTGCTTTATATAGGGGAGGAAAAAAATTTTTCCCTGTACCCTTCTGAGTTCTTAGCTGAGATCTCTGTAATAAAAGATAGATTAGTAAAAGAAAACAGTTTATTAATGACAAGGGAACCTGAGGCAGGCTGAGGGGTAGAGCGCAAGCTAGCACCCTCCACTCCAGGTGGAATATATGTGATATTCCTTGGATACTCCTGGCTATCCAAGACTAAAGAAAAGGGCTTTAAGTGCTTGCCATGGCAATGTGGGAAACTAAGGCAAATGAAAAATTAAATTCCCTTACTGCCTACAGCCCACTGACAAGCCCTTGAAAAGGGCAGAGTGACCTCCCTCTGATGATGACATTTTGCTTGGGGCAAAAGAGAACCTTAGCTTAACATTATCCCAAACTTGAGGATCCTTTAAGTCTACTTCCTTTTTCTCAACTGCCCTGAGATATACGCTGGCAATCACACTGCAAGTTTATGGCCCCCTGATATACATATGAAGGATGTATACACTCATGTCTGAGGTTTTATTAAATGGTAATAAATGGCATTTCCCAGCAACAGCTAGCACCTTCAACGTCCTGGAAACTTTGCCTGCAAAATTCCTTAGAGACTTACTCTATCCCTGACCCCTCCCAACCTGAGGATATATAAGGAGCTACCCATTAAAACCCCAGTGCAGTTCTTCCTGCCCATAGGCCCTATCCCCAAGCTTTAATAAAATCACCTTTTTGCACCAAAGATGTCTTTGATAATTCTTTCTTGGTCATCTGCTCCAGACTATCCCACCATTATCCCAAAACTTCATCAACGAACATGTAAACTTCATGTATACATAGGAGATAACTTGAGAAAAAGACCTAACTTCCCCACATAGCTTAGAATTCAAGCTTAAATACCTGAATAAGGAAAGGGGAGAGTGGTACGTGAAGGCCTCTGAGGGGAGAGTAAATAATTTGGGGGAAAGATGAAGGGGCCCTTAGCAGAATAGGTAGCAGATAGGATGGTTTGTGAGTCTCTTTGTCTGTGGGTGGTGCCACTTTCTAGTCTCCTTCCTATGATAAGAGTGAATCTTCCCTGGTTAATGAAATTCCCAGGGAGAGGATTTCTGACAATGGAGTTTCTTTCAGAGGATCAGTTTTTAGGCAGATAAGAATTCAAAGAAAGTCCTACCCTGCATTTACTGTTTTTTGAGTGGCTATAGCTCAAAAAATCAATATATCAAAGTAGCATATTTTGGAGTGGCATGTCCTGAACTCACAGATTCATATTTTGGGGTGGCATATTCTGTACCCTTCCAAAGCTTCTTACATATTTAGGGTAGTAATAAAAGGACTGTATGAATGTGATAAGGCAAGACTGCATATTGTAATTTCTAGGGCATGCCCTAAAAGCATGATAAAAGTAGGCACTAACAAAACATTAGAGGGCAAAATGGAATGACAAATAAACAATACCTGATACTCTCCAGGGAGAGTTGATGGGGTTTTGGAATGATGGAGGTCCAGAGCCAACGGCCAAGAAAATTCTTGAGACGTCTTTGGTGCAAAAAGGTGATTTTATTAAAGCACTGGGACAGGACCCATGGGTAGGAAGAGCTACACTGTGGATGTGAAGAGTGACTGGCTATATACTAAGGAAGTAAAGTCAGGGAAACCTCTAGAAAAAAATTTGATATGCTAAAGAGGACTCATAAAATGCCAGGGGCCTTGCTATTGTCAGGCTAAGGTTATTTTCCCACTAGTAAGGTATTAACATTATGACAGTAGGGGTTTCCTGGAGAAGGGTATTTGCCTCAAGTACTTGTCAATTATAAGGAAGTTTAATTTTACCTGCTATTTCCTTCTTGCCTTTGCTCCCCATATCACTATGGAGGGGAAAGGAGATATTAGGACTCCAGGAAACTGAATCTGTAGGTTTCTTGAGATCAGGCTATTGATAAGATTGCCTTTTTCTTGTAATTTACTAAGATATTTGTAAACTGATGGAGATTCATGTCCTGTATGACTGTGATCTCCATCAGTGAACCATTTTTCTTTCCTTTCCTTTGTTCTTGGGCAGCCAGGAGTGCCTGAGGAATATCACACATACAACCCTGAGGAGGGGGATAGCCTCCTGCTAGTTTGTGCTTTGCCCTCAGTTTACCTTACAGTCCCTCATCAGTTACCATTTCTCTCATGAACATGGAACAAAATAAGTGAATCGAATCTAATTTATCTGCCTACCTATCTTTCTATCATCTATCAACATCTATGATAATATATCACAAACAAATACAATTCATCTCAGAAATGCAAGACCAATATAACTTTCAAAATAAACCTGTTAATGTGGTTAATGAATACTATAAAACATTGGAAGAATAAAGGAGTGTAAGAAAACCTATTTGACAAAAATCAACATCCATGCATGATAACAATGCTCAGCAAACTAGGTAAAGAAGGGAACTGATAAAGAGCATGAAACTTATAGATAGCAAATAGTGCTCTCAATAGTGAAATATGGAATATTCTGTAGCTGAGGTGAGCAATGAGATAAGGATTTCCACCTTAGCTTTTCTTTCTAAATATGACAAAGTAATTTGTAGGTGACTTTAAGTCATGAAAAGTAAAATGATGGCTAAAAAGTTCTGTGAAAGAAAAGCAATGTGATTAAATATTAAAATATACTCTAGAGGGGCGCCTGGGTGGCTCAGTTGGTTAAGAGTCCTATCTTGATTTCCACTCAGGACGTGATCTCAGGATGAGACAGAGCCCAGCAATTCTCTCTCTGCTTTTTCTATGCCCCTCCCACGTTCTCTCTCTGTCTCTCAAAATTAATAAATAAATATATATATATATGTTTTATTAATAAATAAAAATGTATATATATATACACACATAGTCTAGAGACTCAGAAATTAAGAGTGATACTGACATTATGTCAGTGGGCATAGTATGTATGCAGAAATTAACTAAAATGAACAAGAAACTTTAATATTTGATAAAGCTCTCATTTTAAACCATTGGGAAGATGATGTGCTACAAAGAAAATTTGTTTCAGAAAAACCTGATAGCATTAGAAAAACAAAACAAACAAACAAACAAACAGAAAAACCAAACAAAAGTGGTCTTATCAGGATCTAACAGTATATCCCAGGGAAAATTCCAGATGGTCTTATAATTTAAATCTGAACCGTGAAAACATGAAATTACTAGGACAAAACAAAGGTAAATGATCTTATGACCTAGGTGTGACAAAGATTTTCTAACTATGGCACAAAATCCTGAAGCTATGAAGAAAGACTGATAACTTTGATATAAAAATAAATAAACTTCTGTTTAGCAAAAAGCACCATCGCAAAATGATCAGATTTAAGTTTGTGCAGCACTACATCTTCCATGTTGAAGCCTGCTGCTATGAGAAAGGCAAATAGCATGTAAGCTAAGTTTAGGAGACCCATCTTGTCTCAAATGCCAAAAAGCTTTGCTACTCACTATCTACAATGTCTACAGCAAGATAATTAATTTTCCTTTGCCAAGAACTGTGAGGAGTCTAAGATATTATCACACTTGCAAACCAACAAGTTTGCCTGTCACAAGCTTTATAGATTCTGGTAGATAGATGGAATGACTAGATCATACACAAGCAACTTATTATTAATGGCACAGAAATCAGCACAGTTTCATGCTTACTTCAATTCCCCCCTGTCCCTCATATCCCACAGAAGTGATATGGAGGAAGGCCCATGTAGATGCTGGGAACACAGTGGGTTTGCCATCTGAGAAACTTCAAGCTTAGGTTAGGAGATGCCAATATTTTAAAGGAGTCTGTTAGTTAAATTGTTAAATACAGGAAGATACTATAATAAATAATACTGGTTGGGGGAAAAATTCTGCCTTTACTTTGGCACAAGATACATGTTCAATGCAGTTTTCTATACCAGCATCCTTTAAAAACTAATCTGGAATACGAGCTGATACTATGTGTACTATGAAGAACTGTCTCCCAACATTCTTAGACTTGGTTGTTTCAGTTGTATAATGTGGATTGTCAAGCAAGTATCGTCGGTGGCCCATCACCAGGAGTAGAAGTCAGAACACTTTTGCCCACTTCATCTCGGTATCTGAGTTGCCAGGGAAAATGCAACAGGTCGAGCACTTGGTATGGAACTATGTTTTACTCACATAGAGAAGAGACAGAGGAAGGTCAGCTTAATTAGCGAGTGTTGGTCCCCGACAGCCAGCAAGTCCCATTTATCCATCCTAGTGCTGCTGCAGAACCAAGAACCTCCTACCTGCAGGGGACAGATATAACAGTGAGACAGGACAGATGCCACATGATACATTTCCTTAAATATAACAAAGGAACAAACATTGAGTCCGAAATAGGGAAAGGTATTTCCATACAAGGTGACGAGTGTAGCACAAACTGTAGGGATTCTTCATCCCTTCACAAGAAAGTATTCTGGGTCCAAGGCCCATTCTTATGTGGTAAAAGGGGACCAAAAGACTGCTTTTATCAACTTGGCTAATACACACATGTAATATGTGATAATACACATATGTGGCATATGTGATATATGCAGTGACAATAATTATATAGTAAAATGTCTGAAAGGTATCTAGGGCAATGCTATCACCTACTAAGTACTCATAATGGACACTATTATACTTTTGGTCATAATTATATAAACTATCTTCAAAAATCAATCTATAATTTAAAACACACATGTTAATATATGTTCACATATTATTTTACTTCCTACAACTAAAGCTAGGTTTCTTTTTTATACTGAAATACAGAGATTAGTTTTTAGTTTCTATCACTACGTGTTTGGACCCACTACTGAAGGACTTTGAAACTTAACTGTGTATCTTCAATGGTAAAAATAATTATTTCCCACAATATCCCTAACTTCAAAATAAATAATCAGTGCTCTACATGTACTACACAAGGAGTAATGAAGTTTATCTTTTCAGAGACCACTAGTAATATTTTGAAGGAATCCTTTTTTATTTGTGTACAAAACCAGCTTAAATTACCCAAATGTTAATGTTCGAAATCCTCAAGGCATGTTTAAAAACAAACGGTATACGTGAGAAATTAGATCTATCAATCCTGAAATAAATCAGTGTGAAAAATACTGACTGACTCAGAATAGAAGCCACTTTCCCCAGAAGCTTTTTCATTTCAGTTTGGCATGATCTAGGATTCTAAAATGCTAAAAGCACCAATGTTTAATTCATCTTGAAGATACCAGACACTAAAGAGATCAGCACAGTACAAATCTTATAAAGGTATATAACTTAATATTTAGAGCCAAAATTTGGCATCATTGATTGCGATTTGAAAAGTAAACAAACCCCCCATTATTCAATCCCTGAAACACAGCTTTAATTGTTAAAATGCAACCCCAAGAAGAGGTACACTGTTTAATTAGGTGTTCCTGTGAACAGGAGGATTGTATACTTGCATTTATAAAGGCATTAACTCATCAGGGTAAACTGAATTAATGGTGTGCTCAAACTGCTAAAAGGCATGAGGAACAGTCATTTTAAAAGTTAATTTAAAACAATTTTTGAACATGCCATGGGAAAACAAAAATCATTGAGTATTATTAATATTCATAGCAGCTGCTACACAATCATGCTTCAAGTCTCCATGTTCAAACTTGCTTTCTAATAGTGTCTTAAAATACTCTATTAGTCTGTAGTTCATCATACACAAATGTGCTGCAAATAGCTTTAATGTCAATTTCTTACCACTTTATTAGATTGTTCAGTATATGTTTGCTCAGTATACATTTGGGTTTAACCATTTTTGAGTTACTTTAGAGAAACCTACTAAAAAGCCTATTGTGACTTCTAAACATAATCCTGTAAACAAATTGAGATTACTTTTTCCCATGCATCTGACTCTTCATTAGGCATATTCAGATGGCCTTCAGACAGTGAATCATGTCTTCTGCTCCGTCTTCAGCTCACCTATGCCTTTATTTATGCTGCCTACCATCTAAAGTACTTGCATTTCTCTACACAAATTGAAGCATTTGTATTGAATTCCACAGTTGAAAACATGTATCTAAGCATATGAGTAGCCAAACTGTGCTAGCCTAGTCTGGTCAAGATCATTCTAGAATTTAAGAATCATAGGCTCTTGGGTGGCCCTAATGTAAAGTCTTTGAAAAGTCTTTAAAAAATGATAAGCTCTTGTAAGAATGACTAAGAATACACAACAAAAAGCATAAAGAACCAACAGCTAGATAAAAAGGGAGGTTAAAAGCCAAGAGAATATTATGAATATTAAGAAGAATTTAGGCTTACAAATTTCAAAAGTTAGGTGAAGTGGAAAGTAACTAGCAAAAACTACTAACCAAACTGAGATAAGAAATAGGAAATATTAAAAGACTATAACAATTATAGATAGTGAATCCAGAAACGGAATTCTTCCCACATGTAACATTCATGACTAGATGGCCTCAACCATGAAATTTTCTAAACATTAAAGGAAAACATAATGTCCATCTTACACAAAGTTTTCCAGAAAAGAAAATATGAGAGCACTTCCTAACTCATTTAAGAAGCCAAAAGAATTGTTATGAAACCCTGGCAAGCATATTACAAGATTAGAATTTTTTAAAAAAGATGAGAATTATCAAGTTTGCTGAAGGCAATCTATGAATTAATATCATTCAAAGATAACTTTAAGGATACTTCAGACTTTAACTGTACAGATCTCAATACGGAATTACAAAGTGAGCTTGAATAAAGACTTAGAAGACAATAAAGACTTGGCACTTATTAATGCTTCCAACATGTCAAGCATCTTCTATGTGCTTTGCTCATTCAGTTTCATCAACAATTCTACACGATTGGCACTATTTTAACCTGACTAAATTATTCTGCTTCCCTTTCACTCCCTCTCCTCTCTCTTAACTCCCAACTAAATCAGCACTTGGACAAGGGTTTATAGATGCCTAATCCACAGCACTTTCTCTGAATCATGCTGCCTTCCCAAAGCAGAATGAAAGGTAGTTTCTAAGTGGGGCAGAAACTGAGATTTGTAAACAAAGGACAAGCGTGGGAGTTTGTTAGAGGAAAAAAAAACAAAGGAGGCAACAGGAATAAATAATCCCTGAAATTTCCAACTCCAATGATGTTCCAGTATATCCAGTCACTAGAAATGATGAAACCTTGACATTGGTCTAAGTTTTCTCCAGTTAGAATGAGAAAGGTGAGGCAGGTATAAGCAGAGCCCTGAGGTGGCATTAGAAGATAATGCTGTATTGCTCTTTCTTCCAAAAAGTATCATGACTCTGTAGTGAAATTATCACTCTGTAGAAAGTGCTTTGTCCTGATTCTTGATGCGCAAATCTAGTTATACATTAAATAAATATGACACATGGAATGGGTTAGAATACAGCTTCTGCTATCTATGAAAATAAAGATACTTATAAAGTTTTGCAAAGTGCTTCAAGAGATCCCCAGAGAAAGGCACTGTGGTAAATACAAATTATTAATAATGTTACTTTGGATTTTTATAGAGCCTTTGCTCTAAAATGCTGGAAGAACTTTCACAGTATTATTTACTTGTTGAAATGTCTCTAGTGTGTTTGCTTTGAAGGGCCTATTCCCTAATGTCTTGGGCATGAACTTAAATTACAGTGCTCCAGATATTTCAAAGATGACACTCCCTTCCAAATCATTTATTTGTTATATCATTTCTATGAGATTAAGAGGGTACAAAAGTGACCACAGTCAGACACAAAATTTGGTTAGCATCCCAGAGCTACATACTTCTAATCCAAAACATTTTGCATCTGTTTTGATTTGTTTGTTTCTTGTTGGTTTTTGGTTTTGTTGTAAAACATTTGGTCTATTATTTAGAGAGACTGACTGGTATAACCCTAATATTACATATTTTAAATTATTATCATTATTAAACTGATACACTATATCAAGTTAATTTTAATTTAACTCAAAGTATTAAACTGTATAAGAAAAACTCAAAGTATAACTTACAACTGCAAGCAGTTAAACTGCCTATGATATAAATAGAAATTGTGAAAGCAATATTTTTATCAATATAAGTTTTTTCTAAGTAACTTTTCCCTGCTAAGAATATGAATTATCCAGTCTTTTTTACTAAAAATAAGCATTTTAAGTATGATTTCAAATTAATTTTTAAATAAAAGTACCATTTATTTGAAAATGTTGAAAAACAAATGCATGGTATTTTGTAATATGTTTCATACAAAACTTGGGGGATGACCTAGAAAATTATTTTCCGACAAATACTCTATGATTGTTTGAATATCATAGAAAAGTTATAAGAGAAATGAATATCATAGAAGAGTTAGAAGAGTTAGAAGAGAAATTCTCTCAGAGAATAAGAGTTATAAGAGAGGAATGGGAAGATACAGAATACGTCCGATAGGGTTTTTGCTGCATTTTGCTGTTTAACAACCCAAAAAGTCTAAATTCCAGTGGCTTAAAATAGTAAGCACGTATTTCTCACTTAAAGCACCATGTGTAGCCTTTAGATCAACTGACCCCAAGAGAGATGTTCTGATCCTGGCTCCAGGCTATAGCTTGTGTTCATGCTTCTCCATATGTCTTCTCATACTCCTTGGCCCAGAGCTGCTCTAGGCATCTTCTTCTCATGGCAGGTGGTAGAAGTGTGAGAGGGCAAGCCAAAGCATGGACACACAGTAAAGCCTCTATACCTATCACACCCACTGAATAATCCATTGGCCAAACAAAGCAAGCTGCGTGGAGAAACCCGGAGTCAACGGTGCAGGGAAAACAACCTTAAGTTTTCTAATGAAACATTTATAGAACTGCAAAGTAGCATGGCAAAGAGTGTGCACGAACAGTTCTTTTACAGAGAGGGAGTGAAGAATTGGTAACAATAACCCAAAATGCCATTTTTGGGAAATCACCATTCCCATTTTCCTTGAAGAATAATTTCTATCTGCCTAATCGTGTGCTCAGAAATGCAAATATTTTCAGAGTCTTATATTACAATATAACCTGAAACAGATTTCTTTCTGTGGGAGCCTAGGAAACAAAATGCTTGGGTTAATTTCCCCTCATTTTCATAGTTCAAAAACAGAGAGAACAATTATCCAAAGAAAAACAAAAAAAAATTATTTGTGTTAAAAGTGAAAGTGGACAGCAAGCTTTGGGTCCTACATACTCAAGGAAGTGGTTTCTGGAGGTTCCTTCCCTGCAATATTTACTAATCTCTATATTTGTATCTCTCAATCTAACACAAAGTTTTTCATAAAAATATAGTAAAATATAACTGAAAATGTAAGTGTCCTACTTATGTTTTTAATGAGATCATAAATATTGCACTAAAGGTTTTGTGTCAGAATAAAAAAATGAATTATTCCCCAAAAATAAACTCTAGATAGCTTTTTATTATATCATTTACTATGTCAATAATCCTGAATATGTTTAATTTGTAAAACTAAAGCACTGAGATAAATGATGATATTTTCTTTGGTACATCACAAATGTTCATGAAGGTGTTTCTCTCCAATAAGGGATTGATTTCAAATATAAATAATACATATTCTATTCTATAACCCTATACATTTCTTAACTTGATGGGAAATATTTAGGTAGCATGATCAGTTAATACCATTTCTATTAACATTTTCTAACTGGGATATTATAGATAACAGCTTTACACACAAAGGAGCTCATATATAAAAATATCCCTTATATATTGCTCCATACCCTTACTTTGATTAATTATAATCCAGTGTTTTTGCTTCATTCACCTCCTCGATAGTTTAGAGAATTTCCAGGGATATTTGTATATACCCTGAAATAGCAGTGATATACTTCAAGGACATGAGTGATCTAGAGCGCACCTGCAAAGGATAGAAGCTGCAACGGTTAGCCCTGATTATCGCCATATCTTGACATGCACTGGTGTCGCACCGCCATTGCCTCCCACTACACACAGTTCTGGAAATATTTCACAGAGGAAGGATTATCATCCCCTCTATCTGTGAGACATTCCATAAAACGAGGCCACCAAGGCTATCCCACAAAAGTAGCAGGCTTGTGCCTGATTTGTTAAATTTCCCAAAACACACATGCATCCAGAATGGTTGAGCTGAGTTGGATTAAGTAGCCATCACTGCACTGGTAACTAACAACTCCTTCCAAATCGTGAACCTATTTTTTCTGTTGAGACCATATTTCCTTAGTGAGTTTCCTCTCCAGGTCCTCCCCCCCACCTACTATCTGACAAAAGTTGACGACTATTCCATTGCATTGTACATATTTGCACAAACTCAGATTGCATGAGGTTAGAGTAAAAAGTTCCTAAATTAACAGATGCATATAGCAATGTGGAAAAGAGGCACCACCCAAGTCCACCAATCGGTAGGATTTAAGTCCCAATTTAACTGGATACGTTTCAGTAAAGATAGGGTATAACTAGAATATTCAACTATCTTAGCTACAGACAACCCAACTAAATGCATTGTTACACCAAAATTGCACATCACCCAAATTGCACACATGTATGCAAATAAATGCTTCTTTTTCAACTTTTATTTTTTCAAATAAAAGCTTTTTAAAATTCTTGAGCCTATGTTTATTCATGTAAAAATATTTTTGTAGCTATAAACATAGTTTCGCCCTGGACATTTTCTTATTCCTCCTAACTTTCTCCCTAAAAATGTGACCCAAGAATGACAAGTTATTTCATATATGTTCAGAACGATCATGAGAACATTGGTAAATCTCACACCAGATAAATAATTTTTGTGACATCTGGTATACTTACTGAAAGAGTTTCAAGCTGTCTAATAAGTAAGTTGGATTTATTCAAGCCCTGCATCCAAGTCACCGTAAACCCAAAGGAGTTTATTATATTCATCAAACTCTATGTTTTGCTTAAAACTCAATCATTTCTTGATACCATTTAAATTTTCTTTACAGAAATAATAATAGACTTTATTTTATGGAACTTTATTTTCCCGACAGAACCAAATTTTTATTTTACACGTAGTAAATTATTTTTTCAGTACATAGTTAGTAAGTGCCTACTGTGTACCAGGTAAAGGACAGGTGGGTGTGGGAAGCAGCCAAGCAAATAAAACACCATAAGAATAAAGCCAAATAAGCCTGTGAGCATAAGAACTTTGAGTTGTTTAATACAGCAGGAATTTAGAATGAGAGGGAAGAAGTGTCAATAAATTGAGCTACTTGCAAGGGTCGAAATATACTAGAATTTGTAAGAAGTTTGGGCTTTGTCCTGAGTATAATGGAAAATCACAGAAGCAGTATAAATACCATGACAAAATCTGCATTTTAGAAAGATTACTGAAGTGCAGAGGCTAGACTGGAGGGAACGAAGTTCAGGACACCAACTAAGAGGTTATATAATCTAAACAAGCGATGTGACGTAGGACCGAAATTAGTGGTATTGGGAGGGAGAGAAGTGAAAAAAAAATGGAGCTGTATTTTGGAGATGGAATCTATAGAATTAGGTGATTACTTGGATTATAGAATAAGAGGCAAGAAGAAGTCAAAGAAAGCACCAAGGTTTGGGTCTTATGCGGTGAACTGTAGGTTTTGTAATCACTGGGGTAAGTACCACAAGAGGATTCACATGTTATGTAACAAGGAAGATCACTGTGGTGGACATATGTGAGCTTAAGATGACTATGGATTTCTGAGCAGAAATATCCAATAGGAATAGATAGCATAAGCTATTATAAGAGAACTGGATTAGAAATATCCATGTGGGAGTCATTAGCATCTAGAATACTGGAAGCCTTAAGAGTAAGAAAAATAACCCAGAAAAAGTATTCAAGAGAAGAGAAGAGAGTTCTAGTATAGACTCCCAAAGGTTGCCATCAATTAAGAAACAGAGGAGTACAGGATGCAACAGTGGGCACTGATAAGGTGAGGCCAGAGAGGCAGGCAGAACACCAGGACAATATGTTGGCCCCCTAAAAGCAAGAACTTATTTCTAGGTTATTGCTGGCACATGTTATTAGGAGGCTAAATATGTTGAATAATTTTCCATGCTTAATAACATGGAATTATACCTTAACCTCTTAAAAGAAGTAACAGTAAAGTTGTGAGTTAGCAACTAAGTTGTACTGCTTTAGGTATGAATGGGAAGGGAGAGTTGAGCCAGGAGACAAGTTCCACAGTCATGTTAAAGGGAAAGAGGACAACATGGAGAGTCTAGGTCAGGGGAGAGAAAGTCAGTAAGTACACAACACAAAAATTATATGGCTTTGTTCTAAATGTTGGGTGATTTTTATCTCAATATCTGCCATACCGATACATGCTTCAGAAGATTTACAAATAGCTACATGCAAAGAAATTAAAGATCTAACTCAGGAATAATGGAAAGTCCTGAAGTGCTTTGACATTATTATTAACTCCAATAGTCCTGTGTCTGTGACATCTGAAAATATTATAAAACCCCAAATAGTGATTTCTAAGACCTTAGGCTTTAGTAATTAGTAGAGTTAATGCTTGAGTAAAGTCTACTGTTCATAAAAACTTATTTATAGTATTATAAATCTAATTTACTTAAACTCCATTCCAGATTATGACATATGACTTATTTTCAAGGAGATGTTTTATCTGATGTTAGCAACAACAGAAGTATTTTCTAACTTTTTAAGAAGTTCCTTTGGGAGAAACACCTCCTATTACATACATCTTTGTTTTTTGATAAATTCACTTTCTCAAATAGAGCTTAATTTTTTTTAATTCAAATGTTAAACACATTTATCCATTTATTCACTCTTTTTTAAAAGCCACCATGTACTATATGATAGGGTTGAGTTCACACTACAGTTGGTATTATAATGGGGAGAGTTGATAATTAAATTAGAAGAAATAGTTCTTCTCCGTATAAAGCTCAGAATCCAGGGATGATGACTAACATGGAACAGTACATTCAAGAAAGAGAAATATTAAAAGGTTTTATTGAAGTGTATAACAGTATCTGGCCTCCTGTGAAGATTTATAGAAGAGTATGGTTTACTACAGGATACAACCTTATAAGCTTGTTTGAAAATTTAAAACTAATTGTAAAAACAACTTTCACATGAATAATTATTAGCATGAATCAGTGTAATCAAACCCTTAGAATATTATTTTTTAAATGAAAGAAGCCCACTATAGTTATCTGCAATTACTAGAAAGAAGATGACGTAATTTATATAATATTAAAAGATTTAAAAAATGGGATGCTTTAGAAATAAGATGTTGCAGTTAATTGGATTTTCTGGTTAATTGAGCGCTAAGAGCTTTTACTGCAATGTCACATTTGAATTGAAAATTTTAGTATAATCATGTATTTTAATTGGGTACAAAACTATAATCTGAAAGATCCCAACTTGTACTTGCTGTGGGAAGCATGCATTCGAACCCTTTTCCATACAACTGAAAGAAAAGTCAACACAAATGATTTAAATACAGGGGTACTTTATATTTCATTTTAGACTCACTCATTAACTTTTTTTTTTTTTTTTTTTGTAAGTAGAATCACCACCTGCTCTACTGTTCGGTGTTGGCAATGATTTAAATATAGGGAAATTTTACGACAGGCCTAACCCTTCTTATCAATCATCCCAGAGGACTCATATTTTAGTCTGTCATTTCACAGGAAGATAATATTAAAAGTGAACTCGATACAACATACAATTCAAAACAAATTTTTTCCTGAGGCCTTCAGCGTGGATTACATTTTCATTAGTTGAGAATAGAGGTGGGGGGTGGGAAATAACACCAGCTGATTCATCTGACTAAATGATAATTGTTTTCCTTCCAGTCAAGAGCAAGTCAGCTATTTTTCTCCACTAATGCAAGATGTTCATGTTTCTACAGGACCGCTTCTCTGTTAATGGACACAGGAATGACAGATTCATTGGCTAGACACACTGGTGGAAATAACATGGTTAATGTTTTAAATTTTGTTCCTAAGAGGTCCTTACCAAGTTTTAGCGATGTTAACATTTTTGAAAGCTACGTTAACACTCCTTCCTTCTTTCCCTGCTTCCTTTGCTTTCTTTTTTTTCTTAATAAATCCCACCGGTCCCATATAAATAGATATTATTGAATTAATATATTTGAATTCTTTTCCAAATACATATATATTTTTTAATTTTTTAAATGTTTATTTAATTTTTGAGAAACAGAACATGAGTGGGCGAGGAGCAGAGAGAGAGGGAGCAGGCTCCAGGCTCTGAGCTGTCGGCACAGAGCCCAACTAGGGGCTCGAACCCACGAACTGTGAGATCATGACCTGAGCCGAAGTCGGATGCTTAACCGACTGAGCCACCCAAAAAACATTTTGAGGTGACAATAAAATGCATGTAAAATAACTTAGTGAAATAAAGATAGGATATTATAGTGAAGGAAGATACACTTAAAAATGGTCATTTTGAATAAATTTGTATTTTTGCCTATTACTCCCTGGAAGACTAGGGAAAAGGAAAAAGAAAAAGCAAGAACTATACCATCATTTCATGAGAGAGAAAGTTCTCCCTGGCAAGAATTACAAAGGTTCTAACATGGAAACTGAAGGGATATAATGCATACAAGAGGAAATATGGTACATTCATTAATGAAATAATTAACAACCATATAGGTAAAACAAAACTATAATTTTATTATTATTATGTTCCTTTAAGAATGAAGTAAATTTGTCACTTACTTAAATTCTTATCTTTGGTCTGGATTCTAGGCTACTTTGCAAAGAGTTAACATACTTGCTTAGCTGTAAACACTCTAATTTTGGTTCCTTGGTTATATAATAGTTTTATATTGATGCACACATCAGAAAAATCTGTTTTTTTCACTACATGATAGAAATTCAAATGAGTTTCATTTCTCAACAGAGGTCTACAAATTACATTTAAAAGGAATCTTAAAAATTTTTTAAATAAAATTAAAAAGGAAGCTTATTAAATTTCCCTAACAAAAAACAAACTGCAGTTGTATTTCAGGCACAATTATATATTAAGTTCTGCCCCAGGATATTTGAATCATGTTATACTTTAAAGACAGTTAAGTACCTGGGAATGTTCCTGTGGTACAATATAAAATAATGAAAGCAAGATAAAACACATACATGAGAAAATGACTTTCTAGCAATTTAAAAAGTAGTCTTTTTTTTCATTATATGGAAAAAATTATATTTTTATATTATTATATTATATTATATGTAATTATATATATTTATAATATAACATAACCCACCAACTTCCTCTCAAATATGTGAGATTCAAAATAAGATTTAGAGTGAAGGGAGGGGAACAATAAAACAAAAATTGAATGCTAACTTTGAGGAATGAGGTATTTCTGCTTGTCAATAATGTATTTGGCACTCTACTTTGGTCTATATAACTAAAAATTAATATGACATATGAACCCCATATTAAAGAGTACATACGAGTGAGCATTCTAAATAGGATTTGAACGAGAAAGGTAACAGGGCTCAGGTTTTTCTTCCTTAATACGGGTCAGCTTTAAGACTATATAAGTAAAGCCGTGTATTTAAGAGGTTGAGCTCTGGATCCAGTGTAAACACACAGTGTTATATTAGTTTCAGGTGTACAAATTACTGATTCATCACTTCCATACAGCACCTGCACCCCCATCATCTGTTTAACCCATCTTCTCACCCCCCTTCTTTCTGAGAACCATCATTTTGTGCTCTATAAGTAAGAGTCTCCTTCTTAATTTGTCTGTCTCTTTTTTCTCCTTTGCTCATTTGTTTCTTAAATTCCTCATATGAGTAAAATCATATGGTATTTTTCTTTATCTCACTGATTTATTTTGCTTAGCATTATAGTCTCTAGCTCCACCAAGTCTCTGCAAATGGCAAGATATTCTTTTCAGGACTGAATAATATTCCATTTATATCACATTATATATATATATATAATATATGTGTGATACATATATAATATATATGTGATATATATATATCACATCTTCTTTATCCATTCACCAATCGTGGACACTTGGCCTGCTTCCATATCTTGGCTATTGTAAAGAATGCTGCTATAAACATAGGGGTTTATGGAGCCCTGTGAATTAGTATTTTTGTATTCTTTGGGTAAATGCCCAGTAGTGCATTTGCTGAATTATAGGGCAGTTCTATTTTTTTAACTTCTTGAGGAACCTCCATACTGTTTTCCACAGTGGCTGCACCCATTTGCATTCCCACCAATAGTGAACGAGTGTTCTTTTTTCTCCACATCCTCACCAACACCTGTTGTCTCTTGTGTTGTTGATTTTAGTCATTCTGACAAGTTTGAGGTGGTATCTCATTGTAGTTTTGATTTGTATTTCTCTGATGATGAGTGATGTTGAGCATCTTTTCATGTGTCTGTTAGCCATGTGTATGTCTTCTTTGAAGAAATATCTGTTCATTCTTCTGTCCATTTTTAAATTGGATTATTTGGCTTTTGGGTGTTGAGTTTTATAAATTCTTTATATATACTGGGTACTAACCTTTTATCGAATATGTCATTAGTAAATATCTTCTCCCATTCAGTAGGTTACCTTTTAGTTTTGTAGATTGTTTCCTTCACTGTGCAGAACCTTTTTATTTTGATGGAATCACAATAGTTTATTTGTGCTATTGTTCTCTTGCCCCTGGAGATAAATTTAGACAGAAGTTGCTACAGCTGATGTCAATGAGGTTACTACCTGTGTTCTCCTCTAGAATTTTTATGGTTTCAAGTCTCAAGTTCAGGGTTTCATCTATTTTGAATTTATTTTTGTGTATGGTGTAAGAAAGTGGTCCAGTTTTATTCTTTTGTGTGTTGCCATCCAGTTTTCCCAACACCATTTGTTGAAGAGACCGTCTTTTTCACACTGGATATTCTTTCTTACTTTTTTGAAGGTTAATTGACAACAGTTGTGGGTTCATTTCTGGGTTTTCTATTTGGTTCCATTTATCCATCAGTGTTTTATAGTTTCCGGAGTACATGTCTTTAGTCTTTATTGGTTAGCTTTTTCCTAGGTATCTTATGGTTTTTGATGCAACTGTAAATGGGGTTTATTCCTTAATTTTCCTTTGTGCTTTTTCATTATTGGTGTATAGAAATGCAACAGATTTTTTTTATGTGGATTTTGTATCTTGTGACTTTACTGAATTTGTGTATCAGTAATAGCAATTTTTTGGTGGAGTCTTTCGGTTTTCTATACAGAGTATCATGTTATCTGCAAATAGAGAAATTTTAACTTCTTCCTTGCTGATTTAGATGGTTTTTATTTCTTTTTGTTGTCTGATTGCTGTGGCTAGGACTTCCAGTAATATTTTAAGTAACAGTGGTGAGAGTGGACATCCCTGTCTTGTTCCTGATCATAGAGGAAAAGCTCTCAGTTTTTCCCCATTGAAGTTGATATTAGCTGTGGGTTTTTTATATAATGCCTTATGTTGAGGTACGTTCCTTTTAAACCTACTTCGTTGAGGGTTTTTATCAAAACAATGCTTTTCATGTGTGTCTATTGAAATGATCATATGGTTCTTATCCTTTCTCTTATTAATGTGGTGTCACATTGATTGATTTGTGAATATTGAATCACTCTGGCAGGCCAGGAATAAATTCCACTTCATCGTGAAGAATTATTTTTTTAATGTATTGTTAGATTCAGTTTTTTAGTATTTTGTCAAGAATTTTTGTGTCTATGTTCATCAGAGATAGTGGCCTGTAGTTCTTTTTTTTAGTGGTGTCTTTATCTGGTTTTTATATAAAGATGATGCTGTCCTCATAAAATTGGAATTTTTCCCTTCATTTCTATTTTTTGGATGAGTTTGAGAAGAATAGGTATTTATTCTTCTTTAAGTGTTTTGGTAGAATTTGCCTGTGAAGGCATCTGTCCTGGATTTTTATTTGTTGGAAATTTTTTTATTACTGATTCAATTTTCTTGCTGGTTATCAGTCTGCTCAAATTTTCTATTCTTGTTTCAGTTTTAGTAGTTTATATGTTGCTAGGAATTATCTATTTCTTCTAGGTTGTCCAATTTGTTGGCATATAGTTTTTCATAATATTCTTATGATTGTATTTCTGTGGTGGTGGTGATTTCTTTTTTCTCATTTGTGATTTTGAGTCCTCTCTCTCTCTCTCTTTTCTCAGTAAGTCTGGTTACAGGTATATCAATTTTTTTTTTTTTCAAAGAACTGGGTTCATTATCTGTTCTGGTTTTTAAGCTTCTATATCATCTATTTCTGCCCTAACCTTTATTATTTTCTTCCTTCTACTGGTTTAAGGTTTTGTTTGTTGTATGTTTCTAGCTTTTTTGGCATAAGAATAGGTTATTTGAGATTTTTCTTGCTTCTTGAGGGAGGACTGTATTAGTATATATTTCCCTCACAGGACTACTTTTGCTGCATCCCAAATGTTTTGAACATAGTATTTTCATTTTCATCTGTTTCCATGGTTTTTTAAAATTTCTTCTTCAATTTTATGGTAGAACCATTCATTGTTTAGTAGTATGTTATTTAACCTCCATGTAATGTCGTCTTTCCAAACTTTTTCTTGTGGTTGACTTCAAGTTTCACAGTGTTCTGGTCAGAAACCACGCATGGTATGCTCTCAATCTTTTGCACTTGTTAAGGTCTATTTTATGACCTAGTGTGTGATCTATTCTGGAGAATGTCTGATTTGCTCTTGAAAAGAATGTGTATTCTCTGCTTTAGGATGGACTGTTCTGAATATATCTGTTAAGTCCATCTGGTCCATTGTGTCCTTCAAAGCCATTATTTCCTTGTTGATTGTCTGTTTACATTATCTGTCCATTGATGTAAGTGGGGTGGGTGTTTCAAGTCGGAGGCATAAATATTTACGTTTGTTACATCTTCTTATTGGATAGATCCCTTTAATATGATATAGTGCCCTTCTTCATCTCTTGTAACAGCATTTGATTTTAAGTCTAGTTTCTCCAGGGCACCTGGGTGACTCAGTCTGTTGAGGATCCAACTCTTGATTTCAGCCCAGGTTATGATCTCAGGATCATGGGATCCAGCCCTGCATCAGGAGCCTGCTTAAGATTCTATCTCTCCCTCTGCCCCTTTCTCCCACTCGTCCTCACTCTCTCTCTTTATTAAATAAACAAGCAAATAAATCTAGCTCATCTGATATAAATATTGCTACTGCAACTTTCTTTTGACATCCACTCGAATGATAAATATTTCTCCATCCCCTCGCTTTCTATCTGCAGGTGTCTTTAGGTCTAAAATGAGTCTCTTATAGGCAGCATATGTATGGGTCTTGTTTGTTTGCTTTTTTAAATTCATTCTGACATGCTATGTCTTTTGAGTACAGCATTTAATCTATTTAAATTCAGAGTAATTATTGATAGATATGTATTTAGTGTCATTTTATTACTTGTTTTATCATTGTTTTTGGAGACTTTCTCTGTTTCTTTCTTTGTCACTTTTGGTCTTTCCCTCTCAAAGAGTCCCCTTTAATATTTCTTGCAGGACTGGTTTAGTAGTCACAAACTTCTTTAGTTTTTGTTTATCTGGGAAACTCTTTACCTCTCCTTCTATTCTGAATGATAACCTTGCTGGATAGATTATTCTTGGCTGCAGATTTTTCCCATTCAGCACTCTGAGTATATCATGAGTTCTGGCTTGCCAAGTTTCTGTTGAGAAATTTGTAGCTAGCCTTATGGGTTTTCCCTTATAAGTTAAGGACTTCTTTTGTCTTGTTGCTTTTATGATTTTTTTAATTATTATGTTTTGCAAATTTAATTACAAAATGTGTTGTTGGTCTACTGTTGTTGATTTTGATGGGAGTTCTCTGTGTATCCTGGATCCAGATGTCTGTTTCATTCTCCCTATTAGTGAAGTTTTCAGCTATGATTTCCTCCAATAAAGTTTCTTCCCCCTTTTCTCTCTCTTCTTCTGGGACTCCTATAATGCAAATGTTATCATGTGTGATAGAGTTACCGAGTTCCCTAAGTCTCTTCTCATGTTCCATAATTCTTTTTCTCTTTTGTTCACCTTTGTTGTTTTCCATTATTTTGTCTTCTATATCACTTATTTGTTCCTCTGCTTTTTCTGGCCTTATGTTCATCGCATCAAGCCTGTTTCCAATCTCAGTTATTGCATTTTTCATTTCTGATTGGTTTTTAACTCTTTTATATCTGTAGTAAGGATCTTCCTTAAGCCTTCCATTCTTTCCTCAAGCCTACAGAATGTCCTTATGATTGTTGCTTTAAATACTCCATCAGGCATGCTACTTATATTTGTTTCACATAGATCTCCAGCTGTGACTTTGTCTTGTGCTTTCACTTGGGATGAATTCCTCCATCTTGGCATTTTTGTCTATGTCTCTGCCTTCTTCTCTGTGTTAGAAAAGTCCATTATGTTTTCTACTCCTGAGAGTAATGGCTTTATAAAAAAGAAGTCATATAGTGTCCAGGACCTGGTGCTTCAGAGAGTGTCTCTGGTGTGTGCTGCATGCACTCTGCTATTGTATTTTGGCTGCTCTATCCTTCAGGCCAGTCATCTGTAAAGGCTCTCTTTTTTATTTAATATTTATTTTTTGAGGGGGGGGAGGGGCAGAGAGAGAGGGAGAAACAGAATCTGAAGCAGGCTCCAGGCTCTGAACTGTCAGCACAGAGCCTGATGTGAGGCTTTTACCCACGAACCATGTGGTCATGACCTGAACCAACGCTTGATGCTTAACCAGCTGAGCCACCCAGGTGCCCCTATAGAGGTTTTTGCCGGCGGTGGGCAGTTTTTGGTCCTTGGACAGAATGTGGTGAGTTTTAACTAAATGTGCTCTGGTCTGCTTATTAAATGAGACCCAATATTACTTCCACTACACCTGAAGCCCTGCAGATCTCTTTAGTTGGGAGATGTGGTCTGGGTAAGGGTCTCTGCTGGTCTTCTAGGGAAGAGGCCTGCCTCACTGGGACTGAGGCAAGCCTGACCCAGAAAGGCAGTCATGCCAAAGCACAGGGGCTGGGACTTGTTGTAAGCAGGTTAGGCGGCTAGTGTTGTGCTGCTTCCAGAAGATGGTTCTGTGTTTATGCTGAGGGGTGTGGAAGGAAAATGGTAACAGCTGGCTCTTTGTGCCTAGAGAGGGGTCTTCTGTGAACACTGCCTCTAAGTGATGCACTCCAAGTGGAGTGAATAATCTCCCCCCTATATGACCCGGGCGTTCTTCAGATCACTATTTCCACACCATCTGCCCCTGGGTTGTTTGCCTGACTTCTCTCCAAGAGCAGCACATTGCCCTCAGGACTCTATTCCGGCCAAGATTGCTAACATTTAAAACTCATCTTTAAACCCTGCTGGATGCAAGAACTCACAAAAATAATCCCCTATTATTTTCACTGTTAATGGCTTTGAGGAAATGTTCTTGCGCATTCCCCTCTATGCTCTTCTCTCTCTCCTCTTTCTCTGCGACCATGGTTCCTCCCTTCCGCAGCACCGATGATCGGTTTCTCCCCTAAACCATGTCTCCACACTTCCTATCTTCTTCAATGTGACTTCTTCTCTCCCTTTAGTTGTGGAATTTTTTCTATCAGTCTTCGCATTGATCTCTGGGATATTTAGAATGATTTCACAGTTATCTATGTGTGTTCCAGAGACAAAACGAGCCTAGGGTCCTCTTACTCTGCCACCATCTTAGCTCCCCCACTGACCCAATTAATTCTTATTTTCCCTGTTACTGAGACTTATTTTCCCTGTTACTGAGATCAGTTCGTGGCTGTCCCAGACTTAAAAGCTAAGTAATAAATAATTCTTATTCTCTAGACAAGAAGTTTAACAGTAAATTGAGATGGAGAAAATACTACCTTTGTTCAGTACAAGTTTCTTATATATGTAAGCTATTCTTCAAAGTAGAAAAGATTATATACATATGGTCAGTTCTAGAATAAAACACATAGCAGCATTGTGCAATAGAAACATAAGTCACAAATGCAAAGTACACAGTTATAAAACTTACATTTTAAAATTTTCTAGTAGCCATATTAAAAGAAAGTAAAAAGAAACAGGTGAAATTAACTACTTAATTTCAAAAACAATATATTTCACATATCCAAAATATTATTTCAAAAGGCATCAACATAAAACTGTTGATATATTTACATTCTTTTGTTTATACTGAATCTTCAAAATCCAGAGTGTACTTTATACTTAAAGCATATCTCAATTTGTACTAGTCACATTTCAAGGCTCAATAGCCACATGTGGTTAGTGGTACTGCTCTGGACAGTGTAAATTCTGAGTGTCTTCATTTCCCACCAACTCTATCTGAATCCTTTGTCTTTTTATAAAGATCTAAGTGCCATCAGTATATCCTGCTGAGTAAAAAACAAAACGAAACAAAACAAAAAAACAACTAATGAAGAATCAAATATTTATCTTCTCTCTGACCTCACGGATCTTACATTATAATAAAAGATGTAAATATAACCACAAGATGTCAAAAATGATGAATAACATAGAAATTTTTAAATGATGTGATATGACTTATGTATTGAAAAAAAATCAATATATATCTCATGTCTCTATTTACGCCATTTTCCTCTCTATCCATATTGCCACATGAAATCATTTTTCCCTATTATATAAATTAGTGATAATGGGAATTTAATTTCTTAGTTCCAAAGCAGTTAAATAAAATTGAATATATTCCTCATTTTAGCAACTGCAAGAAACTAGAAATTGCAAAATATTTTTTTGCATGACAAAAACATAGATCTCAAAATAAAAATCAATGCTAGCAATCATCCAGGAAAGATTATATAGAAAAAGAAAATAAAGAAAAAACTCATTAGAAATAATTTATCCCTCCCAAAATTATTATGGCATCATTATCCTTTATTTCCTACTCCTCTAATTAGATAGTAGAAAATAGTAATCCATTGTTAACAATATTAGGTTCCACAGAAAAGTTCAGAGTAAGTAATTCCTCCTCCTGCCACATCTTTATACTCCTTTTTTGCTACTGCATGTAGGAATTCTATTCTGCTCTCTTTTTGTATATAAATACTCTTAGCAACAAGAAAAAAGTCTGAATGGATTTATACTGTGCCAACTCTGAGATTTAATGTTTTCCTGTGGGAGGTATATATGAATGTCTATGTTTTATCCAATACTTATTCAGTTGAAGACTACAAAGAATGAACAGATATGTTTGCATCTCATACAAGTAGGGAGACCACTTGGGTACACACACTTGGAGTTTGAACGTCAAACACTCTAACTGGGCTTTTTTTTTGTACTAGAAGTGCAGAAAATCAGTGTGACCTGTCCTGCTGTCAATTATACTGAATAAATGATGTTTGGAGTATGTACTGTTAGAGATGCATTGAGTCTCCTAGATTACCTAAGCAATACGCATGAATTGGGAAAGGCGGCCGATCCTGTGGCCACATCTCCCCGGATGTGATGTGGGGTTTCCCAAAGTAGTGAGGGGTAGACATTCAAACAACAGAGTTTTGAGGAAGGAGTTCCTTTTTGAGAGGAAGGAAGGCTTACCTATAAGAGCATTCAGGCTAGAAACTAGGTTTAGTCCACAGGATAATTCCTATCCGTGGGGCTTAACCTTCCTATGCTACCCCTGGAATAAGGAGATAGTCATATTTAGCAAACAGTGTTCAATATAAAAATCATTATATATTTAATTTTCTTCAACACCTCAGTAAAATTTGACATACCTACCTATCTTTCAGTGATGGTGGTGAGAGAGCAAAAGAATTGGTTAGAAGAGAAATGGGGTCTGCTTCATATCATTATCTCATCCACAACCATTGTAGAAGTGGTACCTCACACTGACACAACTGTAGGCAGTCAGAATTCAGACAACCAGGACGGAGGAAGAGCTAGGCCTCCATGAACTTAGGAACAACATGAAGGAACATGAGGAACTGAGATGGAGCTTCCAGGTGCTGAGCCAGAAAGTGATATGAAACAATCTCTTTTTTCTTATCTATCCAGGGGAGGGTAGTTTTATTAGGTAGAGATGATGCAGCATGGAGAAGGGAGGCTTGAGGAAGCTGCACTAAATTTTTACAATTGGTATCCCTGAGTAGGACAAGGCAGTGATTAAGATGTCGGGCTCTTAAGTCAGATGGATGTATTTTTGAATCTCATATCTATCACCAAATAGCAATGTGAACTTAGACAAGTATGCTCTCTTGATTTTCTATCAATAAAATGGATATAATATTAATAGTAGTGTTGTGAGAAATAAATGACATAATGCATGTAGTTGTTAGAAAAATGCCTGTTGCAGAGTCAAATGTTTAATAGTATGCAATGCTATAACTGATCTTTTAATTTTAGACTCATATTTTCATGTTTATATACTGAATGGTTATTACATCAATAATCATAAAATCATTTAGTATATCACTCTAAATAAAGATATTTGTATGTTATGGAAAGAAAAATAAATAACACTGACCATTAAAGGAATGTTCTGAAATTTCTAAGTAAAGGATTATTTTAGTCGACGTTTTTGATATTCAATAACTCTCCTGTCAAGTTACAAATCACTTTCAAAATAGAATTCCTTAATTTTTAATTATTCAATAATCACTCATCCTGAGAAAACTAGAGACATATAGTAGGAAGTCATGTTTAGAGACATATGTAAATAAAAGTTAAACCAACAAGTAACAGAGATAAATCTAGGAAACATGAGGACTGCCAAAGACTGGATAAACAAGAGACAGACTAGAAGCTCCAGACAGATTGGAGAATGAAAGGAAGCACAATATGTTGAAACCAAGCAGAGGGAATTGCAAGAGAGAAAAGATGATCTGTGCCAAGTGCTACAGAGAGAACAAGGAGAACTGACGGGATTATTAAATTAAATTTGGCAGAACACCAAATTGAAAGAATTTTTTTATAAACAACCAGCAAGTTCCATAAATGTCAATTTTAGGCTATTTAACCCAAGAACTTTCCAGAAAGTAGGGAGAGTGAAAGAGTTCAACAACAAAGTAGAATGAATAAGGGAAAGAATACTTTTGGTATACAGGAAAGCTGATCAGTTTTGAAGCAGAGGGAAATTTGCAGATACATTTATTGGCACTAAGATTTTAAGGGCTTCAAGTGTTTGTAATTCCTAAAGGGGTATACAGCCATTGAACTCTACAAAGCTGCCCCAACATCCCAAAGTAATAAATCTTGGAAACAATCTAGATAGAAAAAGGAGCGAACATATGTTTGCCCCCCTCTGTTTAGTGTGGGCCTGTCTGCATGGAGCTGGGCAACAGCTCCCAAATCTCAAACCAAAGCCATCTGGATTGTTTATCTAGATTTACTATCCCTGACAAGGCTGTGCAGACTTACAGGTACCTTCAGTTTCCTTCCTAATCTCCCCATTCTGGAAAGGAGAGTGTCTCTTACAGACAAGCAGAGAGCTTTCTCTTCATCAAACCAGAACCAGAGGGAAATTACCTGTACACTTTGTTTCTCCTCTGGGCTGGATCTTTCACCTTTGAATCTTGTTAGGTCTCCCAAATATATAGCTTTTGAAAAGGGTTGAGGGAATCTCTCATCAGATCAGCTCTAATACTGACAGTTGAAGTCTCCATCATTGTTACCTTACATGTTTATAACACTTTAATATCTGCTTTAGAAAATGGAAACTCAGAGATACTGAGAGACTTGCCCAAAGAAACTGGCTAGTGATTAGCAAAGCTCCTAGTGAACACAGGCTTTCTAATTATTCACTCAGTGCTTTTTAAAATGAACCAAACTGTCTCTTAATTTTTGAAAAGACTAAATTCTTAGTACAAAATGAAAATTTATGGGACTTTTAATAATAATTGAGCCTTCCTAGTATCTTGGAATATATTTCTAGTAGGCATCCTATTTTCACTTACATGTAAGAATGTTTCTTTTTAATTAACAGAACAGATTTTACTAGTAGATCGATCCTATTCTATTAGGTAAAAAGAATAGAACAACCTACATCTAAAAGATTAATGAATTAATAGAACAATTATGAAGGATTTATATGGTAAACTATTTTCATTATTGAGTAATGTTTCTATCTGTCTAAATAGAAATGACTTAGTCAAGATGGATGTGCTCTTCCCTTCCATAGAAAAGTATACATGCATAACTTTCACTCTATACTGAATAATATGACTTGAAAAAGGCCACTTTCAGTCCAGGCATACCTCTTTCTCTGTATTCATATCAGAACTTGAGTTCAAACTGCAAAGCTGTCTACCTAGCCTAGAAATTGATGTGTTTGAATAAGAGAAGTTGAATTAGACTTTGATGAAAAACATTTTTAATACTCTTTTTCATTTCATTTTCAGAATAGAGTCAAATTCTGTAATTTTTTTTTACTTTTAAAATAAAATTTATTAAGAAAACTTAATATTCAAGACAAAGGCTTTAAGAAGATATATTTAAAGAAGCCCTTGGACAAAATATGATTAACATATTGCATTGTAATTGTACTGTCTATTTTTAAAATAATTTCTCTAAGACTTCAAAAACTGTATTTTACATCTACCCTAAATCCAGGATTATCTGAAATATCAGCAAGGAATATTTCATCTGTTCACTCCTTGCCCTCTCTTCAGTACTCAGCAATGGAGAGTCCTTGCTGCTTTTTAAAATTCCCATTTTTATGGTATCAGACAACTTCCCCTTCTGATTGTTTTCCAAATTCTCTAGGGACCCTCAGTTTCCTTCTGTAGCTAGTCTTCTTTCTCAGGGCCCTGATTTTCTGCCAGTCTCCACTCTACTCCCTCAACATCTTCTTTCTTAAAGGATGCCAAAAAATTTCATGCTGATAACTATCATCTAAACTTCATGCAAGTAAATTCAAGGCCTTCATTGCTCTAAATCCTCAAAGATATACACACAAAGAGAAGGAAATGTCTCTACATAAAGCTTAGTTTGGCATATGGTCAAAGTTTTACAGACTATTTGACCACTGTAAAGAATTTACGCACCTATATATCAATGCTAATCAAATCATCAACATTAAAAACTCTTCAACAAGGTCTCCTGAAGGCATTACTGTCTATTTTTCCATGTCACTGCTTTCACCAAGCTATTCCCAACATGAGAATATTTGAATGGAGCTATTAACAATTCTTTATCTTGGGTAGCTCCATTCAAAGGGCTCTCCTATATATCTTCAGAACATTGTTTTAAAAATTCAACTCTACACATGTCACTTCCCTCTCCTTCACTTAAACCAATTGGCTAACATACTGCCTTCAAAAAAAGCCCAAATCATTTATATGATTTATGAATATCTTTTTTCATGATCTCTATATTCCCAATCTCATATACTTTCACTTTCTCCTTCACAAACCATCTTCTAACTAAAGAGGGATTCTCTTCATCTTTCCCATCTTTAAATCTTAATACAAACTATTTTTTTCAAGAAAAATCATCCTATTTTTCCCCAAACCCATCATATGGTTAACTCCCCATCACACTTCACATTGATACTAAAAGTTACATGCCATCTTCTAACTAAAGAGGGATTCTCTTCATCTTTCTGAAATTTAAATCTTAACACAAACTATTTTTTTCAAGAAAAATAACCCTACTTTCCTCCAAACCCATCACATGGTTAACTCCCCATCACATTTCACATTCATTTTAAAAGTTACTTTTGGGGTGCTTGGGTGGCTCAGTCAGTAGAGTGTTCAGCTCTTGATTTTGGCTCAGGGCGTGATCTCCCAGTTTGTGAGATTGAGCCCCATGTCCTCGAGCTCTGCAAAGACAGCATAAAGTATGCTTGGAATTCTCTCTCTCCCTCTCTCTCTGCCCTTCCCCCACTCAAGCTCACTCTCTCTTTCTCAAAACAAACAAACATTTTTTTGAAGTTACTTTCTTAGAGCATATTCTATAATATTCAAGCAAAAGTTACACACTTTTCATCTATACATCATGTTATTCTCTCATACTACTTAATACAACTGCAATTAGGTAAGCACATTCCTGTCTCAGGCCTATTGTGTTTGCTCTTCCCTCTCTGCAAGTTTCTTCTTTAAGCTGTCCATACTCCTCTGTTCTCTGCTTCAGTACCACATGAGCAGAGATGCTTTCTCTTGCCATGCTATATAAAACTGCTTTCTTCTTCCATCACTCATTATTTCCTTTTTTTTCTCCTTTACTTTTCTTCATAGTAGTTATGACCATCTAAAATATTTTATTAACATATATATTAAATCTTTTTGACTCTCTTTCTTCCATAGATAAAATCGAAGCTTCATAAAAGTTGGGGCTGTTTTTTTCATTGTTATATCCCTGGTACCTATAACAATGCTTGGTATGTTGTACACAATAAATACTGTAATACTGTAACTATTGAATGTGTGGCTAGATTAATAATACTTTTTATTTCACATTTCTGTTTTGATTGCTTGTGTGAAAACAACACACTAAGAGATGAACAAGATGAACTAAATGTGAACTTAAATTCATATTCTATAATCTCACTGAATTTCATTTATCACTCCATTCAAAATGTTATTCAGAATTGTACTATTTTATTTTCATTATTATTTTACAAATCTATGACCCACTTTTAAGAAATGAATTCCTTTTTGTAAGCTGGAGATTTAATGGATCACATAAGTAACAACTAAAAAACCCTAAAAAACAGTGTATGTAAATTAATTGAAAGCATGTTGCCTTGTCTGAACATGTTAGCTAAGGTAAATAACCAAAGAAGTGTCTATAACCTGTGTGCAGGTTTTAAATAGAGCAATCATTTAGAAGGGAATGATACTTCATGAAATCATAACTTCACAGCTCAGATTTGATGGGGTTAAATAATAATAGTTTCAACTTTTTTCCTAAAATGACCAAAGTACTCAGCCCATTTGATAGACAAGCAGAGATGACCAGTGGCTTTACCGATTCCAACAGATCTTTTATAAAATAAGATCTTCTAATCTAGCTCATATCAACAATCCACGTCTCATCATTATCTCAGGTTTTACCGTTTTTTGAGAAAGCATGTTTTATAGACATTAACATTTGTCTATCACTTGTTTCATCAAGATATTGATATGATATAGCCAATAAGCCACAAATAGATAGCTACTAATCAATTATATATGTATACATTAAGCTTTAGATAGATAAGACTCTCTAAAGACTATTTTGTTTTAAAACCAGTCGAAAACAAGGAAAGATGGGTAATAAAACTTTAAAACAGAGGCCAATTTTGAACATTTCTTCTGCACCATAGATTATTTCATAGGATATATATCAATAAAATGTATAAAACAGTCCTCATCCAATACAAAGTTAGAATTTCTAAACGCATCTATATGAAGTTATTCATAAATGTACTCATCTATTCAAAAATATTATTGAATGACTACTGTGTGCCAAGCACTAGGGATTCCAAAATAAATAAAACTGTCCTTGTGTACAAAGATCTCAGCATAAAACATCTCTCTTTAAATATTTCTTTCTCTGCTGGGACACATGATTGATGACATTTACATATAGTATATTTTCCCATTGCTGTACACATAAGAGAGACTGAGGATTACGGGTAACCTTGGAGCACCTGCTATAATTCTTTCCTTCTGTACAACTTAAGAATTCACATAGGAATGCAATGACAAAGTGTTATTATAGGGATAACCTTGAATCTCCTCTGACTTATCTATTTACAAATAATAGCATCATAATTATCAATTGTAAAGTTCTTCACTATATAGAATGCTAGAAGAGCTGATCTAGTATAATCTGAATGGGAAGGAGTACACAAAAAGCTCTGTTACATTTTCTTCTTCAGAAAGTTCTTCTGACAGACATCTAAATCAGCAAGAAAATCTGATCTCCGTGTCTCATTCATGTGTTGATGACTTCCCCCATTTGCCAATGTTTCAAATACCTAGCATGAATTACCAATTCCACAGAACTGATATCCACAACGGATTCCACAGAATTTGAATTCCATAGAAGACTTCATATAAATGATTAATCATACTACTGCTATTTGTAGTCTTTTCTTTAAAAAAAGTCGCTAATTGTAACTGTAATGTACCAGTTAGAAATAAGTTATCCCAATAAAGAATCTACAATTATTATTTATAAGTGTAGGCTAATACAATGCCTGTTTTAAAGAAAAGTACAATCAATTTTAATAATCTACCTAATAAGTATTCTAATGTGATTCAAATAGCACATATTTAAAAGTAGCAGCCCACAAGCCTAAGTAGTAAAGGAGAATAACATTGCTTAATGGTTTGATGGATGTGTGGAATATCTATTTGAATGTTTAAATTGAAGTATTTTGTAAATGGGATGCATTAGTGCTTAAGAGCTAATATCATCTGAATAAATCCAAGTTTATAACAGGAATACAAACCTGAGATGTTCTCTCTGCGTATATATAATCCAAATAATTCTGTGCAGACAAGGTGACATGATATGGCTTTCTTCCTGAAACACACTGCTGGCTAAATGAAGTAAGAAATATGCTAATATCAACCTTTTTACTAAATTACATTTGTAATAACTGTGTACTTTCCAACAAAAAGAAAGGCATCAAGGAAAGTTTAAGTTTGGTACTTTAAAATATTGTTTGCATAAATCAGAGTAGAAATAAATTCCTCCCTTTCTTCCTTTAGCCCACTTACATTGTAATTGAGTACATTTGGTGTTTGTTGTCCAAGATATATATTGAAAAATTATTACATAGAAAATGTACTGCTTTCATATCAACAATCAGTACACTCTTTCATAAGACAATTGTTTAAAAATTTTACTTTTGTCTCTAACTTCAACAGAGTAGTTAATACCAGACTTCCTCTCCCATGAAAAAAATTATTAAACTGGAAAAAAAAAGTATGCAATGACTCTGAAAAACGACTTAGCACTGAAAGCTAAGCAGCATGGAAAAGACACTGAGAGAAGGAAAACAAAAATCACAGTGGCTGAGGCTTACCTTCCACTATAAGAAACAAGAAAAAGCAAGGAAAGGAAGTCTAAATTAAGTACAAGAAGTAATAATATAAGAACACAAATTAATGTAATAAAAATAGAGAATATCAACAAGGCCTAAAGTTGGTTCTTTGAATAGAGCAGTAAGCACATAAGGAAGAAAATGAAAATTACATTATGAAGAATTAAAGATGGGAGTTTACTACAGATTCTATGTGTAATAAAATTAATAAGGAAATACAGTAAATTATGCCAATAAATTTGACAACTACCATGAAAAGACAAATTCTTTCAAAAAATATAGTTTATCGAAAAGTTCTATATTTTTAAAGCAGTGATTTCAAAGTGTGATTCCTGAACCAATGGCATTGACACTGCCGGAGAACATGTTAGAAATGTAAACTCTCTGGTCAAACCCCAGATCTACTAAATCAAAAGTCTAGGAGTGGAATTTACCAATCTGTGTTTTAACAAGTTCTAAAGGCAACTCTTATGTATGATAAAGTTATCTGTAATAACATGGATGACTCTAGAGGGTATTATGCTAAGTAAAATAAGTCAGTTATAGAAAGACAAATACAGTGATTCTACCTACACAAGGTATCTAAAATAATCAAGAAGCAGAGAATAGAATAAACTCGCCATGGGCTGAGAGAAGGGGGAAATGTTGCTCAGTAGATATAAAGTTTCAGTTATGCAGGATGAATAAACTTGAAAGATCTGCTATACCACATAGTAATTAGCAATACCATATTGTGCATTTCATATATATTAAGATAATATATCTCAAATTGAATATTTTTACCACCAAAAAATAAATAATAAATAAGCACCAGAACGCAAGGAAATTTTGAAGGTAATGAATACATTCAGTACTTTGATTGTGATAATGGTATCATGTGTATATTTTTGTATGTCTCAATTATACCTCAATAAAAGTGGGTTTTTTTTAAATGTGGAAAACCACTGTATTAAATAAATTTAATCACATAATCTTCCAACAAAGCAAAAAACAGGCCAATCTGTTTTACTAATAAACTTTACCAAATATTTAAGAAAGAAATACCAATTTTAGATCAACTCTTTCAGGTAATAGAAGAACAGGAAACCTTCCAAATTTGCTTAGTAAGTCCATTTTAATCTTAATACAAAAATGTAACAAAGTCATAAAAAGTAAAAATTGCAGAATAATATCCATAATGATTAAAAGTATAATGGCAAAAATTCTCTTCAAAATTATTAGCAAATCAAATCTTTAAAACTTGTTTTAGTTTCCTATTGCTGTTACAACAAATTACTAAAAACTCAGAGCTTAAAACAACATCAATTTAATATCTTACAATTCTGGGGTTCAGAAGACTTTCAGCAAGATTGGATTCTTTTTGGAGGTTCTAAGGGAGATCCATTTCCTGTCTTTTCCACCCATTTTCCTGTCTTGTCCCATATCACTCACGTTTCTTCTTACTGGGTCATGTCCTTGTCTCTGACTCTAATCCTCCTGCCTCACTCTTAAAAGGACCCTTATGGTTATATTGAATCAATTCAGATAACCCAAAATAATCTCCCCATCTCAAAATCCTTGTTTTAATCACATCTGCAAAGTGTATTTTGCCATGTAAGGTAAGATATTCACAGGTTTCAGGGATTAAGAGGTAGACATCTTTAGGGTATGAGTCTGGCTGGGACAATATGTAAAAAAATTACATGTCATGACAAGTGGAGTTTATCTCAGGATTAAAATGATGGTTCAACTTTTGAAAATCAATTAGCCTATTTTATCAGCAGGAAAAAGTGAAAAATATATATGACCACCTTAATGCATGCCGAAATATTACTTGATAAGACAAAATTCATTCATGATTTAAAAAACTAAAACCATGGGGCGCCTGGGTGGCTCAGTGGGTTAAGCGGCCGAATTCAGCTCAGGTCATGATCTCACAGTCTGTTAGTTCAAGCCCCGCTTTGGGCTCTGTGATGATGACTCAGAGTCTGGAGCCTGCTTCAGATTCTGCGTCTGCCTCTCTCTCTCTCTCTGCCCTTCCCCTGCTCATGCTCTGTCTCTCAAAAAGTAAATATATGTTAAAAAAAAAAAAAAAACTAAAGCCAAAACAACCTTCCCAGCATACCAGGAAGAGGGGAGAGAAAAGATTAATAAAGGGATGTATGAAAAACCTACAGTTAACATCCTACTTACTAGTGATATACTGAATGCTTTCCTCCTAAGTTTGTAATATGGCAAGGATGTGCATACTCAAAAGCTTTTATTTACATTGTACTCGCTTTTTGACCTGTGTAATAAGAAGAAATAAGACACATGAAGACTGAAAAAAAATTGTATTTTCAGGTGACATGATTGTTTACATATAAAATCCTAAGTAATCATCAAAGCAATTACCAGAATTACTAACTCAATTTAGCAAAATTGAAGAATAAATAGTCAATATATAAAATCAGTTGTATTAAGGGGCACCTGGACGGCTCAGTTCATTGAGCATCCAACTTGGGCTCAGATCATGTTCTCGTGGCTCATGAGTTTAGTCCTGTGTTGGGCTCTGTTCTGTCGGCTCAGAGCCTGGAGCCTACTTCAGATTCTGTGTCTCCCTCTCTCTTTGCCCCTCCCCTGCTCATGCTCGCTCTCTCTCTCTCTCTCTCAAAAAATAAATAAACATTAAAAAAAATTAAAATCAGTTGTATTTCTATATACTAGCAGCAGACAATGGAAATAAAATTTTAAAAATAATAAATTTACAATAATGTGAAAAAACCCATAAAATTCTTAGGAATAATTTATCAAATATATATAAAACTTCAGCAGTAAAATGCAGAACATTTTAAATTTCTGAATGTAATTAAAGAACATTTCTGAATGTAATTAAAGAACATTAAAGGAAATAACCTTCATGCTATTATACTAGAAGACTTCAGATGCCAATTCTCCCCCAAAGAGGTTGATAGATTCAACATAATCTCAGTCTAAATTCTAGTAGGCTTTCTTGGTACAAACTAATAAATTGAGCCTAAAAATATTTGGAATGCCAAAGACCTGGAATTTCTAAATGACTTCAAAAGGAACTATTTTGAAGACAACCTTATTTAAAAGCTTACTATAAAGTTTCATTAAGAGATTAAGGGGCACCTGGATGGCTCAGTTGGTTAAACCTCTGACTCTTGGTTTCAGTTCAGGTCATGATCTCATGATTCATGAGTTCGAGCCCCACATCAGGCTCAGTGCTGAAAGAGAGGAGCCTGCCTGTGATGCTCTCTCTCTCTCTCTCTCTCTCTCTCTTACAGCCCCTCCCCCACTCATGTTTCCCCCCCTCAAATAAAATAAACTTTAAAAAAAAGAGATTATTGGTATTGGAAGAACAATGGAACAGAAGAGTAAGATTAGAAATAAATCCATTGATACAGTCAACTGATTTTCAGCAAAGGCATCAAAACAATTCAATGGGGAAAAGAACATTTTTCAACAAACAGCGCTGGAACAACTATATATTTATATGAGGAAATAAAGAAAAGGAAGGAAGGAAGGAAGGAAGGAAGGAAGGAAGGAAGGAAGGAAGGAAGGAAGGAAGGAAGAAAGAAAGAAAGAAAGAAAGAAAGAAAGAAAGAAAGAAAGAAAGAAAGAAAGAAAGAAAGAATGAAAGAAAAGAAAAGAAAGAAAGAAAGAAAGAAAGAGAAGGGAGAGAGGAAGAAAGAAAAAGGAACATCATCCCTAGCTTACAACTTTGAAATAATTTAATTTTATAAGAATTATAAAAATAAACATAAAAACTAAAAGCATAAAACTTTTTGAAGAAACACTGAGGAGTATTTTTGCTGGCACGGGGTAGACAGAGGAACAGAAAAAATACCATTTAAAAAAACCTTAATATGCATAACTTTATCAACTTTTTAAAAATCAGCAAAACAAAAAATATACTTTGGGAAATAAATATAGTCAAGATACAGACTTGGAGAAAATATTCTCAGGTAAATACAACCTAAAACAATAATAGAACACCTTAAACAACAAAAAAAGGACAGAAAGGTGTTTTGTTTGTTTTTTTTTATGGCCAAAATCTTGAACAATTCAGAAAAGAAGATATACAAAGGCCAATAAGCACACAAACCAGTCATTATGAAAATGCAAATTAAAAGCACAATGTTATAGCAGCAGACACACATTAGAATGGCTAAAATTAAAAACTCTGACAATACCAAATGTTGACAAGAATATGAAGCAATGGAAGCTCATACTTTACTGGTAGGAGTGTATAATGATATAATCACTTAGAAAAAATGTTTTTCAGTTTCTTATGCTATCCATCATATATATGCTCTTTGACCTAGCAATTCTAATCCAAAGTATTTATCCTCCCAAAATTAAAACATAAGTCTGCAGAAAGGGTATATAGAAGAATATACTTGTTTTCAGCTCCAAACTGCAGAAGTTAGCCAAATCTACAGGAGAAGAAAGAAATTTTGAAATAGTCATACAATGATACAATAGAATTCTACTCAAAGAAAGAGAAAAAAAACTAATAATTCAAAACTAATAGTAACTAATAAAAACTATAATAACTGTTTTTTTCAGTTTTATAACTTAGCTATACTTAAAATAATTGTTATACATTCTAGGATTGAACAAATAAGTTAAAACATTGAGGGTAATGTGAGCCAAGTTTGCCATTTCTTTTTTTTTTTTTTTGCCATTTCTTGAGAAAGGAGCTGTATATATCAAAATTAGGCAGACTGAAATTTATCCTCTGTGGAAGAAATGAAGTAGAAAATGTATGTATACATACATGTATGTGTATGTATGTACATATGTATTAATTGATCGATTGATAAAGAGAAAGACAAATTACATGTGTTTGTGCATACACCTGTCCACACACACATACAGTTATGTTTAATGACTGGTCTTAAAATCATTGGCACAAGTAACAACAAACATGCATAATTCAGAGATCTCGATTTATTTTACCTATAGATCCTGAAGGTAATGATATACCAGTTAGTGGCAGTTATCATACCTAATGTCCAGATCTTAGTTTCAAAACACCATTTTTCACTAAGAGGAAGCAGGTCTCTTTTGGCAAAATACCTAATAGTAAGAGTAGTATAAAGAAAGTAGAAGATGAGTGTGGAGCATATCTTAAGCCTAAAAGCAGTAGAGGCTATCAAAAAGACACTGGAAGCATCTTGAAGGAGTTTCTATTGCCAAGCAATTGGCAAAATAAATAATTATGGCCATCAAGTGTTATCTTTAAAATAAAATAAGATTCCATGATACAATGGAGAATACATACATACATATATATATATGTATACATATATATATATACATACAATTACCAAGCAATTGGAAAAATAAATAATTATGGCCATCAACTGTATATGTATATGTGTGTGTGTATATATATATATATATATATATACATATATATATTTATTCTGTATCTCACATGCAGAAGGGAAATTTCTTTCTTTCTTAGAGTAGAATGCCACCTAATAAATAAAGAAGGAATTATGGAGTTAGAAAAATCATTAATGGATACTATAAATAGTGGATAAAACTTGGATGAGATGAGCTGATTTGTAGCATCTCAAAATATCTGCTCACCGATTAAATTAAAAAGACTAAACACTTGAACAAAGCCAACATCAATAATATTGGAACAAATTGACACCACATGTGTCCTGATAGAATACACTTAGAGGGGCAAAATATCACTTTTGTGGAATTCTAGTAAAAAACTCATAATCTGAACCTAATCATATAGAAACACCAAATTGAGGACAAATCGAAATTAAGAGAAATTCTAAACAATATTCTTCAAAATGTGAGTCAAGAAAGACAAAGATGGGCTGAGAAAGAAGTCCATTAAAGGATATTTAAAAGGTGTAACAACTAAATGCAAAGTTTGATCCTGGCTTGGCTCTTAACTAAGAGGTATAAAAAAATATATAGGACAGAAATTTAATATGTAATGTAGATTAGATTATACTATGCCAATACAAAACTTCTTGATTGAAATGTATTCTGTGGCTATGTACAGGAAAAGCTTTAGAAAATACATACTGAAGTATTCAGTGGTAAAGGGGCATAATATCTCCAATTTACTTGCAAGTGGTTTAGGAAAAACATATTTGCATGTGTGTGTATATGTGTGTATGAGGAGAGAAAGAGAAGAAAGTGAATGATAAAGCAATTAAAAGCAGAGCAAAATATAAACATATATTGAATATGGTAACAGTGTTTACACTTTTATTTTACTGTTCTTATAATTTGAAATTATGTAAAAAATCAATTACAAAGAAAAAATCTTATTTTGTGGAAGAGCTGTGCCTAAGAAAAATCTTATATGTGATATAAAAATTTGGTAGCCTAAAGAGTCATTTTGATAGATAACTGGAGGAATTTCTGAACACTGAGACAGTACAGTAGCACACTAGTTGATGAAAAATGCTCAGGAAAGTAGATTTATAAAAAGACAATACCAAGTCCACATGAATAACCTAAGATTTAAATTATAGTCTATATGCTACAGCAATACATTACAAGTAATAATTTCTACTATTTAGGCTTTGATAAATATTTATTTTAAAAGTGAAATTACTGAGAAAGATTAACTATTTTACTCAACTAAATTTTGCTAGCACCAGTTAGGATTTAACATTTCTGTTATTTTTACTCACAATGATTATGAATATAGACATTGATCGATGGAACTACTATTTATCTCAGAAATGAATTAACTTTTATGTAAATGGGCAGTATATGGGTCCATCTCTAAGCAATGTACAATTTAGAGTGAACAATAAAATTATATTTTGCCTCCATTTTACACAGAAGCCCAATTTTATTAGGCTTTCAATTGCCTTTACACATCATTACCTTGCTGGCTAAGCCACTAGCCCATGAATTTCAAAGCAATGCATGGGATTTCACCATATAACTCCTACCGACAAAATTCTTGCTTTGTGCAATGAAACTATAGGGTTCACAGAATTTGGAAATGGAAATGTCTCATTAGGTCATCCTGCCCATTACTTTGAAAGATTATTATTCATTAGATGGTCTTTATCCCCAAATGGTTTACCCAGTCAGGCTTTTAACAACTCTACCATTTCAACTTTTTCTACTGACTTCCAAAGACCATTTTATAATGCCCTATGGATTTCTTTATATTTTCTACAAAGAACTTAAAGGGTAAAATATCAAATTTTCATGTGTTACCATCTAAACTGAATTTTTCCATTGATTTCTTCATTATATTTTCTTCTTTATACGAGTCTCACAAACTTTTGCTTCAAACAGACTACAAGCAAAGACACATAATGCTACTGGTGATAATTTTATTAATACCTATGATTTATCTGCTCAAGGAATATATGCCATAGAGATGATATGGTTGTAAATGTTTGAACCATTAAGAAGAGTTCCATAAATCATTATTCAAAAAATCAACACCATAACAATATTGTTCCCTAAAGTAAAATTTCGTAGCAAAATCCATTTTAATTTAATATGTAATAAGCTTAAATAAATCACAAAATGAAGCTTAATTTTTCCCAAAAGTATAATTTATTTTAAAGGTAATAGGACCAATTTTTATTTATATCAGTTATATTTTAGCGTTACTTATAAACCAGCACTGTGGAAACTGTCTTTCTTCTTATTTGGATTTTGTTTTCAGAAACTGGTTTCACGCTTGGTTTTGAGATCAGGGATTATGATTACCACCAAAGCAATCTAAGATAGCTATGAAAGATAGGATATCCTACTTAAATTATATAGAAATTTAGTCTCTATATTTCTAGTCCATTTTCATATTAACAATATAAATAGAATATTTTGATTATGTTTGTTAAATATTAGTGCTAGCTGTGAACATTTAAAATTAATCTAATTATCTGGCTGTCATTTTTAATCACCATGATCTATTTATTTTGAGATATTAACAATAAATTATTAATTTATTAATAATTTGATTAATTTCTATTTAAAAATGTTTTTTATTTAATCCACAAAGGATATCTCAATAAATTCCAAAACTCTAAAATACAAAACACACCCAAAAAACAAATAATCCATTGAAGAAATGGGCAGAACATTAATTGACAATTTTCCAAAGAAGACACCAGAAGGCCAACAGACACATGACACGATGCTCAACATCACTCATCATCAGGGACCAAAAAATCAAAACCATACTGAGATACCACCTCACGCCGGTCAAAGTGGCTAAAATGAACGAATCAGGAGACTAGATGCTGGAGAGGATGTGCAGAAATGGGAACCTTCTTGCACTGTTGGTGGGAATGCAAACCGGTACAGCTGCTCTGGAGAACAGTGTGGAGGGTCCTCAAAAAATTAAAAATAGAGCTACCCTATGACCCCGCAATAGCACTGGGGATATAGGAATGCTGATGCATGGGACACATGAACCCCAATGTTTATAGCAGCACTTTCAACAATAGCCAAATTACAGAAAGAGCCTAAATGTACATTAACTGATGAATGGATAAGGAAGATGTGGTTTATACATACAATGGAATACTATTTGGCAATGGGAAAGAATGAAATCTGACCATTTGCAGCAACACGGATGGAACTGGAGGGTATTAAGCTATGTAAAATAAGTCACTCAGATAAAGATACCACATGTTTTCACTCATATGTGGATCTTGAGAAACTTAACGCAAGACCATGGGGGAGGGGAAGGGGGAAAAAAAGTTACAGAGAGGGAGGGAGGCAAACCATAAGAGACTCTTAAATACTGAGAAAAACAAAATGAGGGTTAATGGGGGTGGGGGAGAGGGGAAAGTGGGAGATGGGCGTTGAGGAGGGCACTTGTAGGGATGAGCATTGGGTGTTGTATGGAAAACCAATTTGACAATAAAATATATTTAAAAAAAAAAAAGAGTACACTCACCATCACTGAGTAATATACTGAATTGTTGAATCATTATACTGCATACCTGAAACTAATATAACACTATATGTTAACTACATTGGAATTAAAATTTAAATAAATAAATGGAAAAAAAAGGAATTATTAGACAAAACCTCAGTGAAATCTGTAAAACAAACAAAAATAACAAAAATAAAATACAAAACACATACTCTTACCAGAGTGCAAATGAAATAATACTCAAGAGGAAAAAAAAAATGAAACAGTTAAAATCCTATCGTGTGTGAAATAAAGAAAGAACAAAAACATTTCTGACTTTTAGATAAGAAAAAACTTGAAAACACTGTTATGAACTTCTGTTGAAAGTTTCCATAAAATTTGTATTTTTAATTGATAAATTTGTAATCACAGTTATAAACAAGGAGAACTCTGTTAACAAGAAGATATTACAAATACCCAAAAGTAGAAACGAATGAAAAGCACCACTCTATTGTTCAACTGCAACCTCAAGAATCCTACCAAAGAATATAAGGCCAAAATCAAGAAAAATCTGCAGTTTTAGGAAAGCCAAGACACTGAAATAGAACCAGCAAATACAACTTTCAGAACTTATACCTAAGGAAAGAGACCTAATAGAGTAATCATAATACTAATATAAAATAAGTGCATTTAATATGTGCACAAAGATAAAGAAGACAGCATATTTATGGTGAAGTACAGTGTTAAAAAGAAAAACAAGTTATGAAAATATGTTAAAAAGCTATAAAATTAATGTGTGTATATATGTATATATATGTGCATGTATATATATATATATATATATATATATATATATATATATATGTATGTATGTGTGTATGTATTTTGAAATACAAATCTCCTTAGATCTTTAAATGTCAGAATGGAAAGAGTAAAATAGTGTCTTTAAAGTTCAACCTGGAAAATTATCCTCAAATATCACATATCACATTAATACCATAAAATTAAAGTTGAATAATGAGAAAAACATCAAAAAATTAATATCTATCTAATGAGATTTTTTAAAAAGGAGCTCTATAATTTTGGAAACCTCAAGAAATTCATTGAACTTTTATCAAAAATAGAGCCTGAAGTGACTCCCCAGGGAGGGAACTAGGGGAATAAACACCCTCCTCCCTCCCTACATCTTCAGTTCTTGGCCAATATCAGTATGAAGACAGAGACAATGTGAGAATCCTATGGATGTAGTCACACAAGTCAGCTTCCAGGGGGCAGAAAGCACCATGGAGAAGGAAGATAAGTGTATCAGGGAGGCAAACAAATTTTCACACAATGACTTTTACCTTACTCTAATTGGGTTGTCTTTTCCTTGCTGATTTGCAGGATATAAATTTTTTATCTTCTCCCAGTTTGTGGCTTATCCTTTTATTGTCTTTGTAGTTTCTTTGGATCCACAGAAAGATTAAATTTTTATATCATTAAACTTATCTTTACCTATACATTGTTTTTCTACTAAGTCATTTTTATGCAATATTCTTTATAATTCTCACAGAGAACATATGTTGTATATACCACTGTTTTTTTTCATTTCACAGATAAGAAAAGGTCTTGGAGAAGGCAAATAACTTACCTAGAATTCCCACTCAGACATTATGGATCCAGAGCCCATATTTTTACTCACATATTACCTACCATGCTATATGCCCCTTGTTGAATGTTTTTGTGTACATAGCTGTATACTGGTATATGTCTCTAAGTTAAACTCCTATATTTGGACTTACAAAATCAGGTTGTGTTCATTTGAAGTTATGATGGATACTGGCAAATTACCTTTCCAATCTTTCTACCTCCTTGCCATCCTTGAGTACTATCACTTAAAAGAAAACTTCTGCCAATCCTATTAATTTAAATAGTATCATGATATGCTCTTAATATGCATGCATTTAATTATGAGATAGGTTTTAGCTTATCAAGGTTGGGGCATTGGCTATTTTTATCCCAGAAATTTCTTTAACTTAGATTTAAATTCTTATTATTTTTATTTTTTTATATTTATTATTTTTTTAAGTAGGCTACTTGCCCAACATGGGACTTGAACTTAGAACCCTGAGATCAAGAGTCATTGCTCTACCGACAGAGTCAGTCAGGCACCCCTAGGACTTCTTTTTCAAATTTCTTTTTTCTTTTTCTACTTTGCTATTTTTTTTTAAACAGTATGAAAATTAAAAACGTTTTCATTACCTAAGGTGCAATATTCCCTCAACTGACATTTTGCTTATGTCTGCATATTGTTTGTGGTTTTCAACAAATAAGAGGTATAATTTTTATATAATTAAATATATTATTTCTTTTATAGTTTATTGATTTTGTGACATGTTGTCATTGCTATTGCAAATGGTGCTTTTTATTATATTTTAACTTATTATTATTTATTATTAGGCATATGTTTTAAAATATTAATTGCATTCCCTAATTGTTTTTATCGTTTCTTATAGTTTTTTCAATGGGTTCTCTTGGAGTAAAAGGTATAAATTATACCATTTAGAAATAATTAAGGGGCACCTGAGAGCCTCAGTCAGTCAAGTGCTTCACACTTGATTTCAGCTCAGGTCATGATCTCGTGGTTGTGAGATTGAGTCCCGTGTCAGGCTTTGCACCGACAGCATGGAGCCTGCCTGGAATTCTCTTTCTCTCTCTCTCTCTTTCTCTCTGCCCTTGTGTTCTCTCTCTCTCTCAAAATAAATTAGCATTTAAAAATATAGAAATAATTAAAATTTTGGGTTTTTTCCAATAATAAATATCCTAATTTTTTCTACAAATTAATTGCATGGCATAGTAATTTTGGAATAATGTTAAGTGATTATGGAAACAAAAGTCATCCTTTTTAATCCTTATTGTAATGGGAATTCTTAGTTTAACCCTTGTGTGAACAATCTTTTAACTCAATATACATTTCAATATTTAGTCTGAATCCATCAGTTTCTTTTTACAAAGAACGTTTAACAAAAATAGATGCAACTGTTTCTCAAATGCTTCATTAACATTTGTAGGGATAATTATTTTTTACTTATTAATATTGTAAATTATTCAGATACATTTCCATATGTTGCATCACCCTTGCATTTCATGAAGAAATTCTAAAATAAACATTGTTTATAATAGTGAAAAACTGAAATCCAATAAATATTTTATAATAGAGTAATGATATAGATATTAAAGTTAGTCCTTTTTTCTGGTTAGCATTGGTTAAAAAAATCAAGGAGTGCCTGAATGGTTCAAATGATTAAGGGTCCAACTTCAGCTTAGGTCATGATCTCATGGTTCATGAGTTCAAGCCCCATGTCAGACTCTGTACTGACAGCTCAGAGTCTGTAGCCTGCTTCAGATTCTGTGTTTCCCTCTTTCTCTTTCCCTCCCCAACTCATGCCCTGTCTCTCTTTCCTTCTCAAAAATAGATACTTAAAAAAAAACTTTTTAAATCAAAATATAGAGTTACACAGGTAATGAAAATTACATTTATTTAAACTACTGATATAATACTTACTGTCAATCATGAAGTGCTTTACAAATATCAGTTCATTAAATCCTCACAATTCTATAATGCAGCAGAGAGCTTAAATAACTCAAGGTAACACAGCCAATAGGTGGCAGAGAAGGGATTCAAATCCAAGGAGATACTTTCACATCATAAAAGCCATATATGAAAGTCTTACAGCTAATACCATCCTCAAAGGGAAAAACTGAGAGCTTTCACCCTGAGATCAGAAACATGACAGAATGTCCACTCTCACTGCTGCTGCTTAAGATAGTGTTGGAAATCCTAGCCTCAGCAATCAGACAACAAAATGCAATAAAAGGCATCCAAATTGGCAAAGAAGTCAAACTTTCACTCTTCACAGACGACGTGATACTCTACATGGAAAACCCAAAAGACTCCACCAAAAGATGCTTGAGCTGATACAAGAATTCAGGAAATTTGTAGGATATAAAATCAATGTACAGAAATCAGTCGCATTTCTTTATACCAATAATGAAGCATCAAAAAGAAATCTCAGGGAATCAATCCCATTTACAATTGCATCAAAAAACATAAAATAACTAGGGATAAATCTAATCAAAGAGGTAAAAGATCTATATGCTTAAACCTATAGAAATGAAAGAAATTGAAGAAAACACAAAGAAATGGAAAAACATTCCATGCTCATGGATTGGAAGAACAAATATTGTTAAAATGCCAATAGTCCCCAAAGCAATTTACACATTCTATGCAATCCTAATCAAAATTGTACCTGCATTCTTCTCAGAGCTAGAAGAACCAATCTTAACCTTTGTATGGAACCACAAAAGACCCTGGATAGTAAAAGTAATGTTGAAAAAGAAAAATCCTGCCACCCTGGAGGCATCACAATCCCAGACTTTAGCTTCTACTGCAAAGCTGTAATCATCAAGACAGAAAGATATTGGCACAAAAACATACACATAGTAAATAATAATAATAATAATAAAACAGACCTATGGAATAGAATAGAGAACCCAGAATTGGACTCACAAATGTATGGCCAACTACTCTGACAAAATAGGAAAGAGTGTCCAGTGGAAAAAAGACAGTCTCCTTAGCAAATGGTGCTGGGAGAACTGGACAGAAGCATGCAGAAGAATGAAACTGGACCACTTTCTTACACCATACATAAAAATAAACTCAAAATGGAACAAAAACCTAAATATGAGACAGGAAGCCATCAAAACCTAGAGGAGGCAACAACCACTTTGACCTCAGCAGCAACAACTTCTTATTCAACGTGTCTCTAAAGGCAAAGGAAATAAAAGCAAAAATGAACTATTGGGACCTCATAAAGACAAAAAGCTTCTACACTGCAAAAGAAACAATCAACAAAGCAAGCAAAGGATAGAAGATATTTGCAAATGACATACTGGATAAAGGGTTAGTATCCAAAATCTATAATGAACTTAGCAAATTCAACACATGAAAAACAAATAATCCAGTTAAGAAATGGGCGGAAGACATGAATAGACACTTTTCCAAAGAAGACATACAGATGGGGAACAGACACATGAAAAGGTGCTCAACATCACTCATCATCAGGGAAATACAAATCAAAACCACATTGAGATACAACATCACACTGGTCAGGGTGGCTAAAATCAACAACTCAGGAAACAACAGATTTTGTTGAGGATGTGAAGAAACAGGATCCCACTTACAGTGTTAGTGGGAATGCAAACTGGTGCAGTCACTCTGGAAAACAGTGTGGAGGTTCCTCAAGAAATTAAAAAATACCCTATGACCAGCAATAGCCCTACTAGGAATTTATCCAAAGGATACAGAAGTGCTGATTCATAGAGGCACATGTAACCCAGTGTTTATAGCAGTGCTATCAACAATAGCCAAATTATGCTTCTCTTCAACTCCATTAGTCAGAAAGACCATTCTTCTCTCTTGCCATAAGACATACTCAGTTTTATATCTGAACCAATTTCCTCAGTTTCATCAGTTATCTATGAGATAAACTTACCAGACTTTAATTTTCAGTTCAATATCTTTCTCTAGCCTGATACCATAATTTTGTGTTTATTCCTGAATTCTAAAATTAATTCACAGATAATCACTTTTATAAAGGTCAATTCAATATCAATATAGGGAATTTGAAAAATAAATATTAAATAATGAGTTCAAAATTTTCTTTTTTATTGTAATATATTTGACATATAACAATATGTAAATTTAAGATATACAACATATTTGATATACTTATGTATTGTAATATGATTGCCTTGCAGCCATAGTCAGCACCTGTACCATGTCCCATAATTATCATTTCTTTTTTTGTGGTGAAAATAAATAAGATCTAGTCTTTAGCAAGTTTGATGATGATAATGCAATACTGTGACTTTATTAACTATAGTGTGCATTAGATCCCTAGAATTCATTTATATTCTAGTTGCAAGTTTGTATCCTTAAGCATCTCCCCAATTCTTCCTTCCTCTAGCCCCTGATAACCACCATTGTACTCCATGTTTTTATAATATTGGCTTTTTTGGATTCCACATATAAATGATAACGTGATATTTGTCTTTCTCTATCTGACTTATCTTACTTAGCATAATGTATTCAAGGTCTACCATGTAGTCACAAATGGAAGGATTTTCCTTTCTTCTCCTGGCTAAACAATATTTCATTGTGTGTGTAGGTAATAGATAGATAACAGACACCACATCTTCCTTATCCATTCATCCACCTATGTGTACTTAGGTTGTTTCCATATCTTGGATACTGTGAATAGTGTTGCAACATAAGAGTGATCTCTTTGATATCTCTTTAATATCTTATTTTCATTTTCTTTGATTATACACACAGAGAAGTAGAATTGCTGGATTATATGGTAAATCTATTTTTATTTTTATTTTTTGAGGAAACTCTGTATTGTCTTCCATAGTTTCTGAATCAATTAACATTCCCACCAAAAGCGTACAAAGGTTCCCTTTACTTTCATCAACACTTATCTCTTGACTTCTTGATGATAGCCATTCTAACAGGTAAGAAATAATACTTCATTGTGATTTTGATTTGCATATTCCTGACAAATAGTGATGTTAGGTATCTCTTCATGTACATATTGGCCATTTGAATTTGTCCTCAAAATCTACAATTCCACCACCTAGATAAATATTAAATTACAATGTGTTTCCTTCTAGTTTTCCTGAGTTTATAGATTTATAAGATTGATTGCCCTCAATTTGAGTTATAAGTGTATAATCAGTTTAACCTCCTACTTGCTCAACATAACATTACAGGACTTTCAATTTCCCATTTTCATATAACTTTAGCAATTATTAAATATTACAGTATATAGATATACCATAATTTAATTTAAAACTCTTCTATTGCTGGGCATCTGGATAATAACCACTATTTTCTTATTATAAATCAATATTACAGAATCATTCTATCTTTCTAGATTCCACTTTTGCATATTCTATTCTTTGCCCTATGTTTCCTTATTTTCCTACTGAAAATCTTCTACTCACCCTTGAATATGCAGCTCAACTATCTCCTTCAGTCTTCTTTATATATTTGTTCGTAACTTTGCTATGACATTTATCATTTTGTATTACCATTTATCTCTCTGAATGCCAAACTCTGTGAAACTACATGATCAGTTTTTAATAGCAATTCTGTCTTACTCATTGATGTTTTCTCAATATCTACTACAGCATCTAATACACAATGGAACATCAAAAAAATTATCCAATTATTAAATGAACACATGAATAATTGAATAAATGATTGAACAAAGAAACATGAATTTTGGTAAACCTATTTTTACTTTGGAAAATATTTATGTACAAATAGTTTATATAAAAAAATGAATGAATATAAGGATGGCACAGGATCATGTTGACAAAAACTATATGGGCCCTGAAAGATGGGTGAATTTATTTGTAGGTAATTAGGAGCCAATGAAGCAGGTAAGCAGGTAAGTGGTAAGCAGGTAAACTTATGACTATCATAAGTTTATCTTTACCATCACCATTGTATTCACTACCTATCCACTTCTCACAAAGATCTTTCTTTTATCTTATTTACATATTCATAGGACATAGACCACTACATACATAATGATATGGAAATAGTACATATTAAGTATTGTACATATACATATCAATAGAAAACTAGGTAAGTTCAAATTCCATCGCAGAGGAAGGATCTAGTAACTCAACATGATTTTATGATAATAATAGCAATGGCAACTGGAATTTGCCATTTACTGGATGCCTTTACTAAAGAGGCAATGATTATTACCCTAAAATATCCGTATAAACAACCTATTATATATAGTATTCACCCCAACTATAAAGGTAAGATATAGATTTAGAAGTAATAAGTAAAATACACGGTGCTTTACAATTAAAAAGTGGTGGAACTAGAATTCAAACTGGAATCAAATGTCTGACGCTAAAGTCAATTTTTCATTTCTAATGGCAAAAATACTGCATAACCTATGTTTTACATATCTCTTACTATAATAGCATGTTTTCTCTTAGAAGTAAATTAGTTAGCAGTCTCTGCGTGGCTCCTTCGGTTGGGCGTCTTACTTCAGCTCAGGTTATGATCTCACAGTTGGTGAGTTTGAGCCCCCTGTCAGGCTCTATGCTGACAGCTCAGAGCCTCAAGCCTGATTCGGATTCTCTCCCTCTCTCTCTGCCCCTCCTCTGGTCACTCTCTCTCTGTCTCTCTCAAAAATAAATAAACTTTTAAAAAAATTTTTAAGTAAATTATAGTCCTTTCAACAAATAATTTCAAGATTATGAAAATAATTTCTGAGAAACTAATAACCTTTCTGAGGTTGCAAATGAATTGTTTATTAAAAGAGTTAAAATTATCTTCTTTAAATGTCAAGTCATCTCTTAGTAGCTATTAATTCATTAATTCTTTCATTTTGAAAAAGTAAAAGGGTAATGCCATCTTCAATTATTGTTAGAAACTAGCCATAATGAGAGGTTGAAATAAGAACAGTTCATGGAGCAATTCCTTCTCCTGTCCTGACTCTGCACTGTCCTCGAGGAGGATTCAATTCTGTTACATGAAAGAGATGGAAATTATTCCCTCATGCCCTACTCATGGGTAAGAAAAAAGTAAAGGTCTTAAGTATAGTGGGTACCTTCATCAAGTAATTTTCCTGAAAATTTTGGAATTTTCCCTATATCATTGCACTAATATAATTTAATTATGTAGCACTTTTATAATAAAGCTATTTTTACAAAACTTCTTGCAAAGAAACTATTGCAATTGTGAATTCATAAAAATATTACAATTTTTGTCTGCAAAGAAATCCAGGGAACTAGAGATATAAAATGAATGGTTGCTAAAAAAAAAAAAAAAAAAAAAAGGATGGTCTACTGATTGTGTACTACATTTATTATAATTTTCCAAATAGTATAAGGTCTTTTTGAATAACACTGCACAAGATGTTTTTATGCCAAAGCTCACTGTATTAGCTTTTCTATATTCATTGCTACATCACAAAATTACTGATGAATTTTTTATGTAATCCATTTACAAAACATAATTATTTCAAGAGCTGATAGTCAAGCTATTTATTAAATCATTGACGTTTTGCTGGTCCCTTATGAATACTCAAAATCTACCCTTTTCAACCCTTGTATGAGTTTTTAAGTAAAGCCTGTGCTCAAGTCTTATATTACTGAATACGCTAGCAAATAGGTGCAACCTGCTGATTCTGTAGGTATTTTATGTGAGAATTTGCTAAACATTCCCCATAGAAATCCTTTTCTTAAATGTGATGGGGGCTTTGGGAAAATCATTTTAAAATCAAAGTTGTTTCCTTGTGTTCCAAAGCGAATGACTTTTTAATTCCCTAATGCAAAATAGCCTTTTGTGGGTTCTGAATAATGCCTTTCTAAGGCAGTGCTTGTAATTATGCTCAAGCATCAGTGGAAAAGAAGAAAATAAAATCAGACAATGAGAATAAAATGTCAGAGCATTAAGCTGTCAACATATTTATGTTCCCAAGATTATTCACATTAGGACATTACATTTAAAGACCAAGGTAAAGTTCAGTGAGAGCTGTTAAGTCTTTAAATTTCTCTCAAAGCCTTTAGGAAATGAAATAGAAAATGTATTGTTTTGGCTTAGAATCACTTTGTAAAATGAAAGCTTTCAATGCTTTCAAGTTTAGACCTTCACAAGAACAAACTATTCCCCTGAAATTCCATCATCTTTCCTTTTTCTGACCCTTATGTCACCTGCTTCTCCCTATTATTGCAATTCTAATAAAATTCAGCAAATGGATTATGGAGCAACACATTTATAAAGCAGGATCACTCACTCAGGAAAAGTTAAAGGATGAGGACAAAAGGGATTATATTATAATTTGTTAATGTATTTTCTTCATCATCATTTAATAAAGACACTAAACTTTAGAAGCCCTTCTATTAAAAAAAAAAGAAAAATCACTACCCAGTAGGTACTAAAATGGATATACATTTTCTCCATGACAGAGAAAAACAATCTAGCCCAACCTTATTGTTTCGAATTATCTTCCATGAGCTTCCACATAAATGTTGAAGATGTGTATATCTTCTACACACACAAGCGCATACACACACACTTTAAAAGATATTTATAAAATAATATTTTGCAAACTGAATTCTACTATCCCCCTAAAGTAATAACACTTGAGAATTTTTTTCCTAAAGGCATAAGAGAGTGGAGAATTCACTGTAGTAGAACTGAGGACAACAGAGAGATTCCTGTCTCTAATTCCATTACCTTTTAATGTGATTTGGGGCAGGTAAGTTGATACCAGTATGCCATTGCTCCACCCAATCAATGTACGATGTAGGAGTTAACACTAATCAAAGGTGGTAAATTGCTCATGAAACAATTCTGAATTGATGGAAGTGGCTACATAAAGTACATGTTGAAAATTAATCAGAAATTATGGGACTTTAAAGTTCAGAATGTAAGAATGTGAAGCATTATAAGAAACATCTACCTTAATCATGGGATGGGTCAGTGGTGACATCCCTGCCTGAACTTAAGCATCCCTAGGCTACACGGCAGCCAAATCCCTCATAGATACATCTATAAATGTAAATCTAAATACATCTATAGCTTTGTAGATGTGCTTTAAGGATAGCAATAGGGAAAGAGATAAGATGAATGTATTGGGGCTCCAATCATACAAACATGCGCACGCACACACACACACACACAGGCGTGCGCTCACACACAGAAGGTTTCAATCCGTAACACTTTTTTGAAAAATAATGTTTTTCAGGCTACTTTATATATTGTGCTTTTACATAAAGTTCTCAATTCAGAGTGATTCTACTGCATACATAACACACTAATACTTTAAATTGGTGCACCAGGATAAGAATGAATTATTTAATGAAAACATAGTATATTCTCATAAGTGAATGCTATGGAAAACAACTGTATGTGAATGAAAAGATTTAAGTTCTCCCAGCTCCCAAAGCCCGAGGTAATTAGAGAGAAACTCTGAAGCAAAAGATGTCAATTCATCTGTAACCGCATGAATAGGCTATAAAGTCCAACCACTCTTCTTCCCACAATCCTCTTAAAATTAGAGATTATCTTTCTGCTGACAACACTGGAGGACCTGGATTTAACTTTATTATGCATTTTGGCAGATTACTTAATATGTGGTTCCAGGAGTGGAATTAATGAGTAATCCTCAAGAAAAAAAAAAAATGAATCTTGAAGCTAAGAGCTAAGACTACAAGTTTAAGCCATTTTCTGCAGAGGGAGATTCATCAAATCTTGAAAATGTGAAGTTGTTTAAAAGAATCAAAAGTTTCCCTTACGCAAGTATGTCAATAAGTGGATGGATGCAGTGTGGTATATTCAACCTCACTCTGTCACAAGAAATAAATCTGAAAGGAAATACACTAAAGTTATGTTGATAAATATTACAAAAGATAACTATTGGTACATAAAACAAGAGATCCTAATCTACTCTCTGAGGGAATTAAGTTTTTTTTTTTTAATGTCTATTTTTGAGAGAGAGAGAGCTTGTGCTTGTGAGTACGCACAAGTGGGGGAGGGGCAGAGAGAGAGAGCGAAAAACAGACTCTGAAGCGGGCTCCAGGCTCCAAGCTTTCAGCATAGAGCCTGACGCTGGACTTGAACTCAAGAACCGCAAAATCATTACCTGAGCCAAAATCACACACTTAACCAACTGAGCCACCCAGGTGCCCCAAGAAGTTTTTTGGGGGAAAAAAAAGTTAAGTATGAAGAGTTTACCCGGGGAAAAAAAAAAGATAAAGAATATACTCAGATGAGGAAACCATATGCTGAAAGTGATGGCGATAAGGCATAGCTTCTTCGTAAAATAAATGGAAGAAACACAGGGATTAACCGGAGCAAGCAGAGAAGGAAGGAGATTATAAGAAATGAGACTGATGACAAAGAGAGATCTTATTATGGAGAAATTTGGAATGCTGTTATGGGATTTCAACTAACCAATACACAAATTTTAAGCAAGAGAGGAACTTGACCAGATTTGTATTTTGTACATATACTGGCTTCAACATACACGGAAGTCAAGAGTGGGCACCAGAAAACCCCTTAGAAGGTTACTGTAGTAGCCCAGGCAGGAGATGATAATAGACTTGGTTAGAGAGTAGTAATGGGAGTAAGAGTAGATACATATGGAATTGCAAATTTATTTTAAAAGCTGAGATTAAAATAACCTATGGCCCATAGAAGAAAAGGCTTTTTCTTATTAAACTTTGTGTCTCAACACCTGAGTGTAAATTGGGATAAATCATTAATTTGTTTGTTCTTCTAAGTCTAAAATAAGTCCACAGGGCAATATAATAATAAAAGTTTTAACTATAGTAAGCAAATAAATATTTTAAAACATGAGAATTAGTGTGAAACAGTAAGTTATCAAGTTATATGTATATATATGTATAATGCACACACACACACCCATATATACCCTTTTCCTTTCTGTGTCGCTATTAGAAATGATAAAAATTTAGTCATATTTTTATCCTTATGGTGCTGAAAAGAAGGGAATTGTGGGGGGAAATAGGTTATTATTCTGAGTGTCCTTTCCAATTAACTTCAATTTTAAAATTTTTCCACAAAGAGATATGATATCTGTCATGATGAGAAAGCAAAATTACCTTGACATGCCCTAAAATAATTGTTATAACAAAATTAAACCAATGAGTACACATGCCTATAATGATATCATACATAGTGATAGATTAATTAAAATTCTTGTAATTATATAGTATAAGTGCCTGCATTGAAAAACTTTTCAAAAATACAGATAGAGGCAATTTTAGCAGCTGTATTTCTAAGCCACCAACAGCAACTGGAAGCAATAGGACAATATTTGACTATAATTATGTGTAATATAAAATCACAGTGGGGAAAGGCTAAAAAAAAAAGTTGATTAGAATCTCCTGCTGTCTTAAAATCATTATCAAAAGTATACCATCTTGATAGGTAACATTCCTCTACACCCCTCATTCTTGAGACTGTGTCTGGCAACCACTTTTACAAGGTATTAGTGACGTAACTGATATATTGTCTTCACCAACTTGAGTTACACGGCAAGGTCAGAGCACAAATCCATGACATCACAGAAATGTATCTTTCTTCCAGCTCCATATCCCCTCCTGTGATAAGAGGCCTTCTTTCTATCCCAAGCCAAATATGAATGAGGATGCTTATCATGTCTAAGGTGGTCGGTCCTGCATATGTTCTCTCATAAAAAGGAAGGAAAATACCTTGTTTATCTTACAAGGGCCCTTGTTGTCTGTTGAGCAGTCAGAAAGTAGTTTCCTAACTTATGGGGAATATCCCAACCTCACAGATCTTTATTGAAATATTCTTTCACTTTACAACAAGAGTTTTTGCCTAGCTGTTATCATAATCTGTGCCCATGTGGCTGTGTGGTTGGTTATGGAAATGAGCCACAGTACCATCCCAAAACCTCTTTTCTGAACCAGCTCTTCACAAGGCACTTGGAGCTGATTCTCTGTTATCAGGATCACCAGACTAGATTCCTCCTTACTAAAAAAGGATCTTTGCTGGCATTGCGGGCTCCTAGCATTGTTTCCTTTCACATTCCCACATTCCCTCCTTTTTTTTTAAAAAAAATTTATTGTCAAATTCGTTTCCATATAACACCCAGTGCTCATCCCAGCAAGTGCCCTCCTCTGTGCCTGTCACCCTCTCTCCTCCCCCTCCTACACCCCCCTCACCCGTCAGTTTGTTCTTAGTCTTTGAGAGTCTCTTACTCACATTCCCTCCTTGATCCATAGAGATATAATAATAGCATTGAACAGCAAAGGGAAAGTGGTCTCAGTTCTGGTCCTCTCAAAAGAGCCTTTAGCCTCTATGCAGATTCGAATATTACAATTTCAAAACTTTCTATTTCTTGGATCTTCCATATGTATATGATGTAATTCGATGACTACAGATGGCTACTGAGCTGGAATTTCAGCCTGAGTACCTCATTCCAGAACAGTTGGTATCTATTGACTGCTTATATGCATAATCACAACGAACCATGCAAATAGATAAATGGTTATTCAAAGGACTTGATTCTTTTCTTCTAGAAATGGCTGCAAATTTCTCTTGTAAAAAAATACAAATAATAATAACAAAAACAATAGCAGGAGGAGGACAGGGACTTACCTATTTTATTCACCTTTTTAATTCTAAAACTTACGTTATCTGAAGGTTCACAATCAGTGTTTAACAAATATTTAGTGGTCAACTAATTAGTGCGAGGTACATATGTTACAATACATGTAGTAATGCACTCCAAGTAAAACGTGCACTGACTATTTCATCTTTAAATTTTTAACTAAGAGTAAAAAAATGTAATTTTATTAATATGTTACCATTTTGAAGTAGAAAAGTTTGGTTATAAGTATACTTATAATAGTGGAATATCATAGATAGACAAGATTTGAGATTCTTTTTAAGGTGGTGATTTCTAAAAGACAGTGAAACATGGAAAGTTGGAGAAGGGGTGAAATATCAGTCCCACAGATTCATATCAGGGTATCATCTGCATGTAGATGACAAAGAGCTGGCATTTATTTGGCAATGCAGACCAAGAGCCCTAGAAAAAGGCATACCTCTTTGTAAACTGAATAATATTATGCCCAGTACCTTAGAATGTGACCGTATTAGATAACAGGGACTTTAAAGAGTTAATTAAGGTTAAATGAGGTCATCAGGGTTGAGCCCTAATCCTCTAAGACCGGTGTCCTTATAAGAAGAGACACCAGCAATGCACATACACAGAGGAAAGACCACGAATTGTAAAATAGACATTCTATTTTTTACTTTGAATTTCTAATGTCTAGGTATAGTGCCTATACATACTAAGCGTCTAGTAAAAGTTTGATGAATGAATTAATAAACTCTCAAAATCCTAACTGTATATATTCCCTCTAATCAATGTCTTCATCCTCTATTCATCTTTTTCCAAGAGTTTAACTAAATTTTTCTCTAGACCTTTCCTCTATTTGGAGTTCAAGTTAAGTATTTCTCCCTGCCTTCTCTTCATTTCCAGCTGGCCATCATGATTTCACTTCAAATTGAACTTATCCATAACTGATCTAATATCATTACCTCCACAAAACAGCTTCTCTTAATTCTTGTCTCCTTATACTTACATTTGGAATCTTAGTTTCATTTCACGTATCTTTCCACTGCATCCCGCTGATGGTGGATTTCCACAAAATGTCTCTCCAGATTGTAGATTTTGTCGTCCTCAGTACTTCTCTCAAATCAGCTTTTAAGTGTATGTGTACCATTGCAATGGCCATCTATCTAAGCTTTGTTCCTTCTGTTTCTCCTTTTCTCAAATGTTAAGATATCAGTTTTATCACTTACATATTTAGCTGTATAAAACATCAAGGCCTATCAATAGATCTAATAGATACCTACCAAGGTACCTGGGTGGCTCAGTCGGTTAAGCATCCAACTCTTGATTTCGGCTTGGGTCATGATCTCATGGTTTGTGAGTTTCAGCCCTGCATGGGGCTCTGCACTGACAGTGCAGAACCTGCTTGGGATTCTCTATCTCTCCCTCTTTCTCTGCCCCTCCACCATTGACACTGTCTTTCTCTCAAAATAGGTAAATAAACTTAAAAAAAATCTGTATGGATAGATCTTAAAGAAAAGGAAACTAGGAAGGGGGTAATACTAGAATTTGTGGAGAGTAATAAAAAACTAAGCTCATAAATACAGGAATATGAATTGAGAAACAGAAAACAACATACATTAGATATAAAAAAAATGACAAAACATGGTAATGACAAATAATTGCCACACTTAGGAATCATGATTACAAATCAGCCAGAAATAGACTCTGTATGCAGTCAGTTTTCAGTTATCTGGAAATTAAGTACCTCATTGAGCATTATCTTCTGTCCCCTCTTCCCAACACCAATCTTTCTCCGGTCTTCTCACCTTTTGTTTTTCATACAAGCACACGACAAGGCATAGTAACTGCATTAAACAAAGAGTGCATGTCTCAGGAAATGTGTAGATTTGTTGTCACTATTGGCTAGAAAAGACGTTTGAGGGACTATCTCTGAATTTCATTTATTAGTGGAACCGTTGACTTCACAATAAAATAAAAGCTTATACCAAGATCAATAATTCTCAAGTGTTATAAAATGCTGTTTTGACTGAGGCTGACTGTCAGTTCCAGATTTGTGGAAAACTATTTCATTTCATTTTCTTCTCGTTGTCAATGTATTGACAATCTGACAATCTAAGCCATCTGTTTATAATACTGTATTGTATATTTGAAAGTTAAGAGAGTAATCTTAAAATTTCTAATCATGAGAAAAAACTATAGCTATATGCAGTGACAGGTGTTAATTAGACTTATTGTGATGATCATTTTAGACATATTCATATGTTAAATTATTGCATTGTATGCCTGAAATCAATATAATGTTATATGTCAATTGTATCTCAAAAACTATTAGTTTTTAAATAAAATTTTTAAATATATTTAAATAAGGTTTCAGTTTTTAAATTATCTTAGTCTTGGAATTAGTCAGCTAATATTTTTCCCAAGTCTAACTTCAGAAAAGGGCAAGAGATCTCTGATGAGACATTTATTAGCATATAAGAACAAATGGATGTTACTTTAGACGATTCCTAATGTTTATTATGAATTAAGTTTCAGAACCAAATTTCAAGTTTAGACCTCCCCAAGAACAAACTGTTCTAAAGTTCCAACATCTTTCCTTTAGATGTTGGCTTTACAAAAGCAATAGGCGACTGACTTTAAGTATTCCTGTAGTCACACAGGCTTTTACTTTTAACTGTCACTCATTTTCTATCTTTCATATGCTGGTTTAGCTGATAATGGATTCGTGTGTGTGTGTGTGTGTGTGTGCATGTGTGTGTGAGAGAGAGAGATAGAGACAGAGAGAGAGAGGGAGAATCTATGAAAGGCAGAGTGAAATATTTTGTTTTTCCTTTAAAAAAGTTTAAATACCAATTACAAAAATGTTGTACTTTGAAGGAACATTGAATCTTGAGTTAAATATATTATTTTTTAAATTAAATTAATTTGAGAGACAGAGCATGAGCTTGGGAGAGAGGCAGAGAGAGAGAATTTTAAGCAGGCTCCACACTCAATGCAAAGCCTAACATGGGACTCAATCCTATGATCCTGGGATCATGACCTGAGCCAAAATCAAGAATTAGACACTCAACTGACTGACTGAGGTGTGCCCCTAAAATCTATTATTTTAATATTTTTTATCTACAATAACAAGTCAAAAATAGGCTATATGAGTTCAACTATTATTATTGCCATGGCTTCCTCTCCAGTCATTGTTCTTCTAACTTTGATATTTTAACAGCAAAGTAACTGATCTCTCATATAATTTCCTATTTTGTTAAAGTTTATATGAAATCTCCTTCAATGTAGGCACACGAGGGCGATTAAAGTGGTGGCTGAAGATTGCAATATAGAGTTGTTTCTGTTTTATTTTTTGTAACCACATTTTTACTTTTCCTGATCTCACCTTTCTAGAAACAGAAAATAATTAGTGACTTGTACACCAGTTGGGTAAAAATATTTTACTGGCAAGTTAGATCATCTAAATGTTCACTTGAACATCAGATAATTACATTTATACAGGGATTGTACATTGAAGATGAACTACGAGGCAGGTTAGTCACTCAGTCCAAGTTATTTTCAGTTGTAAAGATATTGTGGAAATAATTTTTCATACTGATTATCTTTACCCTTAGAAACCATTCACTAAATATTTCTGCTGTTATGTGAAGAATTATTTTCTTATCCTCCAATGAGACCGTTAAAATTTTCAGTAACAGTTCCTACATGTCAGAATATTTTCTTTGCTTAGTCCATTAGTCTGCAAATTTGAAATCATTTTGTTGACTCCTTTTTATCAGCCACCATTTACTTTTCTATTCATATCTGCTGCATGTCAGCACATATATTAGGCACCTATGCTTAAATAAATGTTGTCAACACACTGAGAAGAAGAATATATAAGTTAGCTTTAATAATATACCCTAACATGCTATTTTATGTGACTATAGATTCCATTTTTTATCAGCTACTCTACAGCCTGAATTACTAAACCGTTTACAGTGTATACAGCATGAGGCCAGGTTTCACAGAGATTTCTTGAATAACATGGGCATCATGACACATTTATTAATAACTACGTACCCTGAAATAAGCAATGCCATTTTTGCACTATGTTCTCTGTAGTGTGAACAAGTAAAAGGATTTTTTAAAAGCCATGAGTACACACAGCATGCTCACTGCAGTAAGAATGGATTCATAAAGTGCACAAAATTTAGACAAGTATGAAAAACATCTCCTACTTTGTAATTCCTGCTTTTCTATTCTTTAAACTTCCTTAGGAGAGATTGAAAAAAATTTTTTTCAAGAGTGACATACGTTCCCCCCTCTCCCTTTTTTCTGACGGTGAGAATTTTCACAAAGCGTGAGAAAAGCATTTCTAATAGGTAATGTGTTATTAGAAACAGCCCAGTGTGTCCAAAAATAAATAGTAAAGTGCATATTATTTTTAAATGATTGAAGAATTTAAGTCTTTTTAAAGTCAAAGTCACATATTCAGTCACTAAAATTATACGTAGTCATGGTATTTCCAAATGAAATTATAGGAGATAGAAGCTCTCTTCTATAGGTTAAAGGTAAATTTATAAAATCCAACCATCATAACAAAAACATGTTGTATTAATCTTTAATAGCCTGTCCTCTGACCTCATGCCCTCCCCAAAGGCAAAATACATTTAACTCTCTCAAGGTTCCCAAGCTCCCCCAAAGTCTCATCCATTGCAGTATCAGGTCAAAATGCATAATCTCATCATCTCATCTATTCAAAGTCCAAAATCTAAATTAGGTCCAGGTACAGATTAGTCTTTTTCATTTAATCCATCAAGGACTGCTGCTGAGAAAAAATTCCCCTCCGTTCGTTGACATCTGAAACTAGACATGAGTTTTCGGACACTGCTAACATTCAGTGAGGGGACAAGGAGGAACAGTTATAGATAATCCAGTTCAAAAATAGGGTAAATTAATGTAAAAAAGACATAATGGTCACAAACTTCCAGTGTTAAGTTCCAAGGATGATGAACAATATATAGAAAAGTTGTTAAGAGGATAAGAGTGAATTCCAAGACTTCTCATCACACAGAGTTGTTTTTTTTTTTTCCTGATAAAAAATTTTCTAGTGGTTCCCAGCTCCAACTCCTGAGCTCTTGGTTCTATTTGAGTCATCTTTTTTATTTTCCAAGAAAGGGAGCATTTATTTGCTTCTGTCCAAAAATAAATTGTAAACTGCATATTGTTTTAAATAATGAGAGAACTTAAGTCTCCTTAAATCGAAGGCTTTCTCAATCCCTTTAATATCTGCTTAATAGTCCACTGTATGAATAAATCATTTTCTATTATTGATCCAGTCCACAGCAATGGTTATTTTGATTGCTGACTTTTCTTTATTATAAACAATGATGTAATTAGCATACATGTGTGTGTGATTATGCAAATATTTGTAGGATAAATTCTTTGAAATGAAATTGCTGTGATAAATGTCATGCTCACTTAACATTTTAATGCATATTGCAAACTTATCCTCAAAATGATTGAAACCATTTACATTCCCACCTATAAGTCATAGGATTTGTATTCTGCAAAATTTTCAAAAATCAATTATTTTTGAAATTATATAAAAACTAATATTTCACTATAGTCTACATTTAAACTACAAGTGAAGTTCAGCAATGCTTTTGTATTAATTTCTCTGTAGACATATGTGCATGTATTTTGTTTACCTATCTTTGAGGTTGTTCATCTTTTTTGTGTTGATTCGTATGAGTTTTATAGAGCTAGCGATGTCATATGTTTCAATATTTTCTTGTACAATATGTACAATTCACAGGATGTATTAGAAGGCCCTGGAGATTCTTCAATTACCCTACTCTTCATAATATATTTTTCTTCACAGGGGAAATATTGATCAAATTTTTATTAAATAGGAAACTTTAAATCCCAGTACAGAATACTGACTCTTCCTGATTCTAATGTTGATAGTTATTATAATAAATTAACTTGAGCCATTCGATCTTATCAGTAATCCTTCACATGTTTATCTCAAGGGTCTGCTATTGAATTTGGCAAGAAACTGGGTCTTCAATAAAGAAAGGCCATTGCAGACCCTTGATAGAAAACCCTGATTGTATATTCTTAACTATTCTACATTGAATAGAATCTTGCATACTTAGGATTCTAGTATAATCTGACATCATTACCATAAGTGGGCCATAGTGAGATAGCAACAGGAAATGAATGAGATTTCCGAGAACTCTTTGTAGTCCAAAACAGATGATGTTATGAAAGGACAGTGCTAATGCAAGAGTTTAACCAGACAAGAAATAAGGAAAAAGGACTAAATTCACAGATAAGAGACTTAATTGTTGTTGCTTTAGAACAATGTCTTTAAAAAAAAAATGTTTCCATTTCTCGATAAGCATCTATGGAAGTATTTTGCTTCTTCATGGTCTCTAAGTCTTAGTTTAGACAAGTGTTTTTGTTTTGTTTTTAAGATGATTTGTTAATTTAAACACACTTATTACTTTGAAAAATTGATAAACTACTTGATTATAAAGTAGTTGAGTTATAATCTCATCAGAAAAGTGAAGAACTTTTGAAAATAAGAAGACTCTTATACTCCCACATAATGAAAAATATTTGAAGCAATAATAATTGGTATAAGACATTTGTCACTGAACAAACATATTTGAGTTTCTACTATGTACAGGATAATTACCAGGGTGAAAGAATACAGAGAAAAGTAAAGCATTAAATATCCTTACCTTCATTGAACTTATGTTCTAATGATGGGAGACAGACAATGTTTAAGTCAAGAGACAAACAATTAAGAATATTTTTTGATGTAAAAATGTATTTAGCAGGAAATACACAAGGTGATGGGGAAGAAAGAATCTTGTGAAACAGAGGATAGGTCAAATGAAGACTATTGGTGAACTAAAACCTGAAAATGAGAAAACTTCAGTATGCAAAGATGCCAAGAAAGACAAATTAAATTTTAGACAAATTATATGTCAACTCTTTAAAAGAAATAAAATACACACAAAAAAAAATAGAGCACCTGGGCAGCTAAGTCATTTGAGTGTCTGGCTCTTGATTTCAGTCAGGTCACCATCTCACAGTCTTGAGGTCAAGCCTCTCATTGGGCTCTGCACTGGGTGTTGAAACCGCTTAAGATTTTCTTTCTGTCTCTCTCTATCCCCCTCTGCTCTCCCCTGCTCTTACTCTTTCCCAAAAACAGTATATAAAAAATAAATGAAATAAAATATAAAAAGCTAGAAAAGTATATATAAATATTTACTATTTGTATTCTAAGGATTAAAAGCAAAATAAAACACACACGAATAAAAAGTTTGATAGATTTGACTAAAGAAAAGCAACAACTTGAAGAAAGTATTTGCTGTGACTGTGATTGAAAAAATATTTGTTAGCTTTAATATATAAGTATATATATTTTAAATCAACTTAGCAAGAAGAAATAATAAATTTCTTATTAATAATTTTATATTTCTCATTAAAATAAGAAATAAAGAGAAAAAATTCACAAAAGTAAAATATAAAGAATTAGCATGACTAAAATATTCAAACTCTCTATTTATTAGTCAATCTTCTGATAGGTAAAGCAATTATATATAACTAAAGAGATAAAATAAGATGTGGTATTTTGAGAGCATGTATAAAAATCTCATATACTGGTGGGAAAACAAGTTACTTTCTGCCTTTCATAATGTATTTAAAATCTTCAAAATATTTATAGCCAAATTTTATTACTAGAAATTTATTCTAACTTATTCTAAGGAAATATATGATGTCATTATGAAGATTTATGAAAAGGAATGTCTTTCTCAATATTTTTTTAAAGAAATTTTTAAATAATCCAACAAAAAGAACTGGTTAAAATCTTGGTAAAATACAGTACTAAATATTGTGCCACTCTTAAAATATTGGCTTATACCATAGGTTTTGACCACTGTAGCTGTGCAATATATTCTGAAATCAGAAAACATTATGCCTCCAGCTTTGTTCTTTCTCAAGATTGTTTTGGGTATTCACAGTCTTTTGTGATTTCATGTGAATTTTAGAATTTCCTTTTTTTCCTATTACTATAAAGAAACTGTTACTGAAATTTTGAAAAGAATTGCATTGAATCTGTATGTTTCTTTAGGTGGTATGGAAATTTTAACAGTGGAATAGAAAAGAGAGAGAGAACCTGGAAATAAATCCATACATATACCACCAACGATCTTCAACAAGGATGCTGAGAATACATAATGGGGAAAGGACAGTCTTTTCCACAAATGGTACTGGGAAAATGAAATTGAGTATCCACATGCAAAAGAATGAAATTGGAACTTTATTTTATAGCATACGCAAAAATGACTCAAAATGGAAATTTGAGACCTGAATGTCTATAAGACATTAAGACCTGAAACTAAAACTCCTACAACAAAATATAGGAGAAAAGCTTCATGATGTTAGTCTTGGCAATGATTTCACTAATATGACACTAAAAACATAGGCAACATAAGGAAAAATAGACAAGTGTACTATGTTAAACTTAAAAGCTTCCTCACAGCAAAGACAATAACCAACAGCGTGAAAAGGCAACAAATAGGACAGAAGAAAATATTTGCAAACTATATATGTAATAAGAGCTTAATATCCAGAAATGTGTAAAACCTTCCACAATATTATAGCAAAAACTAATAAGCCAAATTAAAAAAAAGTAGCCTAAAGATTTGCACAGACAATTCTCCAAAGAAAACATACAAACAGACAACAACTAAATTATGATTAGGTCACTCGGGGGAATGCAAATCAAAATCAAAATCACCTCACACCTGTCAGGATAGCTATTATCAAAACAAAACAAATGTTAGCAAAGATGTAGAGAAATTGGGACCTTGTGTAAATATAGAATGGTGGTTTCTCAAAAAATTAAAATCAGAAAATATTATACGACCCAGCAATCTCACCTCTGGATATTTATCCAAAAGGATTGAAATCAGGTTCTTAAAGAAATATCAGCATTCCCATGTTCATTGTAGCACTATTCACAATAGTCAAGATATAGAAACAACTTAAATGTACATCCACAGATCAATAGGCAAAGAAATGTGGTATACACATACAAGAGAATATTATGCAACCTTTAAAAAAGAAGAAAATTCTGCAATATGTGACAACATGGATAAACCTTGAGACATTATGCTAAGTGAAATAAGCCAGCCACAGAAAGACAAATATTGCGTGATTCCACTTCTATGAGACATCTAAAATAATCAAATTCATAAAATCAAAGAGTGGGATGGTGGTTGCCAGAGGCTGGGAGCAAGAACAAATGGAAAATTACTAACCAACAGGCATAGAGTTTCAGTTAAGCAAGATGAATTAGTTCTAGAGAATTGCCGTACAACATCGTACTATAGTCAAGCTTTACAAATCTATCCCATTACACTTTGTTTGAAGGCACTGCAGAACACATAAGGCAGTGAAGAATTATCAGGATATCCTATTAAAGGAAAACCTAGAGGATTTTCTTCTGGCAGAAATAAAATGTTCAGAGACGGACACAAGAAGAAAAGTGAAATAAAAATAAATAAATGAAAAATAATTCTATATGAGAAAAAGTGAAAATGCTGCTGTATAAAAGAGTACTAACTAACCCATCATTGCATTATCCAAGAAGGCAATAAAACAAGTGACCTAGATCTTTTTAAGTCAAGAACGTATTTGTAATCTTTATAATAATTACCAAACATATAACCATTAAATTTATAACTATGAGCTAACAGGAGAAAAATAGTAAAATAGTAATCAAAAATGAAGGCAAGAAGTGACAGGCAAAATGATAGAATGTGTTAATCAAATAGCAAATAGCAACTAGTAAAATGGTAAATTTAAAATCAAATACAGGTAGAACTGAAGTAGGTGATCAAAGTGTACTGGAAGAGTTCGGGCAATAACTAGGTAGTTTGTATCCTGACTAACCTCACCTTAGAAAACAATTAAAAATCTTAAATACACAAAACAATGTAAAGAATTTGTAAAAGAAACTAAAAGCAGACAGAAATTTTAAAAATATCAATACTTGAAAAAAAAGGAACTAGAACAGTTTACATTTCCAAGTTTCTGGATTTTTGCCTGCATACACTCCCCAGTTTGAATATGACTAAAAATGGCATAAACCTATTATTAATGGCTCTTTTGTTGACCATTTAATGGTCTACTTAGAAAATCTCAGAGAATTTACAAAAACACTATTAAACTAATAAATGAGTTTAATATACAGCTCACTGAATATACAAAATATACAAAAATCAACTTTAGTTCTTTATATCAGCAAAGAATAATTAAAAATTTAAAGTTAAAAATCTATGCTTGTTACCAAAATATTCAAAAAATATTCAGTTTAGGGATATATTTAACAAAATATACAGAAGGTAGGTATCAATGGGAACTATAAAACATTTTTTTAATTACCAGGAAACTTTTAAAATAAATATGTTTAGTAATAAGGATACTAAATATTGATAAAAGTTTTATTTTGCCAAAATTTATCTACAGATACATGCGATGGTTAATTTTGTGTGTCAATTTGGCCATAAGGAACCTAGATATTTGCTAACATTATTCTGGTGTGTCTGTGAGAGTATTTCTGAATGATATTAACATTTGAATTGGTAGACTGTATAAAGCAGATTACCCTCCCCAAAATGGGTAGGCCTCATCTAATCCTTTGAAAGCCTAAATAGAACAAAAGTCTAAGCACTAAAGAAATTTGCTCTCTGTGTCTGATGGTTTTCAAACTTGGCACTGTTCTTCTGCATTATCACTTGGACTGGAACTAACACCATCAGCTCTCCTGGAAATGTGGCTTGCTAATTGTAGATCTTGGGACTTTCTCGTCTTCATAATTTTCTGAGCCAATTCTTTATATATTTATCTCTATAGCAATTGATTCTATTGGTTCTATTTTCTGGAGAACCTTGACTATTGTACTGTACAATACAACCTACAACCCAAATGAAAATTGATTGGTTCTATTTCTCTGGAGAACCTATTGGTTCTATTTCTCTGGAGAGCCCTGACTATTGTATTGTACAATATAATACAACCCAAATAAATTCGAGATTTGTTTTAAAAATTGATAAATTTATCCTAAACTTTATAGGAAATACAAAGATTTAGAACAAAACAATTTTGAAAGGGAATAGGTTGGAAGTCTCATATATCTGATATCAATTAAAAACGTGATAAATTCTACTTTTTAAGTATTAAGTCTTTCTGATATTCTAAAGTTAGTATAAAGAAAATGAAAAAGTGACAAAGTGGTTAAAAAAAACATTTGCTATATATATGTATTATATATGTGATAAATACATATATCTGATATATATATATTTGATAAAAAACTCAGATAATATCTGAAATACATAAAGAATAGAAGTCAATTTTAAGAAGGCATTTTTTTAGTGAGCAAAGATCTGAACATATACTTTCAATACGAAGATACATAGAAGGCCAATAAGTGCATACAAAGATGCTCACTAGCTTTCAAGGGAATAATTAAGTGCAAGATACCACTAATATGCACATATAATAATGGCTAAAATAGATGGTTACAAATATTGGTTATGATGCAAGGTAATTGGAAATCTCATCCTGTCATTAGCACTGTAAAATGCTATCATTATTTTGAAAAAGTGTTTAGCAATTTCTGAAACAATTAAATTTGCACTGTCTTTTACCTCAGGAATTCCCAAAATAAAAACATATGTCTACAACCTTTATATAAATGAATATAGCAGCCTTTTTTTTTTTTGGTAACCTAATCGTTTAAAACAACCCTATGTTGATTAGCAAGTGAACGGATAAAATTGTAGTATATCCATAAAATGAAATACTACTCAGCTATCAAAAGAAAAAAAATACCTTAATAATTTTCTATTGCTGCTGTAACAAATGACCACAAACAATGCAAATTTATTATCTTACAGTTCTGTAGGTCAGAGTCTGGGTTGGCTTGGATAGTTTCTCTACTCTAGATATAACAAGGTTAAATCAAGGCATGATTGTTTGGGCTCTCATTAAGAAACTCTAGGAAGACTCTGCTTCTAAGCAAACTAGGGTCATTGGCAAGATCCATTTCGTTGCTATTGTTACACTTGGGTACCCATTTCCATGCTCACTGTTGAGGGTTGAATTGTTCCCCATCCCTTAAAAGATGCCTTGATGTCCCAACCTATGATTCCTTAAAATGTGACCTTATTTGGAAATAAGTCTTAACAAAATCTCCAAATTAAAGATAAGTCATTAGGATGAGTCATAATCCAATATGACTGGCATCCTTATAAAAAAGGGGAAGTTTGGACACAGAGGCAGACATGCACGGTGGGAAGATGATGTGAAGACACACAGGGAGAAGACAGCCATAGGACTGGAATGATATATTCAGCAGTCAGGGAATACCAAGAAGAGCTGGCAAACATCGAAGCTATAACAGGCAAAGAAGTATGCTCCCCTTCAGTCATCAGAAAGAGTGTTGCCCTACTGACACCATGATCTGGACTTTTAGCCTACAGAATTTTTTCAACTTTCAGGAAAATTTTTAAATTAAAGTTACGAAAGTGTTATTTTTTATGTTATACATAAGTCTTCTCATAAGCTATTACTCTTTTTTTCTTATAATTGAAATTCAAGGTAATTAGGCTCACTAAAGTTAAAGTTGCCTGAGTCAAGATATTATTTTAATTTCAATCAGCCATTCCAAGGCATATGCCTTAAAGATACTAATGGATGGATATAATCATATCAATCCAAAAGCTTACTTTCTGGTCCAAGTGAATATTAATTTTCCTTCAAATTGTGGCAATACAAATCAAATGAGCCCAATTTTGTGCTAAATTTTTTTCTCTTGAGAATTTGAAGGTAATGAGTTATAACATAAGGCAGTTTTAGTTAAATTGATAAAATGATGATTTTATTGGTTTTTCACTAGATTTCTAGTTATGCTCTTTATATCAACCCAGGTGTTCCTTTTACTTTACTAGAGGTTCCAATATAGACATTTATTCATATAATTTAATTTTCCAAAATTTCTCCAATTCAAATACAATGTGCTACCTAAAATAAATTGTGGAGACATGAGGAGATATAAAATATTAGTTTTTAATCACAATGTGTTTAAAAATATTGAAAAAAAAAAGAGCTATTATCCAGTAAAATCTAGCTGGGTGAGTGGCTCAAACAGATCAGTTAGGAAAAATGACTTCTGGCCTCAGTTTATATAATTATCATAAGCAGTTAATTTTCCACTTTTGTGTATCTAAAGTGAATGCATTATTTCTTCAGGCAGGAGAGAAAGCACTTGAGAAAAATATTTTATATGTAAGCCAAAATATATTTTCATTCTGAATGATATTTGGTCACCTGCACAGATCCAATTTTCCAACTTGTCAATATTTCAGCTTAATTTTTCACTGTGAAGATTCAATTTATACTGTTAGATCTTCCATATAGAGTGCTTACCCTATGCCAGACACTAAATGCTTTAGATACAATGCTGATTTAGTCTGCATTAAATCCATTCAAGATGCATATTATTTTTCCTGTTTCATCCTTAGACTAAGACTCAGAGATATTAAGCATCTTATCCAGTTTGCACCATAAGAAAAGTGGAGAGTTGGGATTCAAGAGGTCTTCTGACTCCAAAGCACTTAACATTATATCACATAAATGTTTCAGAAAATTTCTAATGCCTTGAATTTATTTTATTTACAGTTGCTTTCAACTCACTTGTTTAAAAGTTTATTTACAGAGAAAGTAAAAAGTATTTCTTTTTATGCACCACTGGAACCTTCAGGTTGTACCATGTCAAATATGTTTCTGACCTACTTTCTGAGATGGAAATCCAAAGATATTTTGATTTAGTATTAATTCATGGTAGGATGATATTTTTCAAATATTTTCGATTTTTCTTTAATAAGAAGTTATAAGGGTTCAGTCACTTAAGTGTCTGACTTTGGCTCAGGCATGATCTCACGGTTGGTGGGTTCGAGCCCCAAATTGAGCTCTGTGCTGACATTTCAGAGCCTGGAGCCTGGTTCAAATTCTGTGTCTCCCTGTCTCTCTACCCTCCTCTGCTTGCGCTCTCTCTCAAAAATAAATAAAACATTAAAAAATAACCAGTATAAGAGTTTGCAATTATTTTATGATTAATTCAACATTTTCTAAACATCTGTGAAATTCATGCCTTATGCATCAAAAACTGCTTTCTATACTATTTGTATGTCTATGAAATTTGCTATAACCTTAGCCCTATATTTGCCTATACATTATGTGTCAGAATGAGCCACTCAAAGTTCTTACATTTTTACCTATCCCATCCATCTCTCATGGTGAGTGAACTGAAAGCTGAGTTGATGGTTCATAAAATTCCCTGAAGTAAATTCATTTCAGGCTGTTCTCCCATTTCATTTTTGCACATGACATGTTTTACAGAGGCCATCGAAGTCATGTTTTCATTTGGTGTGAATTAAAAACAGATAAAATATGAAATCCAGCAGTATAAAAATCTAAACAACTTGTTGATGTGCCATTTAATGAAACTATTATAAATCTCATATTTCACTCAGAGCAATCATACACCACATTTTGAGATTTGTTTGTTTGTGGATGAAAGAAAGTCTGAAAAAACCTTCTATTAACCTTTGTGTAAGAAGTAGTGTGGTGTATGGAAAACTATGTACTTTAGATGCATAATGGTTTCAACACCGTCTTGAATACTTAACCTCCTCAAATGCCAATACATTTAGCTATAAAAACATAGTATCTTGATTTTTCAAAGTTGTTGTGAGGCCTTAATAAGATTACATAGGTAAAGTGCATGGCAAGTAACTGGCATATGATGGAAACAGACTCTCCAACAAAGAGCTCTAGCAATCATGAATTTACAGAATTTAACAATGCAAATAACAAAATCTTTTGCATTTTTCCAAATATATTTTACATGTATTATCATCACAACAGTATACTGATGAAAATAGAGCACTTTCAAATTTTACAAAAAGAATAATGAGGAACAGAAAGTTTATCTAAATTGAGAGCAACATGATAATAACCTAACAGTTATTAAAATTATTAAAGTTTCATCTTTTAGAACAATTTTGAAACCCAGAAAGAAACCCCATACTCATTATCAGTCACTCCTCATTTCTCTCCAATCCTCTCCCCATCTCCAAGCAAATGATTATCTACTTTCTGTCTCTAGAGCTGCCTATACTTGATATTTCACATAAATACAGTCACGTGGTTTTTGCATGTGATTAGCTTTTTTGACTTAGCATAATGATTTCATGTTGTAGCATGTATTGGTATTCCACTCCCTTTTTATTTACAAACAATATTCCATTCTATGAATATAGTTTAATACATTCATCAGATGAAGATTTGGGTTGTTCCCACTTTTTGGCAATTATGAACACTACTGTATAATAAAGATTATGACTCCATTTTTTGAGCTTTGACTGCTGATTTTAAGGATTCACCTTTTCTTTTTCCCCTTCTCCACGACTGGGAAAGCTAATAACAAATCACAGATGTCCCTTTATTTGGCACCAATGAAAAGATCAAACCCTTAATAGAAACCATCATCCCAAATCTATCCTTTAACTACCAAGAAAACCATCAGCCAGTCACCTTTCCCTGCTCTTTCAAGCCATTTTTGATCTGTTTTGGAGCCTCCTTTTCCTCCCCACAAAGCCTCCTTTGTTAGTAATCAACCCTTACATACCCATTTGGGGTTTTGTGTGTGTGTGGCATAATCAGTCTCAAATTTTTTAAAGTTTATTTACTTATTTTTGAGAGAGAGAGTGAGAGAGCGAGCAAGGGAGAGAGAGAAAAAAAGAATCCCAAGCAGGCCCCATGCTTTCAGCATGGAGCCCAATGCAGGGCTGAATCCCATGAACTGTGAAATCATGACCTGAGGCAGAATCAAGAGTCAGACACCTAAATGACTGAGCCACCCAGGTGCCCCCAGTCTCAAATTTGGACCAAATTTTAGGTGGGAGTTCAACTGCTTCTTCAGGATGGTTACAAAACACACTGCCATGAACATTTGTGTGCAAATTTTTTAGGGTAGATATGTTTTCTATTATCTGGAGCATGTATCTGGGAGTAGAATTGTTAGGTTATATAGTGACTCTATGTACAATTTTTTTTAGGACCTGGCAAATCTTGCCAAAGTGGCTTCACTATGTTATATTCCCACCACCAGTATATGAGAGTTCTAATTACTCTATATCCCTGACAACACATTGCCTATCTCTTTTATTGTAGCCATCTTCGTGTATTCAACATGTAATCCATTGTGGTTTGGATTTTTATTTCCCTAATGCCTAACATTGCTCAGTATCTTTTCATGGGCTTCTTGGGAAATTGTATACCTTCCTTTAACAAATACCTATTCCAATTCTTTGCCCATTTTTATATAGGAGTGTCTTTATGTTGTTGAGTTGTAAGACAACTTTGCCCATTTTTATACAGGACTTGAGCTAAAATCAAGAGTCAGATGCTCAAGTGACTGACCCACTCAGTTGCCCCCTCACCACTCTTAAGATTTTCTTTTCACTTTCTTTATGGTATCATTTGAAGCACTAAATTTCCACTCAATAACTTCAACCTTCAGCTCATCGATTCTAATTATTATATGGCCATCTGATCCACAAGAGAGGATGGGAAATGTTTTCTTCCAAGGCAAAATTTGCACTCCCAACAAATTTATGGCATTATTAGTAAGACGAAAGGAATAATGGATATTGGGGTGGTGATAAACAGACTGTGCCATTTAGGGTAATGGGATGAGTCAATAAATGAATATCAGAGCTTCTCAGAATCTATCTTTCCTCTCAGAAGTCTATTCTGGTGTCTCTCTGTCTGGTGCCAAGACTCCTTCACTCCCATAACTTCCAGGTGGCAGATGACCCTTTGTACACAGGGAGATTCATCTATGTTGTTTACCTTGGATTCAGCTGCCTTTACCTTTCATAACTCCTATATATATAAATTCCCCAAATAACCAATATTTACCCATAGGTAGGGATATCTCCTTGCCCGTATTCAGCAGGAATAAATTATAGAAGTTAAGACATTCCATGCTTGGCAAACTAAAAGACTTAAGGGACAAAATCGTTCAGGGGGAAAATCATGAAGAGAATAAAAGCAAGAGAAATGTAGATAAAATTAAATTTCCTTGGGGCACCTGAGTGGCTCAGTAGGTTAAGCATCCAACTCTTGATTTCAGATTAGGTCATGATCTCATAGTCATGAGATCGAGCTCCATGTCAGGCTCTGCACTGGGCATGAACCCTGCTTAATATTCTCTCTGCCCCTCCCCTGATTGCCTGTTTTCTCTCTCTCTCAAAAAAATTTTTTTTTAATTTTCTTACACTTGCAAGCCATTATAAATACAGGACATGAAGAGTATGACACTCCTTAAGGAATTCATGGCTTCCTTAAGGAATTCATGGCTGCCTTAATGTTAATATTTTGCTACAAACTAAAAGCTATCTTAGCTTGATAATATCCAGATTTGCAGGATACTATAAGTCTTCTTGAACATATGAAAATCCCTTTAGACACTTTCTTTATCTCTACCCAGCCCCAACTTAAAAATATATAATCTATTGCTCCTCATAATCACAGTGCAGCTCTTTCTGCCCATTAGTCATGTCCCTACACTATAAGGAAAGCACCCTTTTGCACTGTGAAAGAAAAGAAAATAAAAGAAGGGAAGGGAAGGGAAGGGAAGGGGAAAGAGAAAAAAAAGAGAAAGGAAAGGAAAGGAGAAAAGAAAAAAGAAAGAAAGAAAGAAAGAAAGAAAGAAAGAAAGAAAGAAAGAAAGAAAGAAAGAGAAAGAAAGAAAGAAAGAGAGAAAGAAGGAAAGAAAGAAAGAAAGAAAGAAAGAAAGAGAAAGAAAGAAAGAAAAAAGAAAAGAAAGGGAAGGAAGGAAGGAAGGAAGGAAGAAAGAAAGAAAGAAAGAAAGAAAGAAAGAAAGAAAGAAAGAAAGAAAGAAAGGAAGAAGGCAGGAAGGCAGGAAGGCAGGAAGGCAGGAAGGAAGGAAGGAAGGAAGGAAGGAAGGAAGAAGAAAAAAGAAAAAGAGAGAGAAAAGAAATCTGATCAAATCTAAGGCATCCCTGGTGATTCATTTCCAAAATCCTGCCAACCTGTGTAATGTCTCCTTTTCACTTTCCAATCATAGGATTAAAAAGAATTACTCATTAGAAACAAATGATTGACAACCTCTGCATTCTACAAAGCTTTCTTGAGCCCTGTGTCATAAAGCCCCCACTATAGCCCAAGGGAAACCTTTGTGATATTTTATTTACATCTTCTTAACAAATGACAATAAATAATTATCAGAGTTGTCCTTATAGTAAGCATCTTTGATAACTAGAAAGATACAAAGAGTAACTGGTAAAAAGTACGAACCCTGATCTACCTCGTTTTAGATCATGAATATTACTGCATGTCTTATTCAGTGTAATTATACTTTCCATTGAATATTATGGCATCTTATAATTTTCCAAATTCAGACTGTTATTCATTTCCTATGCTATTCATTCATTTGCTCTTTTTGTTTGTATGTATATTTACTATGTGCAAGACCCTTACCCTCAATGAGTTTACAGTTTAGAAGTCATGGATCACCATATTCATTGCTTATGTCCATAAATGAGGAGACAGAAAAAAACAGGTTAAACCCCAGGAACATAAAGTATAGTCTTTAAATATTATCTATATTCTTTTCCTCTTTTTTGCCTTTAATATTTAGCTCTGTTATAGTATTTATATTGCAAGTACTTGGAGTATCAATTTTTAAACAGGAATTTAATTCAGAGTTATTTACATAGATCCAATTCAAAATACTGTTTAACGTGTTCCTGAATCTTTTGATAAATCCAGATTTTTAGCAACATGATTATTTTTTAGGTGTCTGCATTCAACTTTTCACAGCTGAACACAGGTAGGGTATGCCACCAGCATGGTTGCATTAGTTGCATTGATGCTATGAAAACGAAGCCAGTAACATGACTGCATGACAAAGCTATGTTATCTTAACTCTTTACATCAGGTTTAGGAAGACAAAACGACTGGATATATTTTAATAACTATGTGACAGGTTAACATACAGATACCTTTTTAAATTAAAGTAAATAATCTATAAAAATGAAAACAATATTTTATTCATGTTTCCTATAAATGAATATTTGGCATAAATTGCAAATATTTTCAAAAATGCATTTGATAATTTCTAAGCCATTTATAAATTTCCTGATATTATCATCCAAGGTAAACATAGCCAAACATTTTAGCTTTTTCTGAAGTAAAATATTTTGATCTGCCGCCCCAAACTGCCCACCACCTTCTTGGAATTCTCCCAGTCATTTCCGTAACTCCCTCTCAATATTGAGAGAAAGGAAGAATCGGAAAAATAGGAGAAAAGGGAAGGTAAAGGAGGATTAGTACTACAGTCCTGCATGATTATTTGATTCTGGAGATATTCTACATGCTCAGAGTCAATTATGCCTATTTCTCTATGAGCACACTTCAGGTTATTGAAACGTGACTTATTTAATATCACCTTGGCTGCTGAAATAAAGGGGCAGAGATCACGCAGGTCATGTTTCCAGGCCCAATACAGAAAGTTTTGTATCATTGGATGGTAACTTCCAGGTGATAGCCACAGGCAATGCTGTTTCTTAATGTAAATTATCCCTTCCGCCAGTTGCTCACTTACTCGTATTTACCACTATATTTTTTTATGCTACACAATACCCAGACCCTTATCAATGTTATGTCATTACTCTGTAAAGGGCATTTTCCATGATCATGTAAAACCGATACACTAAAATAGTTTAAATACTTTTAAGCCAGGTATAAGCAGCAGGGGGAAAATGTCACTCATAGAGACTAAGCCTAGAGTTGGGGTTGTAAACATTGCTATTCCATTTCTCATGTTTGTGTCTATCATTCAAAAAGTTCTGGATTTGTTGCAGGTGGCCATGTTTCACATTTGAATAAATATTTCTGCAGAATCTAAATTCCAGTCTAAATTTAGCATATTTTACACTAATCTTTTTACATATTAACATATTCAAGGAGACTTTGTCATTTCTGGCCAGATTCATGGATTTATGCCATGGGCCCTGAAGGTATCTGAGACTACATGAACAATTATACAACATCTAGTATATACAGTGTAGAGAGAAAAACTACCTAATCCAAGTTGGACTTTAATTAACACAGTTAACGATCATTATTACATTTAGGACGAGATAATGTATTTACATTAGGAATTGGCCTATGAAAGATGTCAGAACTTTATTTAAGAATTTATTCAGGAATATATAAAAGGACATTGGTAGATCCTGTATAACAATTGATATTTTGGGGGAAAATGTCTGATATATATATATATTTTTTTTTTTAATTCTGAAATAACTTGTAAGACCAAGATGCAATATCAAAAGCACATTCTAAAAAAGGATGTGTAAAAGTGCCACGTGATAAACAACAAAGCTTTTTTAAGTTGGCAAAGCACTTGTACAACATTACGTAACTACAAATCATGCTTTCGAAAATCCTGCCTTCTCTAAATTGTGATAAATTCACTGTACTTATCTTCAAATGCAGACAATAAAATGCATCCTGATGGAAGTACCAAAATGTTTACTTTTAATGGAATTCTAGTCCTAGAAAGAAAATAAATGTGCTTTGTGTTAATACACGGTTTATAATATCTGCAATATATATTGTAGAAAAGAGTTCTATATGGTATAGAATTATAACCATTATTATACACGTTTATTTATAGTCACACTTACTCAGCTTAAAGACACAGATATTCAATCATCTGGACTGTTTTCTGTGTTTGACACATTCAGATTTCTCTGAAGTCTACTTTGAGTACTTATAGCATCTCAACACTGCTATGAAGGCTTATGTTTAAACTTTCAAGTACATTAGAAAATCAAACACTATATATTTTAAAAATTTATTCTCTTCACCATTAATAACTTCTATTTTAAATCTTTCTTCCTTTTTTGACACAAAGTTTTTATTTACTCCAGAAAAGCAACCAAAAGACTTTAAGTTTTCAGTATTAAGTATATATAAGCAATCTATAAATACTTCAAGTATATTTTCTTAACTAGTACAGTGTTCAAATTATAAGTCTGTTAATAATGGGTAAAAGGTGACAAGACCTATCAGGAACCATCTGGATGTAAATGTGGTAAATTATTTTATTATTTTATACAAAGAAGGGCCCAATGTCAATTGGCTTTGGAATCAATTCTATGTTCAAATTCTCATTTATCATGTATCAGCTAAATAATCTTGGGTAAATTATGTAACTTCTCAAGGATAAAAGTCTCATCGGTAAAGTAGGAATAATACATACTTACTTCACAATATTGTTGGGAAGTATTATTTAAAAACACAAATAAAAAGCGTTAAGCAACTGACCCAGAATAAACAGTAAGTTAGATTTTCTCTTCATCAATCAGCTTAGAGTTATATCTGAAAGTAAAATAAGTAAAAAAATAAGTTCTGACTCTAAGGTTATTAGAGTAACAAAGTGGACTATAAAGGATCTTATAAAATATCTTTCTGCGAATATCTTCCCAAAATAGATAAAACTGTTTCTCCAATAGGCATGTATGAACCTTACCCCTCACCAGACTCCGTACCCTCTTTATTGACCTTCCATCTCCTGTTGCTTCCACATATGACTTAATAGCTAGAAGCATCTTGCTTAAGAAATAAAAGAGCTTCTATTCCCAGAGGAATGCAGAGCTATTGATTTAAATTAAAATTCATGATGTGAACTTCAAAACTCCTTCACTATTGCTCAATCTTCATTATATTCATCTCCTTAGCTTATGGTTCAAGATAGCAGATCCTTTAATAGTAATTACTTGTTCTTGGTTATCTCTTACCAACATGACAAGACCAAGAAAGCATAGATTCAGAATGGAAACAATTTTAACTCTTGGCTCCAGCATTATTCCTGAGCATCAGGTTTTACATTTGTAATAAATAAATAAATAAATAAATAAATCTATCTTGCTTATGTCACAGGAGAAAGTCAACATTCAATCACATGATGGGGCAAATATAAGACATTAAGGATACAACAATGAGAAATACTTTAAGACAAAGCTCAGATTCTAATTAGGAATTTCAAACAGTTAATCAAGCTAGAATGATTGGTGTCATGATCAGAGAAATTCATGCTTTAGTTTTATTATAAACCTAACATAGGATATCCCTTCTACTACTGAAACATCTTTCCTTGTACTCACTAAAATTCCTAATTTGAAATTATATAAGAGGAACCTGGGTGGCTCAGTCAGGTAACTGTCTGACACTTGATTTCTGCTCAGGTCACTATCTCATGGTGGTGGAATCAATCCCTGCATCAGGTTCTGTACAAAGTGAGGAGCCTGCTTGGGGCTCTCTTTCTCGACCTCTCTCTGCCCCTCCCCTGTTTGCACTCTTTCTCTCTCAAAATAAATAAATAAACGTAAAAAAAATGGGAAAAAGAAAAAAAACCTCTATAAGATTCACTACTAAATGTCAAAAATTATCAATCTATCTATAACAGTTTCCATAGACTCATCCAACCTCTCTATGTATTTGTGTATGCATTTAAACATGTTCACTTATTTATCCAAAACTACATAATTGATTGATTGCAATGAATTTATATATATATTTATCTATTTGCTTTGCCTATCTTATTAATGACCATATTTTACTTTCATTTGTGACTTCTCATTATCCTAATATGTTTTAAGTAACAATATTTTTAAAAATAAGTTCCTCTTGGAATTTAGTAAATAAAGCAAATATCTTGGGTAGATATTCAGTTATTCTTGACATCGTTTCCAAATTAAAAAATAAACTATTAATCCTGATTTCTTGAACACTCAATTCTCATTTGGGTTTATGGTGACCATTCCAGATCAAATATAAAGGAGAGAAACTTGTTTTGCTATATTCAGATTTTTAAAATGTCTTACTCGTATATATTTCACTATTATACAAGCAATATGTATGCACTGTTGAAAAAACAGTAAAATACTAAAGAGAAGTTAAAAAGAATCACCTATAATTCCAGCAGACCACTTATATTTTGGAGTATATGGTTCATGACATTCCATGCAAGAATAAACCATACTTTTAGAAGTGGAATATTATTCCTAGTTTTATAAGTATGTGCTAAACATCTCTTCATGATAATAACCATGTATGTATAGAATAATTACAATGACTTCAAAGTATTCCACTGCATATACCAAATTTTATTTATCAAAATCCCATTTAATGGGACATTCACATTGCTTTATGTTACAATAAACAGTATCGTGATAAATACACCTAAATCTCTGCACAATTGTCCAATTACTTCCCTAAGAATAAATTTCTAACACTAGAATTTCTTATGTCAAAGGATATCTATCTTTTTAGCTTTCATCATACTTTGACAAAATCCTCTACAGGATTTTGGGTTGAATAATGCCTTTTTCTATATTCTATTTCTATACTGAGTTTGAATTTTTAAAAAGTTTTCTGCATATGGAATATCTTGATTTACTTAAATGTTTTTTACTACCTTAAGCTTCATATTTACACATATCTTACTTGGCCAAAGTTTTTTCTGTTTATGTGAAATGCCATTCCTATCCTTTGCTCATTTTTCAATGGAGTAGTTTTCTTTATATTACATAATAAAGAAATCTTTATGTGTTAATGTTGATAAACTTTCACCTGTGTAAATGTTCCAAATATTTTCTCAAGGTTTATCCCCTTTATGTTTATTGTATTTTTTGATGTGTAGATATTCTAAAATTGTACATATGAGTGTGTCCGGATGGCTCAATCAGTTTAACTCTTGATTTCTGCTCAGGTCATGATCTCATGGTCTGTGACTTCAAGCTCCGCATTGGGCTCCATGCTGACAGTGTGGAGCCTGCTTGGGATTTTCTCTTTCCTTTTCTCCCTCAAAATAAATAAACATTAAAAAAAATAAAATAAGATACTACCTATCAATTTTGTCTGTTTTTTGTTATTAAATTTTTCCTAATGCTAAGATGACAAATATATAGTGGGGAATTCTAAGCCTCCTTCAGCTTTAAATTTAAAGTTCGTGTACCTTCCCCAGTTTCCACAGTGTGAGGGCATATCCTTTATGCCTCCAAGGCTCTTCTGCTTCCCCATCATAACATTTAACAAGCTGTACTCCTAACATCTGTTTACCTTTCAGTCTCCACCTCAGATCATAAGCTCCTTGAAATTATGAACAGTCTCACTTATATCTTGGCATAAGTAAAAACTCTGTTAAATTAGGTCTTCCAGTTATTGTCTAATAGGCATTCATAACCTATACTTGAACATATTATATATTGCACTAACCCAGCGTTATTGGTTCAAGTTTTCAATTCTATATTCTTAGTACCATGTACTTCCAAGCCAGATGTCATAATTATAATACCCAAGTTAGTTATGCAATTTTTGGTTAATATTTGTTGACTTTCTAGAAAAAATCAAGCCTATTTTGTACATTATTGTATCACAATTATATTTAATTAACAATAGTAGGTATAGAATAAATAATTGAGAATTGTGAATGAATCAATAAATAACATAAAGTTTAAACCAAGAACCTCTAGACAAAATATATCTCCACTGCTCTGACTTTCTTGAAAATAATTTAAAATATTTTTAGTATTTCTATCCATACTACAATAGAAAAGACGATATGATAGGAAAGACCATGGAGAGGATTCCTAAAATGATTTCTGCTCTCATTATTGTATCATACTGAAATAACTCAAGAAGCATATAATATTTAAATTTTAAAATAACCATCAATGTCATGCTATCAAACACTTTATAGCTAGAGCAATTTACTTTAAATCACCAAATGAATTGTCTTATTTTATTTTTATCATGAACTCATTGTATGTATAAACAGAAAAGTACAATGCTAGACAGGAGAATAATAAAAACAGATGGAGGACATTTTCAGTTGGATGACCTTTTAGTTTGCAAGCTTGAATAAGGCTGAATCTAGTTATGCTAAATAACTAGTGGTACCTCTTAGCACCTGCTCAGTCTCCTAAATGCATTCAACCTTTGCTTCTGGGTTCTTGAGAGTAACACAAGCTTCTGATGGGAGGCAGATGTGACTTGATGTTGACGTGGCTGTACAAGCCATTTCAATGAATCCTCAAGAGTAAACAATGTACAGCCTTGAAGATGAACTATAAAGATGGCAAACATTTGCATAATGCCTTTTCTCACCATAGAAAAAATATTTCAAAATTTATGAAAAAGAAAGTAAATGCTATATTCATTTGTCAGTCTGTTAGCATGATAGATGACAACAAAATCAAACTGGGTTTATTCACAACCTTTAATGACATATACAAGCCAAAAAGTATGTTAAAATCATTTGTAGTAAACTAAAAACCTGCTTTATTTAACAGAAAAATACAGTAGTTCATATGCTGAGGTCAATATCCCTGGACTCAAATCTTGGTTCTAGCTCTATATTTGTAGTAGTATTAATTACATGAACTTGAACAAGTTCTCAGCTTCTAGATTTTCTTGGTTATACAATGGGGTTTATAATATTAACTATTAACAATAATCTCAATTATTTTTTGAGACGCTTCATGCTAATCATCACACAGTGTACATCAAAATACCCGATAACTATTACCAATTATAAAGATTATTATATAAATAAAAACCTAAATTATAACAATTTTACTGGCATATTCCTATGTATCCATCAAGATCCAGATCATAAGTCTCTGGTTTAATGAAATCTTTCTTACCTAGAGTGAATCTAATTATTTTTCATTTGAGCTCCCATTTCCTTATGATTAGTTAATATAGTAGGATTAATTTATTGGGTTGACTATTTAGAGAAGTCACTTGGCTAGGGTGAGACTCTTCTGATAGGATGGCTTGGGGAACAACAAGTATTCACAATTCCATTAATTATTGAACTTTTACTGATTGAAGGACACAGACAAAACTGCTCAGGGTAATGAGATCTATAGAGTCTATGTAAAAGAGGAAAAAGTGGAGAAAAGAAGTAAGGAACTGTTGAAGGAAGAATATATAAACCTACAAAATTTCATTAAGTTTCTGGTATGTATTGTGTAATGTGAGTTCTCTTCCCCAATAAATCTTTAATAACATATCTACTTCTTATTAAAGCTTTATAATGTTTGATGGGTTTGGAAGAAGGGTATAAGAAAATAGTGTATTCTAGATAATTCGAAGGGAGAAATAGAATTGCCAATGAGAGTTCTGCCACTTGCCCATTTCTGTGGCTAGCCTGTAAGTTCCAGCAGGTGGATCAATATTGATAGCTGATGCCTGCCAGAGTCTAGCTAGGTGCTGGAAATTAAAAGAGAAGTTCTTACGTACTTTTAACTTTTCCAAACTATGAAATCCTGTCTTCTGTTAACACTGTGAGCTGAGCTTATAAATGCAGTCATATTACCCCCTTTTAAACAGTAGAGATTCTGATAGTAATGATGTGTCTAAATCTGATGACAAACACATATAAATACGAATACCCATGATTACATAGATATAAAAATATATATTAGCCTACTTATTATTTTTATAAAGTTTTCCAGAAATTTAGAGTTTTAACACGGCATTCTAGAAACCAATTTTAGGGGCACCTGGGTTGCTTAGTTGGTTAAACGTCCGACTCGGTTTTGGCTCGGGTCATGATCTCCTGGTTGGTGTTCAAGCCCCGTGTTGGGCTGCACTGACAGCGTGGATCCTTCTTGGGATTCTCTTCACCCTCTCTCTCTCTGCCCCTCCCCTGCTTGCTCACATTCTCTCTCTCTCAAAATAAATAAACATTAAAAAAAGCAGTATAACATTTAAAAATAAATTTAAAAAATTATTTTAGACTCGTGATATATCAAAACATTTGCTAAAAATTAATAATTACACAATGATTTACCAATATTTCTTAATGAAATAAATCACAAATTTTCTTTGCCAGCTAAATATGATACCTATATCAGCTGGAAATAATGAAGCTAAAGCAAAATTTAAAGGCTCAAGAATGCCAAAAGTACAGTAAAAAAATAAGTATAGTAGTATTAGAGCAAAGAAGATTAGGAAAACAAATCTGAACACACTGTAATAAATGTATTACATATTTTGATAAATTTCAGGTAAAGTTTTCAAAATTAGGTCTAAAAATAGCCATTGCTATCACTTTATCACAAAAATCCACTGATGCCTAGAATTAAAAACTTTAGTACCTCCTGTACACCTAATTACATGTTGGCAGATTTGTCAATATATATACCTTCAATAATGTGGATAAACTTGCTACATTGTGTTTCTTTTGCCTTTAGTTTCTATTTAAAGACCATGAGATTAGACATGGATAATTTTAGCTAAAATGGGAAGAAAACTGAGAAATGAGACCAGTTATGTGACACTCCACTTGAGATGGTTAAAACTACACAACTGTAAATGATGTCTCACATAAACCTCAACCATTTTAATTGAAATCAATATTAGCTAATGTGACCAATTGTACTATTTAGATCTGCTGAGCTCAAGCTGATAAAATCAGAGTCTCAGAGGCACAAAAATTCTTGAGTGACTCATTTCTTAAACTCCACAAGACATTCTAGGATGAGGGAGACAACAAGGAAGGGAGAACATGAAAGTCATATATAGACTTTTAATGTTTCCATGGTCTCTGCTTGAATATTCTAAGAATGTCTATGTCTCCATCCAACTGTGATGCTGTCCCTAATTTAAAGTTATGAGATTACATAACTGAATGAAACTTTTCACATCTTTTAAGCTATTAGCTGCAGGAGTTTTTTGTTTCTTCCTTCTTCTTTTATTTTTTTTTTTGTCTTCACTCAGCCAGGTCCTTTTTTATTAGGATCCTATTATCTGGCTCTGGGATGATGATAATATAGTTTGGCCAGTTCAATCACCACATTTTGTCTGTTGTTTTCCTCTCATGCACTTAATGGCTGCCTTGTACAAGATGAAAGATACTTAGAGCAAATCCCCCTTGAAAATGAACACAAATAAGTTCACATAGTCATAAATTAATAACAGGCAATCTTTCACTTCTACCTGCTTGTATCCTTTTGTCTGATTGCTCCATTAGTCCCTCTCCTCTGAAGTTTTGAATAAAGAAAATATAATGCCACCTTTAAGTATCATTAGAGTGGATAAACGAACAGAAAAGGAAGAAGCATTCTGAGCCATTAATTGTCTTAACAGGCTTAATCTGGGAAACATGAATGATGAATGCTAAACAAAAGAGTATGTGCACATTATGCTTAGAAGCAAAGTAAAAATCACTGAGATCAGCCTATGGAGGAAAATAGAGGATGCACACTGCTAAGAATCACTTAGCAAACCATGTCTGCTTCTTCACTATGGTATTGTTATAATAAGTACGATAACCATACTGGTAGAAGCTTTGTGTTTAGGTTAGTAAGTTCTGGGAACCCTTACTTATTGATGGGGCTATTATTAAGATGCAAAGCACTCTTTTTTAGATTGTACTTAAGTATTCAAACTATTTGATCATTTACTTTTTGTTCTGTTATTTTAAATCAGAGTAGATTTTGTTGTTTGCCTGTGTTAAAAGATAAACTGAGGCATATTAAAAATTATGTGTTTGAGCAAAAATCCATTCCATTTGGAGAGCACCAAACCAGAAGTAGTTAGGAGTGCTCCATGGACAAGAGCTTGGAAGAGACTTTTAGAGAGAAACAAATCAAGGAGACCAACTGGTTATAGTTTGAAATCTAATTGGGTGGTTTGTGATCGGCTGTCCTTAGACTTAGAATTTGGTAATCTTGAGGCATTTAAAGACTTAGATTTTGGTGTGTTCAGGTAGGCTACCATGGCATCAGAGCCACTTTGGTGTAATGGCCTCCTTGTTTAATAATTTAACGTGTGTGTGTGTGTGTGTGTGTGTATCTGTGATTATGTAAACAAACTATTGAAGTAGCCCTAGTTCCTAGCACCTGGCAAAGAATAAACAGCAAGAGGTGACAGACCAATTGTACATTCATATGAACAGCTATAATCCATAAACTTGTTTATCAGAGAGACTGTGTGGTGAGGCACTTAGGACTCAGAAATCATACTCCTTGGGCCCAAATTTCAGCTCTGTCACTTACTTGCTCTGTGATCTTGAACAAATTACTTTTTTTTTCTATGCTGGTTTTCTTTGTGATGTGGGAAGATTAGGAGCTAATTAATGGGATTTTGTTATAAATACATGATTAAATATATATAAAGTGCATAGAACTCTACATAGCCCATGACGAACACCCTTACCATTTCAGGATAAATATAAAATATTATGATAGGATATAGTACTGTCAACTGTGTTCTGGTTGACTTTTTTATCAAATTTTTACTTGATAATCCAGGGTTCAAGCAATCTATCCATAGTCTGAAGGGAAAGGCATTTGTTAAGCATAAAAATACTAAAGATCATTATTTGCACCAAAAGACTGATATATTGAGCTATGTGTAAGAGATTTCACCAAGATTTTGAAGGTAAGTTTGTTATGGCAGAGGTCATGGGGAGGTTGTTTTCCTCCTATCTCTGAAACTTTCTGTTTCCAATTCTAAAAGTGTCATAAATCAGAAATGCTAAGTTCATGTAAACTAATAGCCCAATTCTCCACAAAATGAAAACAAAATTAAAGTTACCTAATTCTTATCTGATATTTCTCTTCTTTCTCACTTTAAAAATTTATCATAAACAAAAAAAATAACCAGTTTGTAACCATAAGCAGAGAATTAGCCTAATATGGAGAATATTTGTGGAACAACTCCTAACATAACTGTCTTTAGCAGCAAAGTAGTTCCTCCCTCTTGCCACACCTACCATTATAGCCTAAGACAGGGCAGAGCAGATGGGGAAACAGGAAGATAGGATTTAGTTGGAAATCTACCAGACATGAAGAGGAGCTAGGAAGCAATGTATCTCCTCATCTTTCCACCTTGTGGCTTTTAAAAGGAATAAGTAAAACGGAGAGAAGGTGACTATAGCATGCCTCTCTCCCCATCTCTTATTCTTGGTTCAGATCCAATGTGTGCTGTGAGAAGGGGTCTGCGAGGGGGAAAAAATTTAGATATATCCAGATAGGAAAAGGAGAGAAAGGGAACTAGGGACACAATGCCCTGGACATGATCTGGGGGAGTCTACAAACTCCTAAAAGACCCCCTCAGAGCACCTCAGCATAACATCCAGTATGACAAGGGACAGGAGTTCTCACATGCCATACAGAATATGCAGAGGTGCCAGTGGTGACCCAGTAGCCTACAGTAATGAAGAAGACCAGCCAGTGACAAACATGAACATGCAATGTCTGAAGGCCAATTTAATACTTTAATACTTAAAGGCCTAATGCTTGCCAAATTGGCCATAGGCCATTATATTCCAAAAGGCAGTGACAAGCAAAGCCCAGCAGAGCAAGTTCAGAAACAGAGCTGACTGAGCCAGCCCTCCTAATGGCCAGAGTATATAGACAGGAGGCCTTCTCCCTTGTGTCCAGGAGGTCAAATTGTTCCTCCATTTGAACATATCCAGGTACAACAGAGGAAGGAACAGAGAGAGTAGAAGAATATCTGAAAGCCTGATTGTTTCACCAAAAAAGACTTGAAGCTTAAAGTGCTTAAAGCTCAAAAAGACTAATGTACTTTAAAATTTCACTTGAAAGTATATATGTACACCTCCATACAATGCTCTCAATCCAGCTGAGTGGAGGTTTCTATGAATAATTAAATCAGATATAGAAAATAGAAAAACTGCATCTTCTTTCTTGATATTAATATTCACAAAAATATGACCCCATTACACTTTCTTTCCATTAAAAACAATTGAACTAAAATATATGAAAATTGGTTCTATATACACTATCAAAAGGTCAAATGTGTACTCACTTAGGAGTCTAAATAAACGGTTTTTGTTAACAGAAAGAAATAAAAGGAATAAAGTTGACATATATTTTAATGAATAAATAATTAAAGTTGTTTTGGTTTTGAGTGGTTTAGGGAGAGGTTTTGGGGCAGGGTTGTTTATTTTAGATTCAGTCATAGCTTTTGGTTGTCATGGGTATGAAGCGTCCAAGGGACAAGTAGTACTTAGTGAAGCAAAGAAGACACATGGCAGAGCCCAGAAGAGATTACTATGGTTTCCTAGGGTTAGAATTTGCATGCAATCTGTAAGCAGTGGGAACCCAAAGGTCAAGAGTGAACATTCGGTTCATACCACTTAACATCTTAGTTTTCACACACACACACACAAAAGCAAAAACAAAAACAAAACAACAACAACAACAAAAAACCTCTTCAGAACATATACAAACAAAATCTCTTTTAACTTTATTTACTGGATATTGCTTAACAAATCTTTTCCCAGAAAAAATGGATATCATATGTCACATTTTGAATTAATGATAGTCTCTGACACATATCCAATCTAAAACCAAGTTCCATGAAGAATGAGGGGACTAGAGATACTCTTTAGTATCCCAACATGACTATAATATAAAAATTGTAGCCCAATTATCCTGAATAAACATAAAATATCTCTAAACTTTACAAAAAGTAAATAAAAACTAACATCGATAAATTTTATGTTGGTAAATGTTTCTCTTACCAAACATACAAAATATGTTCTGTTTCTTCAACTGTCATATAGAATATAAAATGGGCCTGAATATTTTTTAACGAAACCCAAAATTATACCATGATATGGAGACAGATTTAACCAAAAGATGATGCAATTTTAATAGAGACAAAAATTTAAATAAACTCACAATTTACAATTTCAAGGGAAGGCATTAGTATTCATTGAAGGATGAGTTAAGAGAATATAAATTTTTCAATGTTTAAGATATGAGAGAAACATAGTAATAGACGGATATGAAAATCTGGTCTCTAGAGCTGAGTTTTAAAGAGAGTTCAGCAAGCTTTACTGGGATACAGAATTCTATATCTTTTCATGACTCTCAGTTTCAGACATAGAAACTAGAACAAATCTATTAGGCTAGGGAGAAGTTTAAGAATAGGTGTTCTTAGTATCTTTGGTAGTCATGTCTCCATCAGAAGCTGGGTATATTCTAGATCTTTTGACTCTTCATTGGTTAAAAACGTACCTAGATCAACATACTCACTGTTCTATCTCCTTCCAATGCATTCAAGGAAGGTGTGATTTGGAATAAAATTAAATAGAATAAATGACATGCCATAATCCATACCCATGTTTCACCTCCTCCTTGAATATCTATACAGGAATTTTAATGAATACCATTAAAAAAAGGATAAGGGCCAATGCATAATTAACAACATGAATCTCCAACTGATAAGAGATTGTTATGGATGTAGTATGGCAGGAATTAATACTATATTTGAATTTGTCACAAGCATAAGTCTATTTTTAAATCTTCTATTAATTTTCTTTTTTATAACTATGGTCTTAGTCACTCTGGACTCATTGGATTGGCCCTGAGTTCATGACTTATAAAGGAACCTACTTTAGCTGTTTATGGATAGTACTGTGATTAGAAAGGTCAATGTATTCTGAATCCAAAAACTATGTAGAAGCAACAGAGAAATAACTGCTTTTAGAGGTCCTTCTCAGAGATAAAACTGTAAGAGTACTGATTCTTCTCATTTAGCTCTATTCTTCTCTATGGAACCCATTCCTTCAATGTCTATTTGAATGTTTCATTTTTCTCCAGGAAAATGATATTGTAAGAATTGCTTGATATCTCCTCTTTTGTTTCTAATTTTACTTATTTGAGTCTTATCTCTTTTTTTTTTCTTAGTCTAACTAAAGGGTCATTAATTTTATATTTTCAAAGAACAAACTTTTAGTTTCATTGATCCTTTCTATTTTTCTGCTATTCTATTTCTGTTCTGATCTTTATCTCCCTCCTCTAAATTTGGGTATAATTTGGTCTCCTTTTTTCCAGTTCCTTGAAGTATAAAGTTATTTGGGATAGTTCTAATTTCTTTTTTATTTTTTTTAAACGTTTATTTATTTTTGAGAGACAGACAGAGGCAGAACACGAGCAGGGAAACACAGAATCCATAGCAGGCTCCAGGCTCTGAGCTCTCAACACAGAGCCCAACATGGGGCTCAAACTAATGAACCATGAGATCATGACCAGAGCTAAAGTCAGACACTTAACTGACTGAGCCACCCAGGGTCCCCCTTTCTAATTTCTTAATATATACATTTATTGCTATAAACTTTCCTTTTAGAACTGCTTTTGTGGCATCTCACAAAATTTAACATGCTGTATTTTCATTTTCACTTGTTTCAAGATAATTTTTTATCTCCCTTTCGATTTCTTCTTTGACCCATTGGTTGTTTAGCAGTTAGTTTGCACATATTCGAAGATCTACTATCACCATTCTCTTGATATCTAATGACACTGTGATTAGAGAACATCATTGGTGTGATTGCAATCTTCTTAAATGTACTAAGATTAATTTTGCAGCCTGAATTTCTAATCTGGAGAATGTTCTATGTGCACTTGAGAAGAATATGTATTCTGCTGTTATTGGACGGAAGGTTCTACGTGTGTCTTTTAAGTCCATTTGTTCTAAGGTACGGTTCATTTCCAACATTTCTTTATTTTCTATCTGTATATTCTATCCATTGCTGATAGTAGGGTATTGAACTTTCCTACTATTATTGTATTGTTGTCTATTTCTCCCTCAAGATTTATTAATATTTGTTTAATATATTTTAGTGCTTAGATATTGGGAGTATGTATATTTATGATTGTTGTATCCACTTGATATATTGACCCCATTATTGTCATATAATGACCTTCCATGCCTCTTGTTATCACTTTTGGCTTGAAGTCTATTTTTTTCTAATAAAAGTATGGCTATACTTTTACAAAAGTATAAGTATGGCTATACTTTTATTACCATTGCTTAAGTATCATCTTCCATGCCTTCACTTTGAGGCTATATTTGTCCTTGGAGCTGAAATGAGTCTCTAAAGTAAACATACAGCTATCTAGTTTGTGCCTTTTCATTGGTTAGTTATTGATATACAAGAACTTACCACTGCCATTTTATCTTTTGATTTCTAGATGTTCTGTATCTCCATGTTTCTTTTTCCTTATGTTTCTATCTGTCTTTTTAAGTTGGTGATTTTCTTTCTTTTCTTTTTTATTTTTTTAAGTTTATTTATTTTGAGAATGACAGTGGCAGCATGAGCATGGGGAGGGGCAGAGAGAGGTGAGAGAGAATTCCAAGCAGGCTCTGCATTGTTAGCACAGAGCCTGATGTGTGGCTGAAACTCACAAAATCATGACTTAAGCCAAAACCAAGATTTGGATGCTTTGCCAACTGAGCCACCCAAGTGCCCCTAAGTTGGTGATTTTTGGTGATGATTTTTTGAGTTTCCCCTTGTTTGTTCCATATCTTTGCTATAAATTTTGGTTTTGTGGTTATCAGTAGGTTTGTATAAAATGTCTCTTGATAAGATAGTCCATTTTCTGCTGATAGTAACATATCTTCATTTGCCTATATAGTTTGTCATTTTTCTTCTCCTCTTATTTGTTGTCACAAACTATTCCTTTTTTCTGAGAGTTTATTACCAAATTGTGTAGTTGTAGTTATTTTTGATGCTTTTTTTTTCATTTAACTCTTATGCTATAAAGTGTAACAACCTATTCTAAAACAGAGTTATTTTCTGATGCTCTCTATTTAATATCTTACTCAAAGTTTTGGTACTTTTGTCTTTTTAGTTCAGGTAGAAGAGGTCCTTGCAACATTTCTTGTAAGATAGATTTGATGGTGGCAAACTCTCTCACCTTCTTCTTGTCTGGAAAAGACTTTATTTATCTTTAATATAAGAAGGATAACTTTTCTGGATAAAGTATTCTGGATGGAAATTTTTATCTTTCAACACTTTGAACATGCCATTCCACTCTCTCTTGGCCTGTAGTTTCTGCTGAGAAATCTTCTGATAGTTTAATGGGGGTTCCTTTGTAGCTTACTTTCTTTTTTTCTTTTGGCTGCTTTTCACATTCTTTCTTTATTAGACATACAGATGAACAACAGACACATGAAAAGATGCTTAGCATCACTCATCATCAGGGAAATACAAATCAAAACTACAATGAGTTATCACCTCACATCTGTCAGAATGGCTAAAATTAACAACACAGGAAACAACAAATCTTGGCAAGGATGTGGAGAAGGAGAACTCACTTCCACTGTTGGTGGGAATACAAACTGGTGCAGCTACTCTAGAGAACAGTATGGAGGTTCCTCAAAAGTTAAAAATAGAACTACCCAATGGCCCAGCAATTGCACTACTAAGTATTTACACAAAGGATAAAAATATACATATTTGAAGGGATACTCAATCCTGATATTTATAGCAGCATTATAAGTAATAGCCAAATTATGGAAAGAGCCCAAATGTCCATTGACTGATGAATGGATAAAGAAAAGCCATAAAAAAGAGCCATAAAAAGACCTCAGCCATAAAAAAGAATGAAATCTTGCCATATGCAAAGATGTGGATGGAATCCCCATGTTTAAGATCCACAAAGGACAGATTACCTTCAAGCAAGATTTTTTAGCAAAAGTGTGTGGAAGGGAGAAGAATGGCAGTAATTAAGGAAAAGAAGGATGATTTCAGTGTAAGAATAGATATGACTAGACCCAATCTCAAATCTTTCTGATCCCCTAGATGATTGAGGGGGGATTAAGTTTAAGTATGCTTCATTTGATTCCCAACTTTTAGATAAACCTGACTCTAAAACAGTAAGATGACTGCAAATAGTTCTTCAAAACAGGAGAGTGATTTCATATGGCCAAATGGCAAGAGATGAGGTTAGAGTAACAAGCAGGAACTACCTCATGAATTGCCCACATAGCAAATTAAAGAATATCTTTATCCTGAAAGTATTTTGTCCAAAATCACACAACAAATAAAAGATGGAATTTTAAATAAATAAATAAAATCAGAGATTTTAAACCTACTCTGATTCTAGAATTCATGCTTTAAACCATCATGACTCTATTAGAAAGATGACATCACTGTGGAAAGTGCTTCAGAGAGTTAGACCAGATTTAAAAAGCAATTGGGAAGCTCTTGCCATTGAAATGATGAGGTCCTACATATAGGAGGAATAGGAAGGGTGGGGAGGATCGAAGGAAAGAGATTAAAAGCCAGTTCATGGATTTAAGGATATTAACAAACTAGCCACACAAATTCAGTTTCAGTCTATTGACGGGAGTCCAGGTCCGGCTGAGTCCAGGGGGTCCCCGAAGGATGGACAGTTAGGTGAAAGGAAGGAAAGAGGCACGAATTGTGGTCTGATAATCAAGCAGACATCTCTGGCAATTCTGGCGTCTCACTCTCTCTGCCCTGCTGATCTTAGTGTCTTTATTTAAAAGTAGTGAGTGACATTACAGCAATGAGTGACATCCCATCAGTAAGCATAGTTTGAACAATAATGTGTTTTTATCAGCAAAGTGGTGATTTCCTCAATCTTGCAAGTTGTTTTCAAGTTAATTAACATATAAATTTAAGGTAGGGGGAGAGAACAGGAAGTTACCTAGGCCTGCCTATGTTAATTATCTAGAAACAGGCCAGGAGTCATTCTGCCTATTCTTCCAACTACAATGGGGGAGGTGCAACCCATCCGGCAAGGACAGAATTCCCAATGCCTGTCCATTGTTTGTGAATGAGTGAATTTACATAAAAGGAGCCTAACATTTACACAAATCACACCAATATTCAGCCAGCTCATAACTGCTATCAAGTTGTGCAACCCATCAGCAAGATGCAACTTTAAGATTACATCTGGCCAGGCTACTTTTATTCAGATGTGATCCATCAAAGCATCGTGCTCCAGGCCCTTCCCTTTTATCTAAATGTCATAAAACAAAAGAGCATTACATTCCTTGGGGCCAAGGAGAGTAGCTCAAGAAATCCAAGCCTGAAAAATTATTTAGAAGGAGGTAAGACTAGGTGCCATTTTGGCCGGCGGGAGCTTTGCTTCAACCACCTTTTCCACACGGGGAGGGGTCTCAACCTGTGAGCCCAAAATGCTCCCAACACCTCCCCCCTTTCTATTTTTTAAATGCAAAGTATGTAATGGGCACATTCTAATAAGTGGTATAGATTGAAAGAGCAAGTACAAAGCACAGAGATTTTACTCATAGATTGTCGGTTATAGTTGAAAGGCTACACGAAAAATATCATAATTTTCTTAAAACATCATCTAGCCTCTATTTCCTACCACAGTCCTGACCTGAAACCCACAGCAATAATCACATTCCTGAGGGTCTGGCATCAGTCTAAATAGATCAAAATACATTCTAAATTATTGATTTCTTAGAGATTTTATTTCCATGATTCTCAACATTATTTTACTCTTAATAAAGTATGGCAGCATATGCTGGTTTAATAGGGGAAGAAGCTCTGGAGCCACTCCTATTTTTCTATGGCCCGTCTTCTTCGGGAGGATATTAGGATAAATCACAAATCAACAGAGGCCAAGTGACCCTATAGCTAGGTGTCATGGTGACTCTTACTGAGGCTGTGCCTGTCTTAGGTTGTTCCTCCTCTGAGGAATCTTACCCGTCTTTGGCTAACCAGCCCTCCTTCAGAGTCAGACCAGTCATTATTAGGTTCTTGTCATATTACAACCTGGCATTTGCTTCAAGGCACCCCCATCCATTGATGAGGGCCCCGGTCTAGGGCACTGCCTTATGGGCCTGAGTCTTCTCCTTAGGTAGTGTCACCAGGGCCAGTATCTTCTAGTCTCCAACAGTCTATAAGTACCACAAATCATCCCTGTGATAAAGAAAACACTTAGGATCATGTAGACCAGGGTTCACCCTCAGATCTTTGATTTGCTAGCTGTGCATCTTGGATCAGTAATTTAATCATGATGACCCTCCACTCAGGTCAGTAAATTAAGAGTAATAATGCTTAATCTCATCGAGATGCTATAAAAATTATATATGTATGTATAGTATCTACCACAATGGTTAATAGAGTAAACTTCTCATAACAAGATCATGATCAAGGTTCAGCAAATGAAGTTCTTTATGCAAGTGTGGTACTTCATTTTAATGATGTCTCTCCCAAAAAAGCATATAAGGAAGTGTGTATGGTGAACACTATTTCCTTGGGAAGATAAACTGGAAAGTACATCTACATGTGCAGATACCACTGATTTGGACACGCATATCATGACTTAGCTTCCTTAAAATGTGAAGTTCTCATTTAGGATAAAAGTATATGTTTGAAATACAAATCTGTTCAAATAACAGGAATACATGAACTGGAAATAAAGATTTCATAGCACAATTGGTACCATGATATGAAAAATATATTTCTATCAATATGGCAGAGATTAATATTTTTATACAATTTATTATCTAATTGACTTCCATACAACACCCAATGCTCCTTGCAACAAGTGCCGTCCTCAATGTGAGATTAATATTTTTAAGTCAAAAAAGACTTTCTTCCGCAAATAACAGGAAGACTTTGAAGATATTAGCACTAGAGCATTTGTCGGGCATATCTATTTTTATTTTTTAGATTTATTTATTTTGAGAGAGAGAGAGAACATGCATGTGTGTGAGCAGGGGAGAGACAGAGAGAGAGGGAGAGAGAATATTCCCAGCAGCTCCATGCTGTCAGGGCAGAGCCCAATGTGGGACTTGATTTCATGAACTATGAGATCATGACCTGAGATGAAATTTAGAGTTGGATCCAATTAAGCCACTCAGATGCCCCATCTGTTTTTCTTAAATATAACCTTTGCATGATTTTCAAAGACAATATGATATGCAAACTATGAAAGCCATACTAAAGTTTTATTATGTAAAATAAAACCACCAATCACAACCTCCCTGAATCTTTTCCAAATTAAAACTGTGAGTAGTAACTACTCAAATCTGCAGCACCGATATGGTAAGACACAAAGATTGTAATCATGGAAAGTTTTAAAAGATTTTAATTTCCTTATCTGAACATTTTTAAAAGTAGATTTATCATTTATCTGAAGTTCATCCTGAAGAAATTAAAGCAAAAGGAAAAATTCAACCTAGACAACCAACCAAAGATGTGTGGGTCATGAAATTCCACAAGTCTTTTTTTTTTAATTTTTTAAAAAATGTTTGTTTATTTTTGAGAGAAAGAGAGACAGATTATGAGCAGGGGATGGGCAGAGATAGAGGGAGACATAGAATCCTAAGCAGGCTCCAGGCTCTGAGCTATCAGCACAGAGCCCAACAGGGGCTTGACCTCACCAGCTATGAAATAATGACCTGAACCAAAGTCGGACAATCAACTGACAGAGGCCCATCCACAAAGCTTTGATAATATATTCACATTTCTAATAACAAGCTAGAGTTTATATCTCTAATCTAAAGTAGGATCATTTAAAGGTCAAATTGGCAATGTTGTTCAAAACAGCAGGAATGGTATTTCCAACATTAATGCTTTGCTTCTATACTATGCTAAGGTTTATATTAACCACCATGAATTGAGGACACAGCATAACTACTTTACATATTACTATTCTAGAAAAAAAGTTAAAGTTATACATACTGGAAATTAACAAATAGCTACTATTAGAAAATATTACACATGCAGTAAGATATTACTGATGAGTCACTCTGTGCAAGATATTAATCTACAACATGTTTCTTTGCACTACATTTTAGAAATACAGTTTTCGTCCTTTGGAGAATTAAATTTTTTTCCCAAGTATCCTACTTTTTTCAACTGTTATAAATACTTTCCATTATGAGATATATGCATATAAAAGACCATATAAAACATATATGTTCAATTTAAAAGTAATTATTAAGACAATAACTATCTAGACAATATAACCACCTCTGAGGTTAAGAAATAAAACCTTTGTTACTACCAAAGACCCCTTTGCCCTTCCCTGTCACAACTCCTTACTGACCCCAGGGTTAACCACTGTCCTAACTTCTGGGATAAACCCTTCCTTGGTTTTCATTATGTTTACTATTGTTAGAACTCCCTAAAATATATAATTTCATTTTGCCTCCTGTGTGGCTTCATGTAAATGGAAGCTATTCTACATATTCTTCTGAGAGTTGTATAAATGCTCAACACAATGTTTGAAAGATTTATCGGTGCTGTTGTGTATAGCAACTATCCTTCTCAGGTTTTGGAATCTGAGTTAATGCTAAGCTCTTAAAATGAATTGGAGTGTTTCTCTTTTTTGTCTCCAGAGGACTCTGTGCCAAATTAGAATCATTTTTTTTTATTCTTTATTTTATTTATTTATTCATTTTTGAAAGAGAGAGAGACAGAGCACATGTCGGGGAGGGGCAGAGAGAGAGGGAGACAGAATCTAAAGCAAGCTCCAGTCTCTGAGCTGTCAGCACAGAGCCCGATGCAGAACTCAAACTCACGAACTGTGAGTTCATGACCTGAACCAAAGCTGAATACTTAACCAATTGGGCCACCTAGGTGTCCTCCCCCCCGTTTTTTATTATTTATTTTTGAGAGAGACAGACAGAGCACAAGCGGGGGAGGGGCAGAGATAGAGGAAGAAACAGAATCTGAAGCAGGAATCGCTTCATTTCTTGAATGTTGAGAATTGTCCATTAAAATTATTATGTAGTAATCATAATGTAAAGAATTTTCACATATATGTATTATGTTTATAATTTCAAATTTTATTATTATAAATATTAACATTATCATTTTGCATCCATAGATAAATATATTTACTTGGTTTATTTTTTATTTCTTATTTACTTGGTTTAAAATGGAGTTTAGCCTCCTCTGATTTTTTTTGTTCCAATATTTTATTTATTTGTTTGTTTTTAATTGAATAGGACTAGTCTTAACTTACACAACTATTCAGAATAGAATAAAATAATCTGGAATTGTTTTTTCACATGATATAGAGATAAAAAGTTTTTCCTGCCTCCAAATAAACATAGAAACTAAATGTTCTATAGTTTTGAAGGCCTGCTTTGAAATAGCCTTTTTTGATATTTTCATCTTTAATGTAAAATGATAATATAGTACCCCTGTTAACATTATGTGCTGAGTCATGTGAAATATGTTTACTCCATATCGTAATGCTGACAACTCAGAAAGCCCATCTTCCCACATGGTTGTAAAATTTCAAATCAGCCCCAAAGGAATAACCCCAATTACAAGAAGCAGATCTTATATAGCGCATTGTGATAGAAATACCTGTTAAATAGAAATAGCATGAACATTGATAATCAACATGATTGAACTACAAAATTAATATCCTTATCAAAAACTGAATTAATTAGTAAGGTCATGAATTTGTGAGTCTGTTTAGCTCCTTGCATTTCAGGTTTTCAACTTTTTATGGTCTGATTTCAATTTCTTTAAAGAAAATTCTTCCTGAATTAATGAGTTTTTAAGCCTTCATAGAACTAGTGTCCTTACCTATCCATAAGGTCTTTTTCTCTTTGGAGACATAAAATATTTGCCTCCATTATATTTGAATAACAAGATACACAATATTGCTGGATTGTTTCAAAGACATAAAGGAAAAATAAAGTACAATATAAATCACAGATGAGCCAAAATAGCAATTAAACTGTTAGCCTTGGGGCACCTGGTTAGCTGAGTCAGCTAAGCCTCCAACTCTTGATTTTGACTCAGTCTCAGTGTCCTGGGACCAAGCCCTGCATCAGGCTCCATGCTCAGCACAGAGCCTGCTTAAGATTCTTCCCTTCTCTTTCTGCTCCTCACCTGTTTGTTCTTTCTCTCTCAAAAAAAAAAAAATTTACTCCAATAAAAAGACTAAATAAATAAAGGATAAAGAGAATTAAAATTGGGGTGCCTGTGTGGCTCAGTCGGTTAAGCATCAAACTAGCACGGCTACCCTAAAGGTTATAGATGTTTTCAAAATTGTTACTGTTCTCTCAAAATTGTTCCAATCTTAACTGGATAGATTTATTTTTTTGATCACAGTGTAACTACCTCACAATCTTTTAAAATATAGAAAGTTTTATGGCACAAAAATCACATTCTTTTTATTTTCTTCTCCCAACAGCCTTTTCTTGCATCTTTTCAAAAATCTGAATTTAATCCCATACCCTGTAAAAAAGTATCCCTGAAATGATTCTTTACATTTAAGTAAAATAAACACACACACACACAAAATCAGAACTTTTCTTTTAAAAATATCATTTCAGAAGTTTATAGAAAAGCTTCTTGAAAGAGAGTATTTCTCAGAAATTCTCCTATCTTTTCCTAATAGTAATTCTGGAAAATGAAGTTTCAAGCTAACTTAAAAAGTGAGAAAATACACATAAAACTTTTGTATCCCATCCTTGGTCTCTGATATTCTTTAGCTCTATAAATACGATAAAATATTGTGAATAGTGCTTTGTGTAATTTAAAATCCCCATTTAGGGGAACCTGGATGGCTCAGTCCATTAAGCATCTGACTTCAGCTCAAGTCATGGTCTCAGAGTTCATGAGTTCAAGACTCCATCGGGCTTTCTGTTGTCGGTACAGAGCCAGAGCCCACTTCAGATCCTCTGGCCCCCTATCTCTTTGCTCTTACCTGGCATGTGCATGTACACTCTCTCTCTCCAAATTAAAAAATAAACACTAAAAAAATGATGGGCTCCAGTTAAAAAAATAAAATAAAATTCCCATTTAAAAGAACCAAATGGGTTTTTACCCATTGTGAAAACTTACCTCCTGTTTAAATCTTGAGTCCCTACCCATAGGGAGGAATGAAGTTGAAACATCTACCACTGAGAAACTCCACTATGGCTCTGAAGAACAGGAGGATAGATAGTCTGGCCTAGTTATGTTTCTCATGGAAGGAAGCATAGACCCATCCATGCACATAAAGGCAATTCACACTCACCTATGATACTTTTTGCAGGGGTAAAATTATAGCCTGCTGTTATGTGATTGTATGTGCTTTGAAGAATCGGATTCATAGTCATCACTTTTAATGTTTACCTGCAGAACAGGGCACTTCCTTTTGCTCTGGTTGTCCAGATGTAATTAACTTAGAGGCATTCAAGACTCACCATTTGTACTTAAGATACCTAACTCTTCCTTAGCTTCTATTTAATGTTTGCTAACACGGTCACCCCTTACTGTCTTTTGGTGCCTCAACACATTTGTATGAATGGTAAGTATTTTTCATATATTCTAAAATCTGACACTAGGTTTCAACAAATTCATTGAATAGAAATTATACCAAAAAAAAAAAAAAATCAAAACAAAACAAAAACTCCTTATGCTCCACTTAGCATTCTAGAAAAATTTGGGTTTTTAGTTTGAAACACAGATTGTTATTACTGGCAATTTGACATCATCCAGATAATAGTAAAAAGTAAATAAGTAAGAAGAATTTTTCTCTATTTCTGTTGGTCCCAAAAGTCTAGAGATTAACAATCTCCCACGATAAAAACCTGTGTTTGAATATTGCTCTACAATTTACTTACTACTCATGTGACCACTAATAAGGACTTTAACTTAAATAAGCTTCATTTTTTTTTATTGTCTATTGCACTAGATGGAAGTTTCAGTACAATGTTAAAGAAGCGATGAGATTGACCACACTTACCTGATCCCTGCTTGTAAGAGGAAAGTATTAGATATTACCCATGAGTATGACATTAGCTTAGGATTTTTATGGCAGATCTCTAGTTATTTATCCCTGCAGTCAAAACAAACAACCTGGTATACTTTTCAAAGTTCTGTTCACCGGGAGATTTTCCTATACCAAGGGCCTTTAGGGACACTTGAGAGAGGGATTGTAATGCTATAGCTGTACCATCTATTAACCAGACTCAATTATTTTTTTCTTCAGTCAACTTGTCATAGAGAACTTTCCATAGAGTCACAGGTGGAGACTGAAAGGTAGGGGACAATGTAGCCAGAAGTAGGATTATGGCATTGGGCCACTTACTCATGCAACTTACTGGTGCCTTCCCGACTTGCTCAACCCTGGTCTTATATATGCTACGTCTATTCGTGGAGTGGTGCTGTGCGGGCCCAAATTTATGGGTAGTTCATGTTGGGGTAATTTAGTGAACAATGGTCAAGTATTTAGTACTTACTAAGGTTTACAGCTGTTTCTCAAGAAGAATATAGTTATCTTCAGAGGATAGAACGGTTTGCTCCAAAATCCTACAAGCCTGTGGCTGTTTTAGAGACATGATAAAGGCTCTATACAGCATTTGTATCTGCCAGAGACAATTCAAATATCAATGCATTTACCGAGATACATGCCCCAAGTTGCATAGCCGCTGGCCCAGAAGCCTGGACCTATTGCAAAGTCTTTTCTTATTCTGGGTGCTACTTAAACCCTTAAGTTCTTCAGCTACTTGGTAAAAGAGCAGAATAACTCACCCAAATGAAGTATATGTTGCCTCCAGAATTCAAAGGAGACCCATGAGGTACTGTGCCTCTTTCCTGGCAGTAGGATGAACAAGATGCAGCAACTTTGCTTTACCATCAAAGGATATTTCAACATATCCCAGATCACAGGACCTTTAGAAATCTTATGGAGACGACAGGCCCCTGAAATTTCATGAAATTTATTTTCTATTCTTGGCCATGTATGTACTTTACCAAGGTACCTAAAGTAGTTGCTACTTCCTGATCACAGTGTCTATAATCAGCATGATAACATCAATATGATGGACTTTCCACTACAGATTCCTGTGAAAAGGAAAAGCAATCAAGTTCACTGCAGATTACAGTTTGTCAGAGGGCTAAAGAGTTGATATAGCCCTGAATTAGGACATTGAAGATATATTGTTGGTTCTGCCGATAAAAGCAAACAGCCTCTGACACTCTTTATTGAAGGGGATCAAGAAATATTTGCCAGATATCAAATTTGGATATCAAGTATCAGGAGATATGTTGATTTGGTCTAGCAAAACAACAACAACGAAAAAACAAACAAAACCTCCCTCTCCAACAAATTTATATGTGCAACTACAATTGGCATCATCACTTTATTAGGCTTATGACGATTCATTCTTCATAGGCTTCATCTGTCTTCTGCACAGGCCAAATAGGCAAACAAAGTGAAAAGTGGTAAGAGTAACCAGCTCTGCATCCTTCGAGTCCTGGATAATGGCACTAATCTTCAGGAATGTGGCAATGCCTTCATTTTACTATTTCGAAAGGCAAAGGTGGTATATTAGAGTCAGGATTCTCCAGAAATACAGAATCAACAGGACGTGTGTGTGTGTGTGTGTGTGTGTGTGTGTGTGTGTACACACAGATTTTAAGGAATTGGCTCACATATTTGTAGAGGCTTAGCAAAACCAAAACCTGAAAGGTAGGCTGGCAGGCTGGAGACCCAGGGATGAGTTGCAGTTTGAATCCAAAGGAAGTTTTCTGGCAGAAATCCTTCTAGCCTGGGGGTCAATCTTTGTTCCATTAAGGCCTTCAATTGGTTGGGTGAGGCCCACCCACATTATAAAGGGCAGTCTGCTTTACCCAAATTCTTCTAATTTAAACATTAATCTCATCCAAAACATAATTTCACAGAAACATAAGAATATTTTTGATGGAATATCTGGCCACCAGGGCCCAACCAAGTTGACATTTAAATTAACTATCATAGTTTGTTCCACTAGCTTTTACTTGGCCTTGCCTACCCTAACAGCACTTTTCCAACTGTCAGTTCCTAATCTGTAGATGCTGGCAATTACTGAGCATTTCATTTCCAATTATCCCTACTAAAATGTTGGGAATAACAACAGGATGGGTTTAGACAATGTTTCTACCATGAGATAAGCCTGAGACAAAGCTCCATTGACCACTCACTCTTTATAAGCCCCTACTCTATATAGTAGATAGAGTTTTGCATTTCTAGGAATTTGTGTCAGTATAAAGCCATTATCCACCAATCACCAACCTTATTATTACCCTTACCCTAATCGCATAACCCCTTAATAAATGGTCACAGGTCCATTTGGGAACACTGGGAGTAAGATCAACAGCATGAATTAGGGACCTTCATCAGAAGAGAGAGGACTCAGACTTTCTTAATTAAATAGGATTTGGCTCTGAAAATTAGTTGAGAAGACTTTACCCCCAATTTCAGTTATTCAGGTCTGACTTTTAATCATACTTGGGACTTTTCCACTTATACAAAGCAAGTAAGCTTTAGAATACTGCCTTTTTCAGTTCTTGGAATATCATGATCAATTACCCAATACTAAAGATCACAGAAGTTCAGAATATTTTGATTACTGCTTCAAATGTGCTGCCCAACATTCGTAACCATCTTGTCTTTTGTGATAAAGTCTCACCACTTGCAGAAATGTCATCATCCACATAGAATTCAGGAAACTCAGTTTGATTTCAATAATTCTCACTATAATTTTTGGCCTAGAGAGCAAAAAAACAACACATACCCCCCTATTCACTTACAAAGAATGAGAGAGAGAGAGGGGTGGGGGAAGGGAGAGATAACAGAGAATATATCTTCTTTTCAAAGGCATATGAGTTTATAGTCTCAAGGACCATTAACATTGACATACTTTATGTGATTTTTAAAAAAATCTCCAAAAGTTTGATAAAGCAGAAATAATATAAATATTCCTTGCTCAGAATACAACAAAATTAGAAATTAATAACCAAAGCAAAAAGAAATCCTCGCATCTGGGAATATTAAAACTATTACATTAAAAATCTCTTGGGTTAAAGTGGAACTCAAATTATAGCATTTCTAAGCTGTAATAATGATGAATATACCTCATATCAATGATCAGACACAAATTCTTAGCCTTATATCAATAAAGTTTAAAAATAGAATAAAAATGAATTAAATTTCCAACTCAAAAAAATTCAAAAATAACATTTTATGAGTATCTATTACATGACAGTTCTTCTTAGCAACTTTACTTATTATTAAAAACATTTACTGAGTATTTACTATGCCTAGGCATTATACTAGGTATTCTATGAACATACCTCACTTCTTCCCAACAGTTCTTTGAGGTAGCATTATCTCCATTTTACAGATGAAGATATGATCTATCTTAATCCATTTGGACTGCTGTAACCAAATACCATAAACTGAATAGTATGTAATCAACAGAAATTCATTTCTCACAATTCTGGAGACTGGGAATTCCAAGGTTGCAGTGCCAGCATTGTTGGGTACTGGTAAAATTTCTTGGTTGCAGACTACCAAGTTCCATGTGGTGGAAGAGGTGAGGTATTCTCGTGAAAAAAAGGGATCATTTTTTCAAGAGAATTCCATTCATGTGGGCTCCACCTTCGTGACTTATATCCCAAAGATGTCACCTCCTAATACCATCACATTGAACATTAGGATTTCAACATATGAATTCTGAGGGGGATACAAATATTCAGACCATAGCACCAGCCTATTGCACTTCTTTAAGGTTAACTATGGTCAGACATCTCTTTCAATCATGATAATTATATTAGTCAAAGTGAATTCTTTGAAGACTTTGTGGTCTTCACAGTGGAGGCTTCTAGAAGCCTGGATCTCTGTAAGATAACAGGAATAGCCATTTAGGCAAAGAAGTTCAGGAAGAGCTTGCCTATTCACAACCCATATGAATATACAGTTGATCTAGCTAAGGCCCAGAGGCCTCAAAGAAATCAAGTGATGTTTAGTGGGATAAATATGTTTTAGGAATTTGGAGAGCTGAATTATACTTTCTACTCTACCATGAGCTGACTTTATGAACAAGAAAAAGTCATTGTCTACTCAAAGTTTATGATTTCTAAACTATTCCATGAAGAAAAAAGTATATATAATCTTTAAATTTTGATTAAGTTTTAATATTCTGTAATATATAATTTTTGGTAAGATTGTGAACTAACCTAACTGGCTGGCTCCATCCCCAAAGTCAGTCTTAGAGAAACTATAGCTTTCAGGAGGAAATACAAATTCAAAGAACTAGAAAGAGGAAGAGACAGAGATGGAGAGTTAACAGTAAAGAAGAAAAACTTCTTGAACAGTTTTGTGGGGAATGAAGGTAAGGACTTGAAAAGCAGATTAGCGAAAAGCAATTTAAGTTCAGTTTCTTCCTCTTTCTTGCATTTTTTTTGGACCTAAATAAAACCTAAAACATTAAAACCTAAAACATCTCCATAGGTTATTACTAGCAACAGCCCAGAATACTACTGTGGAGGTATACACAGAGGTCCTATCAAGGCATAATGAAAGTTATAAAAGGAAGAGAAGAGGTCCTATTAGCTGTCCTAGGCATTTATTCATCCATTGTTTCTACTTCAAATTCCCAGAGCTGGGGTATCTTCCCGCAAGTGCTGCCTGTACTTAACGGTTTAAAGGTAAAATCCTGAACAGGGGAATTATCTGGTGAAGTGACAGCAATCAAAAGCCACTGATAGTAGTTTTATGGATTGGAATTATCCATAGGGCTCAAAACCTCACTCTCCTTAAACTCAGTAGTACTGATACAACGAAGGTTCTGGTCTTTGGCCCTTTCATAGTTTGGATTATCAAAAAGAAGAGTTTCTATACCCAAAAAAAACCATAAGGTCACAGGAAAAATAAGCAAACAATTAATGAGTAAATTCCTCAAAAGTAAAACAGCAACTTTGAAAAGTTTGAAATTTGGAAAATTCAGCCTAGAGTAGAATTATTAGAAGAGTAGACCAAGAATTGAAATAAGAATGATAAATTTAGAGGCGCCGATTGCTTAGGTGGTTAAGCATCTGACTCTGGATTTCAGCTGAGGTCATGATCTAATGCTTCATGAGTTTGAGCCCCGTGATAAGACCTGTGCTGCAGCATAAAGGGATAGTATGTTCCACTTGCTATTCCACTAGAATCCATTGAGATTCTCTCTCCTTCTCTCTCTGCCCCTCCTCTGCTCATTCATGCTGTCTCTCAAAAAATAAATAAACATTTAAAAAAGTATAAACTTACATTAGGAGATAAGGAAATATATAAAAAGAATAAGGGATTATTAATAATAAAAAATTATTAAATATAAAAATAATAGTTGAAGAAAGAGAACACTACAGATAAGACAAATATTACAGTAGGTACAACCAAAAATATAGCCTAGCAGATTTTGCTGGTTAAGAAACAAAAAGCCCTGGGGGAAGGAGCCAAGATGGTGGGACAGCATGGAAGTTTTTTTTGTGTCTTGCTTCCATGAACTACAGCCAGATCAATACTAAACCATCCTGCACACCTAGAAAACTTTTTTGAGGATTAACACAACAATCTGTACAACCCGAACAAAGAACTCAGCAGATACATGGTGCAGAGAGGTGGACTGGGGGAGAGAGAAGCCGCAGAGGGAAGGGAGCTGTTTTTGCTGGCAGAGAAAGGAAAGAAATGGGGGGAGAGTACCGGAAAAGCACCTACCACCCAACCTCCACAAAAACAGCTGGAGAGAAAGTGGAAAAGTAGAAATAGCCTCAGAGACTGAACAGAAAAGGGAGAGAGGAGAAAGGAGAGGGCATAAATTCCATTAAGGCTCTATAAACAAGAGGACACCATTTTCACCCTTCCCACGCATGCGCATACATACCTACACACACCACAACAGTCCACCCCAGTAAACTAAGCAGTGCCATCTAGTGGAGAACAGAGCCATTACACTAAGCCCCGCCCAACTGGGCCAACCTCTCTCTTCAGGAACACAACACGTCTCTGTGCCTGTTTAGTTTATAGACGATAAAGTTCATCACAGTTAGACTTCTAGGGGAAATCAATGTAATTTCCATCATGTTTCAGTCTGTTTTCTGGTCCATCTATTCAATTATTTTCTTTTTCTTTGCTTTTCTTATTCTTGAATACAAAAAGAGAAAAAATTATTTCTATTTTCCTTTTTTATTAAAAACATTTTTCTTTATTTTTTCTCTACTATATTTTTTACTTTTCTGTAAATTTTTAAAATTCTATTTTATTTTCATCATTTCATTTTATTCTATTTCATTGTATTCATTTTTTTCAAATTTTCAAACGTTTTCCTCTTTTTTTTCTCTTTTCTTATCTTTCTCTTTTTTCTCTAACATATTAAGTTCCTTTCAACAACCGGACCAAAACACACCTAGGTTCTAGCATCATGTATTTTATTTTTTTGTGTGTTGTTTTTAATTTTTTAATTTCATTTTTTTACTTTATTAATTCCTTTTCTTCCTTCAAATGAGAAAACAAAGGAATTCACCCCAAAAGAAAGAAGAAAGGACAGTCAGGGACTTCATCAACACAGACAAGAAAAATGTCTGAACAAGAATTTAGCATCACGATAATAGAATACTAGCTTGGCACAGAGGAGGGCATTTGTTGGTATGAGCACTGGGTGTTATACGGAAACCAATTTGACAAGAAATTATTTAAAAAATAATAAGAATACTAGTTTGGGTTGAAACTAGATGAGAATCCCTTTCTGTGGAGATGATAAAAGAAGTAAAATCTATTTAGGATGAAATTTAAAAAAAAATGCTATAACTGAGCTGCAATCTCAAATGGAAGCCATGGCAGCAAAGATGGATGAAGCAGAGCAGAAATCAGCAGTATGAAGGACAAACTTCTAGAGAATAATGAAGCAGAAAAAAAAGAGGGAGACTAAGGCAAAAGAGCACAATTTAAGAATTAGAGAAATCAGAGACTCATTAAAAAGGTACAACATCAGAATTATAGGGGTCCCAGAAGATGAAGAGAGAGAAAAAGGGATTGAAGAGTTATGTGAGCAAATCATAGCAGAAAACTTTGCTAACCTTGGGAAAGACACAGACATCGAAATCTAGGAAGCACAGAGGACTTACATTAGATTCAACAAAAACCAACCATCAACAAGAGATACCATACTTAAATACACAAAAGACTCAAGCAAGGAAAGAATCATGAATGCAGCAAGGCAAAAAATGTCCTTAACCTACAAGAGAAGACAGATCAGTTTTGCAGTAGACATATCTGCAGAAACTTTGCAAGCCAGAAAGGAGTGGCAGGATATATTTAATGTGCTGAATCAGAAAAAAATATGAAGCCAAGAATTCTTTATCCAGCAAGGGGGTCATTCAAAATAGAAGGAGAGATAAAAAGTTTCCCAGACAAACAAGAACTAAAGGAGTTCATGACCACTAAAATAGCCCTGCAAGAAATTTTAAGGGGGACTTTCTGAGTCCCCTTAGAGTCTCAGGGGTGAGTCCCTTGAGTTCCCTAAAGATGGGGAAAAAAAAAGACCAAAATCAACAAAGGCTAGAAAGGACCAGAGAACACCACCAGAACCTCCAACTCTATGGAGGCAACATAATGGCAACACATTCTTATCTTTCAGTACTTACTCTAAATGTCAATGGACTAAATGTTCCAAACAAAAGACATAGGGTAATAGAATGGATAAGAAAACACGACCCATCTATATGCTGTTTACGAGAGACTCATTTTAGACCTAAATACACCTTCTGATTGAGAGTAAGGAGATGTCGAACCATCTATAATGCTAATGGTCGCCAAAAGAAAGCCAGAGTAGCCATACTTATATCAGACAATCTAGACTTTAAAATACTGTAACAAGAGATGAAGAAGGCACTATATCAAAATTAAGGGGTCTATCCACCAACAAGACCAAACAATTGTAAACATTTATGCCCCAAATATGAGAGTACCCAAATATATAAATAGATTAATCACAAACATAAAGAAACTCATTGATAATAAAACCATAATAGCATGGGACTTCAACACCCCACTTAGAGCAACAGACAGATCACCTAAACAGAAAATCAACAAAGAAACAATGTCTTTGAATGACACACTGGACCAGTTGGACTTAACAGATATATTCAGAACATTTCATCCTAAAGCAGTGGAATACACATTCTTCTCGAGTGCACATGGAACGTTCTCCAGAATAGATCACATACTGGGACACAAATCAGCTCTGAACAAGTACAAAAATATCAAGATCATACTGTAAATATTTTCAGACCACAATGCTATGAAACCCAAAATCAACAACAATAACAAAAAATGTGGGAGGATAACAAATACTTGGAGACTAAAGAACATCCTACTAAAGAATGAATGGGCTAACCAAGAAGTTAAAGAGGAAATTAAAAAGCACTCAGAAGTCAATAAAAATGATAACACCACAGTACAGAACCTCTGGGATGCAGCAATGGCAGTCATAAGAGGCAAGTATATAGCAATCTAGGCCTTCCAAATGAAGGAAGAAAGGTATCAGATACACAATCTAAACTTACACTTTAAAGATCTGGAAAAGGAACAGCAAATAAAATCCAAAGCCAGAATAATACTGGAAATAATAAAGATTAGAGTAGAAATCAATGCTATCGAAACGAAAAACAAAACAAAACAAAACAAAAACAAACAAACAAAAAACCAGAACAGATCAATGAAACCAGAAGTTGGTTCTTTGAAAGAATTAACAAAATTGCTAAACCACTAGCCAGTTTGATCAAAAAGAAAAAGGAGAGGACCCAAGTAAAATCAAGAGTGAAAAAGGAGAGATCACAACCAACACAGTAGAAATGCAAACAATAATAAGAGAATATTACAATATATGCATACAATATATGTCAATAAAATGGGCAATCTGGAAGAAATGTACAAATTTCTAGAAATATACAAACTACCAAAACTGAAACAGGAAGAAATAGAAAATTTGAACAGACCCATAACCAGTAAAGAAATAAAATTAGTTATCAAACATTTCCCAAAACACAAGAGTTCAGGGCCCGATGGCTTTCCAGGGGAATTCTACCTAACATTTAAAGAACAGTTAACACCTATTCTCTTGAAGCTGTTCCAAAAAATAGAAATGAAAGGAGAACTTCCAAACTCTTTCTATAAAGCCAGCATTACCTTGATTTCAAAACCAGACAAAGACCTCACCAAAAAGAAGTATAAATCAGTTTCCCTGATGAATCCTCAACAAGATACTAGCCAACTGGATCCAACAATACATTAAAAGAATTATTCACCACAACCAAGTGGGATTTATACCTGGGATGCAGGGCTGGTTCAATATCTGCAAAATAATTAATGTGATTCATCACAACAACAAAATAAAGGACAAGAACCACATGATCCTCTCAACAGATACAGAGAAATCATTTGACAAAATACAGCATCCTTACTTGATACAAACACTCAAGAAAGTAGGGATAGAAGGATTATAGTTCGAGGGGCGCCTAGATGGCTCAGTTGGTTAAGCACCCAACTTCCGCTCAGGTCATGATCTCACGGTTTGTGAGTTCGAGCCCCTCCTCGGGCTCTGTGCTGACAGCTCAGAGCCTGGAGCCTGCTTCAGATGTGGCTCTCTCTCTGTCCCCACTATGCTCATGTTCTGTCTCTCTCTGTCACTCAATAATAAATATATATTGAAAGAAAAATTTTTTTTAAAAAAAGGATCATACGTCAAGACCATAAAAGCCATATATGAAAGACCCAATGCTAATATCATCCTCAATGGAGAAAAACTGAGAACTTTCCCCACTAAGGTCAGGAACAAGATAGCGATGTCCATTCTGTTATTCAACATAGTATTGCAAATCTTAGCCTCAGCAATCAGACAACACAAAGAAATAAAAGGCATCCTCCAAATCAGCCAGATGGAGGTCAAACTTTCACTCTTTGCAGATGATGTGATACTCTATATGGAAAACCGAAAAGATTCCACCAAAAAACTACTGAAACTTATCCATGAATTCAGTAAAGTTGCAGGATATAAAATCAATGCACAGGTATCGGTTGCATTACTTTACACCAATAATGAAGCAGCAGAGAGAGAAATTAAGGAATCGATCCCATTTACAATTGCACCAAAAACTATGAAATACCTAAGAAGGAATCTAAGGTAAAAAATCTATACACTGAAAACTATAGAAAACTTATGAAAGAAACTGAAGAAGACACAAAACGAATGGAAAAATATTCCATGCTCCTGGATAGGAAGAAGAAATATTGTTAAAATGTCAATACTACTTGAAGCAGTCTATATATTCACTGCAATCCCTATCAAAATAACACCAGCGTTCTTCACAGAGCTCGAACAAACAATCTTATAATTTGTAGGGAACCAGAAAAGACTAGCCAAAGCAATTTTGACAAAGAAAACCAAAGCTGGAGGCACCTCAATCTGGACTTCGAGCTGTATTACAAAGCTGTAATCATCAAGACAGTGTGGTACTAGCACAGAAACAGACACTCAGATCAATGGAACAGAACAGAAAACCCAGAAATGAACCCACAAACTTATGGCCAACTAATCTTTGACAAAGCAGGAAAGAATATCCAATGGAATAAACACAGTCTCTTCAGCAAATGGTGCTGAGAAAAATGGACAGCGACATGCAGAAAAATGAACCTGGACCACTTTCTTACACCATACACAAAAATGAACTCCAAATGGATGAAAGACCTAAACGTAAGACAGGAAATCATCAAAATCCTAGGGGAGAAAGCAGGAAAAAACCTATTTAACCTCTGTTGCAGCAACTTTTTACTCAACACATCTCCAAAGTCAAGGGAAACAAAAGCGAAAATGAACTATTGGGACCTCCTCAAAATAAAATCTTCTGCACAGCGGAGGAAACAATCAGCAAAACTAAAAGCCAACCGATGGAAAGGGAGAAGATATTTGCAACGACATATCAGATAAAGGGTTAGTATCAAAATCTATAAAGACTTTATCAAAATTAACACCCAAAAAAACAAATAATCCAATGGAGAAATGGGCAAAAGACATGAATAGACACTTTTCCAAGAAGACATCAGATGGCTAACAGACACATGAAAAAATGTTCAGCATCACTGATCATCAGGGAAATATAAATCAAAACCACAATGAGATACCACCTCACACCTGTCAGAATGACTGACATGAACAACTCAGGCAACAACAGATGTTGGCGAGGATGTGGAGAAAGAGGACCTCTTTTGCACTGCTGGTGGGAATGCAAACTGGTGCAGCCACTTTGGAAAAGAGTATGGAAGTTCCTCAAAAAATTAACAATGGAACTACCCTACGACCCAGCAATTTCACTAATAGGTTTCTATACAAGAGATACAGGTGTGCTGTTTTGAAGGGGCATATGCACCTCAATGTTGATAGCAGCACTAGCAACAATAGCCAAAGTATGGAAAGAGCCGAAATGTCCATTGACGAATGAATAGATAAAGAAGATGTGGTATATATATACAATGGAGTATTACTCAGCAATCAAAAAGATTGAAATCTTGCCATTTGTAACTATGTGGATGGAACTAAAGGGTATTTTACTAGGTGAATTAGTCAGTCAGAGTAAGACAAATAAATGAGTTCACTCATATGAGGACTTTGAGATACAAAAGAGATGAACGTAAGGGAAGGAAAGGAAAAATAATATAAAAACAGGGAAGGGGACAAAACATAAGAGACTCTTAAAAATAGAGAACACACAGAGGGTTGCTGGAGGGGTTGCGAGAGGGGGATGGGCTAAACAGGTAAGGGGCATATAGGACTCTACCTCTGAAATCATTGTTACACTATATGCTAACTAACTTGGATATACATTTAAAAACAAATAAATTATTATTAAAAAAATAGAATAATCTGAACTATTTTGTTAGTAGGTTTCTTTAAAATGTGAGGTCTTTCATGTCTCTTTAGCCTCAGCTCCAGAGCTTAGTCATCAATTCCAAAGAGTAGGAAAATAACAGTATCATTATAATAGCTTTCAAAATATATGACAAAACATTTCAAATAAATACCAAATCAATGAGAAACACAATATGCACCCAAAAGATGCATGGGAGGGAATGATTCCCATGCATGGGAGGGAATGATTCCTTTCTGCTGGAATGTTCAGGGTCTAGAATTTATAAAGGAGGTACACTTCAGTTGAACTTAAAGAATAGCTGAAGTATAAAGGGAGATAGACAGCAGGAGGGATAGTTCATGTAGTAATTGCATGGAATTTGAAGACTTTTTGGAAGTGGAAGCAAAGAAATGGGATGCGGTCACCTAACTACAAAATGTTAAACCTGACTGATAAGGAAAATAATAATACAATTTGACCAAATCAAAGAAGTCTGGCAGAAGAACTAGGAGTAAAATAATGTTTTCAGTTTGAGACTTTAATTTTTAGTGACAGCAGTGAATAAATTCAGTAGAAGAAAGATGGTAATGGAATGTGGGGCAAGGTCAGGGCTGAAATTGATCAATTTGCATTATAAAGTCACATCCTCCTTTTTAAAAGTGGCTGATTCAATCAATTACCTTAGAATTCATGTTCTCCTGGAAGCAATATTTCTTGCTATTTTAAACTTACTAAAAACTTCAAATAAGAACCAAAAAATTGTATTTTAGTTGGTTTCTTCCAGCAATCCTATTCAACAATATCTTTCGCAGGATAAGAAGAACAGAGCTTATTTAAAAATAGTTTGATATTCTTAAATTTTGATTTTGGAGTGAGTCACTAATGAGTCACTACGGATGATTAAATATAAATTAGAATTAGTGGGAATGTGTTCTGTAGAGCATGATTTATCAATGTATCTTTATTCAAAAGAAACTAAAATTTGAGGCAATATGAATACTTTAGTACTTCTGGATACTGATGAGCCTATCACTTCAGCAAAGAAGAAATAAAAGGTATAGTATTCTGATTCAACTTATGCTGTTTTTCAGGTGCTAAAATTTAACGATTCTAAAGAGAGTTTTTTAACATAAAGGTTTTTTTCTATGTGAAATGAAACCAACTGACACCTAATTTAGGCAGCAATATGCAATCATCTAGACAGCTTTATATTTTATGATTCTTTTATCTAGGTGATATTGAGAACAATTCTCTTTGAAATTTTCATGAAATACATGCCTAGGTATAATAAAGCATGAAATAAAGTATTAATTGATATTTTATAGAAACATGGGAAAGTATTTGTATAAGGAAATAGAACATTTTATTACTGGTGCTCACATATTTGTATGGAAAATTTTTCACAGAAGTTCAAGTTGGTGTTTAATAATTTGGAAAATGTAAAATTTACAAGATGGAAAATAAAACACATATAACATAAATGTATACAGCTAATATTTTCTCAAAGAAAATGACTTTGCCTTGCTCATCATCACTCCTTGTATGTGGAAAGTGAGGAAATTCCCTGTCAATCATAGCAGTCTGCTCCTATAGCCAGTGACCACAAAGTCACAGCTACTTGGATTGAAATGGGGGAAGATAGTCTACACTTTCATAGTGATATTCCTACATGATCTTTGATTTGGCCTAAAAAAGGGATTATATCAATCAGGATAATATTAGACTCAAAATAGTAAAAACAAACAAAAAATAGTGACTTTTACTTTAATAGTTTATTTCAGCTCATGTAAAATTTAAAAGTTCAGAGGTCAATACTATAGAGTGATATGACTAGCTGCATAAGGACATTTATCTTCCTGATCTGCTGCTCTGAACTTCTATGCATATTCACTGGATGGCTGCTGAATTTCTAGGCACCATGTTACTGGTCTAGACTTGAAAAGGCGAAAGGACAAAGCCAATGGGTCATGCTAGCCTAACCTGTCCCTGAATACCCACCCAGAGCTTCTACTTACATTCATTGTTTTGAACCGGATCGCCTTAGCTACAAGAAAGTCTGGGAGACATTTTTAGCTCTCCATATTGAATACTGGAAGAAAGTAAAGGAAAAAGAAAAGTGGTGGTGGCTTTGGGCCACTAATATAGCAGAGAGAACACTGAAGAGCTTTAATGGGTCTCTTTAAGTATTCATATGAGTACTTACAGTATTTATGAGCATACTACAAGTATATGCATAGTATTCATAACTGAGGACAGGAACAGAGTCATCTGAAAGGATTAGTAGTAATAGTGCCCAGTGCTCGCATAAGTCTGGAGATAGTACCTGTTTCCACAAACCAGATGTGGAAAACTGTGATTTGTGGGACACTGTGTGGAATACAGAAAGGTTTTGCTTTAGTAGTGGGAATTTTCAGCTCTAAACTGAGCACACTGTTCCAGTCCTACGGAGGAAAAACAAAAAAACAAAAAACAAAAAACAAAACAATGCAACAAACGTGTAACAGTACAACCCGGGAGACCTGGATGGTTCATTCAGTTAAGTGTCCAACTCTTGGTTTTGGCTCAGGTCACGATTTCACGGGTCATAGTTTGGAGCCCCATGTCAGGCTCTACACTGACAGTATGGGGCCTGCTCCGGATTCTCTCTTTCTCTTTCTCTGCCCCTTCCTCTCACCACTCTCTCTCTTTCTCTCTTCAAAAAAATGATTTAAAAAAAGTATGGTTGAAAAGATCAACTGTTGCCAAATACCCTAACGATAGTCAGGAATGAAGGTTAAGAACTTATATGTTCTCTATCTAGAAAGAGATAGAGACAGAGATTGAGAGACTTCAAAGAATTACCTTACCAGTTGTGGAAGCTGGCTAAGCAAGCCCAAAATTATTAGGGCAGGCATTTAGAAAAGGGAGATGACAATCAATATAAAACTCCGTAAGTACAAGCCAAAACTATTGGTCACAGGCAGAATTTTTCTCTTTTAAGAAACCTCATTCCTGCTTTTAAAGTCTTTCAATTCAATCAGACACTCATATAATCCAGGATAACTTCCTTTAACATTAAAGGATTAGGGATTTTAACTGCATCTGCATAATCTATTCACGGCAACACCTAGATTAGTGTTTGAATGATTTGGAACTGTAGCCTGCTCAAATTGACATTCAATTTGAGGAATACAGCTAAATCGGTACTTAGGAAAAATTACAAAGTACAAAATTCCTACATTAGAAATGAAGAAAGGTCTCAAATCAATGATCTCAGCTTCTGCTTTAAGAAACTAGAAAACAAGGGGCGCCTGGGTCGCTCAGTCGGTTAAACATCTGACTTCAGCTCAGGTCACTATCTCATGGTCTGTGAGTTCGAGCCTTGCATAGTGCTCTGTGCTGACGGCTCAGAGCCTGCAGCCTACTTCAGATTCTGTGTCTCTGTCTCTCTCTCCTTCTCGTCTGCTCACGTTCTGTCTCTCTCTCTCTCTCAAATAAATAAACTTAAAAAAATAAAATGAAAAAAGAAACAAAAACAAGTTAATAAAATCAGTAGAAGAAAGGAAATATCAAAGATCAGAGTGGAAATCAATGAAATGTAGGATGGAAAAGCAAATTAGAAAAATCAAGGCAACCGAAAGCTGGTATATTGAAAAGAATAGTATATAACAAATAATAAATCAGTCTACCAATATTCATTAAGGAAAAAAGGGAGAAGACATTAATAATTAATATCAGAAATGGAAGAGAAGACTACACTTCTCTTCTACACTATAGGTCCATAAATATTAGAAACAAATAAAAATTATGAAAAATTATATGACAATAAGTTTTACAACTTAGATCAAATGGATAGATTTATCAAAAGAAGCAAAAATACCAAATCTAATTCAAAGAGAAAAAGATAACTGGTCTATTATTACTTAAAGAAATTGAATTTGTACTATAAAACTTTCTCATCAGGAAAACTCAGGAGCAGATAGCTTCGTTGTAAAGTTGTCCAACATTAAAAAAGAAGGAATACCTAGTATACACAAACTTTCCAGAAACTTTTAGAAGAAACACTTTTCAACTCATTCTATATGGCCAGAATGACCTTAGTACCAAAACCAGACAGAGACATTACCAAAAAAGAGAATAAGGAGAAGGAGGAGGAGAAAGAAAAAGAAAAGAAGAAGAAAGGAAGGAGAGAAGGAATAAAACTACTTCTCAAAAACCTATATCCAAAAATTACAACTAAATTTTAAAAAATTTAATTCAACACTACCTAAAAAGGATAATATCTGCCATAATGTAGGAACAGAAAGAAACTTCTTCAACGTGATATAAAGCATCTGCTAAAAATCTACAGGTAACTTCACAGCAAAAGAACAAATTCTTTCATTCCCTCTAAGACTGAGAACAAAATAAGACTGGCTGCCATTTCCATTTCTTTTCAAGATTTTTACAGTAGATTCTAAAACATGCAAAAGGGCAATGCAAAGAAATAAAGGCATCCAGATTTGAAGCGAAGCAGCATAGCATCTTTTCTCACAGATGATATGAACATCTATGTGGAAAATCCAATGGAATACTCAAAAAAATGTACTAGAATATGATTTTGGCATAATTATAGGATACAAGATCAGTATGCAAAAATCAATTGCACATACTAGGAATACTCAACTAGAAATGAAATTAAAAACACAATATCATTTACAGTAGCATCAAATATGTGAAATACTTGAGTATAAAAATGACAGAAGATGTAAAAGAGCTAAATTCAAAACTACAATTATAATATTAATTAAAAATTATAAAAAATTGTTTAGAGAATGTTTAAAGTAAATGAAGTGATATACTACACTCATGGCTTGGAAGACAATATTGTTAAGAAGTCATTTTTACTCAAATTGATTTGTTAATTCTCCTCAAATACAATCTCACTGAAAATTTTAGTTCCTTTACTTTTAGTAGAAATTATCAAAACTGACTTTAAGATTCACATGAAAATGCTAAGGACTAGATTAAGCAAAACAAATATAAAAATAAAAATACTTCTGAAAAGACTAACACTGCTTGGTTTTAAGATTTATTAGAAAAGTACAGTAATCCAGAGAGTGTGATACTGGCAGGGTTATAAGCACAATAATTAATTGTACATAATAGAGTTCAAAAATAAATCCACACATGTATAAAAAACTAATTTAAAAAAACTGATTTTGGGGGGACCTTGGGTGGCTCAGTCAGTTAAGGGCCCAAATTCAGTTCATGACAGGTCATGATCTCACAGTTTGTGAGTTTAAGCCCCACATTGGGCTCTGTGCTGACAACTCAGAACCTGGACCCTGCTTTGAATTCTGTGTCTCCCTCTCTCTGCCTCTCCCCTGCTCGTACTCTGTCTCTCTGTCTCTCAAAAAATAAAACATTAAAAAAATTTTAAAAAAGAAAATAAGCATATGAAAAGATTCTCAACATCATTAGTAATTAGGTACATGTAAATTAAAATCACATTGTGATACCATGACACACATATTAGAATGGTACAATTAAAAAGACATCATGCCAAGTATTGACAAGAATTAGAGGAACTGGAATTTTATATGATGCTTTGGGGAATATAAAATGGTACAACCACTTTAGAAAAGAACTTGGCAATTTCTTAAAAAGTTGAATATTTACCCCCATATGCTCTATCCAAAATTCTAAGAGAAATAAAAATGTATGTCCATATACAGACTTATATATAGATGCTCATGGAAGCTTTTTTTGTAGTAGTCCCAAATAGGAAACAACTTACCCATCAAGGAGTAAATGGTTGTGTTTCTATACTAATAACGAACTTTCAGAAAGATAAATTAGGAAAGCAATGCCATTTACTTCAAAAAGAAAATACTTAAGAATAAGTATAACCAAGTGGTTAAAAACCTATGACAACTATGACTTAGATGAAATAAGTTTAAGACATAAATAAATGGATATTCTGTGCTCATGGATTACAAGAATGAATATTCTTAAAATGCCCACACTATCAAAGCAATCTATAGAATCAATGCAATCTCTATCAAAATTTCAATGGCATTTTTCACAGAAGTAGAACAAATAATCCTAAAACTTGTACAGAACTCCAAAAGCCCCTGATAGCTGAAGCAATCTTTAGCAAGAAAAATAGATCTAGAGGCACCATGCTCCCCGACTTCAAACTATATCACAAGGTTATAGCAACCAAAACACATACAAAAGAACACACTTAGAGATCCCAGAAATAAACCCATGCATATATGGTCAATTAATTTATCACAAATTAATTTATTTATGGGCAAGAATATACAATACAATGGGAAAAGGACAGTCTCTTCAATAAATGTTGAGAAAACTGGATAGCCACATGCAAAAGAATGAAACTGGACCACTGTCTTACATCACAAACAAAAATTAACTGAAAGTAGATTAAAGAACGTAAGACCTGAAACCATAAAACTCCTAGTAGACAACATAGGCAGTAAGCTCCTTAACATCAGTCCTGGCAATGAATATTTTGGATCTGACTCCAAAGCAAAGGCAGCGAAGGCAAAAGGAAACAAATAGGACTACATCAAACCAAAAATCTTCTGAACAGCAAAGGAAATCATCAAAAAAACAGAAGCAAAAAAGAAACCTAATAAATAGGAGAAATAATATAATGTAGGTTATATGGGTTAATATCCACACTACAAAAAGACTATTCGAACTCAATAGCAAACGAACAATCTCAAAGATACAGAGAATAGATTGGTAGCTGCCAAAGGCAGAGTGAAATGGGTGAAGAGAGTCAAAAGGTACAAACTTCTAGTTTTAAAATAAAAAAGTCATGGGAATGTAGTACACATGGTGACTATAGTTAATAACACTGTTCTATATTTGAAAGTTGCCTAGAAAATAAATCTTAACAGCCCTCATCACAAGAAAACAAATTTTTATAACAACGTATGGGTTCAGATTTATTGTGGAGATTGTTTTCCTAGTATATATATATACACATATATATATATATATATATACACATATATATATATACACATATATATATATACACATATATATATACACATATATATATATATACACATATATATATATATGTATGTATATATAAATGATGAACACTCATGTTTTACATCTGAAAGTAATATAATGCTCTGTGTCAATAATATCTCAAAAAAAGAGAAAAAAAGTTGTAAGAAAAAACTGAGATTTATTCATAAAATAGAATACTCTCCAGAAATTACAGAAAATTACTGAGTAAACCTTGGTTCCAGTTTTGGCCCTGACCTTGTCCATGACCCCTACCACTACCTCATCCACCAGCTGCAGTACCTCTTCTTCCTTTTTGTTGTTGCTGTTGCTTCCTATATACCTCTTTGGGCTGTGGAACTTTGATTTCACACTTCCCAGAATCGATTTGATGATATCTCATGATTATTTTGTAAAAGACTTTCTAGTGCACAAGATATACATAGTAAAAGTTGTACTGTGTCCAACTGTATATAGCCACCAACTAGTTTTATTGTTTTTACTATCTTTTGCTATCTGTGTTATGGCTCAACGGAGATTTGTGTTTATATAAAATTTTATTTGTGAGATTTCATGTTAAACCACAAATAAATGCTTCCTTATGTGGAGAAAAAGAAATTATTGATACATACAACATGGATGACTCAAAAGAGAGAGTGATTCTGGGTGAAATAAACCAGATAAAAATAGTACATACTGTATGATTTCATTTATATGAAATTCTACAAAATGCAAACTAGTCAATAGTGATAGAAAACATATCCGCAGTTGCTGAAGGAAAGGATTCAGTAGGCAGGAAGGATTAGCAACAGGTAATAAAAACTGTTTGAAGGAATGAGTATGTTCCTTATGGGATTCCAGGGATAGTTTCATGGTGTATACATACATCATAATTTACTCATCTGTACACTTTAAATATGTACAGTTTGTTGCTTGTCAATTATACCTCAATAAACGTGTTAAAAAACAAAAACAAAACTCTGTTAATTGGCACCTTAAAAAGCAAATGGAGGCAAAGAATAAAAATTGTTGGGAGTACGACATACTTACATTCTCCGAATGTGCAGCCACGGTTGAAAACTGTAATGTAAACATACTACAGCCCAGTTAGTATATGGATAATGGAAGGAAATGGGTATGTCCTGGTTCCATCATATAGCTGGCCTGAGACATCATAGAACATCACTGAAGATAAAGAGGCTCCCATGTTTCTTTCCAATGATAATTCATCTACCTTTGCTGTGCTTGTCTCCTTAGTCTTCAGAAAATTTGCTCTATTGATTACCCCTTGCTCTTTGGCATCTTCACATTTTTTACTAGTTTTGTACTTGTCTGCCTATCAACACACACGTCTCAGAAACTAATATCAAAAGAGGAAAGAAAGAAAGAAAAGAAAGAAAAAGAAAGAAAGAAAGAAAGAAAGAAAGAAAGAAAGAAAGAAAGAAAGAAAGAAAGAAAGAAAGAAAGAAAAGAAAGAAAAAGAAAGAAAGAAAGAAAGAAAGAAAAATAGTAACAACCAAAACAAGCTCTCCTACCCTTTAACACTTCCTAACAATTTCTTTCTCCCTCTCCCTCTCCCCCTCTATGTCCTCCATTCCTCACTCTCTGCTACTTCAAATACTTGCTTACATTCACTTCCTTTACTTGTTCTACTTCATTAATGCAACTACACAAGTCAGGCTTCTAGCCCCACTTTTCCACTGGCATAGCTGTGACTCAGGACAAAAATACCTGTTTTTTGTGAAAATGCATCGAGCAATTTTCTTCTGTTTTGACCTTTCTGTGTATAGTGTTTAACTCTATTAACCACACCTACTTCTTGAAATCTTCTCTCTTTCCAAGGTATATATGGTCATGGTTCCTCAGTGTCCCTTTAGAATCCATCTTCTGCTTTGTCACAGAAAGCCTCTACATATCATCTTCCAGAGCTATTCTCCTCCCTTCTCTTTCCATGACTTCTCTATGACCTTTATGTTCCAGATCGTCAGTTGCCCCACAGACACAAGTTCAAATGGAACATTCATTTTACTTCCCCTTCCCTGATTTCGACTGGCACCAACAACCACTCAGCTGTTCAAGATGAAGAAACTGGACCATCTTTCTCTTACTACTAACATATTTAATCAGTCACCAACTGTTACTTATGCAGCAACTTTGATAAATCTTGAAATTATCCTTTCACTCACTGTCATTACCTTTATTTAGTTGTCTTTTTTCTCATTTCAAAATCTCTTAACTGGTCTTCCTGCCTCTGTTCTTGTTCTAATCTGATCCATTTGTCATATATCTGTCAGAATAATTTCTTTAAAAGTAATTCTAACCCTGCTCTTTTCTCCTCCTGTTTAAAAGCCTTCTTTGGATATCCATCATCCTGAAGACAACGTTCAAGTTCCTTAATGCTCTGATTTTTGCTCCCCTCTCGAGGCCCATCCCTAAGTCCTCCCACATCTATTCCATTTACCCTAAGCATATTGAATACTTTGTGCTTCCTCAAATGTCCTTGGCAGTGCATTTTAATATTAGACTAGATGCTCATGTTTCAAATCCATAGTAGACTAAAGGCCTTTTTCTGTGTCTGTTTTGTTCATGGCACTCCCACATGGGTCTCCATAGCCATATTTCTACTATGTGACTTCATCACATAGTAGAAATTAGCTGGTTGGACCATAATTAGCTGGTTGGACCACGGATGAATATCTGTCCCAAAATAAAACAATCAGATTTTTTCTTCTATTTGGATATGCAGCAATTTCAACTGTTTCCGATATCACCTGGACCATGGACAGGTAATATTAGGGTCTGGGGAAATAAATATTTAACCATATGTATAACAAAGTAGTGAAAAGAAGACTGAACCTGAAAGGAGATAGAGTTCAGATATAGGAGACAGAAAAGAAAAAGCAAAATTCCAGTAATCCAAAGATTGAAAGACAGATAGTTGGTAGGTAGAAGCATGAATACCCAATGACTTTCAAGTTTCTAACCCTTATCAAATCTCGTTTGGCTTTCTGAGCCCTTCCACTATGTTTCCAATTAATTTCTCTTTTTCACTTGTTAGCTCTACAATGTGTAACTAAATGAGACTTGACTATTAAAATATAGATAGATAGATAGATTATACATAATTAAAATAAATAAAGACTATATGAAATAAAATGTTTTATTTAAAGTTACTATTTTTTACACAGTATTTTTTAAATTTTTTAATGTTTATTTCATCATTTTTGAGAGAGAGAGAGCATGTGCAGGGGAGGGGCAGAGAGCAAGAGGGAGACATAAAATCTGAAATAGGCTCCAAGCTCTGAGCAGTCAGCACAGAGCCTGATGCGGGGCTTGAACTCACAAACTGTAAGATCATGACCGGAGACGAAGTCGGACACTTAACCAACTAAGCCACCCAGGTGCCCTACAGAGTATTTTAATAGTGATATTAGGTATATTTTATACTGGGCCCTAAATTTTAACAAATTTGATTAATTTGCCATTGTGTAGAACAGTCAAATCAAAAGACCCTCCTCAACATAAGTAAAGAAAATCTAAGGACATGATATTACCATAAATAAAACACCTACAAATTGGAGAGAGCTGATAAAGAGGAGAAAATTAGAAGAATATACATAAAAAGAATATTTCGTATTGAATAAGAAAAATAGCTAGACATTTATGAAATCATAAAATGCCCAAATGAGAAATGTATTATCAAAACTTTTCTAGAAAAAAAACTCTTGACCTGCATTCACATGGTTGAGGAAGATAGATTCACAAACATGATAACATCCCATCACCTTCGATTAGTCCACTAACAGACAAAACCTGGACCATTCAGTCTCTCTGTCATATTTGAAGAACAGAGAGATAAACAACTCAACCAAATGGGACTAAAAGTCTTTCTTTGTGAATTTGGAACTGGAGATATGAGATTTAAGTCAGTCTTTATCTTTATGGCTTGACAGATGATAGGTAGGATGCAGAACCTTTAAAGAGCCCTTTCCAAACTATACATGGGGGTGAAGGGGTGGGGAGAGAAAGTCAGTCTGTGAAGAGAAAAAAACAAATCAGATATGTGAAGAAAAAGCATAAATCAGAGGTGAATCTCCTGCTGGAGGCAAGGGGCACAACTCCTTCTTGTATTCTGTGACATTCTCCAGTGATCTTATAATAAACTCTGCCATTTTTTTCTTATATAGTTGCAAGCAGGTTTCTGTTGCTTGAAACTATGGTGTATGGGGTCCTTCTTACAACAGCTGTTTAATCAATGTTTGTAAAATGGAAATAGACATGAAACAGAAAATTTAAAGAAATTTTATTTGCATGAAACTTCTTGCTTGTAATCATATTTTGGAGAAGAGGGGGACTTTGTAAACACAAGCACTAGCCTTTAAATAAAAAGATAAAACTAACGACTTTGAGTGCTTCTTTCTCTTTATTCTATGAACAAAAAGGAAAAAAAAAAGATTTATAAAGATAAAATAAGCATTCAACTAAGAGAAATCAACTAAAATTCAAATTACTATTGCTTTTGTCTGAAATTCTAGCAAATTTTTAGCAAAATTTATTTTTGCATATGTGATTTTATTAACTATACAAATTTAACAGCTTCTCAGGCAATAAAAGATCTTAAGCTGATATTGAAAGAAGCCATTGAGTAAATTGGCACCCATCTAAGAAATAAAATGTAACCATTGAGAATTGCTTGTTCCATTTTGCCATGAACCTCTCACTTAATAATTTTGACTTGTGCAGCTTTTTTTTGTCTTATTCTCTAAGGATATATATCATAAATTATGGTAATGTATGCTTTTGGGTATGAAATTTTATAAAGGACACTAATTTTTATATGAGTGTTTTTGTGCTATAGCAGAATAAGAAATAATCTGATCTTAAATTTATTGTCTGACACAAAAATAATCTTAAGGATGGAAGTCTGAGTAATATTCACATTTGTGTCTAGCACTTAGCATCCTGTGGAACACAGAGATGTGGAAATGAGCCCTGAATATGGCTCCCAGTGAGCCGACACCTCCTGGCATTCGCACCCCACATGGTACCAAGGATTGTTGTGTACCTCCAAGATGGATGGATGGATGTCACCTCCAAGATTATGTTATATACACTGGAACTTTTATTTTCTATGTACTTTCTTTATTTTTGATGACTCCATCTGGGCAAAGTCAACAGCCCTACATGAGAAGCTGATGTCTCTTGAGGGTTGAGAGTCCTTTGGCTTCAGTCCTTCTTAGTTTGAAAGACACGGGGAATACCGGGTCCCTCTCCTCCTCCGCTGTGTTGGCCCCTCCTCTGAGAAGCTGATGTCTCCTACCTTTGCCATGTGAATGAGGTTAAAAATGGCAGCTTAGCCAAGCCTTCAGATGACTGTAGCTATAACTGATTTCTTGAATGCAACGTTTTAAGAGATCTTAAGCTAGAACCATCTAACTAAGCTTCTGTCATATTCCTAACTTTCAGAAACTGTGAAATAATATTTGTTATTTAAGCTGCTATATTTGGGAGTAATTTGTTATACAGAAATAGGTAACAAAAACATAGATGACTGATAAATGTTTGCTGATTTATAAATAAATGAAAAAATAAGTATTTTAGAATAAATTGTAATTTTCAATGCTTAATTAATTTTAAATGTTTAAATAATGCCAGGGCCAGTAAAAGCCCTAATTCATACATTCTCAGACAGGACAGACAAAAGCTGTGGTAGTACTTCTATTTTAATTCAAGTCTTAGTTTGTTGTTATTGTTGTTTTTTTTTAAGATTTAATTTTCTTATTGGATCTGTAAAGATACTTTTATTTTTACATGGTTTTAGTATAGGAGTCTCCTTGTGATTCCCTCAGAATTTCTATTCTAATGAAGGTTACAAGATTTCAGGGGCAAATTTCAACCTTGTTTGTGTGTCTTATTGTTCACCAAAAAATGTGGGCAAAAAAGGATATAAGTAAAAGGTCAAGTTTAGAATAACATTCTCCCAATGGTCAGTAAGTTCCAGGTTTAAAATAAGACCTATCTTTATGTTTAACCAATTATTTCCTTGGAAAAATAATATCTATTTATTAAAACATGTATCAGTTTACTTCTCCCAAAATTCACATTGCACTCTATTTCTTGGATGCATAAACACCTATTTAAAAAGAAAGAAAAACTTAGACCTCAAAAACTTTCATATTAATATGATACAGAATCTTTCAAGCAAGTCCAGATAAATGTGTTTTAAAGCAGTTCTTCATTATACCAGTGCCATGAAATACAATCAATTTTCAAACTGTGATTCACATCCAATTTAAAACATGTTTTTGTTATATGCATAGTTGGTAGCACTCTTTCTTTTTCAGCTGTGAGAATAAAAATTACAGAGAGAAAAGATAGAAGGCAAGCAAAGATTAATAGGATCCAACTTCAATGGTTTGATACTTTCTCAGCTGCTACAATAAATCAACAAATAGGTCAGAAAAGCCACCATTTCATCTTAAAAGCATCAACCATAGAGTATAATAGGATTTATGCATATTAAAGTAGCAGGCTAAAAATGCCAACAGATAGTACATTGTCATTTAAGAGGAACAAAAAAAACAGCACCACTATCCACTACACAATACAAATTAAACGGAAGATCATAGCTATTTAAAGAGCTTGCCTAAAAGTACAATAAATTTAACTTTAATAGAATTTCAGTCTTTGATTTTTCACTAGACCTGATATATTCATTCAAAGCCATTACCTTAACAATATAGAAGTGTAGAATTCACTCACCAACAGTGAAGAATGTGTTTATTTATAGCTTATTTTATTTTCCCATTGTAAAATACATCCATTATGGTACCTCTAGACATGTACAAATAAAATTAAAAAAAACTTATATTTTCCCGGAAGACAAAAATGAAAATGAGGGTTATTTGATCCCAAAGCTAGATGAATTTAATTGTAACATAGATCTGTTCTGTCCACTTCGGCCTATCTAAAATAGCCAAATTCCACAGGGGTTTAGGAGGTGGGGATTCTAACCTGTAAAACACAGCCCTAAATCAGTATAAATGCTGAGGAAATAAGAAGAAAGTTTGAATTCAATGTTTAGGGTGAAAACTTATAATTGTGAAAAACATTTCTTTAATACCTTTCTACATACATGTGAGGATTCTCCTTTCTCACCAGAAAAAAATATAGGTGCCTTTTGCTTCCATAAATCCCACTTTAGCTTCTTCAGCTTCTTCTGATTCTTCATAAATTCTACAAATGACCTTTCGTTTCTCCCATAGGCTGACCTCCCTAAATTCTCATTTCCTTAGTTTTACAAGGTTTTAAACACACACACACACACACACACACACACACACACACACACACACAATGATTAAGTTAATTCACATAAGTATGCGAAAGACTCTCATCATCTCAACCTTTGAGAGGATTTGCTAATCTAAGGAATATTCCTAATGAATCTCAAAGAAAAAAATGTGCTACTTAGGGGCCTGTGTATGTTCACCTTCAATCACTAGGTTTATATTGTGCACTAAATATAGTAAAAATCATTTTGAAAACATTCCATTTAAATGTAGGCCAAGATGCCAACCTAGTCTCTTTTAAAAAGCTAAACTAAAACTAATTAAAATAGCCCTTGAAAACAAAAGTTGAGGCAAAATTATATGGGGTTACTGAAGACCAGAGAAGCACTCTCAAGTTTCTACCTGATGGTTTAGCATCATGGAAATTTGATGCCTTTCTGTCTTGACATTTATTCTTGATTTGTTAGAATATCACACAAATATAACATGAATCTTGTACGGGGTACCTAAATATGAGATCACATTTATTATAGCAACTCTGTCAGGCATACATTATTATGTCCATTTTATATCAAATAGAACTGAGGCTTAGCAAGATTAAGGCTCAGCAAAATTAAGCATAATTAGTAAGGGATAAAACAGATTAATATCCCTGGAAGTCATTTCAAAGCCTAAATACTCTCTCTACTCCAATATGCATCCTTCTACTTACCTTAAAATATATAATCAGATGACTTTTAAATTACCTATTTAAATATATTTCCATAAGCCTTTAACTATATAATTCTGGGCACATCGGAACTTCATCATTCCCTTTTATGCACTAGTAACAGGATCTTCTACACCCCAGCATGATCGATGAGTGCAGTCTTCAAATGTTCAAAATATTGTGAATCATCTATTTCTCAGAGAAATATGTGCTTTTTTAAATAATAAACTTAAAAAATCACCTCGAAAAATCATTAAAAAGTTGTATAGCTACAAGTTTACTAAAAGTCATCTATCCATGTATTCCTTCAATCTCTTTTGGTATATTTCTGAAAAATATAAATCATAATATAAGTGTATCCAATGTAAAAACAGCACTAGCTCAGCTAACTAGTTTCATATGCTTCTTTTTATCTAACTTCTAATTAGCATTTCTTTTAAGTATATTTATTTGAGAGAGAAAAAGAGAGAGAGAGTGTGAGAGGGAGAATGACAGAGGGAGGGAGAGAGAGAATCCCGAGCAGGCTCTGCACTGTCAGCACAGAGCCTGACACTGGGTTTGACCTCACAAACTGTTAGATCATGATCTGAGTCAAAATCAAGAGTCGTAGGCTTAACCAACGGAGTCATCCAGGTGCCTCTTCTACTGAGTACTTAATGCCTTCATTAATAATGTTAAGGTCACTTTATGAAAGATAACAAAGTATTCCATAGCAATGATGCAAATCAAATGTAAGCTCTGAATTTGCAAAATGACTTAGAGCAGAAAGGAAAATTAAAGGTGAATTAGTATAGACAAAACAATAACAAGACAAAAACTTAGGGTAGTAGTTGATGACCCGGAATACAGAAGTAGTTAATTTTATTTTTAAAGTAAGTTTAGATCCAAGGAAATTGAATTGTGGACAATATGTTAAGAGAGATGAATAAATACATGGAATAACAGAAGAAAACATCTTTTTATCATATAAATATTTAAAAGTAAAAGTAATCCTCTTATCATTTATTGCAATAAATTGATAAATATATTGCTGAAAAAAATAAATTGCCCACAAGTATTCATGAGCATCTTGGCTTCTCATTAGCTTCTGTGGAATATTAAAATTAGAGAATTGCAAATAAAAAATTATCAATTATCAAAAATAATGTAATATATTTTTAATTCAGTTTATTTTATCCATCTATAAAACATGAAATTTACTCATGTTTTAAACCTAAAGAGAAATACAAGTAAAGTCATTTTTAACAAACTAATAAAAAGCTATGGTTAGGGACACCTCGGTGGCTTATTTGGATAGTGTCTGACTCTTGATTTTGGCTCAGATTATGATCGCAGCATTGTGGGATTGAGCCCTGCCTCTGGCTCCTTGCTGGGTATGGAGCCTGCTTAAGATTCTCTCTCTGTGCCTCCCCTGCTCATGCTTGCACACACAAGGACATGCTCTCTCTCTCTCTAAAAGAAAAAAAAATTATGGTTATTCCGTATGTTGTTACTATATTATTATAGGAACTTCCGACTTTTGGTTCTCATTGATAGTCTGCACAGGTCCAATTTTGACACAATCAGTATTTTCCATTATTTCTCTAATCTGGCCCACCATGGAGAGATCAAAGTGACAATTTGGCCAATCTAGAATCTTGCAGACTGGCAAGATTCATCAATTATAGTTATAACTCACAGTTTCAGTTCAATTCATAGCTGAATATAGATCCAACTTTTTCAATTATCCTAAGAAGGAACAGACCACGAAGGATTTTACTTTCTTAAAAGCATAGCTAATTAAGTGAAATTACCAATAGATTGCTACTTTTGGAAGACATGGTCACATTTGCTGACCACCCAAAGGAGGATGTTGGAGGTAGTGCTGTGGCAGAATACCTATCTGGCCTGAATCAGAAGAAAAGACAGGAAAACTGGAGGATGGAGGAGGGGGCAGGGGCTCTCTTTCATAAATGTTCAGACATGTCATCCTAAGTTTTACAAGTATTCTGAAATAGACAATGTTCAAAATGAGGCAAATATTGAGGGTGTAAAAGTAGCCCTTTTAATTATTTTATGTTATATAAAATTTGGTGGTGTTCTTTATTCCTTTTTTAAAAATCAGATACATCAGCTTCATTTCTCTTCGCTGCAAAGGGCAATTTTTTCAAAACAGTGGTAGCAATTAGTTATTCAAGAATTTAAGGAGATGCTTCTTTAAGATCCAGAGTTATAGCTATCTTTGGGCCCCATAAGAACAAATTTCAAGCCCAGAATTCTTTTAATAACAGAGACTAAAATTTTCCACAAGGAACTTGTAATCAAATTCTCTTTTCCTTTCAATGTTTCTCTTGAGAAAGAACACCTGAACTAGACCTACTTGTATTCTAAGATAGAACCCGAAAAGAAAACAAAATAATATATATAACTGCCCTGCATTTTTAAAAGAGCTATTTTCATCAAAATTTAGTACATACAAAACACTTGAAATGCAACCCTGCATTTTCTATGGCTCAATCTAGAACAAATTCAGGATATGCACTTTGAATCCTTGTTCAAGTCGCTCCCTTCAGCAAGATGAGTTATATAACTCAAAGGTAACTCTACCATGGAGCCTGTTCCTAGGTGCTCAACGTCTAGTTTTATGAAGATCATTATACACTGTCTACATGTGGTCCCTGAAGAAATGCATTAGTTGAATGGGGGAGGAGAGTCACTGGCTACCACTATGGTTTTGATCAGTAAAGTGTGGTTGGAGAAATGCTGTTGGGGGCATGTACCAATTGCCTACAAACTAGAGCTTCCACTGAGACTAATCCCTCTGCCTATAATTGACTCAATGCTTCCTTTTAGTCCCTTATTTAAGATAGGCAGCACTCACCAAATACAATGTAGAAAAAAAAAAATAAGCAAGCAAAAAAACAAAAGAAACAGCTTCTTCTAAGTTATTTCATATTAGAATTCCAAATTATATCATACTAGAGCCAATGCATAGATATAGGTCCTCAGAAATATTTCCCAAAAGTACTTTCCTATTTCTTTATGTTAGTAACCATTACCATCAACTGAATATTTTGAGAGTTATATCCTTGAGGTGTACTCATGATTTACCTTAGTGCTATGAAAATCTGGATGATAACTTTGTTCCCTGAATTCTCATTCTCTATAGTTGCCTAATTTCTGGTCTATGTGCACTGTGGTTTTCTCCTCATGTAATGAAAAGCCATTACACAAATTCCCACTGGAAATTAAACAGAAAAGCCATGCTTCCACAAACTGGGCATATTTCATGGAATTCATGCCTACTAACACACTGTATTTTAAACCAATTACTCTAATGGTTCTCAAAGAATGTGTTTGAATATCATCATTCTACATTGTTCTCAAGAGCCTGTCTTTATGTACAGTGACTACATACACTCTTAAACAACAGATGCCTTAGGTGCGAGATGAGTCTGTCATAAGGTATGTGCCACCTGCTTTTGCCTATCATTATTCCCTTAATGGCTTACTACCTGTGGGCACATTGAGCCGCCGATGAGTAGTGTCATTCCCAAAAGAACCACCACAAAAGCAGTACTTATGAGGCTGGCAAAAGAGAGCCAGCTGAGCAGCATTTCCCAGTACACAGCCACAATATGTCATTTTTGAAAATGCCATGTTAGTGGATATGACTTTGGGAATTGACTTAATAACAATAATAACAATAAATATGGTTGGCACTTAGCAAGGAAAGTGTTCTTCATCCCAAAGGGCCTACAAGTGCTTCAGACTCAGAAATTCAGTCAACTCTAAGAAGGACGATGGCACGCTGCACAGTAACGAAAGCTCAGAAAACGACTACCAAGGAGAGCAGTACAAGCTCTCATCTAAAAGAGATATCAGAAGCTTTTTATTTTCCACATGGAGTGATATAACCTTGGATTTTTATCTCTTCGGAAGGGTGCCCAATATGTCAAAAATAGACTTTTGTGTCCCACTCTACACAGAAACAATTGAATGGTAAGGGAAATTGAACTTGCAGCTATGGAGCCCAAGTTTAGAAGGTATCGCAAAATGGATCCAAATCACCTTGGCATATATTTTCTACTACCCAGGATCTCACTGTAGACATCCCATTATAGACACATACTGTTAAAATATGAGCCAAGTAGGTTTCCATTTTAAAGAAAGAGAGATAATAAGATTGAATTGCTGGGCAATTCTAACCCTCACAAACCAATGTTCACACAAAACATTTCATCATGCAGGCAAGTGGCTTTTTGACCTTACTGAATTAAACTGCCATAGTTGGGTCTGGCTGACTTCTTAGGATCGTTTATGATAGTCATGTACGATACCACCTATAAGGATTTTTTTTTCATACATAGGAAGAAGTGTTTGTGTGCAAATGATTGTCAAGAATATGCTTTTCTTAGGGCAGGAATAGATATTTTCTTCTCTTTAACAAAAATATGTTATAAGTACTGATTTTTAAGAATTCGCAAATTTGATATGAAATCACTTTGATTTAGTACATATCTTACCATTAAAATGACTTAGTTTTCCCTCTATTTCTCTTGATAACCATAAACTAACCATATTGAATGAATTTGTGAGGGTTTGACTTTTCCCAAGAGGTTTCAGAATTTCAGGATTATTCCATTACTTTTGTAAAACTTTTATAAGTCTATTCAGTGTTCTGCTTTGCCTCCAAAGATAAATTTTCTTCTTGAAAATCTAACTATTGACTCATTTGCAGTGAATCAGGCATGGTTTTCCTCTCTGAGTAACGCTCACATGATGTTCCGCATACTAATAATTTTTACTGTCCCTTTTGACACTTGACAGGAATTTGCCTTCTGGAACTGACAAGAGCTAATATTTATCCTGGAAATAAAATCCCTATGACCCAGAAATCTACAGCATTACACTCTAGCATAGCGGTTCCTAAGTTAAATGGCCCAGGGCCTGATCCAACACCTACTTAATAAAAATCTGGAACTGGACACCTATATCTTCAAAACCCTCCATAAGGGGTTTTCTATCAGTTAAAATGTATATACACCTGCTAGTAATAAGAAATTGAAATAAAGATACTTGAATACAGTGAAAGTTTACTTTCTTCTGTTCTTCTTTTAGAAGTTAGGCGACAGACAAAGCCACAGTGATATAGAAGCACCACTAAATCAGCTCCTTCTCAGGCTCCTTCCTTCTGCTCTGCCACTTTTATTTTTTTTAATGTTTATTTATTTATTTTGAGAGAGAGAGAGAAAGAGAGAGAGAGCAGAGGAGAGGCAGAGAAAGAGAATCCCAAGCAGACTTCACTTGTCACTGTCAGCACAGAGCGTGATGGGGGCTCAATCCCCTGACTCTGGGATTATGACCTGAGCTGAACCTAAAAGTCGGATGTTTAACCAACTGAGCCACCCAGGGATCCCTGCTCAGCCACTTCTAATCACAACCTCCATCCTCAAAGTCACTTAGTCCTTCAAAATAGCAGCTTGCTATTCTTTCTTCATTAGAGGCAAGAAACAGAAGACTAAGAGTTAAGAAGAAAATGAGGTTCAAGTCCAAGATGGAGACAAGGAGTTTCTTGAATTTTACTCCTTCCAAGAGCACACTGGATCTGCAGTAGTACACAATGTACTTCCCTCTGAAAGAAATCCAGAAACTAGCTGAGTGACTCCTAAACTTTGGGAAAATGAGAAAATATTCATATTACCCACATTCAAATGGCTAAGAAAGGCTGAGACACACTGTCAAAATAAATGCCACTCCCAGGTCAGTGCCGTACAATCAGAAGGGAACACCCAACTCTCAGCTCCTTCCTGAGCAGCAAAGATTTTGGACTCCACAACTAGCACTCAAACTTCTAAGACTCCCACCTGAGGTATGAGCCCCTGAAAAAGCCAATAGAGCTTACATTCACAACTGTCAAGACCACAGCAAAAGCAAACAACATACATACACACAAAAACAAAACATACACACAAAATAACCAATTCTTAAGGGGCTCACAAGGACTCATGAGTGAATAGTGAATATCCCTTGGGGCTCAGGGCAGAGGCAGAAGGCAAAAAATGTCCATCTCCCACTATTTCCTTCAGAGTCCTATTTGCATACTTTAAAAGCTACTGCCTAAGGGTCAACCTTCTAATTTAGCACACCTAAGAGCTGACTATAATCTTCCTCAGATAACAGGGAAGTTGCTAGACACCATCTCTGCCTTTTCACTCAGATTCATACCAAGTCATCAATATCTCCCTGGAAATAGTGTGTGCACACATCTGACACCCCAGGTTTTATAGATACTGCCCAAGGGACAGGCCTCTAGATCTCTTGGCTCTGATAGCTAACAGAGTGTTTATTCACAAGTTCCACAGGACTGTAGTAAACAAAGAAACAGTTATTAACCAACTATTCCCCCAGGGGCAGAGAGAAGCACTTGTCTCCTGGGCTTACCCTGGAAACAGGCCTATTTGCTTACTTTAAAAACTGCTGCTTGAGGGTCAGGCTTCTAATTCAGCCTGGCTGATTGGAATCCTCTACTGGCTGACTGTTGTCCTGTCCGGAGCCTGAGGAAGGCAACAAACACCACCTCTGCCTTCTCACTTAAGTCCACCACAAATCACTAATATCTCTAGGAAAAGACCTTGTTCACAAGTCTGGCATCTAAGAATTTGTGGCTGCCACCCAAGGGATGAGCACCTAGATCACTTGGCTCTGATAGCCAAAGAGGCTTACATTCATGAGTCCCACAGGAGTGTAACAAACAAAGAAGCACTTCTTAACTAACACCAGAATACCCCTCTGTGGCTGTATACCTGGGCCTAGCAGAGATGGAGTAGACAAAAAAGCCCATTTAGCAGTTTCTCTCAGGAAGGACACTAAATATGTATTTTCTTTGGGTATCCAGTTTCCAATTAGTTTGCATCTAAGGACTGAAAATTCTCTCCCTTAAGACATTAACAGGTTTTTGAAGGGAGCGGTTTTAAATTTTATGTCCAAATGGCAGCTCTGCCTTAGTTTGAAGCTAAGTTCTCTTTTTCTGTTAATCAATGGACAGATACCGGGTTAAAGATAGCTGCCCTGGCCTTCTGCCGATTGTGGACCGCTGATAAGAAATACAATTGCTGAGTATTCTGTTTTGCTTACTGTTTGCTGCAAACATTGTAAAACTTTTTCTGAGTCTAGTCTGACATGTATTAGTTAGAGTATCTGGCATTTCTCACTTGTGTAACCTTGCTTCCCTCACATTCTTCCCCTTCCCCCTTTATGACATGCATTAGTTTGTGTAACTGGCTTTGCTCACATTCGGAAGACCTTCACCTTTCGGACATTCATTAGCTTGAGCGGACATTTACTAGCTTGAGAACCTTGCTTCCCTCACATTCTTCCCCTTCTCCCTTTTCTGATATGTATTAGGATAAATAACTAACTTTTTCACATAACGGACAGAGACTTCCCGCCAAAGAGCAAACAAACAAACTCCAATCAGAGGGCTGCATATGTTCGTATTTCAAATATCGACCAATCAGTCACCCTATAACCTGAAACCTTACTATACTATTTGTCTCTGTCTATAAAAACGCTGCACCAACCATGTTCGAGGCCTTTCTGCATATTGGCAGCGATATGCGAAAGGACCTGGATCGATCCTGAAAATAAAACGACCCTTGCCACTTGGCTTTGACTTTCGACTCTGGTGGTCTCTTGTGGGGGGATTTGAGAATTCGGGCACAACAGTTTTGACACACCCTTAACGACTGGGAACCACTAAGAACAAAAAAGGCAGGTTGGACAATCACGGAAGTTTTAGAGACAATCAAGAGTTTGGCCAGGCTAATCGATCAGCTTCATGTCTTCCATGAGAGCATTCTGTCAAGACTGATACATGTATCAAACCATCACAATGTACACTTTATTTGTATTTGTTAATTTTACCTCAATAAAATTGAAAAATAATTAATGTTCTAGTCCACTTAGGTAATAGTGATTAGCTAGTGAACTTTCTACTATAAACTGTTGTATAGTGGAATCGAACAATACTAACTAGTATTAAAATCAGTTTGTCAGGCGTGGTCTAAGAACTTTACACGATATGTCATTTAAGCTTCACTCAAACCCTTTCAAGTAGGTTCTATTATCATCGATCATTTACCTGATGAGGAAAAGAGGCAGAGAGCCTTACTAACTGGTCCCAAACCACACAAATAATAATTCATAGAGGTCAGGGCCTCAGATAGCCATCAAAATATCCAACTTCCCTTATTTTATTTTCAAATTAGACACATTTTTCTTACAACAGACACTGTAGAAATTCTGAGTATTTTTCATAAAGTTATTGAAACGCAGAGCAAGTTTATTGCCTTTCTAGTCACCAGCTATTTGCTGCCTTAACACCTTCATTTTGAAACCTCGAAAAGGCAAAACTGTAATTTATCTTGATAGAGAAAATTCCCCAAAGAAAAACTGACAACTTTACAGAGTTATTAAGATATTTCCATGTCAAAATACTTTTTATCCCACAGAAACTGCCTTTTCTAGCAAAATCCCCAAGGTGAATCTGCCAAAGTTACTTAGGTTTGTAATGCATGCTTCTTACGACTCCCACATCTGTGAAACCTTTTTCACAGCACTAGAGTATGGATTTGAATGTAGCAGAATTGAATGTTGCTGAAAAACTCAATGGATTTGGTCCACTGTGGCTAGAAAATGAGTTTTTATAAGAGAATATAGGAAAACACAATACTGTTATCATTCACAAGGCAGTCTTCCCAATTAGGATAGATAGAGCCCAACAAATATTTTTTGTTATATCAATTCTGTCTATAGGACTCATCACATAAGAAAAATCTATCATATTGGATACGTTTCTCTGTCACTATAACTTTTTATAGCCTCAGGTAAATTGCCTAATCTCTTGAGAGTCAGGATAATCATTTATATAAAGTAGGTTAGGTTAAATGAGCCCCAGGTTTCTTCAAGTTCTACAATTCTGTGTTTTAGTGACCTTGCCTTAAACACATATTCTCTAGTGATAAGCACACTCAGAGTTGTGAGTACTCCGTACATATTGCATTCTTGGATGAATAAATGTTTGGATATAAAAATAGATGAATAGAGGAGAATACATATATTTATTTACAGAGTAGGTTTTTCACCCACGCATATAAACTTACCCTATAGTTTTTAGGCCTAACACATAATTTCCTTAAATACATCTTTTATTGTGAGCTTCTTATTGGAAATTTTCAAACACACAATAAAAACGATAAGGATGCAATAAATGTACATATACCCATCGCCCAACTCAAAAGCATTAAATTGCTACCAGTCTTTATTTTTATCTATCATCACCATTTTTATAATAAGACAAAGCAAATTTCAGATGTATCATTCCATTCATAAATAAGAGCTAATATAAACCACACTGATGATAATTTCTGCTTTCCTAGTTTACTAGAGAAACTGGAATATTCTGCCCCAATTGAATTACTGGAAGAACACCTATTATTTTCTGCTTATGTTGAATGTAGTCAGAATCCTAAGGAAAAAAATCCTCGAAAACCTAAAATTTACACAGCATTTGTCCTTTCAGAGGGATATGATAGGGGAAGAATGTTTGGCCTGTAATTGGCATTAGTTTACCGACAAACAAATCAGGGAAATATTGATAAAGATTCAGGAGAGGAAAGTAGAATAAATTCCTGAATCAAATCTTTATAACATTTACATGTTTCCTTGAATTGAATTCCAGACACTAAACATGACCATATAAAATTAAGCTCCAGATTGAATTTAAAGCACACACACACACAGACACACTTTCAAAGTTAAATATAAATATTTAAAATGTATGCACCTTATATAATTGGCATATTTCTGTTTTTCTTATTTATCATAAAGCAAAATGCAAAATTAACTAAACTCTCTGTGTGCACACTTTTTACTTTCTCTGCTACTCCTCATCTTTATCTGTCTATTCTTTCTTGGGATGCTTTTATTTGCAGCCCTAAATTTTGGTTAAATATTAGTTAATCATTAAAACATGCCTAAACCCCCAGTATACTCAATCAGACATCCTTTTCTTATCGATTTCTAAATTGTCTTTGATTTATTTGCCCATTTCTCTCTGAACTATGCAGATCAGTACAATGCCAAAATGAAATGAACTTGAATTTATATTTCCTTGTAAATCTAGCTTTCTGGTACACCCATTTTAAATCCCCATTCCAAAGAAGACTATCTTCAACATTTCCTCAAAGATCATTTCTCTGAAGTGCTAGGTTTTTTTTTTCCTTCAAACTCTTAGGTAAATAATGAATAGGAAAAGGAAAAATTAAATCTGAAATAGATCAAAGCCAGATGGTTAAAAGGTGGAATCAAATAAGTAGGTCGAAAGTACAAAACACTTAAAAGGTAACAGGAGAGTATCTTCATAACGTCAGTGTAAGGAAGGATTTCTATGTAAGACACAAAAGTTGCAAACAAAAAGATTAATAAATTTGGCTAAATAAAAGTTAAGAACCTCCTTTTATTAAAAGACATTTTAAAGAAAAGTTAAAAGCAAGCACCAAAATAGGAAAAGAATGTTCCAAGGCGTATATCTAACAAATACCCTAGTATTCATAATATAGAGAAATATTTCATCGGTCAAAAGAAAAAAAACAAAAACCCAAGACATCCCAAAAGAAAAATAAGAAGATATGCACAGGAACATTTAAAAAGTTGAAATCCAAGTGACCTATAAATACTTTAAATCAGGGTTGATCTCATTAAAAATCAGGAAAGCAATAATTTTATTTGCAAAGAGATACTACTAGATGCTCACTCAATTGGTGAAAATTTTTAAATATAACTAACAACAAATGTTGGTAAAGATGTAGAGCAATCGGGACTTTGAAAACCTGCTAGGAGAGTGCAAACTGGTACCATCAGCTCGGAAGACAGCTTGTGTAATAACAGAGTTAAAGGTAGGCATCTTCTATGACACTTTAATTTCACTCCTAACCATTTGCCTTAGAGAAACTTGTGCATGTGTACACTAGGATACACGTGTATATATCTATGTATATTCACCACATAGATGTGCTGACCAGCATTGCTTATGTTAACAAAAACGGAAGCAACTCAAATGTCCATTAACAGGAGAATGGATAAGTACCATATGGCAATATATGAGATAATGAAAACTAAATACAACATCATGGATAATCTTACAAGACAGAATTGAGCTAGAGCAGTAACAAACAAAAGAATGTAGTGTGATTTCATTAATAAAAATTTCAAATATAGGAAAACTAAGCCCATTTTAGTTGTAGCTGCTATATAATGCTGTACTTCTTGACCCTAGTGGTGATTATGTGGACATTTACTTAATAACTACTTGTTAAACTGTGCATTTGTATTTTATGCTCTCTTCAGCATGCATATTTTATTTCACAGTAACAGTTTTAAATTAAGTTGACCTCAGATGCTCTAATATATGTCTTTCCTTGTTATTCCTTACATAATAACATCTAGATGTAATTATGAGTGTGAACATTTTAAATATAAGGATTTTTAGTTGTACTTTTTTCCTTAACGTTTTAACAGAAAGAATAAAGAGGAGAAGATTAAAGAGTTGACGTTTTTGTCATAATTTCTTCAGACTGATTTATTTAAAAGAATAATAATTATAAACATAGCAAAAGCTACTCCCTTATCCATTTCTTTTTGCTCCTTCCCTGAGGCAATCATTTTTCAAAAACTGGCGAGTATCATCAGTTTGTATTTTTTTAATTCATATATATAATTATAAGTATAAATTATACAGAAGACTGGTTTTAAAATGTATATGTACTATATCACATCACAGCTACATTTTTGCACCTAACTTGTTTGCTTCAAAATTATGTTTCACTTTATCTATGCCGATGAATGTCCTATTTTCTTTTTTACATTTTAACTCTTGGAGAGTATTATATTGCACTAACAAAACACACTCTATTAATCTATTCCCTTATTGAGAGATAATTAGTTTTTTATTCTACTTCTTTGCTGTGACAAAGAATGCAGCATCAAATTTTTGTATATATATATATGTGTGTGTGTGTGTGTGTATATACATATGTCTCCTGCACGTATTAGAATAGCTCAAAAATTACAAGAGTATACAGATAATACTAAAACTTAAATCACTCATAATCTCACCACTAGAGATTTATGGCTTTATACAGCTATTTGTGTTCAAAAACAATGAAATTGGGAAATTGTATAACACATACATATACACACATGGTGGTTTTCTATCCTGCTTGTTATTTATGATGAAATAATTTCACACACCATAAAATAGACTTTAGAAACATGTTCACCAATGGCTACATGGTGTTCTTTTTACAGATGGACCATAATTTATAAAATTGCTTCTCTGTGTAAGACATGTAGCTGCTTCCAATTACTCTGTTCTCACTCCAGTTTTCTGTATTCTAGCCAATCTAGCTTTCTTTCAGTTCCTCATATATAACTGCTTCTTTCATGCATCATGGCTTATGTACATAATCATATTCTTTCTCATACTTTTCACATGGCCGGTTTCTTATCATCTTTGAGACCTCAATGTCAATAACCCCTAGCTAAAGAGACATTCTCTAAGAGCTCTTTCTAAATTATTATTCTTTCTCAGGTGTTCTTTTCTTCCCCCAAATAATATTTATCAGACAACATAACTATTTCTATTTATTTATTCATTTATTCATTTATTTATTTATTTATTTATTTATTTATTTATTTATTTATTTATTTATTTATTTTTGAGACTGAGAGACAGAGAGCAGGGGAGGCAGAGAGAGAGAGGCAGAGAGAGAATCTCAAGTAGACTCTGCCCTGACAGAGCTGCCCACACAGGGCTTGAACCCACAAAACACAACCTGAGCTGAAACCAAAAGTTGGACGCTCAATTGACTGAGAAATCTAGACACCTCGTCATAACTATTTCTTTATATATCTTTATTTTTGTGTCTCTCTTCATGTTCTTGATAACTTGTTCATAATTGTTCTTGATCACTTTCAGCACTGGACAGGTTGTGCACTGCACAAATGTTGGAGGAACAATCATATTGTGGTTATAACAGGTTTGTACATTAATTACCACAGTGTTCCAGCAGCTGGCCTAAAGTACCTTAGGGAAGAATTTCCTTTTTAAAGCTTATTCAATATTAACTTTGAAAGACTCAATAAATAGCTATTGAATGAATGGATGAATTCATTATAACTTATTATCCTTAACATCAATGCTTTTCATGTCTTCTGTCTTTCCACAGTTTCCCAGAACTCGTTGCTGGCCTGATGTTTACCAATCAAGATGAGTGCAGGAAGCATAATCACAGAATCTTTGTGGTACTTGGCTCAAGGTCAGTAATCTGACATACAAAAAGATTGGATGAAAACCAAAGTATTTTGATACTTAAAAATATGAGGTGTAACCCACCTTATTTAATTAACTCAGCAAAAAGAACTTAAGTATGTAGTGATCAACATGTAAATTGGGCTTACAAATTCTGTTTTCCTCTCATAAAGCTACCATTATATTGTGCTTTTCTGGGAGCATTATTTTCGTTCTAAAATAGAAAAATTAAATTTTTATTATCTACAAAGAAAAATCTCAAAAACTTGCTAATATTGAAATTACAGATGCTCCCAATTCTGAAAATACTATGTACCGACACTTTGTAGACCACAAGAATCATTAAAGCAAACACCAGTCTATGCTTGTAAAGTCAAGAATAATGAAAGTATATTTGGCACACTAAGAATAAGCCTTTCTCTACATCTGACGGTATGAAAAATAAACCTTGGCAGCTGCATTTCAGCTATGATGGGGACTTCCTGACAGCTTTCCTCTCTATTGCTCATAAGAAAAGGACTTAAATGAATTAATGTCAGGCAGATTAGTCAGATTCTGTTCAAACTGACAGAAGATCATGTCTGTACAGCTACTTTATAAACTCTCAACATTATGCTAGTGAATGGGAGAATGTCCTGTATTTAAAATTGAGTGAGTTTTGGAATATCAACTGCATATTTTTTGAGAAAACATTACCTCTAATTTGTGAAAGAAAAAAAAGTTATAGCTCAGTGACATACAACACTAGAGCCACCTGATAAAACCAGCTTATAGTTTACCAACTTATGCGGTTGAGTTTTTACCTTATAGACTCATAACTGATTCAAACCAGATGCAATAAAATAGCAATTCCAGTCATAAAAACATAGTTTCAGTCATAAAAAATGTATTTTAAAAAGTGGCAAAGATCCTTTAAAATCAAATAAAGCAATAGCTTTATTTTACATGTTAGAAACTAAATGAGAAGAAGGAAAGCAAAGAGATTTATCTGAAGTCATATAACTGGTTAATTTCAGAGTTAAAGAAATAAAAAGTTTGACTATATACTAATGAAAAATTGTATTCATTTTAGGGCATTCAAAATGGCCAATAGGTACCAAAGGACAAACAATACCCTACCTAAAATTATGGAGTACTTTTGGTTATCATTTTTGAAATAATTATATTTAACAATTGTGTGACAATATTAAAACCTGAGATTTAAGATTTCTAACACTGAACTTAATATATTTGGACAAGTCAGGCAACATGGGTGGAACTGTACATGATTTATCAATATTCAAACTATAGGATAGATTGGAAGGAGAATAGATGGTAAATGGGACGTCAATTGTGAGAATATTCTAATAATCTAGTAAAAAAAGGTAATAAAGGAAAAATTACGGTGAATCAGTTTAGGAACTGATAAAATTAATCAGTTAGTAATAAACATTCCAAAGAAAAGATTCCTCAGAGTACTAGGAGCAGAAGCTGTGTGGTAAGAGAATGGGGAATGGATGGGAAGTGAAAAATCGAAATCAGTGACCATGGAATACTGCTCAAAACTTTCTAAAAATTAAAAAAAGTGAGAAATACGAAAATATCTTAAAGGTAGAGAAGTTTTTGTGTATGGAAATATGATCACATTGGCAGCCTAGTGGAGAGAGAGCTTGACGATACAAAAAAGAGAGGACAGATGATAGTACATGTCACCTGGAAAGAAAAAACATACTCCTTTCGATCTAAGCCAGAGATATGAGAGTCTAGCGCATCTAGCATGGAGAGAAATGCAGCTTGAATGGCTTAAAGCTGGTGATTTCTGCTTCCTCTGAGGAAGGAAGTGAAATCAAGAAAAATATAGGAAAGTGGAATTGGAAAGAGTAAAAATAGTTTAAAATATTGATGCACATTGGGTACTTCTTTTGCAACTTGACATGGTATATCACCATAATCAGTAAATTTTTCCATAGAGAAAAACTCATCAAATATGAAAAATAATGACATTGGCAGAGAGACTCCAAGATATCCCCCAATGCTCCTCACCTTCTGGTATTTATCATACCTTTGTGAAATCCTTCTCTTTGAGATTGGGTGCGACCTGTCACTTGATTCTAATGACTATAAGGTGATGGGATGTCACTTCTATGATGTTACCCAAGATTCTAACTGCCATCATTCTAGCCATCCTTCTCCCTTGTTGGCAGTGGTGAAGCAAGCTGAAATGTGGCGAGCTGCCCAACTTGTTAAGGAACTGAGAAAGGTCTCTCAGCTTATCAATTATACTTCTTTAAAAATTATAGTGGTTACCCTAGTGTTTACAATATATATTATTTAGTAATGACGTCTACTTTCAAAGAACGCTATTCTTCCCCATGAAGTGCAAGTACCTAATACAGAGGGTGTCAATTCCTCCCTCCCTTCCACCAGAACACCACTGTCATTCGTTTCACTTTTCCATAGGCACTAATCACCCAATATAATGTTACTGTTATTACCTTAAATAAAAAGTTATCTATTAAATCAATTCAGAATTTAAAAAACAAAAGACACTTATTTTGTCTTTTTGGAGGCTTGAGATCCAACTTTCTAATGTAGCATTTTCATTCTCCCCCAAGAATTTCTGTCATCTCTTGCAGGTGCAAGCCTATTAGAGATGAACCCTCAATTATCGCTTGTCTGAGAAAGCCTTAATCTTCCTTCAGTTTTAAAGGATAATTTCAGTGGATAGAGAGTTCTACGTACATAACACTTTTCTTTCATTGCTTTAAATATTTCACTCCACTCTCCTCTAACTTGCATGGCTTCTGAAGAGGAATGTAATCATTTATTGTTCCTCTATAGATAAGGCATTATGTTTCTCTGACTGCTTTCAAGATCTTCTCTTGGCCTTTGGTTTTCTATAGTTTTAATACGTTATGCCAAGGTATAGTTTTATTTTATTTTGTTGGTGTACATTCTTCTTGCTGTTCTCCGAACTTCTTGGATCAGTGGTTTTAAGTCAAAAAGTCCACACATGATGCCTTACACTGCTTCCTTTAATTTGAAAAATATCCAAATTCAGATTCAGGTTGTAAGAGGGCATTGGAGTACAGTCCCTCACATGTTGATAATGTAAAACCAGATAAAATAATTTGGAGGTTTATCACATACTTTCTAATGGCCAATCCACGGTCCTTTTCTCAGTCTTTATTCCCTTCATAGTATTTAACATTCAACTCTCGAAGTACTGAACTCATCCAGCTAATGTGCCCTTTTTGTCCATATTATTTTCCAGGCATTTTAACATCTCACTTCAGCTGCATATCATCTACCTTTGTTGCTGTAAACAGTCCACGTCTACCTTGTGTCAACTTTCAAAGTCAAGGTTGGCATATCTAGTTCTATTGTGCTTCACTTTATCATGCCTTGCACATATTGTGTTTTTTAATAAATTGTTTGTGGCAACACTGCCTCAAGCAAGTCTATTGGAACCATTTTCCCAACAGCATTTGCTCATTTCATGTCTCTGTGTCACATTTTGGTAATTATCACAATATTTCAAACTTTTTCATTACTGCGATATTTGTATGCTGATCTGTAATCAGTGATCTTTGATTTTCTATAATTGTTTCAGGGTGCTATGAAACATGCTCATATAAAATGGCAGACTTCATAAACATGTGTGTTCTGACTACTCTACCAAACAGCCATTCCCCCATTTCTTTCCCTCTCCTCAAGACTCCCTATTCCTTAAAAAACAACAGCATTAAAATTGGGCCAACTAATAACCCTACAATGGCTACTAAGTGTTCAAGTAAAAGGAGGAATTGCACATCTCTGACTTTAAATCAAAGCTAGAAATGATTAAGCTTAGCGAGGAAGACATGTTAAAAAGTGAGACAGGTCAATAGCTAGACCTCTTGAGCCAAAGCATTTGCCAAGATGTGAATGCAAATTAGAAGTTCTTGAAATTAAAAATGCTACTCCAGTGAACACACGAATATTAAGAAAGTGAAACAGCCTTATTGCTAATATGGAGAAAGTGTTAGGGGTCTGGATAGAAGACCAAACCAGGCTGCAGGCCAGAGCCTAAACCAGAGTGAGACTCTATATCTTTTTAACTCTATGAAGGCTGAGAGAGGTGAGGAAGCTTCAGAAGAAAAATATGAAACTAACAAGGTTCACAAGGTTTAAGGAAGGAAGCCATCTCCATAACATAAAGTGCAAGGTGAAGCAGCAAGTGCTGATATAGAAGCTATAGCAATGTATACGGAAGATGTAGCTAAGATTATTAATGAAGACGGCTACATTAAACAACAGATTTTCAATGTAGATGAAACAGGTTTATAGTGGAAGAAGATGCCATCCAGGACTTCCATAGCTAGAGAGGAGAAGTCAGTTCCTGGCTTCAAAGCTTCAAAGGACAGGCTGACTCTCATTAGGGGCTAATCTGTTAACTTTAAGTTGAAGCCAATGCTCATTTACCATTCCAAACATCCTAAAGCCCTTATAAATTATGCTAAATCTACTGCTCTCCCTGTCCTCTATAAATGGAACAACAAAACCTACACGACAGCACATCTGTTTACAACAGGGTTTACTGAAAATCTTAAGTCCACTGTTGAGATCTACTGCTGAGAAAAAATAATTACTTTCAGAAAACGACTGTTGGCAATGCTCACCCAAGAACTCCAGTGGAGATGTACAATGAGATTAATGTTGTTTTCATGCCTGCTAACACGACGTTCATTCTGCAGCCTATGGATCAAAGAGTCATTCAAACTTTTAACTTTTATTATTTAAGAAATACATATTATAAAGATATAGATGTCATCAACAGTGAATCCTTTGCTGAATCTGGGAAGAGTAAATTGATAATCTTCTAGAAAAGATTCACCATTCTAGATGCCGTTAAGAACATTCATGAGTAACGGAAAGAGTTCAATACATCAAAATGAACATGAACTCGAAAGAAGTTGATTCCAACCCTCATGAATGACTTTGAAAGATTCAAGATTTCAGTGGAGGAAGTAGCTGCAGATGTGGTGGAAATAGTTAAAGAACTGGAGTTAGAAATGGAGCCTAAAGATGTGACTGAATTGCTGCAACCTCATGATAAAAGTTGAACAGATGATGAGTTGCTTCTTATAGATGAGCAAAGAAAGTGGTTTCTTGGGATGGAATCCATTCCTGGTGGAGATGCTGTGAAGACTGTTGAAATGACAACAAAGGATTTACATTATGATATAAATTTAGTTGATAATGCAGCAGCAGGGTTTAAGATGATTGATCCGAAAGGCGCCTGGGTGGTTCAGTCCATTAAGCTTTGGACTCTTGATTTCAGCTCAGATCATGATCTCATGGTCCATGATAACATGCCCTGCCTTGGGCTCTGCACTGACAGTGCAGAATCCCTTCTTGGGATTCTCTTTTTCCCCTCTCTCTCTCTGCCCCTTCTCCACTTATGTACTCTCTCTCTCCCAAAATAAATATTTAAAAAAGAGAGAGAGAGAGGATTGACCCTAATTTTAAAAGAAATTCTACTTTGGGTAAAACATTATCAAACACCACTGTATGTTACAAACAAATTGTTCACGAAAGGAAGAGTCAATTGATGTAGCAAACTTTATTGCTTATTTTAAGAAATTTCCACAGCCACTCCAACCTTCAGGAACCACTACCCTCATCAGCTGGTAGCCATCAACATCAAGACAAGACTCTCCACCATCAAAAAGATTACAACTTGATGAAGCCTTAGATGATGATTAGCATTTTTTGTAGTATTTTTAATTAAGATATGTACTTTTTAAAAGATATAATCCTATTGTACAGTTAATAGATTACAGTACTGGATCAACATAATTTTTCTATGCACTGGGAAACTAAAAAGTTCATTTGGCTTACTTTATTGTGATATTTGCTTTATTGTAACATTACCATTATTGCAGTGGTCTGGAAGTGAACCTGCAATATTTGAGGTATGCCTGTATAAAATATCACTTTTAAAATAAAAAATAGACTTAGATCTTATTAACTCCTAGAGACTCCCTCATTTAGTTCACTTCTCAAAAGCAAATGAATTTAGTTTTACTTTTAGAATTAAGATTTTTAGTTTTTCTACAATGCATTAACTATTTATTATATTATCAATATCATTACACAGTCTTCCAAGAGGCTTAATGAAGCACTAAATTGCCAAGTAAGCATTAATCTTCAAAATACCCCTAGAGATAGATAAACTAAAAGAGATTAAGATCTCTTTCAAAGTTTAGATTCTTTAAAAAGGTAAGGCAGGCAATTCATTATTAAGAACAATACCTCTTACACATTATCACACAAGTTAAATCATCACAGGAGTCTGGAAATTCTGAAAGCATCTTTGATAACTAATTTGACTCTCACTTCAACAAAGAATCATTTTTTTCACTATTAATCTTCCCTAAAATCTCCCATCCACATACTTTCTTGAATCCACTACCATAGGCGTGAGGTGTGCACATGATTTTTAATCTGGTACTTCTTTTTTAACCTCGCCTAGCTACTTTATCTTCTCAATAGATAATCAATATTTATTTTTGTTAGGCTCTAATTCCTATGTTGATGATTTGACATCAAAAATTGACGACATTTGGCAGAAGTGCCAGGAGCTAGACATGTTGGGATGAACTATATTCTAATTTGGATGATTTCTGTCACTTAGCACTGTTCCCTTTTCTCTCAAAAAATAGTATCCTCTGTGAGAATTCTGGCTACAACTGAGGAGATTGGCAATTTTGTTCTCTAAAAATTACTATAAACCTAGATAAAATTGACCAAAAAAAAAAAAAAAAGAAAGAAAGAAAAGAAAAGAAAAGGAGGAGGGGGAAGGGGAAAAATCATGTTGTGAAACCCAAAGAGATAAAGCAATCTGAGAAGCATTTATGCTTGAAAAACTGCTGAAATTTAGGTAAAAACAGTGAAAATCTCTGGCATTCTATTTGAAGGATGCTTTCATGCACCCCTCCCCAATCTTGGCCAGTGTGATTTTTGGGTCTGCTCTGCTAGCCCAAGGTTGTGGTACTGACTGGACAAAGTTTTCCTGGAGGAAGCACTGTACAGGCACAGCTATGTCAGAGAAGTCCCAAGCTCTTCTCACACTCCTGGTCTACCACAAGGCTATAAACCTGATAGAAAGACCTGAAATGACTGAGCAGAAAATAAAACCCAGGGCAGATTTGGAAACTGCCTAAACTGTTAATGTGTTCTACTGACACACAGATCCACTGACCAGAGGATGGAAATCTTACTGGCCAAAAGAAAAAGAGATCTGAAGGTAGAAATAGTAGAAATCCCCAGGAATAAATGAAGAACATCATAAATGGAAAAAATATGTGGTTAGTTTAAAATACTCTATTAGTATTTTTTCATTTCTTCTTTTTTTAATATTTTTTTATTTTTGAGAGACAGAGAGACTGAGTGCAAGTGGGGGAGGGGCAGAGACAGAAGGAGACACAGAATCCAAAGCAGGCTCTAGGCTCCGAGCTGTCAGCACAGCACCCGATGTGGGGCTCCAACGCACAAACTGTGAGATCATGACTTGAGCTGAAATCAAACACTTAACCAATTGAGTCACCTAGGCACCCCTACATTTCTTAACTTTAAGAAAAAAAGAAAAAAAAGATTGTGTAAGCAATAATTATAAAACTATAATGTCAAGTTTATAACAGATATTGATGTAATATATATGACAGCAATATCGTTAAAGAATGTGACAGGAAAGGAGCAGTTATATTAGATCAAAACTTCTGTACTTTACTTGAATTTAGTATCAATCTGAAAGAAATTCTGATAAGTTAAAATGCATATCATATTCCAGGGAGTAACCACTAAAACACAGTTAAAATAATAATTTAATTGATAAGCTTAAAAAAGGATCTATTTAACATATGCAAAAAAAAAAAGAGCAATCGAGAAGGAGCAGGATAACATGAAAGAAAGACAAAAAACAAATAGCAAAGTGGCAAGTGTCAATCTAGACAAATCAATAATAACATTTAAATGTAAGTACTCTATGGCACCTGGGTGGCTCATCTGGTTGAGAGTCCAAATCCTGATTTCAGCTCAGATCATGATCTCACGGTTTGTGAGTTTGAGCCTTTTGTCCGACTCTGCACTGACAAAGCCTGGGATTCTCTCTTTCCCTCTCTCTCTGCCCCTTCCCTGCTGGTGTGCATGCTCTCTCTCTCTCCAAGTAAATAAATAAACACAAAATAAATAATAAAATAAAATAAAATAAATGTGAGTAGTCTAAACATTCCAAAGACAAAGTAGAGATATTCAGACTAATTTACAAAAGCAATATCCAATTACATACTGCCTAAAAAAGATATACTTTAGATTCAAGACACAAATAACTTGAAATCCAAAGGAAGGAAAAACATAAACTATGAAAATAGTAACAACAAGAACTATGGAGTGGCTAGAGTAATATAAGACAAAACAGAACTCAGAGCAAAAAAATATTAAACACAAAGAGGGGCATTTCATAATGACATAAATGTCAATACACAAGGAAAATATAACACTCCTAAGTATATATTCACCTAATAACAGAAACTTAAATCCATCAAAAACTGATAAATCAATTCAATAATTTTATTTTAAGATGTCAATACTACTATTTCAATCATTAGTAAGACAACTAGTGAGAACATTATAATTATATAGAAAACTTGAACATTACCAATATTTTCATCCTACCTGCAGAATTCACCTTGCTTTAAACTGCATATGGATTGTTCTTTGGTATAAAACATATGTTAGGTCATAAAACATGTCTCAATTAATTTAAAAGAATTTACATTATAAAAAATATGTTCTCCAACCATAATAGAATTAAATTAGAAATCGAAAACACTGGTGAGGATGTGGATAAAAGGAACCCTCTTACATTGTTGGTGGGAATGTAAACTGGTGCAGTCACACTGGAAAACAGTATGGAAGTTCATCAAAAAGTTAAAAATAGAACTACCCTATGATCCAGCAATTGCACTAAGTATTCCACAAAGAATACAAAAATACTGATTTTAATGGATACATGTACCCTGATGTTTATAGCAGCATTATCGACAATAGCCAAATCATGAAAAAGCCTAAATTTCCATCAGTATACAATGGAATATTACTCAGCCATAAAAAAGAATGAAATCTTGCTATTTACAATGACGTGGATGGATCTAGTGTGTATTACGCAGGGTGAAAAAAGTCCATCAGAGAAAGATACAAACCATATGATTTCACTCTTTTGTCGAATTTGAGAAACAAAACAGATGAACATAGGTGGGAAAAAAAGGGAGAGAAAGAGAGAGGCAAACCAGAAAAGAGACTCTTAACTATAGAGAACAAACTGAGGGTTACTGAAGGGGGAAAGGAGGCGGATGGAGTGATGAATTAAATGGGTGATGGGTATTAAGGAGGACACTTGTGATGAGCACTGAGTTTATATGTAAGTAATGAACCACTAAACTCTATACTTGAAACTAATATTACACTGTATATTTACTAAATAAAATTTAAATTAAAAATATTGCAAGTGATAGACAACTAGACATTTGCTTAAAGGAAAATCAATTATCAAACATTTTAATAATTTTTTACACATCTGCTATCAATTCTAAACATGAGCATTTGCTTGAATATTCTTTTATCACTAATCAAACATTATGCAATTGAAATGTCCACATCTTACATTCTGCAATAGACAAGAAGGACTGCTCATATTTTGACTAGCTATAATCTAGGTAATAAGACTTATTTCACCTAAAAAATGATTATTTAATTATTTATTTTTAAAGTAAATTTATTTGGGGGGGCAGAGGAGAGGGAGAGAGAGAATCCCAAATGAGTTGAGGTACTCTAACTCATGAACTGTGATATCATGACCTGAGCCGTGATGCTCAACCAACTGAGGCACCTAGGCACCTCTAAAAAAAGATTACTTATAATAGAATAATGATCAGATATCACTAGTTTCTGCTGAATATGGAAATAACATGGAACTCCTTGGACACATGCTAAGAGTCAAGGAATTGCTGTTCTTTTTAGAGTGTTCTTAGGTAACGGTATTAAGATAATATTGAGCAGAAACAATGCTCTTCTATTAAAAAGAATGTGTTACTCTGAATGGAATGCACATTTAGATAGAACATAAAATATATTATTCTAAGATAGTAAGTGTATAACCTAAAATTAGAAATAGTTCCTTAATACATGCAGACAAAAATAGTCAAAATTGAAAAGGAATTAGTATAGGAAAATTGATTTTTAAAGTTTAAATAATTTAGACCATTATTTTTACATTTGCCTTCCAATAATGTAACCATTGAATTTTATTGTTCGTTTGTTTGTTTACCAAATATATGAGGTGATTCTAGAGGTAAATAACATAAGCAGGGTGCCTGGGTGGCTCAGTTGGTTAAGTGTCCAACTTCGGCTCAGGTCATGATCTCACAGTTTGTGGGTTCAAGCCCCAGGTCAGGCTATGTGGTGAAAACTCAGAGCCTGGAGCCCACTTCAGATTCTGTGTCTCTCTCTCACTCTACCCCTCCCCTGGTAACAGTCTATCTCTATCTCTCTCTCTCTCTCAAAAATAGACAAACATTTAAAAAAAAATAGTATAAGCTCTAGAGAAGTTTATCTGAGTTTAACCAGTTTGGTGCATTGGAGAAACTTATATATGCCTCGATTTCTTTCTCATTAACATTGAATGCTAATAGCACCTATTCCATGCATTCGTGGTGAAGATGAAATATGTTAATACACGTACAACACTTCGAGTAGTGCCAGAGCACACAGTGAGTGTTTAGTAAAAGTAGCTGTCAAATTTATACATATAATATCTTAATCAGCTTGGGCTACTGAAACAAAATACTATGGACTAGGTAGCTTAAACAACAAATATTTATTTCTCACAGTTTCAGAGTCTGGAAAGTTCAAGATCAAGGTGCGGATAGATATGGTGTCTGGTAATGGCCCTCTTTCTGATTTGTAGAGGCCCGTCTCCTTTAACTCTCACATGGATTTTCCCTGGTGCATGCATGATGTTAAAGAGATCTCCTGTCTCTCTATTTACAAAGGCATTAATCCTATGATGAGGGACCCACCTTCATGACCCAATCTAACCTTACTACTTCCCAAAGACTCTTTTTCCAAATACCAATACATTGTTAATTAGGGCTTCGACGTACAAATTTGGGAGGATACAAACATTCAGACTATAGCATATACATGTGTGTGTGAATATATATATGTATATATTAATATATATTAACAAACATTCAGATATATATATTAACAAACATTCAGACTATAGCATATACATGTGTGTGAATATATATATATATTATACATAATATACATATAAATATGTATATTTATATGTATAAAGATACATAAAAAGAAGAATGTATGTAAGAAGATACATAAAAATAAGAATAAAGGAAAACTCCTTTGGATTAAAAAGTACTAGCTCATTAATGTATATGTATTTAACACAGTAACTGGCATAATAATTAGTATTCAATAAATTATTATTTGTATATATTCCTCAGAATCTGACTCAGTTCTGCTTCTAAATTTTAGTTTAAAATTTTTATTGGGGCACCTGAGTGACTCAGATGGTTAACCATCTGACTTCGGCTCAGGTCATGATCTCACAGTTTAGGACTTCGAGCCCTGCATCGGGCTCTCTGATGACAGCTCAGAGCCTGGAGCCTGCTTCAGATTCTATGTCTCCCTCTCTCTGCCTCTCTCCTGCTCATGCTCTGTCTCTTTCAAAAATAAACAAACATTGAAAAAAATATTTTTTTAATTTAAAATATTAGTTTAACTGACTTAACGATATTTCTTTCGTTTGTATCATCCATTTAAAATTTATAAAAAGTGATGCCTACATGGTTGACCAAGTATCTGACTTTTCACTAAGTTTCAAAAAATGATTCAAAATACACACTTGTGTTAGAATAACTGTACCCGCACAAGATAAATATGATACTTGTGGCATGTTCCATATAGACCATTTCATTAATAATATGGTTCTAAGTAAAATTCGAAATCTTCGAAGTGCAAAAAAAAAAAAAAAGGTTATAAATATTTCATGACAGACTTAAGCTATTAAATCACACTTGCAGAGCATTCAGCAATCCACAGGCCAGACAGAGGTAATGACACTTGGCATCAAAGTGTCAAAAGATCCACCTGATATGGAATAAATAACCCTATTTTATTTAAGCATGAGGTCAATGTTCAGCAAGCTTTTCCTCCCTGGGAGGGTAATGATTTCAAAGCAATTACCCCTCAGCTGTCAGAATCCAAAGGTCAGATTTGACCATTTGCTATTTTTAAATGCCTAGGCCTATCTATCAGCTAGCCTAAAATTTGTGGTAACTATACAATAATTTTGAGTGCTAGCAAGGAAGTATGAAACAGAAACCGTAATTTAACCTGTGAAATGGATACTCAATAACAAATGTAATATGAAGTTTTGAAATATTAAAGTCTGGAAACTACTTATCACCATTTAATGAGAAAGTAAAAACAGCTTTCATTTTCTCTAACCTAACAGAGAACTGAAAAAAAATTACATTTTGCCCATATTACTCAACTTTCAGCAATACTTTTTTGGTGTTTTCTTATTTTATTGTCTCTTTCTACAACCTTAAGCAAATTGCTTAATCACTCTGAGCTTATTCCTCAGTGTACTCCATAAATAATTTAAACCTTTCACAAATTTCCTATGGTATTATTAATTCTATAAGAAATTAGGTTGTATCCATTTTTTTTCTCAATCTATAATTTGAACAATCAAGAATTAAGGTATGATTAGCCCCTCCATACAAACATCTGACCAAAACTTTTACTTTTCTACAACCGAAGGAATTGTTCCCATCCCCCACTCCCCACTTCTTTTTTCTTTTTCTGGATTTGTTTAGTTTTATTGAGGTATAATTTACATTAGAGAAAATTCATCCATTATAAGTATATAAATTGATAGATCCAGGGATTCGTACAGTTATATAACTATTACTACGACCAAGATATAGGACAGTTCCATCACCCAGAAACATTTCCTCTGTCTCTTTGAGTCAATCACCTACCCTGTCTGTGCCCCATGGTAAATAGGATACAGACTGATAAAGGTTTATCGGGAGTGGAAAATGTATAAGCTTAGCCTATAGCTTTATGTGTTTTAAATGCTTTACACTGGAAAGAGTACATGTGTTCATTAAATCTTTTGATCTTTTGACTTGTAAGGAAAAGAAAGATTGGCTAAATAATAGGGGTTATAAAAGCGCATTATTTTGTATGTGCTTACGCTTGCCCATCTTCGGATCTCCTTCTGTATCTATGCCTCTTGTGGAACTTTGGTTAGTGACACTAATAGCAGTGCTGTGTCTCTCTCCTCTCGATAGGTATTAATACTGAGGTAGCTGGGTTTCTTTCTTCACTGATGGTTCAATTGCTTTCAGGCCTTGGGTTTCTTTGGACTGACTGGCCAGTGCATGAAGTGAAGAGAGCTATTGAGTAACCTTTGACTTTACCATTAATTAATTCTACTAAGCTCTTCCATGTTTCTCTTTACACGTTTCTCCATTGTTCACTCCTCATCAACCAGCCCATCTTCTCTGTACTTACCAGTCCCCGGCTCCAGAGGAAAACAGATTGATTTGATTAAATGTTTTTCTACACTACTTGAAGAAACACAAATTCTATAGAAAGGTTAGATGGTATTTCTAAAATAACAAGGAACATTTTCAACTACTGTTTTCTTAAAATGATTCTATATATGAACTATTTTTTCTTCTATCTGGAAGGTTCTCAACCAATGCCATATGTCCAGAACCTATCTTACCAAGCTACCTCACAAATCATTAACTAATGTACGGTCTGCCTTAAGGTGAAATGCCCTCCCCAGCCCAGCCAGTGACCATTACTGACAACTCATGGTATAGGAATGCTTCTCTGAGCAGACAGTCCATTCATAAGGAAAGTTACTAGGCACTGTTGACACATCTGATACAATAAACATCCATGTGTACATTCACATACACACATGCATACCACACCACCATACATTAGAAATTGATAGCATTTTGCCAGCTTATTTTAATGTATGGGGAAATGTTCTAAGTGGATGTATATACTTAACCTACAGTCAGTGCCTCAGTTATCTACACTTGTAGGAAGTCTGGACATTTGTAACCTTGATATTCCTACTCTGAATTATGAAAATGAAAATAATTCCTGAAAGAAATAAGTCATGGCATATATTCAATAGTAACATACAGTATATGTCAAAATCTAACTTTTGCAGTTCTAGCTACAAAATCTAACTTATGCAGATTCTCCATAGGAGATCTGTGGGTTCATGCCTGGTAATCTAAGAGATCCACTCCCAGATATACAGTTTGGAGAACTGCATGGGGTTATGTACTTGTAAAAATTTTCAAAGTGACTCACATGTTTAATAGCCATGTTTGCATATCAGTGGAAATCGCAGTGGTCATTTGGACTCACTTCATTCACTCCCAAATAAAGATTAATCAAGGCTTCATCTTTCTGGTGAGCAGCCCCTATCCAGGAGCCCACCAAGAATTATTTCATTAGAACAAAATATACTCCTATTACTCAGGAAATTCCAAAGGAATTAGGAACTCTGTGTCCGATACTTTTATCGCGTAAGAAACTACAAGGGTCCTAGGAGCTAATGTCAGAAACTGGGTTCAGAGATCAAATATTAAAACAAAAGATCTTCCTAGTACTCCTTTCTTGCAAGGTTTTAGGAGTTTTATGTCAGGAATGGTAGCAGAGACCAAATATATTTCTTATTTCACAGGGGTAATTAACCCTAGGCATTATTAATGAGAATGAACTTAAAATAATCTAAACAGTATTATAGATAAGCTATATTTGCCTAACTATTTACTAAGAATTACTTTTATTTGTTCAATGATTTTACTATATTCAGGGCACTTTATTAAGAGCTTTACTTACAATTGCTTATGCAATTTTCACACACCCCTATGAGTAGGCTATATTTATAATTTTCATGTTATAGGTAGAAAACAGAGGCATGAGAGATTAACTAACTGCCTAAAGGTTGGGATGCCTGGTGGCTCAGTCAGTTAAGCACCCTACTCTTGGTTTTGGTTCAGATCATGATCTCATGGTTTGTGAGCTGGAGTCCTACATCAGTTTCCATGCTCACAGAGAGGAGCCTGCTTGGGATGCTCTTGCTCCCTCACTCTCTCTTTCTGCCCCTCCCCTGCTTGATCTCTCTCTCTGTCTCTGTCTCTGTCTCTCAAAAAAAATTAATTAATTAAAAAAAAAAAAGTACCTGCCCTAAGTTTCCATAGCGAAGGCATGACAGGAGCAGGCAGTCTGACTCCAGGGCTCATGTCCTTCAGAAGATGTGGTCTCAACTTATACATATACTTATTAACAATATTACATACCTAACTATTAACTCAGGCACAGGCAGTTAATTTTACTAAGCACAACTCAGAATCAGCCTTGTTTCATCACAAAGCAAATCCCTTCTCATTAAGGACTGATAAACACATGTAGTCAGTGTGGATAGAAGTGGAATTTTTGTTTAAGGTCCTAGATCCTACCCTCTTTCCATCTGTCTATTCCCTCTGTCTCTGACTTGTACTTTCTGCTTGTTGGGCCACATGCTAACTTTTGAGGATAGTCAACGGGCACTTTCAGGTCTCCTCTGCAGTGGATCGCTGTCAGATTAGTAAAGGGTTAGGTTTGCAATGCTAACAAAGGAAAGCTTCTACAAGTGCTGCAATTACTGTTTTATAGTTACTATGTTTACTTCCAATTAAGCTCTGGGGGCAACAGTTTACAAAACCCCAACCCCCTTCTTCTGTATGAAAAGGTTAACTTTCTAGCTCAGTTTTTTTTTTTAATGTTTATTCATTTTTGAGAGACAGAGAGAGCATGAGCAAGTGAGGGACACAGAGAGAGGGAGACACAAAATCTGAAGCAGGCTCCAGGCTTTGAGCTGTCAGCACAGAGCTGATGCGGGGTTCGAACTCACGAACCGCAAGATCATGACCTGAGACAAAGTCGGATGCTTAATTGACTGAGCCACCCAGGTGCCCCTCTAGCTCAGTTTTTCTGAAAAACTGATAAAGATAGAATATCAACTTTGTTATTAGGCAACTTCACGTGTAGAAAAAGTGACCTCTAACAGATTGCATTTGGACTCTATGAATTATAAATACTTTGTAGAAAGTCAGATTTAAGGCATATACTGATTCTCACAATTAGGCAAGTCACATGTGTTACATGCATTTTCCAGGTCAGAGCCTCCCTCTGATCTAGAGTACAGCCCAACCCTGAAGGCATTTGAGTTTGCAATTCCTAGTAGTCTTCCATCCCTACGAGGAATTTTATTATCGGACCTGAAGTTGGAGGTAGGTTTCGTGTATCAACTCATTAAAACTGGACCCCAAAAGAAAATTTTTTTTAACAAAGAAACCTTTCTTTCCTTCATTTTTTTAAAGCAAGCATTTACCATACCTAATGATATCTCTATGTTGCACATTTAAACTTAAAATGGTTTAGAATAATAGTAAGAACAGGTGTAAATGGTCTCTATAAACTTTCATACTAAGAAATTTAGAGTATAGTATGTTTCAAAGTTTTTAAAAATTACTTTGACAAATCTCAGGTGAATTCAGTTACTTTTAATGAAATTTCTTGTCCTCATGACGAGTTTTCAAGATAAATGCAGAACGAAACAGTAAAACATGTTTTTGTCCAATTTCATCAACACACATAATTATAAATAATAGTAACTCCACAAAATCACACTTAGTAGATTCAGTTTACCATGACTGATGAAAACAGCATTTTAAGACAAAGAAGTAACGAAATGTATCCTATTACTTAGAGAACAATGCAGCCTTAGAACAGAAAACAAATCATAACCATTCATTCTTTTGGGTGGTTTAATTCTACCACTTTGCATATTCACCTAGTCTTAGAGAAAGGTAAAACTATTTATCTTAGAAATAGAATTCAAATTATGAAATAGCCTATTTCACTCCAGTAACAATCAGCTCAGTACTTATGAACTCCATTTTAATAAGTAAATTTGTTCAATATGTAGATCAAATTCCATGTTAATTAACATCTTTCTAGAAAGCCCTCAATAATAAAATTCAAACAGAATTTAAATTATAATTTATATGAACATTGATTTCTATTTTGATAAATTATTTTCTCACAGTAACTTGCATTTTAATTGGAAGGGTAATGATTCTATGTAATCAAATTCTTAGTTGTGGAATCTTTGAGCCACTAAAACTTAAAACATAAGAGAAGTATAAGGCTTCAGTTGAATTAACTAAGGGAGGAGATGAGTGGCTGGCTAGAAGTAAAAGGATTTAAAAAAGAGAAAAAGGGGCACCTGGATGGCTCAGTCGGTTAAGCATCTGACTTCAGCTCAGGTCATGATCTCGGGGCTCAGGAGTCTGAGTCCCATATTGTGCTCTCTGCTGTCAGCACAGGTCCCACTTCAGATCCTCTGTCCCCCTCTCTCTTTCTGCCCCTCCCTCCCCCCTCATAAATAAAAATTTAAAAAAAGAAAGAAAGAAAAAGAGAAACAAGTTTGGAAAGAGGTAAAAAGAACCAGAAATGCAGGGATGCAGGCAGGTTGCCCAACTGTGGGACTGGGAGAGCGGGTGAGAACAAGGCATAACATTCTTCCTGACCAAGATACACTCTTTGGACAGAGCCAAAAGAAGCATTAAATTGCCTAAGTCTATGGGTCTTTTTTGGTATGTCCCAAAATCTGGGCACGAGCAGCTAGTGAGGAAGAATGGGGAAGGGGAAAATGTTAGAAAAAGAAAAATGTGGCTAGCTACAGCTTAAACCATGTCCCAACTCAGTAGTTGCTTGCATAGAAACTGCACTGAAGAGGTAAAACAGGTAGATTTTCAGCTAGGTGCATCAGTGTTGGGGTCGATGATACTGTACTAAAGGTGACCATTAGGTAGCAGCCTGGATCAGTCAGGGAAGTGGCTCTCAACTGAGGCAATGGCTACAAGCTAAGAAAGCAAACAGTACCATGAGAGAAATAATAGATTTATTAATAATTGATGCTGCAGCAATAGTCAGCAAATTAATACAATTTAGAAATTATTTTTAATTATGACTATTCTCTATAGATTCTAGGTATAATCAATTCATTAGTTTATATCACTTTTTTAATCCTTTCTCTCTCTCTCTTTTTTTTTTTTTAAATGTTGATTTATTTTGAGGGAGAGTGTGTGAGAAGGGGAGAGGCAGAGAGAGAGAATCCCAAGCAGGCTCTGCACTGTCAGCGCAGAGTCACATGCAGGGCTCCATCTCACAAACTGTGAGATCATGATCTGAGCTGAAGTCGAGAGTCAGACACTTAACTGACTGAACCACCCAGGCCTCCCAATCTTCGGACTCTTGACAAGCTAACTGACAAGCTAATAACTCCCAGCATAACCAGCTGTGTAACAGAGAGAGGCATTGGCTGATAATGGGGCATGAGGAGACAAGGATAATGGCAGAATTTAGAATAGCAATTCCTAAATCTTAATATGCATATGAACAACTAGTGATCTTGTTAAATTGCAGATTCTTATTCAGTAGGTCTGAATATAGTCTTCAGATTGTTTCTAATAAACTCCCAAGTTATTCCAATGTTACTGCTCCATGGGATACACTTTGAATAACAAAGAATTAAAGAATGGGAACAATTTCTAAGCATAAAAAAGTTAAAATACAGCAAGATCACAGCCAAACAACAGTCTGGTGCATCACAATTCTGGCTCACACAACCTTCCTAGCAAGCCTTTTAGTATGGGCAGCCCAACACCCAGGAAATGCAACAATGGTCTAGTTAAAAAAAAGAAACAAGTAAACAACAACAACAAAAACTGTGTATATTCCTCTATAAGGTAAACCATTATTGGATAATACATTTCCACTATTTTAACGAATACTAAATCTTTATAAGATTTCATTAAATTTTACAATTTCCCACAAACATTATCTTTTCACTCCCATCAGAAATATTATAGACCCTGGGTAGATTTGTGAGTTGTGAGGAAGGTAAATTGCAACCTAACATAAAAAGACATTTCAAAGTGAAGGGTGATTTTTCCATTAACCTTCAGGGTAACTTAGTTATGACATGAGATCAATATGTAGTGACTAGAGACAAGATTAGGAGAAAGAAGGAAGCAGGAGATACAATTCCACAACACCCACGCTTGCCCAAATAGGCAGCACTGCTGTGGTCGGGTCCCCTCCCTGAGAAAAGGAAAAAAAAAAAACCTCAAGGCAACCTTGCTATCTGTGTACTCGACAACATCCCTCAGGATCTTGTAACGTGAGACCACTTAATCAGACTACATGTTTATGTGTTACCATGGGAGACAAAGAAGTAAAAAATACATAAAACACTACGCCACGTGGTGTTCGGGGCTCAGTTCTTTGGTTACAAACTCAACTTCGTGGTGCCGGCAGAAATAAAGTTCCTTCCTGGAAAGAAAAGCCTCGGTGTCATGGCTCTCTTTGCGAGGATCATGCTGCATTACAACAAGAGCACTGTTTGTAAACAAGCGAAGACATAGGACTCCTCAAAAATACGAAAGTCAGGAGCCTATGACATCATGTATAAAACAAATGACAGGAACACCTAAAAAAATAGTAGTTTGCTTCTGAATATACTCAGCATGATGGTACGATGAACTGGAACACAGGGATGATCTACAAGTTCCATCTTGGTCACTACGCAAAAAGTCGACATATCCGTAGAAAGGCCTGTTTGCAAGGTTGGCCCTTGGCTAGCATCTGAAACTTGGGTATAAAAAGGAAATTTTCCCAACATTCTTAGAATTGATAAGTCACCCACTGTGCTTCAACTCTGTAAAAACAATGTGGTTTATACCGAACATGTACTTTCCTTCTGGGACTCTAGGAATTTGGTAGAGTCTAAGGAGACGTGGCCAAAATGATCTGGATTCAAACATCTTAACTAACATTCTGTCTTCCACTTTTACCTTCTATCCCTTCAAAAAATTCCCCAAAGTTCAGTAAAAGAGATCTTAATAAAATGTGATTCTAATGTTACCTCTTTTCTTAAAAGAACCAACAGCTTTGTGGGCCAGGGAGTGAATGAGTTTGTAATAACTCTATTAGGTAGGTGAGAATTAAAAGAAAGATTAACACGGTTCCATACGTCTGCAGTGTTGTATGTTCAACTCCACAAATACTGGTGTGATGTCGATCATAAGGGCAAAAGCAATATGAGCAGAATTTATAAACCCTTCTGAGCTTTGTTGTACCGTTAGGGCTCCTGTAGTCCAACAAGCCCTAACTAGTTCTTTAAGTAGATAAAATGTTGTAGAGGATTAACTTCTGGGGAAGATGACAGGTGAGGAGGATCCTAAGCTCACCTGGTTGCACGGACACAACTAGATAACCACCACATCAGTGTAAATAACCCAGACAACAACCTGAAGTCTGGTGGAATAGACTCTCCACAACTAAAGGTGAAAAGGAGGCCACATGGAAGAGAATAGGAAGGGCAGAGACTCAGTCAGGGACTGAGACCCTTGGGACTGTCTGCAGGAAGAAGGGTCACAGTGGGCAAGGAGAGGGGACAGGAGCAGATTTCCGACCCCGGTGTCACAGACATGGGTGACTCACATGGGGAAGATGAATCCTCATAATTTTGGCTTTGAAAACAAGAGGGGCCCCAAAATCAGTGAGGCTTAATACTTGGAACTTTAAAAATCAGCAGGCTCAGCTCTGAGAGAGCCTGGAGGGCAGAGTCCCCACCCTTAAAGAGACAGCACAACAAACGAACCCAATGAGATACAGGGTAGAGTAGTCATTTGAAAAACATGAAGATTTATTTACTAACCTCAGAGTTGGTGCCGGAGGGGCAGGGATCATTGAGAGTTCTCCAAGAACAAGAGAGCTGACAGGCACCATTTCTCTTCCCCAGCCCCGAGTGCAGTGGAAACAATCTGCACCTAGTTTGCTAACAGCTCACACTGCGCCCCTGTGTTCTGGGGATGGCCATGTCACTCCCAGCCCCACAGGCTTCAGCAGAATGTTTCCCATTCTGCAGCAGGCCGGCAAAGACCTTGCTAACACCACACACCCTGCCCCTGCATTTTCCTGAGGAACAGTAACCAATAAGCCCTTGGCCAGAGCCCATCCAAAGAAGTGTCACAAGCCTGGCAGCAGGCAACCAGCCCTGACAGAGGCAGCACTACTGCAAAGTGACTCCTGCCCTGGGGAGAGGGGATGGTAACCACACACGCAGGTCCAGATGAGACCCCAGCAGTAGATGGGGAGCAGACATCTGGTCTGACTGCAGACCCTGCCTACCAACAAAAGTTTCCCAAGGGACAAAAGAGGGAAAGCACCTTGCAGTTTAGTGCTACTCCATCTCTGGCAATCACCTGGTCTGACTCAGCTCAAACCCAAGGCAGCCCCAGACTGGCCTACTAAAAACACAGAGAACAGCCCTTGCCCACAGCAGAACCATTGCAGATGCAGACTCTGCAATGAAGGCAAACATGGTTCAGCCACAACAATAGGGCACATGAAACACATATTAGAGACACCCAAGAAGTGCCAGTTTCTGGTAAATAGGGGACATTGCCCTGCAGGGTACTACAGGATCTCTTCTTCATAAGGTCACTCCTTTCAAGAACAGAAGATATAGCTGACCTTCCTAACACAGAGAAACATATACAGAGAGGAACGCAAAGTGAGGACACAGAGGAGTATGTCCCGAATGAAAGAACAGGAAAAATCACAGCAAGAGAGCTAAATGAAATGGAGACAAGATAAAATGGAGATAGAGAATTTACAGTCATGATCAAGGAGATACTCACTTGACTGAAGAGAGGATTAAAAACAGAATTACCATAGGATCTAGTAATTCAGCTTCTTGGTGTTTACTCAAAGAATACAAAAACACTAATTCAAAAAGATATATGCACCCTTGTATTTATTGTAGTAGTTTTATAAAAGCCAAATTATGGAAGCAACCCAAGTGACCCTTAATAGATGAATGGATAAAGAAAAAATGGTACACACACACACACACACACACACACACACACACACAGTGGAACATCATTCAGCCATAAAAAGAATGAAATCTTGCCATTTGCAACAATATGGATGGAGGCAGAAACTATTATGCTAAGCAAAATAAGTTAGTCAGAGAAAGACAAATACCACATATTTCACTCAGATGTGGAATTTAAGAAATAAAATAGAAAAAAAGGAGACAAACCAACAAACAGACTCTTACTTATAGAAAACAAACTGATGATAATCAGAGGAAAGGTGGGTAGGGGGATGGGTGAAATGGGTTAAGGAGATTAAAATACACTTATCATGATGAGCAACGAGTAATGTATAGAATTCTTGAATCATTATACTGTACACCTGAAATGAATATAACACTGTGTGTTAACCACACTGGGATTAAAATCTTAAAAATAAATAAATTGAGAAAAAAATGTCATAGAGCCAAATGTGCACTCTATCCTCATGGAAATGATAACTCCAATACAAACTACATTTTTTATGAAGAATACTATAATGTTATATAGTGTAAAGAACAATATGGTAAACAAAGGCTGAGCTTTCAAACAGTGAGGAGCAGTACAGATGAACAATAGACTAATGTCCTGGTGGGTCCAGACTACAGTGCTACATACTGCCAAAATGACAGCTGCTACTGTGTTCAATAGACTGAGTTACCTGCTTCCAAATGGCAGATCTGTCTTTATTGCAACCTGTCACCTCCAAAAGTAACTGCTTGAAGAGTGGAAGAAGGGGATGTCTAACAGTTCTGGTGCCTTCTGGCAAGTTTGGTGACCATTTTGAGGTGACCTGCAGGCTTCTCCTTGCTTTTAGGATAAAAATCCAAAACTGTCATCATAACCTAGAGTGACTACATCATCTGACTCTATAGTAATTTACCAATTCCATTATTCACCAATGACTGGTCAGTATATTCTAGATTCACATGTTCCTTTCAGCTCCTCTAGGGTCATCTTCCTTCCTTCCTTGGAGTCTTCTCTTATGTTGCTCCATCTGCCTAGAAACCTGTCTTCCATCAGCATTTTATCCAGCTAACTTCTAGCACTGCTTAGGTTCAAAACTAATTCCCCAGATAAATGCAGTGTAAGGTCTAGGATAGGGCTGCATGGTCAATATACTTAAGATATAGTGGGCTTCTGTGCTGTAGCTCCTAACTCAAGCATAATTAATATTTATGTAAATATCTCTTCAATTTCTATCTCCTCTGCTACATCACAAGGTCTCTATTGTGATGGACCCTGTTTTATCTTGTTCATTACTGTAATGCTATAATCTAAAATGATGTCTGACCCATATTAGGCACTTAAAATTGAAAAACTAGTTTTGAAGAATCAAGGCATTCTATGCAAAATAAATAATATAAGCAAATTCAAGTGATCGCATAGCTATTCCAGCAACTAATATAAATGGGGGTTACATTAGGAAATAAGCTATTAGATCATTTAAAGATAAATTGAGGAGGAACTGACTTCTGGTTAATTAGTACAAACTGAGTAATTAAAGGACTTATATTAACAAATAATAAGATTAAAGTATCATGTATCAGCTACGACAGACTAGTTAGAAAGGCACTGAATTTATAGAGGTTTTGGGAAATGATGATCTCAAGATGGTGTCAATGATCGCAGCAATGACTGAATAGACATAAATGACATTCAGAAAGAAGAAGGAAAGCATTTAATTTGGGGTTAGAGTTGAAGATGAGAAAGGAATCAAAGAAGATTTTGAGACTTTAAGACTGAATGAACAGAGGGATTTTTTGCTTCTGGCTTTGATGGAATAAAACCAAACTATCCCTTTCCCTATAAATTACCATAAAATTAGAAAAATACATACAACAACTCTTTTCAGGCATTGGACAATAATCAGTGAAATCCAACAATTTCTGAGAGATGAGATACTCATGACGTAAGCCTAGAATTGCCCTCTCTCTCTGTTTCAGGGAAAATTTCCCAGTCATAACACAATGAGCTGGAGACCAAGAAGAGTACAGCTATTCCATAGAGCTAAGAAAGCAAAGATCAGAGTTCATGGCAGCTGGGGAGTGGCTGGAATTTGTGGGGCAGAGCACCTAAGAGAGACCTGTTCATAAAATGGAACACAGAATTCCATGCAGGGCTCCCGCATACTCCTTGGTTGAGGAATGGGCTGCACATATACAGTGAAAGACTAAAGTCAGAGAGCATCTGCTATGTGTTAAAAGTAAAACCAGAGTCTACTTTTGGCATGCCATAACAAATCTTAAAACCAAGTATGAAAGACCTGCAGGAGAAAGAGTTTAAATGTCAGTTATGCCAAGATATAGAGACTTGGGAAACACCTTGTGAAAACAAATACTTAAGTTACCCCAGCTTCCCAAAGGTTTATAGTTTTTGGCCTTCAATAGGGCCTCAATGAGTCTTGAAGGAATTTAAATAATACAAGATATTGTGCTAGGCACAGGAAATGCTAGATAAATTAAGTCATGGTCTTATGAGGGAAAGGGACTGTACAAATCAGCTAGCATGAAAAGATCAGTACTCTTATGTTCAATATCTGTAAAATTTCTTACCACTGGCCAATCTCTCTTCTGAAACTTACTTTCTTGGAATTCAGCACACTCCATTCTAATTTTTCCCTTCTTTAGTCTCAGACTAGGCTTTTCTCAGTCATTTTATCTAATTCTGTTCCCTTTACCTTCACCCTAAAGTAGGTGTCCCCGGTGTTTAACCTTAGACTCTGTTTCTCAGCTTCACAATCTTACAAATTCTCTCTGGCTATTTCAAGTACCAAATGCCTGTAGTCACTTCTCTGTGTTTGACACACAAATCTGCCTATTTTCCATGAGTTCCAGACTAATACCTTCAATTATCTCCAGAGAGACACCTCATTAACCACTCAAGTTTTAACTAAAACCAAAATTTAACTTATTAACAAAACATGTTGTTCTTCTTGTATTCCTTATACTGATTAATACCAGGCAACTTGGTCCATCATCAACTTAAGCTATGCATGAAATTGAAAAAGCAGAGGTGAACGTGGTTATTCTTTTGCCCACTGCAATCTTTCCAAGTATAAATAAGATCATCATTTTTCAGGTATTTTAATCTTCTATTAGGCCAATCAGCTGTTTTTTTAAATATAGTATCAATTTTTATAAAAATGGTAATTACACCAGGTGATCCATTTCTATAACAGTGTTTTGCAAACTTTAGTGTGTATAGGAATCTCAGTAATACCAATGATAAATATTTATTAGATGCTTACTAGATGGTAGGCACTATTATAAGAACTTCCCAGTTATTTCATTTAAGCATCACAAAAATAATTTCCATGTAAGCATTTTAAAAGATAGAAATTTTTATAGAGTATGTCTGATTTGTGACTCAAAAGTCTATATTTTTAAGAAATATTCAAATTTTTTTGATGCATGTAGGCATTAGATTCACTGTTTTATAGAGTCTCTCTTTAATATGCCACCAAGTTTCAATTCCTGGCATCACTGTGTTAATTCATGACATCTCTCTCTCTCTCTCTCTCTAAATATGTCAATTTCTAATTTTTCTTTACAACTGCAATCCATCCCCACTGTAAAAATTCTGTACTTTGTCATCAGCAAGTTTTTTTCAGCCCCTTCAGCTCACTAGAATAGAATTGCTTTGGCAACACATGGTGATACTATCTCCAAATATATTCAATTGAGTTATATCATGATGGATAATGTAACACTGTTCACATATTCCTATATATTTAAAAACTCTGACGTTTTAACTTAAAATAGATCTTGTAAATGATATTGGCTTTTTTATAATTAAATTATAGTATGTTCTCAATTGCAAGAAAATTCCTTCTAATCATTCTAAACATAGAGGCAATTGATTTTAAACAAGCAGAGATTCACTAAATAAAATTAAAAATCCCCAAATAGCAGTAGGTTTGTACATATTCTAAAGTTTCTTTATTTATTTAGAGAGGGGGAGAGAGCACACATGCGTGTGAGCACCAGTGGGGGTGGGGCAGAGAGACAGAAAGAATTCCAAGCAAGCTCCACACTCTCAGTGCAGAGCCTGACGTGGGTCTCCTACACGCAATCGGAGGGATCATGATCTGAGCCAAAATCAAGAGTCAGATGCTTAACTGACTGAGCCACCCAGGATCCCTAGTAGTTTAATGTATTAATAGTTTATTTCTCCTTTCCTGTCACAGTTAATAGACATACACATGTTACATGTCCATTCACATCACGTTAGGGAAAAGTTGGGAATATTTGCTACACATAGTCATCTAGGGACCCAGGAGCCTTCAACCTAGTGGTTCAACCATCTTCAGGAGTCTCCTTTTATAAAATACTCCTTTAAATGACTCCCGAAAGCCCCCAGATTCTACTTCCATTGCATACAAAATACTAAGATTGCATTTTTCTGAAAAAGAAAAGGAAATCAACTAAAACTAAATAAACTTGAAAATCTTTAATAGAAAAACCTCTTTATAAAGTAATACTCCAGCAAGCAAATATGGTACACACAGGCATAAATATAAAAAGCTATTGTCAATATTTTGATAGTAATTCACCTTTAAGGGATAAAAGAAGGTTACAATCTATGGCTCGAAAATTGCACACCTTGCAGGAAAGGTACAAAACTTCACCATATCACAGAGGCTAAAGTAGCTAACTATAGAAAATATATAATCAGTTATTAACACTTCAAATGTCCATGCCCTGCCTTTGTACCTGCAAAGCTAGTAAAGTATGATACACTAATGTGAATGTTCAGATAGCACAGCCATACTTTAACTCACACTGTCCATTCAATATGAACTATGACGCGAGGGTAAAAAAGGCCAATTAAAGATGAGTTGGGAAGTATTTTTCCAGCCTCATGAATTAGGACAGACCCAGTTCACTCTATTGCCATTTGACTCCTAAAGCTTATCTAAATCATCCAACCTACTGGAGAACTTATAAAATAAATGCAACTCTTGTGACTCAATTCATGGAAAATGGTTCTTCTATGAGGGCTCAAATTTCTCAGTAGACTTTTGTCTTTATATAATAGTTATTTCAAACAGCTTTGTCTCACTCTAGCAAATAATCTGAAAGTTAAGAGCAACTGCATTTGGCAGGGTAGGCCAAATTAATCAGAAGAGCGTTGATCATAATGAAATGGGATGCTTCCAAATACTGCATCCGAATTCTATTTTACCTACCACGTAGTATCTTTGGTTCTTAAAGAAGATATTAAGAGAAGACTCTCCAGGCAAAAAGACTTGAAACAAGATGTCAAAACACAAGTCTTTTTGCTTTGATTTCAATTAAGTCAAAAAATAAGATACACATCAATAAAAATGAGTGTAAGACAGATGACCGTATATAATATTTGCAAAGAAAATATTAATACCAACAAATCTTGGATTCCTGAGGCTAATCAGAGATAATAAGTTGGGTCAAGGTAGGAGAGAGTAGGTTTTTGAAGCGACTCATTGATGGAAATCCCTCCTTTCCCCCAAGAGAAATGGGTTAAGTGTGGAAGGTGTGAATTTTTTTATCTAAAACCTTAGAATGGGTTTTTCCATTGCACTCTCCCAGATTCTAGAATGTCAATTCTTTAAAGTTTGAAATTATAGCAAATGTTTCAGAATTTTAAAGTCATTTGTGGCAGCAGAAAAAACATAGCTGTGTTGGGACTGGCCTTCAGATCCAGAGAATGCCAGGTCTAGGATAGCAAGCCATGACAGAAAGAGAAAAAGCAAAGTTGGAGCCATTTTAAGGCCAAGTTCCTACCTTTTCTCCTGAAAAGTTTAGACGACACCAATAGCTTCTTTGTGTAGTGACCACCAGAGAACAGGGGCTAGAGGTAGAGCAGTAGACTGGGGAAAGGACTGTATTGTACAAATCATGACCCAGAGATAAACAAGTCCCCAGTGATGGAATCTTCAGGACATACACACACACACACACACACACGCAATAGCACCTGCAAGAAAAAAAAAATCAGCACATGTGACATCTACCTGGCCCAAAAACTTGAAGTCAGTATATGACATCGCCAGACATCTCCCAAGTAAGATATTTCTCTGTCCTAATTTTCTTTTCTCTCCACTTATTTCCATTCGTGGAGCTAGCGTTAGAAGAGGAAGTAAGGTAAGAAGGGGGGACAGAAAAAAAGAAGCTGAGTATATTATCATCTCCTTATTTCATCAAAGACTTTCATCTGCTATAGGTCTTAGCTAAAGAAGAGAGAGACTACCAAATGTTAGACCTTCCTATAGAGGGCAAAGAGGTTAAAATCTTCAGTGAAGGTTAAAATATTATTATTTATAGTGATATTTTTACATAATGAATTAACACTATATTTGTAACTTAGAAGGACTAAAACCATGAAACTGTTATCAGAGAGGAACAAGAACTGTCTTGAGCCTGCCAAAACATCATCAAGGGTCAGAGTAAGAACACTGCATCTCTGAGTAAGTTTCCATGGACATGGAACATAGAAATAAAATTGTGCTTTGATTACAAATAAATTACATATGTTAAACACCCAAATGAAACAATATTTACAATTAAAAAGGACTTGGCCCCAAATAACTTTGGGGTACCCCAGCTTTGACAAGTGGACTCAGCCACTTATAAATCATAGATCATCTGTTTACAACAGACAAACCTAAGAAGCCAAGACCCTAAGGCCACAATTATTCATCATCAGTATTTCATCTGCTAATGGTAAAAACATATCAAGGAGAAAACTAGTTTCTCCCCAAAGCATAGAGCATTAAAACTTTTAAAGCCCAGAACAAATAAGAAATATCTCTATGGTCTTATCAAAACAATTAGGAGATAGTGTTCCAAAAGTATACATTATAGAGCCACCAAAGGACCACTGAAAGAATAAAACATATGTTCACTCCAATATCCTTATCATGTCTAATTCTGATGCTTGTTCTGTTTCTTTAAATTCTGTTTCTTTGGGGGCACCTGAGTGGCTCAGTTGGTTAAGTGTCTGACTTCGGCTCAGGTCATGATCTCGCAGTTCATGACCTCAAGCCCCACATCGGGCCATTTGGTTCTGTGCTGACAGCTCAGAAGGTAGCACTTGCTTCAGATTCTGTGTATCCCTCTCTCTGCCCTCCCCTGCTTGCTCTCTCTCTCTCTCTCTCTCTCTCTCTCTCTTTCTCTGAAATATAAACAGTAAAAAAAATTTAAGTCATCTTTAAAAAATAAACTGTTGTGCTCTTTTTCTTTAAATTTATTTATTTTGAGAGAGAGCGAGCACACGTGCACATGTGTGGGGGAAGGGCAAAGAGAGAGAATCCCAAGCAGGTTCCATGCCACCAGCAGAGAGCCCCACGAGCTCCATACAGTGAACCATGAGATCATGATCTGAACCAAAATCAAGAGTCAAACGCTTAACCAACTGAGCCACCCAGGCACCCCGTTTTGCCTTTTAATATGGCCTTATTATGTTTTTGATAGCCAGACACATAGTACCGCGTAAAAGGAACTGCTATAAAAAAGCCTTTAGTAATATGGTGGTGAAGGAAAGAATTACTTAGTCCTTTAATTAGGTCTCCGTCTTTTAGTGAGCCTATGCCTCAGCACGATAAACTTCACCAGTGTTTGTTTTTTCTCCCCAGTTAGCTGGTGCAGGATAGCTAGAGGATGCGAGAATTAGGTATTTCCATTCCCCCAAGGCAGTTGGGCTCTGATAGTACCCCAGCAAGTTCGACTTCAGTTAACTAGTTTCTCCTGAGGACACATCTTGTTAAGAGGAATAGAATGCTCTGAGTATCTCAAAATGTTTCCTTTGCCCCTCCCCCTGCAAGAAGCCTGAAGGAATTATTCTCCCATATTTACTGTAGGAACCTGGTCGAGTTTCTGGAGGTAAATCTCACATGTTGGGGGGGCCCCTGCCCATGACCGGGGCCCCTGTTTTTAACACTCAGAATTATCTACCTTAAACTTTTAGCAATTTGTTAGTTATAGTTCTGGTTTTCCTTCCCTGGCAACAGTTTCTGCTATGGTTTCAACCCCTGAGTTTCTACTCTCAGGAGCTCTACTCTCTGTATTTGCCTCAATCTTCAATCTTGGGAACAGTAGTTTGTCCTGTGTCTCCTCTCACCTACAGATCCACGAAGTGTTGATTTTTTTAGTCTGTACAGTGTTTTAGTTGTTAAGATAGAGCGGCAACTTCCAAGTTCCTTATATGTGAACCAGAGACTAGAAGTTTTAAAATAGAGGTTAATCTCTTCCACCATTATACAAGAAAAGTCCTAACACTGTTAATCAATAGTATCCTTGACTTTGACCTTTTAGCATTCCTCTCAAAGGTTACAGTGAGAGTGGGGCAGGTTGAATGCCTCCCAAGTGCATTTAAAAGGCACATCTTCTAAACCATAACGTAGTGGAAGAGATAAGGGCTTGAATGAAAGCAAATACTGCAGTTTTTTCCATTTTACTACGTTGATTAAACAGCCACAAATTCAGTTTTGCTATTGTCAGGTTCAGGGTATAAGTTCAACAGAGCTCAAAAACTGATATGAAACATGAACTTATTGATCCTTATCATATAACGTTCTACCAAAGGCTTCTATCTTCAACAATTATGTAAATTCTTACTTGAAGAACACAAGGAACTCCCAGTTTTATTTATTTTCCAATACCTGGCCCAGCATTCAAAAAGCAATTAGCTTAGAAAATTATGGTTTTGAACCCCAAGTCACCATGGCCATGAACAACATCCCAATATTTTAAAAATTCTGAGGTCATCCTCCTAATGGTTCTAAACAGAGACAGCTGACTCCAAACAAGCAGGGTTTCACTAAGCTAACTAAATCACACAAAGAGAACAGATAACTATTGCCATTGTAGGGATCCAGAAATTCACTGTAACATAATATCAAGTTTGGAGTTCTTCCCACCCTCACAAAATTAGGAAGTTAGTCACTTCTTGGTGGACATTATGCTATCAGATAAAATGAGAATAATAATACATTCAACGTATGATAGATTATTACAGGTAATCCCAGTGCCTAAGAGGAAAGAAAATAAAGGTCATGGCCACAGAGTAATTTCATAGCAAGGTAAAATGATTTTTAGTTGAGTTGCTGTCATCCTTCAGGCTAAGACAATGTCCTCTCATTAGTTCTGGGCTCATAAATGGTCTGTAAGGATTTCTGGTCTACTGATATCATTTTTTACTCACCTGCTAACTTTTTAGAATTACACCCTTAGGAATTCATAGTTTGGGCTTTACGACAGTGATATTTAGCCAAGCCGGTACTTTAGAGTCACCTGGGAGCTTTTAAACCTAAATATTCTCCAAGCTACAACTTCAAAGTTTCTGATTTAATTGGTTTGGGGTAGAGTCCAAACAACAGTGTTGTGTTGTGTTGTTTTGTTTTGTTTAAGTGACAAAAAAAGACTTAAAATGGGGCTGATTTTGGCACATGCAGTCCTTAGGTAGGAAGGTGAAACTGTGTATGTTAGAGTAAATAGAAGATGAAAGCCTTAGATACACTGTGGGCCTATAGAAGGAATAAAAAGACAAAGTAAAATTTTGAACTGTTCACTGCAATACTTTGCCTAGAACCAATTCCGGGAGTGGAAAAGCCTAATGAAGAGTGGACGGACTTGGAAAAGTTTGGCACAAGGGCAATTTTAGAAAACTTGTCCTGAAAGTCTATTTATCACGGTTGACTTCTTTCTGAGAAGTAGCACAAAAGTGTTTGACAAGCATTGTCTTCACCATAGTCCTTAGCTCAGCAGGTATTTTTTCTACTTTGGATGGAGGAAATTTTCACAGAGACAATAAGTAACCCTACAAAGGTCACCCAACATTTTCTGTCACTCCAACTGGGAAAATAATAAGTTAAACTTACATAATGCCTTCTTTTCAAAGAGAACTAAACACACATTTCCAGGTGGAGGAAGGTGACGAGAATCGTCATTTTCTGTTAGGTCAATTTGCCACTTAGACCTACAGATTTAACAAAAAGCAAAAGAGTTTATGGCACACCCCATTTCTACGCCTTCATCTCAAAAGCTATGGCACTAGTAATTAAGATTTAAAACTTTTTCAGAGTGCTATAAATGTTTGTGGAGTAAAGATTTATTTAAAAATATAACAAAACTAAACTGTTTATACAACAAAAGGAACATACTGGTTTTCTAAAATATTACAACCCTTTTTTTTTAAACAGGACCATTTAAAGAGATAAGTGTTCAATAAAAGTGTTCTTAACCCGAAACCAAACCTTTACTCCTCTGTAACTTATTTAATTGAGATGCCAATAAAATATAATGTTCTTTGTAATTTTCAAGTAGGATTTCTTCACTTACCAGAGCATAACGGTGTTGTCTGAGCACTTAAAGTAATCAGGTGTGTTTTACAGTGTTACGATGATGTCAGATTACTACGGCAACATATTTCAAATTAAATAGCTCCAATACAAACATTTCATTTAATTTTTCTCATTTTTAACAGAAATTAGATTTTGGAGTTAAATTATTTAGCAACCAAATGGAAAATAAGCAAAAATATAAGATTGTCTTACCTCTAGATGATGATGTTAGCAACCAAGACTAATGGCTGGGACATACAAATTACTGCCCCAAGCTGAGCTGTGAGTCCATCTGCTCCTCCCTATTCAATTTCTTGAAGCAATTCTCACTGCTAATTAACCATGAAAAGTTGTGCTGTGAACCTTTCACCTGACATTCCTCTGAAAAAGTTCCTAAGGAGTGCTCAGAGCAACGTATGTATAATCAATTGCCATTTCAGTGGTGACCTGCTCTCCTGCAGAACAGAGCCTCAAACTGTGATTGTTCAGCTCTTGGGGAGGAAACTTTCATTTTTACTTTTTATTGGCCAATATACACAAACATATCTACTGGACTGTTTTGAGTCACTTGGTTTGCTTCTCTCATAAACCTTAGCTCCTTAGATGATCAGGCCCAGGAGGAGGGCAAATCTGACTGCTACTTTATATGCAGACAGTGCTGGAGGTGGTCTATCTTAGCGTGCAGAACCCAGGCTCCAGAGTCAAAATTTCTTGCTGCTACTCCTGGCTTCACAAATTAGAAAAGTGGCTTTCAGCCTTGATTGCATATTGGAATCACCAGGGGAACTTTAAAAAATGCTGATGTCTAGGTCCCACCCCCAGAGATTTTGATTTAATTGGTCTGGGGCGAAGTTTGGGCATTGGAGAGTTTTTAAGCTTCCCCAGGTGATTCTAATGTGCATCCAAAGTAGAGAACAGCTGACTAAGGAGGATCTAATTAGATCTGATTATTACCTCCTAAGATACTTTTAAGAATAGTTGCTCAGGCTCTGTTTGTTTCAGAAACCACAAATCTATGACTCTAAGCCCCTCTGAACTGTGATTCCTGTGGTACATTTCTATAAAGCCCCTTATCTAATACATTTTTCCAAATCTTCTTTCATATCTGCATGTTCTTCCACTTTGCTCTGGAAAGATCGCAATCTGTCATTAGCAAAATTACCTGACTCAGTAACTAAACTTTGTTGTTACCAATAAACTTCACTCCGGAATGTCTCAGTTTCTAATATCCCACTCTCCACAACAAAGATAGATCTTCTGTATCCCAACTCCAACAATCCTTTGCCTTTCTCGGAACTCTAATCTATTGATTTTTTTTTCTCCATCATCTCCTTCATAATTAAAAAAATAAATCCTTACCCTATTTAGGTTCCATGGTCCATCATGATATTCACTTTCTCCATCTCTCCCTCTAATATACTAACATGGCAAGATTCCAACTCTGGTTAACTTCTAGTCTTTGCTTTTACTACGTTTACCTGAGCAGCTGAACATGGTTAAAGAAAATTTCAGAGCCATGTGGTCTCGCGTACATAACTAAGGATCTCAAGGGGAGAGGTAACGTTGGCTGAAATTCCATAAAAGTGCCACAGTACAATTATCCTCCCGCTCTCCTAGATGACAGATCGCCTCTCTCTTATAATACTCAAAACCCCATCTTCACCCCTAACTCACCTAATGTCTATGTTCTTAATTCTATAGGAAAACACGAACCCCAAAGATCCCTTCTTCATCCTTCCACCATCTTATCAATGACCTCCACATTGCAAATCCAAATGTCAGTGCTCAGTTTTCTTAGGACCCCGCCTCTTAATCACTTTCCCCTTCCTGAACAGTTAACGCTTTCTTCATTTCGTCTCTCAAAAGCACCTCTCCCTCTCTCAGGTCCTACTCTCTCATTTGCTGTAACTTCTCAGTGTCTTGTTGGATTTCCTCATCTTTTGCAGACCTCTTCTCTTGTGTATCTACATACTCTTGGCAGGTAATTTGATTCAATCCTATGTCTTTAAGTGTAATCTCTTCCTTGAACACTAACCTCTTTTCCAGTTGCTTACTTATAATATATCTTTTAAAATTTTTTTAAGTTTTATTTATTTTGAGAGAGAGAGAGAGAGCACAAGCAGGAGAGGGGCAGAGACAGGGAGAAAGAGAATTCCAAACAGACTCTGCACTGTAAGTGCCCTGATGTGGGGCTCAAACTCATAAATCATAAGATCATGACCTAAGCCAAAATCAGGAGTCAGACGCTTAACTGACTGAGCCACTCAGACACCCCTTACTTATAACCTGTCTTAAATATCTAACAAATTCCATACCTAACATACTATAAACAAAAGTACTGATATTATTACTCTAAAACATGCTCTTTCCCTAAACTTCTTAATAAGATGGAACTTTCATTTTTTCCCAATGTCTGGATCAAATACATCGGACCTATCCTTAATTCGTATCTTGTTCTCTGTATTCAAAATAAGCCTAGAACCCAACCACTTTTCATATCATCCGACATTATCAACCTGGTCTCTTGTCATACTGTTGAGATTCTTGGTAGGCTACTTATTTCTACCTTTGCTCCAATAAGGACATTGAAAATGGTATTTGTCAAACGTAAATCAGAACGTCAGAGCAGAACTCTGCTCAAAATCTTCCAGTGGCTTCTATCCCATTCAGAATCTTTACCTACAGAGATCTGGCATAATGAACCCCCTCCAGTGTCCCCTCTTGGACTTTTTTCCTATCACACTCACCCATAGTCATGTCTTTCCATCCAGACTATTCTTGCCATCCCAAACAAACTACTATTCCAGGACTTTAAGAACCTTCCAGTTTATTTTATTCTTACTATAATACGCTTTCCTCAAATATCATCCTGGCTCTCTTGTTCTTTTCATTCAGGTTGAAACGCCACATAACCAGAGAGGCCTCCCTCAATTGTACCATCTAAAGGAATCCTGAGTTTATATCCCCAGTCTCACCATTCTCTACCTCCTTACCTTGCTTTATTTATATTGATTTTATAGCCTTGAAACTGTATCTATTCATTTATTTCCTGTCTCCCACCCTCAACTTAATATAAGCTCCATGACAGCAGGATATTATCTGTTCGATTAATTCATGATTTTATCCCCTCTAAGACAAAAATGGTGCCTGGATCATACTATGTTCTTAATATTAGTGACAGAAGATGCAATATTTTTCAATTTTCTCATTTATAAAATGGGAAATAATACCTGATAATTATGAATGTTAAATCCACTTATGTACGTAAAACACTTGTCACACAATAAGATCTTGATAAAATTGAAAATAAATAAATGGCCAGGAATATGCCAATTTGCGACAAAGATGACTAACATTACTAGTTATTCATCTTAAGGTAAGAAAATATCCTATGGAATTTGATGTGACTTCAGTTTGCAGTTGAATTTCTGCCAAGAATTTCTCTGGGTTAATAATTCCCCCTCATAAGTATCTCAGAAATTATTTAGAAAAATAAAATCATGGAGTAGTTCTATTTAAAATCGAAAAGAAAAATTTAGTTACTTCCCATCTCATGTTTTATCCCTTGAATGTTTACATTTTTAAGTAAATAAACAAATGAGACTAACAGAAGGTTTAAATGACCAAATTCACACATTTAAAATATAAAATATTTGAGTGACATCACCACAATGGCCAAATAAGACATGCTTTGTTTGTATCCCCCCTCAACACCAATAATATGGCATCTACCCTTAGACTAACTAAATGTCTTTAGAGGAGCCATCAAATCTAGGCAGGAAATTGTGAAACCTTAGTACAGTCCAAGAACAAGAAGAGCTCATTTAAGAAGACAGGTTAGCTCCAAGTCAGCTTAATTGCCAACCATGGTTCTAGCTGTAGTCCCAGAAACAGTTCTGTGCACCTGAGATATTGGCTATAGGACCATTTGGCTTTGGTTCTGTGCCAAGCACTAACCCCAAAGATGGAACTCTGTGATTTACCCAATAAGTAATTCAGATTAGCTGCTTTAAGGCAGCTCTGTGAGCTACAAGAAAGCACAGAAAGGCAATTTAATAAAATCAGAAAAATATATACAAACAAAACAAGAAGGTTAACAAAAAGATAGCAATCACAAAAGGAACCAAACAGAAATTCTGGAGCTGAAGAATACAGTGAATGAAAAAAAAATGCAATAAAGAGCATTGATAGCAGAATGAACAAGCAAAAGAATCTGTGAAACAGAAAATGGGGCCTTTGAAATTGTATAGTCAGAGGTAAAGAAAGCCAACATGAACTATGGGATACCATTCATAGAAATAATCTGTAAAATATTAGATCCCCAGAGGAATAGAGGGAGGAAAGGGACAGAAAACTTAGGAATAGGAAATGACTGAGTATTACCCAAGTCTGGAGGGAGATTTCCATATTCAAGTTCACGAAGCTAATAGATCACCTCAAAATTTCAATCGAAATCAATCTTCTTCAAGTTATATTAAAATAAAACTGTTTGAAATCAAAGCAAGAATAGAATTTTAAAAGCAGCAAGAAAAAAATTGTCTCATTTGGGAACATATATATATATAGAAGGCTATCAGTGGATTTCTCAGCAGAATTTTTGCAGAACAGGAGAGAGTAGGATGAGATAGTCAAAGTGCTGGGGAGAAAAAGAAATCAAAAACACAAAACTGCAAACCAAGAGGGCTTCACCCAGCAAAGTAGTCCTTCAGAAATAAAGGGGACATAAACCCTTTCCCAAGCAAACAGAAGCTCTGGGAGTTTATCAACATTAAATCTGCCTTATGAGAAATGCTAAAAGGAAGTCTTGAAGTTGAAATAAAACAATACTAATTAGGAACATGGGAATACATGAAAATATACAACACAAGTCAAATTCAGAATACTCTAATACTGTAATATGATGGTGTGTTAACCGCTTAACTCTATTAGAAAAATTAAAGGACAAAAGTGTTAAAATAACAATAATTATAATAATTTGTTAATGTATACCAATAAAAAGGGTAAATTGTAATATCAAAACATGAAGGTGGAAGTAAAAGGGTAGAGCTTTGCATATGATCAAAGTTAAGTGGTTATCAACATAAAAGAGATTTGTGTATATCTATAAGATGTTTTATGTAAGCCTCAGAGCAACCAAAAACCAAACACTTATAGCAGATACACAGAAGATAAAGGAAAGGAAATCAAAGCATAGCATTACAGAAAATCATCGGTTCTCAAATGAAGACATGAAATGAGGAGGAAAGAAACAAGGGAACTAAAAACCAACAAAATACAATAAATGGCATTAATAAGTCCTTAATTATTAATAGTTATTAATAATCATTTTAAATGTAAATTGATTAAATATCCAATCAAAATACAGAATGGCAGAATGGATTAAAAAGCAAGAAACAAAAATAAGACCCAACTATATGTTGCCTGCAAGAGACATTTCTGCTAGATACACATAGGCTTAAAGTGAAAGGATGAAAAATTATTATAGGCAAGTAGAAACAAAGAAAGCAGAGGTAGCTGCACTTATACCAGAAAAAGAGACTTTAAACCAAAGCTTATAAAAGGAGACAAAGAAGGTCATTACATAATGATAAGGTGTCAATTTATAAGGATATAACAATCATATGTGTGTGTGTGTATATATATATCCATATACCCAACACCAGAACACCTACATGTATTAAGCAAATACTAACATATCTGAAGTGAGAACTAGCAATACAATAATAATAGATTGCTTCAATACCTCAATTTCAACAATAGAGAAATATTCCAGACATAAAACCATAAGGAACCATTGGACTTAAACCATATTCTAGAGCAAATAGGCTTAACAGACGTATACAGAACATTTAATCTATCAGCAGCAGAATACACATTTCTCTCAAGAACACAGAGAACATTCTTTAGGATAGACCATTATGTTAGGACACAAAACAAGTCTTAGCAAACTTAAGAAGACTGAAATATATCAAATATATTTTCCAATCACAATGGTATGAAACTAGAAATCAATAAGAATAAAACTGGAAAATTCCTAAATGTGTGGAAATAACACTACACTCCTGAGCAACCAATAGTTCAAAAAAGAAATGAAAAGGGAAATAAAAAAGTATCTTGAAGCAAGCCAAAATGGAAACACAACATATCAAAACTTATGGGATGCAACAAAAGCAGTCTAAGAGGGAAGTTTAGTAATAAACACTTACATTAAGGAAAAAAGAAGATCTTAATTAAACAACCTAAACTTATATCTCAAGGAAATAGAAAAAGAAGAGCAAACTACGACCATACTATATTTAGTGCAAGGAGAGAAATGACAAAGATCAGAGGAGAAATAAATTAGAGAACCCCTCCCCCCCAAAAAAAGAACAAACAAGAAATATCAATGAAACAAAGAGCTTATTTTTTGAAGAAGTAAACAAAGTTGATGAAACTTTAGCTAGCCTTACTGAGAGAAAAAGAGAGGAAACTAAAATAAATAAAATCAGAAATAGAAGAGGAGACAAAGCAAATGATACTATAGAAATACAAAGGGTCATAAGAGATTAAGATGAATAATTATACACTAATAGATTGGATAAACTAGAAGAAATGGATGAATTCCTAGAAACATATGTTTACCAAGACTGAATCATGAAGAAATTAAATAGAAAATTTGAACAGATCAATTCTTTTTAAGGAGACTGAATCAGTAATCAAAACGTCCCAACAAAGGGAAGTCCAGGACATGATGATTGCTTTGTGTATTCTACCAAACATTTCAAAAATGTTGATCCTTCTCACACTCTTCCCAAGAAGTTGAAGAGGAAGAAATACTTGCAAAATGATTTTGCAAGGTCAACATTACCCCAATACCAGAGCCAGATAAAGACACTAGGAAAAAAGAAAGTTACAGGCCAATATTCCTGATGAATATAGATGAAAAAATTCTCAAAAAAATACTACCTAACTGAATTCAAGAACATATTAAAATAATCAAGTTGGACTGATTCCTAAGACAGAAGGATAGTTCAATATGCACAAATCAACAAATATGATACACCATGCTAAAAGAATGAAACATAAAAAGCACATGATCATCTTAATAGGTGCAGAAAAAGCATTTGACATAATTGAACATCGATTCATAATAAAAACTGTCAACAAACTGTATAAAAAGGAACTTATTTCCTTATCGTAAATGCCACATATGACAAGCCCACTCTTGTAGGTGAAATGGTGAAAGTCTGAAAGCTTTTCCTTAAAGATGAAGAACAAGGCAAGGTTACTCACTCTCTCTATACTTATTCAATATAGGAAGTCCTATTCAAGGGAATAAGGCAAGAAAAAGAAATAAAATGCATCCAAATCAGAAAGGGTGAAATAGAATTGTTTGCAGGAATAATGTTATATTATAGACATTTATATTTATTATTATATTAAATTATAGAAAATTGTATTATAGAAAAGCCTAAAGGCCACATAAAACTGTTAGAAGTAATTACTGAATGTAAAGTTGTAGGATACAAAAATCGATACACAGAAATCCATTGTGCTTCTATACACTAACAATAAAATATCTGAAAAAGGAAGAAAACAATTCTATTTATGATAGCATCAAAAACAATAAAATAATTACTTATGAATAAATTTAACTAATTAGGGGAAAGATCTGTACACTGAAAGCTATGTGACCTTGATAAGAGAAATTAAAGATGATACAAATAAATGAAAAAAAATATCATGATTTCATGGATTGGAAGAAGTAATGTTTTTTAAAATGTCCATACTATCCAAAGTTATCTATATTTTCAAAGCAGTCTCTATCAAAATTCCAATAGCATTTTTCACAGAAATAGAACAAACAATCCTAAAATTCATATGGAACCACACAAAAGACACCAAATAGCCAAAGCACTCTTGAGAAAAAAAACAAAGCTGGAGGCATCACACTTCCTGATTTCAAATGATAATACAAAGCTACAGTAATCAAAACAGCATGGTACTGGCAACAAAAGTAGATACACAGACCAACAGAACAGAATCAAGAGGCCAGAAATAAACTCTTGCATATATGATCAATTAATATTTGACAGGAGAGTCAAATGAACTCTCATGAAAAAGGATCCTCTTGGTGTAGGAAAACTGGATAATCATGTGCAAAGTAACAAAATTGGATGCCTATCTTATACCACAAACAAAATTAACTTCAAATGGATTAAAGACTGAAACGTAAGATCTGAAATAATAAAACTCATAGAAGAAAACATAGGAAAGAACTCCTCAATAGTGACCTTAGCAACATTTTTTTTAGAATTGACAGGAAATGCACAAGCAACAAAATAAAAACTAACCAAGTGGGACTACATCAAATTTAAAAGCTTCTGCACAGAAAAAAAAAAATCAACAAAATTAAAAGGCAACCTATGGAATGGGAGAAACTTTTGCAAATCATATACCTGATAAGGAGTTAATATCCAAAATATATTTTAAAAATCCTACAACTCAGTAGCAAAAAAACAATATGATTAAAAAATGGGGGGCACCTGGGTGTCTCAGACGGTTAGGTGGCCGACTTCGGCTCAGGTCATGATCTCACGGTCTGTGAGTTTGAGCCCAGCGTCGGGCTCTGTGCTGACGGCTTGGAGCGTGGAGCTTGCTTCAGATTCTGTGTTTCCCTCTCTCTCTGCCCTTCCCTTGCTCACGCTCTGTCTCTATCTCTCTCAAAAATAAAATAAAAACGTTAAAAAAATTTTTTAAAAATGGGCATAGGACCTGAATAGACATTTTTCCAAAGAAGACATACAGATGGCCAACAGGTCCTAATCACCACTAATCATCAGTGAAATGCAAACCAAAACCACAATAAGACATCACTTCCCACCTGCTAGAATGGCTATCATCAAAAAGACAAGAGATAACAACTGTTGGTGAGGATGGAGAGACAAGAGAATCCTTGCACACTGTTGGTAGGAACGCAAACTGGTGTAGTCACTATGTAAAACAATTTGGAGGTTTCTCAAAAAATTAAAAATAGAACTACCACAGGATCCAGCCATCCACTTCCGGTATATATCCAAAGGAAATGAAATCAGGATTTCTAAGAGATATCTGCACTCCTTTATTCATTGCAGCATTATTCACAAGAGCCAAGATATAGGAACAACCTAAGTGTTCATCTCCAGATGAATGGGTAAAGAAGAGATGTTTTATATACATAGTGGAATATTATTCAGCCATGAGAAAGAAGAAAATCCTACCATTTGTGGGAACGTGGGTGGAGTTGGAAGGCCTTATGCTAAGTGAAATAAGCCAGGGAATGAAAAATACTTCAAAGTATCACTTATATAAGGAATCTAAAAAGTCGAGCTCATAGGAAAAGATAGTAGAATGGTGATTGCCAGAGGCTGGGGAGTGAGAGTAATAGGAATATGTTGGTCAAAGGTACAAATTTCCAGTTATGAGATGAATAATTTCTGGGGCTCTAGTGTACACCATAGTGACTATACTTAACAATGCTGTGTTATATACTTGAAAGTAATTGAGAGAGTATATATGTTAAATTTTCTTCACACACACACACACACACACACACAAAGATAATTATGTGAGTTGATGGAGGTGATAACTAACAGTATTATGGTAATCATTTTGCAATATACACATATATGAAATCATCATGTTGTACACCTTAAATTTACACAATGTGAAATGTTAATTACATCTCAATAAAGCTAGATAAAATGTAATGATATTTAGTATACATTTGAGTCTCAAAATTATTAGGCATAACATAATGGGCCTTATATGTTGCAAATACTTAAATATTATATTTAAATGTAATCTCAAAGTTATATTTAAATTTAAATCTCAAAGTTATATTATATTTAAATCTCAAAGACCCAAGGATCCCAATTTAAAGAGTTTAAGAAAATATGGGGAACCTGGGTGGCTCAATTGGTTAAGTGTCCAACTTTGGTTCAGGTCATGATCTCACAGTCTCATAGTTTGTGAGTTCAAGTCCCAAATTGGGCTCTGTGCTAACACCTCAAAGCCTGGAGCCTGCTTTGGATTCTGTGTCTCCCTCTCTCCCTGCCCCTTCCCCCTCATGTTCTATCCCTCTCTCTCTCTCAAAAATAAATAAACTTAAAAAAAAATTTTAAAGAGTTTAAGAAAATAGGGGCACCTGACTGGCTCAGTCGGTTAAGCATCCGACTTCGGCTCAGGTCATGATCTCACAGTTTGTGAGTTCCAGCCCCGCATCGGGCTCTGTGCTGACAGCTCAGAGCCTGGAGCCTGCTTTGGATTCTGTGTCTCCCTTTCTCTCTGCCCCACCCCTGCTCATGTTCTCTCTCTCTCTCAAATAAATAAACATTAAAAATTTTTTAAAAAAGAAAATAAAAGCCTTTCCTTTTATATCCACACCCAGCAAGATAAAATGTTTTGTAAATAGTTTTCTAAATAAATTTATATTATGTATTTAAAATAAAATGTTGAAAGATTCATTGTTCTTACAGTCATAGCAAAGGTCTCATTTTGTATGATTTTGTACAAGACAACAAATCATCAACTCAGAACTAAGAAAATTTTATGAAAATACTGTCTACTGTTGACATTAAAAAAATGTAGAAGGGACTAAATGTTTCACTTTTAAATTACTGTCTTTTGCAATTTTTCACCACAACCAGACCTACACTCACAGGTTTTGTCTTCTCATTCATTTAGTCACTCCTTTAAATTGTCTACAGTTAAATTGTTAATCTAGACTATAAAATAAATTGGCTTTTAAACTGAACAGAGTTTAACATGTATGTTTGTAATCAAGGGCTTTAATAGAGGGGTTTTAGATCTAACGAAAACTACATGCCCTCTCCAGAAATAAGCGCATACACAAAATTTTGCATAGAATTTAGAGGATTCTCTAAATGAAGAACCTCCATTATCCCCAGGTTAAACACAGTTAAACAGAAAGAAGACATGTAAACATCTAGATAGAATACCATTTACTGAATCTGTGAAAACTACCAGGTACTGTCCTAGGCACTTTATATACTTTATTTAATCCTCACAATAATCTCTGAAAAATATATAGTAGTATCACCACTTTATAGACAACAAAAATAAAGTTGAGAGAGTAAATCACATTGGCAGTGTCACACAACTTAAATAAATAAAATTTGATACTTTCCATCATATTATTCTGCTATAGCTTGTCTAGGGTCATGTAAAACATTAACTGTAGAGCCATGATCCGAACTCAGATCCCTTTCTCTTTTTTTATTTTTTTAAATATTTATTTGCTTTACCTCAATTACACAGTAGCACCAAATTCCTCTTGAAGGCACATCCGTTGTCATAAAATAGACTACACTGGAACTCACAATGGATCCAATTTTCCATCTCTCTATTCCAAGAGAGTATTTAAAGCATATTTTTTAGCTATTTCTCCACTATTCTCAAATCCTCAGAGCAAATATAAATCATAAAGACATTAAAAATGCTTCTGAAGTCCTTTTGAGTTCATTGTAAAATTCAGCACTCAACAGTAACTTTGCTTTGTTTTGTTTTCTATTTTAAACAATGAGCTACTCTTTCATTCTCAGGGTCTTTTAAAAAATCACAGAATTGTTCAGCAACGTACATAGAGTTCACACCTTTAAACTCAGCTCTGTTTTCTGTGAACAAGCTCTTACATGTTTCATAACCACTATCTGAGAGCCAACTAATCCTCAGGGAATAAATATGTAGGCCTTCAAGAAAAATGAAATTACCTAGCCAGCCAGCTCCTAGCACTCACCTATTAAAAAGAACCATAGCTGGGTCTTTAATGTTTTGATAAACCAAGCAGTGATCTGGATTTCAAACTTTCTCCATCCTCCCATTGAAAACTGATGATTACACGCTGAATAGTAAGAGACTTTGTAGCTTACATGAAGCAACTTAAGCATCCTCCTCATCCTTAGTATGTGTTGCTGGGTTGTCAGCTATCTGTTGCCCTGTAATTTTAACACATTCATCATGCTGTACTTTCAGATACAAATCATAAAATTTAACTAAACTAGATCTACATTTTCATCAAGGTCGACCATGAATGAAAATTTGTCACCTTGTGTACAGCAATCAGAATGGACACAACAAACTCCTGAACTTGAAAAAGATTCATTACTCAGTGATTTGAAATTTTTCATAATGCTATAATGCAAAACTAATTTATGCAACTAATATAAAATTCAAGGATTATTTTTTCTTGATATACAGAAAATTCATACAAATCTCTGAGAAAAAAAGCTAAAACTTCAATAGAAAAAACAAGAGCCATGACCATAAGTAGACTGTCCTCTCCTCTACAAGTATACAACAGTAAATGTTCAGTGTCGAGAATCTGAAATATACATACATATGCGGAGAAAAATTTCAATCAATTATAATTTAAGAACCCCCCCAAAAGCATTGTGATGTATTTCCTAAAATTCATGTTTGTACATTTAATTAATTTCATTACAGAATAAAAATGATACAATACAATGACAAAAATGATTTACAATTTTGTTTCCATTTTCCATTCACATTGTGATCATTTTCTCATGTCATTAAACAATCCTTGAAAATATGTGTAGACATACTAAAATAAACAAATTCCTTTAGGGAATATTGAGGAAGTATTATAAAGCAATATTCAAATGAGTTTCTATCGCTCACAGATTTTAGAACATAAGGGATTCCCTGTAGGGAGTAGAGACAAAGACTTTGTCCTCTAAAGTACTTCCCTAGGCTGTATATAATCTTGCCAACTGATAACTGTTTTTCTCAACTTTTGTCCTAGATTTATTTTTTTTTTCTGAGTAAATGTCACACTACCTATGCAGAATTCTGTTATTTAACATTATTGTCTTCAGACTCCCTTCGCGTGATTCCAGAAAAATAAAAATTTCATAAATTAAATATAGACAGTCAATTATGAGAGTTTTCTTAAGTTAACCAGATTTTTTTAAATCCCTTATTATATAGATATTAGCCAAAACCTCCAGTTAATGTTTACTTATAGAGCTCTGACCAGAGTGTGCATGATATATATATATATATATATATATATATATATATATATATATCCACACACATCCACACTGGCAAGAAAACAAATGTCCCATTCTTAATATAGAGACTGACTCAATATATTTAATAATTCTGAAGTCAATATGTTGTGATCTTCAATTATCCTGAAAACAGCATTTTGTAACCAAGTTATAAATAATCAAAAGTCCTAATTTTAGCATATATTCTATTAAAAAGGAAAGGATTGTAAGACTTGGGTAAAGGCTATACCTTACCTCAGAAGTTTTATAAAATTACAGACTAAGATGAAAATCTAGTTAAATAGTATCCCTCTCAGAATTTCTTGTCCATTTCTAAATATTTGTTTGCGGGCGCATGGGTGACTCAGTAGGTTAAGCACCCAATTCTTGATTTTGCCTCAGGTCATGATCTCACGGTTTGTGGGATAAAGCCTACATGGGACTCTGCATTGAAAGCATGGAGCCTGCTTAAGATTCTCTCTCTCTCTTTCTCTCTCTCTCTCTGCCCATTCTTCTGCTCTCTTGCTCTCTCTCTCTCAAAATAAATAAATAAAAACATTTAAAATAAATAAATTAAGGAAAGAAAGAAAGAGAAAGAAAGAAAGGAAAGAAAGAAAGAAAGAAAGAAAGAAAGAAAGAAAGAAAGAAAGAAAGAAAGAAAGAAAAATTGGATCAAATCCACGTGTATATTTATTTACAGTTATTTACACACATTATGTGAAAAAATACTCAGGACTGTAACTATCCTGTTACAGGCCTTAATGACCTACCATTGCATAATGGATAGAATCCAAACTCCTTTCTGGCTGAGGATATGCATGGCAAGTCAGGCATCATCACTCCCCAGGTGGTCCTTCCCCTACGCCTTCTCTCCAGCCCAGCTAACCTCTTGAGTTTCTTACATAACCACACTTGTTCTGTCCTCACAGTTTCACTTATGATTATAGACCATTTGCTCTACTCCACTTTATCAAGCTCTAAAGAAGTGCCAGGCCTTCAAAATCTGTTCTCAGGTTCACTTCTTTCATTAAACTCTCCCTGAACACAGGGCTTTTGTTGTACTTATCATACATATTGATGCTTGGTATTCAACTGGTTATTCTTTTTAGGACTATATTCTATTGTCTGATGTACATAGATTCTTCCTTTTGAACAAGATCGTAACAAACAAGAAGGTAATAATAAAATAGCCTACGTGCAGCACACTGAGATGCAGTCTCATAAGAATTCAATAAATACGTCTTTATTTAAACTTTTCTTCCTAAATTACCAATGCAGTCTATTGCTGCACATGCTACCACAGCTGTGAAACCTGACACTACTGACGTGACCAGAAGAAGAAATGGAAAGATTTTGAAGTAGTTTGATTCACTGAAATGTAAATACAGTCAAAATGCTTGCAATAAATTTTTATCATGTCCCTGCACTTTAAAGAAGTCACATAAATAAAATAACCAGCACATCATTAGTAAGAGTTTAATACTTTTAATAGCCACATTCATGGTAAACATAGTGTAAATATGCCAAAAAGTTAAAAACAAAAACATTTATCAAATTCTAAATCAGTCAGGATTTAATATTAACAAGGTGGAAAAAAGGGGCCCCAAATAATAGGTTTGGGGTAATGTTATAAATACATGTCTATCCTTGAGAAATACCCAAATTTAATTACATAACATTTTTTTTGCCCTCTTTCTTTTGAATCTTGTTTTTAACCAAACCTGTTTTTCCTAGGCATATTTCACATCATAATTGTCTATTCAAATTTTGACATAATTTTCTCTCTTAGTTAATGAAAAATATTAACAAAATAGGCAAGTTGGTACTATTTTAGGAGTATTAGAACAACAAATATACTGAAAGATTCTGAATGCCTCCTAGACAAACTCACTAACCGAGTGATTCTCTAGATACTAGTATTACAGGGAAACTGACTCAAATTTCTTTCAGTAAAAGTACAAAGAATGTTCTGCAGAGCCGGCACACAGTTGAAACTAGGAATCCTAATTAATCTGTAAATGCTTACAATCTACTGTATCCCTTATTTTGTTATGCAGAGAAGGCTACCATCACTATGGAAGCCTCAAGTATTTTAAACATGAATCCTTTGCCTAAGATCAGTGAAAATGTTAATTAAGGCTCCTCCTCCCAAGAAACAGCAAGACAAATGAAAATACACATAGGAAGCACTAATGAGCATTTGATTTACTCAACATTCGATGATTTCATCTCGAGGGGCCTGTCTCTAAACATCAAAGGTGTTTATCAGTATCTTGAATCGCTACTTTGATATGCATATTTCTGTATTTATTTAATTTTTTCCATGGGTAGGCACTCTTCCTTTCAGTTAGTACCAGTTCCTTAAGATTAAGGTCTTTAATGTCTTTATTAAGTTATTCAAGCAGCCAATTCTATGCTTTAAAAGCAACAGATGCTTGCAAATTACAAATTGGGAAAAAAATCCATATATTTAAATTTGTCCATGGAAGATTTGCAAAGTGGAAAATTTGGTAGAGATCATTGAAGAAACTTTAAATTTTCCCAAGTTAAACATCATTTAAAATAACAGTAATTACTATGGGCAGAGAGTTTTGTCTGTTTTGTTCATTCAGTTATCTCCAGTGCTTGGCACATTGTAAGCATGCAAATATTTGCTGAATGAATGAATGAATGAATGAATGAATGAATGAATGATTTTGTTATAATTTATGTTGGGACACCTTAATAAGGTGATTTATATTGCAAACAGCATGTACTGCAAATTTTTAATTAAAACTCTATTGTTTAAAAATATACCATATCTATTTTTTTCATCATTTTATTTTATTTTTATCTTCATATCTTTTCTTGACCTCATTGAACTTATCTGTGGTAACAGGAAATGAGAATAGCTTTGCTATCCTAAATTTACAAACATTTTTATAACTTTTAAACATCTCCTATGTTCATTTTTTAGTGCAGAGTGTCTAATTTGTAGTAGAAAAGTTATACCGAAAGACTCCATTAGTGAAATATTCAACGCTGAAAGGTAAGGAGTTGTATATTTCTTCTCTCTTAAGTCTGCCAGCTAAATATCAACAGATGAACATTTTTTTTAATTCTTTAATCCAATTCGACTGAAGTTATTTAAGGAAAACTTTTCAATGTATTACACTGCACCAACTACTAGGGATATCAAAGAAATATATTCTTGCACTGGAGGAATTCACAGAGATGTGTGAACACAAAACACTTAGAAAACAAGACACGACAACACAAGCTCCATTGTGACATTGTGAGCTAGTGACTACAAATTATGACTTAGTCTTTGGATTTTAAAAGTAAACAATACTTGGGTTAGTAGTAACCCATCTTGTTGGTTAACATGAAGTACAGGACTCATGATTTTTAAACTCCAGGTGCATTTTGGGGGCACCTGGGTGGCTCAGTCGTTTAAAGCGACTAACTCTTGATTTCGCAGAGGTCATGATCTTAGGGTAGTGATATCGAGCCTTGCATGGGACTCTGTGCTAGGCATGGAGCCTGCTTAAGATTCTTTCTCTCCCTCTCTCTATGCCCCTTCCCGGCCTGTGCATGTGCTCTCTCGGTCTCTCTAAAATATATATAGGTAGCTATACCTATATAGATATATATAAAACTCCAGATGCATTTTTAATTTTAATAGTCATTTTTAATTTTAATTTCAATTTAATATGTAATAATTCAGATACACATTTAGAATTAACACTTAAAGTTTATAATCGAGATATAACAAATGAGTGTGAGTAGATCTTTCCTGAATTTGCTAATTTTTCTTATCTGTAAGTACTGTACCCTTTAAAATTCAAAACTTTATTTTATACATTTAAAGAGTTACCAGCAATAAAGAAACCATCAATAAGGAACTTAATTCCAAATAGCATCCTATTTTTCTAGAAATAGAGTTTGGAAGTACAGGACTTATTATCCATAGAAATAACCCGTCATTCAAAAATTTTCAAGTATTTCTTAGTTGTGAGGCACTGTTATATGGACTCGGGATATAATAGTTATGTAGAAAGACAAAGTCCTTTTCTGTAACTTGTGCTCTAGCAAGGGATGGCAAAAATAAATAAGTAGCAAAACCTTTAAGTGCCAAGTAACATAAGGAGGATATAGAGTGACGGGAGACTACTAAGGAGAGAGGGACACTACTAAGGGGAATCATTGCTAGAAATGATAGCCAAGTAAGGCACATTGAGGAAACAGTACTGATACTGAAACATCATGCTCCGTGAGAAAACAGATGTGACCTTGCCATGAAACAATCTTGTTGAAGAGTTTTTGTAAATAGAAGAGAAAGTACATTTAGAGATACCTAAAGGGAAGAGGCTTGGCATTACCCACGTACGGCAGGAACTGGCAGCTGAGAAGTGTGGAACGTAGAAGAAGCAGCATGTGAGGAGGCAGTAGGACAAGTTGAGGACAGATTCCGTAAGGCACTGTAGTCCATCTTAAGTGGTAAGGGGCGCCTTTGATTCTAAATACGGCGGAAAGCAATTAGTTCTAAACAGAAGAATAATATTACTTGATTAATTTTTTAAATAATGTGCATTTACTATTGCTGTGCAATTTGCTAAATGCTTTACAGATGTTACTTCATCATTGCATCAACCCTGTAAAGTCAATCGTATTGTCCCCACTTTACAGAACAGAAAACTGAGATACGGAATGATTATGGGACATGCTGGAATCACAAATCTGCCAAGTGCCAGGAGAGGTGTTAGCAATCCAAGTTCCTCACTCTGCAGCCTACATTGACAACTGCCCTCCACTCCTGAATGGTGCTGGGTTCCTCAGGACACACACAACACATGACACAGATGAACAGGGCCAAAGGGAGAAGGCGGGGACACGGGTCACAGAAGAGGAATCAGGTGTGCAGGTAGAATACAATATTCCTTGAAACTAACACTATAGGATATTTTAGGTTTCAATGTAAGTCATCAATTTCATTTAAATTAATTTTTTGAGAAGCTTGCTTAAAGATGTCAGTAATTGTTACTTACTTTCACTACTTTCTACTCAAGGGCATAATAGTTACCTCAAATATCTTTGAATCCTCTACATTCTCTAGCACAATGCCTTGCAAAAAGTGGGAGATGTGAAGTACTTGTTGAACAAATGAAATATTACAGAATAACAAAAAAATGTTTCTTCAGTCCCTGGTATCATGGAAAGCCCTACACCTAACAATCTACTGATGCTGCTTGGTGCTGGTGCTGGTTCTTAGGGAAGTCAGTTTCCAAAGAGTTCACTTTGAACTTGAAGCTGTACTTTGAGAAATCTTGAAAGTGTCTTTGAAAGTTCAAAATCTGGCCCTAGACATTTTTCACTTTACAAAATTTTAGGTATGTTTCCCTGATTTTTGAAACATCAGGTACCCAGTAGCATTGAAGCCCCTGCCTTTTGTTTGCATTAACTAGATAATTTCACAGACTCATTGTCAGTTGGATAAATAAATCTCCTCCCCTGAAAAAGTTCTACTCCCTTCTGAAATGCTCACGGGGATTTGTAACAGTAACCCCTTTTCTGTTAGGTTCTGATCCTTCCCAGTAATTTCTTGTTCCTTTCAGGATAAAATGTAATGGCAATAGCTTTGATGTCTTTATCTTGCTTTATCCTTTCTTCTTTAAGAAGCGGTTCTTGTTCATTCTTGGCTCTCAGAATGTGCTTTATGTAACATCAGCATGAAAAGAATTAGAATGGAAATATATACCCCTTTTTGGAATTGTGTCTATTTACCCAATAGAAAAGATATAGCAGTTTTTCAAAAGCAGAGTGGAACAATGCCCTACTCGTCCCAATTTCACAGTAACATCTGAACCGTGACCAAACTATCTGACAAGAATGAATATTAAATCAGGACATGGGGAAGAAAGAAAAAATAGACCTTTCTTAGTGAAATAAATTAATGATAGATGAATTTAAAAATAAAAACTGATAAATAATTAAAATAAAAAATTATAATAAAATAAAATAAAAAATTATAAAAACATAAATAATTTAAAAAGAGGGGACAAAAATTACCAAAACTAATTCTGAAATGGTTTGATTCTCCAGTCTTTACTTATTTTTTTTATTTTTTTTCTTAATGTTTATTTATTTTTGAGAGACATAGAGACAGAGTATCAGCAGGGGAAGGGCAGAGAGAGAGGGAGACACAGGTTCTGAGCCATCAGCACAGAGCCCGACGCGGGGCTCGAACTCACAGACCGTGAGATCATGACCTGAGCCAAAGTTGGCCGCTTAACCAACTGAGCCACCCAGGCGCCCCTGATTCTCCAGTCTTTAAAGGAATGACTTTACTCTCTCAATGGCAAAGACACAGATTTTCATGTCGCCCACCCATTTTTTTTCTCCTTTGTTCTTCTCCTCCCACCCCCAATCTCTAAGGAAATATAAGCAACTAATATTTATGGATTTTTCTAGTGTGGGTTCAGGATGATGCTAGGCAAAATTATCTATAATATAAAACACCACCCTCAAAAGACATCTTGTTGAAACAACAGCAACATAACAGAAGTCATAAAAATGTTACTAAGAGCTAGAACATATGCTAGGATAAGAACTGTAATGGGATTGCCAAGACAGGAGATATCTATCTGTATGAACTGGAGAGTCTAGGGATAGGATCATGAAAGAAAAAATATTTTGAGCTAAATATTTCAATATGAAAGCAAATAAATCCACAACTTAACCCCTAACCAGGCCTGGAGGCCATGTGTAATCTGGTTCTGTCCTCCCTCGCATAGGCTGCCTCTCTCCCCACTCCAGCCACAACTGCCTTGTTATTCCTTGTGGACTCAAACACACCACTCATGCTTATGTACTTTGAAAAGTTCAAAAAATGAGTCTAAACCCACTTAAGAACCACTGATCTAAATAACCTTTTATTAATGTCTATAAAACCCCTGGGGCATGATCTTGGGAATAAGTTAAGTATGAAAACTCTATGCCAACTTTATAATTAAAACCCAAACTAAGAGCAAAAATGTTTTGCAGAGACTGAACAAGACGGTTCAGAAAGCAGTCTCTTAGATCACTGGCTTTCAAAAGGATCATGTGGGCACATTTTCAAATATATCTGACTCATATAAAAACATTCTGATTCAAAACCTGTAGCAACGAAAGAATAGCAAATATAAACCAAATATTTGTGAGGATGGGCAGCATAGCCCTCAAACACGTACTTAGCCACATTTATCTTATTAGTGTGAGCTCTAGCCTAATACACCTTGCACTTATTAATTACTCAGTAAAAGTCTATTAAGAAAATTGATACATAAATAAAAAACAAAATGAATGAGTTGCATCCTTTGGTTTTTAACCAGACTGAGCTATGACATCCTGGGAAAATGACCTAGTCTTGCATATTCACACTACCATGGTTTTAACAGGTGTAATAGTATTTGCTAAAAGAGGCTTAAAAATTGAGCCTCATGAAATTTTTAATGTTCTTTTTATTTCAAAGACTCTAACATCACACTTAACTTAGGTTTTAGAAAAGGTATTATTTTTGCCCACATGATTCTTTACCTGATGAAATGTATTTCATTTTTCAAAACCCAGCTCAAAAATAAGACTCTCTGAAATCTTATGTAGATTCAGCAGTGTCACTTTTTGAACTTTATCCCAATTAAATAATCAGTTAAGTGTGTAGAGATGTTCAAAGATGTTCATCATAGCATTGTCTATAATAGAAAACAAATAGATCTCAAAGAGAATCAGAATGCTAAATAAATTATGGTTTATCCTTTATAAATGTAGTCAGTGAAAATAATGATATCTTTTAGAAAAATAGTTATAAAATATTGGTAAGTAAAAAGGTTAATGTGATTCAATTTTAAATATATATTTATGCAAATGGAAATTTGGAAAAATGACTCTCTTACAACATTGAATCACTTTGAAATGTTAAAAATAATTAGTTCTGGATGGAGGGATTATAAAATTTCAAAATAATTATTATTCACTTTCTAATAATTCTATACTAATCAGGTATTACTTGTGTTATTTCTTAAAGGGGCAAATAAAAAGAAAAAAACTGATATGAATGTTTAGTTTTCACTTTGATTTGCCTTCTCAGGAGCACGGACTCAAATTTAAAGCCTGCCACTCACAACACATCATAGCCTATGGCAGACATTTTGTGTACTAACTTAATTTCTGGCTTCATATTATCTTTATGTTTTATTTTGTCTTTGTCCCTGTTCCCTCACTCATCTTTATCTCGGTATATTTTTTTTGTGCTTTTGGTAAGTACCAACATTTTAAATACGGCACTAAAATCCTAGAGGAGAACACAGGCAGCAACCTCTTTGACCTCAGCCGCAGCAACTTCTGACTAGACACGTCACCAAAGGCAAGGGAAAAAAAAAAGCAAACATGAATTTTTGGGATCTGATCAAGATGAACAGCTTCTACACAGTGAAAGAAACCATCAACAAAACTAAAGGGCAGCCTATGGAATGGGAGAAGATGTTTGCAAATGACCTATCAGATAAAGGGTTAGTATACAAAATGTATAAAGAACTTACTAAACTCAATACCCAAAAAACAAATAATCCAGTTAAAAAATGGGTAGAAATCATGAATAGACACTTTTCCAAAGAAGACATTCAGATGGGTCAAAAACACATGAAATGATGCTCAACATCACTCGTCCTCAGGGAAATACAAATCAAAATCACAATGAGATACTACCTCAGACCTGTCAGAATGGCTAACATTAACAATTCAAGAAACAACAGGTGTTGGTGAAGATGTGGAGAAAGGGGAATCCTCTTGCACTATTTGGTATTTAAACTGGTGCAGCCACTCTGGAAAACAGCATGGAGGTTCCTCAAAAAACTAAAAATAGAACTACCCTTTGATCCAGCAATTGCACTATTAGGTATTTACCCAGGGAATACAAAAATGCAGATTTGAAGGGTTACATGCACCACAATGTTTATAGCAGCATTGTCAACAATAGCCAAATTATTGAAAGAGCCCAAATGTCCAACTACTAATGAATGGATAAGGAAGATGTGGTATACATATATATACATATGTATATGTATAGAAATATATGTATGTGTATGTATAGAAATATATATATGTATAGAAATATATATAGAAATATATACATATAGAAATATATATATATAGAAATATAGAGAGAATATGTATAGATAGAATATATATAGAATATATATATAGAATATAGATAGAATATAGATAGATATATAGAATACTACTCAGCCATCAAAAAGAATGAAACCTTGCCATTTGCAATGATATAGATCTAGAATGTGTTATGCTAAGCAAAATAAGTCAATCAGAGAAAGGCAAATACCATAAGAATTCATTCATATCTGGAATTTAGGAAACAAAACAGATGAACATGGGGAAGGGGGGTATAGAAGAGAGGGAAACAAACCACAAGACACTCTGGTTGGGAGGATGGGCTTGATGGGTGATGCATACTAAGGAGAGCACTTGTGAAAAGCACTGGGTGTTGTATGTTGTATGATGAATCACTGAACTCCACTCCTGAAGCCAGTATTGCACTGTATGTTAGCTAACTAAAATTTGAATTCAAAAAAAGAAAAAATAAATATCATCGCACTTCACCAACATATGTTTTAGGGAAGTCTGGTTATCAGCTTCAGTAGGGTATCAATAGGTCAGCATTTACCTTGGTGAATTCTACACAGTTTAAGCTAATCCTCAGCCTGATGGTTTCAAAAAACTGATTTTTATCAGTCCACTATAACTGGATATGTCTCTTGCCGGGGTCCTTGTTCCAGCGAATCTAGGGGTCCATGAAGGATGGACAGTCAGGCGAAAGGAAGTGAGAGAGCCATGAGAGATGGAGTCTGATGACCAAGCAGGCAGCCCTGAATATCCTGGCATCTCCACCATTCTGGCGTCTCTGTTCTGGCATCTCTGCCCTGCTGGTCTCAGTGTCTTTATTTAAAAGGTAGTGAGTTACATTACAGCAATGAGTGACATTCCATAGTTTGATCTCTTTAACAATAATCCGTTTTTACCAGCAAGGTGGCAACTTCCTTAATCCTATATGTTGGTTTCAGGATAATTAACATATAAATTTAGGGTGGGGGGAGAGAACAGGGTGTTTCCTTTAAGGCCTTAATGTTAATTATCTGTAAACAGGAGAAATCAGGGCATTGTTCTGAGGACTATAGTTCCAACTACAATGGGGGAGGTGCAACCCATCCCCAGGATGCAACTTTAAGGTTACTTCTCAACCTGTGAGCCCAAATCGGCTCCCAACAGTCTCTCCAGGACAAATTCTCAGGTAAGTGTAAAGAAGAATTGTGTATTAATTCACAGTAAGAAATAAATCTAACATTTATACCAAACGTCCATATTGACATAACCAGCCGATTTCTTCCTGTTGGAAAACTACACAGGGAGCCAAAATATCAGAAGGTTACTTGGTAGTCATGGAATCAGAAAAAGGGGCACTTTATTTTTAGCATTTATTTATTTTTGAGAAAGAGAGAAAGAGAGCATGATTGGGGGAGGAGAAGAGAGAGGGAGACACAGAATCCGAAGCAGGCTCCAGGCTCTGAGCCGTCAGCACACTGTATACAGTGTAGAGTGTAATACACTGTGAGAAAGAGATGACCTTGCCAAAGATCTCATAATTTTAGAGAAAACTAGTAAAGTATCGAGACGTGGATAAGAGCATGGGTTTTAGAGAAAAGCATAGCAATTTGAGATCCCAGTTCACATAGAACTCGAACTCTAAGCCTCGGTTTTCTGTAAATTGAGCATTTAGGTAATAACAGAGGAGGCTTAAGTGTAAACCACTTTAAGCTGAGGATTTTCTATACCAAGTGTAATAGTTATGGTAGGGAATGGTAATTCATTAGGCTGTAAAAATAAAACAGGAATTAAAAGAAAATAATTGCAACCATCTAAGATCTTTTCTTTGCTATTAAATATTAGGCTTTTTTAGTGACATCTCAAATAACTTTCAGTCACTTTTAGTTATTTAAATAGTCCAATTTTCTTTTTCTAAATTTTTATTTATTTATTTTAGAGAGAGAATGAGAAAGAGATAGCATATGGAGAGGGGCAGAGAGAGGAGAGAGAGAGAGAGAGAAAGAAGTCCAAGCAGGCTCTATGCTCAGCATGGAGCCGGACGTGGGACTTGATCCCACCACCCTGGAATCATGACCTGAGCCAAAAGCAAGAATTGGATGCTCAACCAAATGAGCTACACAGGCACCTTTCATTTTCTTTTTTTTTTTAGAAGTTTATTTATTTATTTTGAGAGAGAGAGAAAGAGAGCGCGTGCACAAGTGGGGGAGGGGCAGAGAGAAGGAAAGACAGAATCTCAAACAGGTTCCACGCCATCAGCGCATGAGGGGTTCAAACTCACGAACTATAAGATCATGACCTTAGCAGAGATCAAGAGTCTGAAGCTCAACCAACTAAGCCACCCAGGCTCCCTGCCTCTCATTTTCATATTAACACTTCATCCTGTTCATTTTGAAGTTTCAAATGCATAGTTATTTGAAGGCTTTCTCATGCCCATCTCAGTTTACGGGCGATTACAGAACAGATGTTCAAAATGTGATCCAGGGACTGGTGCTAAACTGTTATCTGATTGTTCCTGCACTATGATAGGATAAGGAGCTTTCACCAGAGTGAAAATCAACTACATTGCTAAACACAGTTTGTAGCTGAAATGAAAGGAGAAATATACAAATCCATAATTAGAGTTGGAATTTCAACACTCTTAGTAATAAAGAGAATAGGTAGATGGAAAACCAATAAAGATACAGAAGACTTGAAAAATGCTGTCATACAAATTGACCTAATTGATGTTTTCAGGGCATGCCACTCAACAAAAGCAAAATGCAAATTCTTCCAGGTGTACATGCATAGTGTTTTGAACTGAATAAAAATGAAGACATAATATATCAAAATATGTGGGATGCAACCAAAGGTGTATGTAGAAAAGAATTTATAGTAATAATTACTTACATTAGTAAAAAAAAAAAAAAAAAAGGAAAGAAAGAAAAACTTTAAAGAGAAAATCAAACCCAAAGTAGGGGGGAAATAATATCGAAAAGAGAAGAAATTCATTAAGTAGAAAATAAAAACAGAGAAAAAATCTCAAAATACCTTCTTTAAAAATAATAGATATTATAAAACTCTAGCTAGAATAATAAGAACAAAGAGAGAAAGCACAAATTATCAATGTCGGTGAAGAAAGAGAACATATTGCTACAGAGCCTACAGACTGATAAAAGACAATGAAGGGATATTATGAACAACTTTGTGCCAATAAATTCAACAATTTAGATAAATTTAGATAAAATGGTCATCACTAAAGATGCAGCCAATATTAAAAGAACAAGAGAAATTTATGAGCAGCTTTATGGCAATACTTTCAAAAACCAAAATGAAGTGGGGAAAAGGCATGAATAACAAAAACTAACATGGGAGAAATAGAAAAATCTGAATATCTATGTATATTAAGAAAATTGATTTTGACTTCAAAACATTCCCCTAACGGTAACTCTAAGCCCAGATGACTTACCAGGTGAATTACAGCAAACATTTAAAGAAGAATAATACAATTGTACCCAACTCTTTCAAAATTAAGAAGGGGAAAATTCCCAACTCATTTTATAAAGACATCATTACCCTGAAACAAAACCAAAGACCTTATAATAAAGAAAACTATAGAGAAATATCTGTTAATACAGGTGCAAAACTCCTAAGCAAATTATTAACAGATCAAATCCAACAATATATAAAAAATAATGTGTCATTACCAACTGGAGATTATCCCACGAAAGCAAGGCTCATGAAACCTTTAAAAATCAATTAGTGGGGGCTCCTGGGTGGCTCAGTCGATTAAGCGCCCGACTTCGGCTCAGGTCATGATCTCACGGTCTGTGAGTTCGAGCTCCACCTCGGGCTCTGTGCTGCTGGCTCAGACCCTGGAACCTGCTTCGGATTCTGTATCTCCCTCTCTCTCTGTCCTTCCTTGCTCATTCTCTGTCTCTCTGTCTCTCAAAAATAAAATAAAAACGTTAAAAATCAATTAGTGTAATTTACTCTATCAATAGACTAAAAGAGAACTAACTGCGTGCTCATCTGATGCGGGTAAAGTCATACGACAAATTACCATTCATTATAAAAATGCTAGCAAACTAGTAATATGTGGGAAGTTCCACAAACCGACAAAGAGTATCTATGAGAAAACCTAAAGCTAACATTATACTTTGTATGAAATACGGAATTATTTTCCCCTAAAATTATGAAGAAAGCAAGGATGTCCAGTCTCATCCTCCCTAAACACGATGTGCCCAAAGTACTTATGATTGCAATTAAGTAAGTAAAGACATAGGAAAATTCATTGGTAAAGAAGAGATCAAGTTCTGTTTATTTGCAAACAAAATCATGGTGTATATAAAAAGCCTTGGCGGGGCACCTGGGTGGCTCAGTTGGTTAGGCGTACAACTTCCACCCAGGTTCGAGGCTTCAAGCCTCGCATCTGGCTCTGTGCTGACAGCTCAGAGCCTGGAGTCTGCTTCGGATTCTGTTTCTCCCTGTCTCTCTGGCCCTCCCTTGCTCACACTCTGTCACTCTCTCTTTCAAAACAAATAAACATTAAAAAATAAAAAAAAGAAAGCCTTGGCAAGTTCACAGGAAATAAGGTTATCTTGAGAACAAAATGAAACAGTAATGAAATATTTGTGCAAACACTTGTATATAAATGTTCTTAGAAGCTTTATTTATAATAACCAAAAGCTGGAAGCAATCCAAATTTCTATCAAGAGTTGAATGGAGAAACAAAATGCAGTATATTCACACACTAACATACAACTTAACTAAATAAACTGTGGATACATTTAACAATATCATGCAGATCAGAAAAAAATCCAAATACAAAAATACACATACAGTATAATTCCATTTTTATTAAATGTTTAAAAGACAAAACTAATCTCTCATGACAGAAAGTTAATCTGTGTTTGCTTGAGGTTGAAAGATTGAATAGGGAGATACGCACCTGGAGAGGTCACATGTAGGTGGTGATCGGTCACCAGACTCAGCTAAGCCCAGACGGTAGGTTACCCTCACAGGTGCCAGATACGTGAGGTAAGAAGCCTCCAAGAGGATTCCAGGAACCAATCATTTCAGTATTCCCAGATGAAAAACCACAGACATCCCGGGGAGAAACCAGCCAATATAGCTGTACTGCGTCCAAATTCATAACCACAGAATCTCTACACATAATAAAATATTGGTTTATGCCACCAAATCTGAGATAATTTGTAACACTAATAGTTAACCAAACCAAAGACACTTAAGTACATCACAGTAAAATGGTTGAAAATACAAGAAAAAGATAAAATGATAAAATTCAGCTGGAAAAAAAACACATTATTTTCAAAACAACAGCCAACAAAAGACTAATGATTTTTCTATAGAAATAATGAAAATTGGGTTACCTTGGAGGCTCAGTCGGTTAAGTGCCTGACTCTTAATTTTGACTCAAGTCCTGATCTCACGGTTGATGGGATGAAGCCCCTTGTCAGGCTCTGCACTGTCAGCAGAGCCTTCTTGGATTCTCTCTCACTCTCTCTCTCTCTGCCCCTCCCCTGCTCTCACTCTCTCTCTCTCAAAATTAATAAATAAACTTTAAAAAAGATATAACAAAAATTAGAATATAATGGAACATCTTTAAATTGCTGAAACTTTAAGTTGCATCTTTCAACTATAACATACAACTTTAATTTTTAGAATAAAAGCAAAATAACATTTACGAATAAACAAACTGAAAGAATTAATTCATCAGCAGCAGGCTTGCACTGAAAGACATACTAGAATAGAAAATCTTATAATGGTTTCCTAGAGCTGGAAGTGAGGGAGAGCTGAATTGTATATTTTAAATGGCTAAATTTTATATCATGCAAGTTATATCTAAATAAAGCTGTTAAAGAAAGAAAAGAAAGGAAGGAAGGAAGGAAGGAAGGAAGGAAGGAAGGAAGGAAGGAAGGAAGGAAGGAAAGGGGAAGGAGGGAAAAAAGGAAGGAAGGAAGGAAGGAAGAAGAGAACAAATGAAGAAACAAATGAAGGAACCAAGGAATCAAGGAACCAAAGAACCAAGGAGGAAAAAAAAGAAAATGAATCCAAAGTGTATTCTTCAAGCAGAAAACAAATAATCTCAGATAGAAAACCAGAGATGCATGAGCAACAAAAACTTTAAATATACAGATAAACTCAAATGCATATTTTCTATATAAAACATTACTGATAATGTCTTGTGAGATGTTAATTTATGAAGATAATTAAAATACACGATGAGTAGGTTATATATTTGGAGAGAAATAAATGGGGAAAATGTTCCCTATTTTTGCATTGTTTGGGGGGAGAGGGAAAAACTACTAATTAACATAAAGCTTTGTTAAGTCAAGAGTGCATTATTCCAAATCTGATAAAAAGATTTGTATCCTGAATATATAAAGAATTCTTTTTTTAAAGTTTATTTATTTGAGAGTGACAGAGACAGTGCAAGTGGGGGAAGGGCGGAGGAAGAGGGAGAGAGAGAGAATCCCAAGCAAGCTCTACACTGCCAGCACAGAGCCCGATGTGGGGCCCGAACCCACCAACTGTGAGTTCATGACCTGAGCTGAAACCAAGAATCGGACGCTTAACCGACTATTCCCTATAAAGAATTCTTAAAAATAAAAAAATAAAAAACAACCCAATGTAATAATGGACAAAAGATCGAAGAGACATTTCATCAAAGAGAAAACACTAATCACATAGGAAGATACTTCACATCATTAGTCATCAGGAAAATGTAAATTAAAATCACAATGAGATACCACTTCATACCCACAAGAATGACTATCATCAAAAAGATAGCCAATACCAAGTGTTAACAAGATGCAAAGAAACTGGAACCCTTGAGAATTACAGATAGGAATGTCAAGTAGTACAGCCACTATAAAGAACAGCGTGGCAGCATCTTACAAAGTTAAAAATACACTTCCAGGGGCGCCTGGGTGTCTCAGTTGGTTAACTGTCCAACTTTCGCTCAGGTCATGATCTCGTCGTTCACAAGTTCTAGCCCCACATCGGGCTCTGTGCTGACAGCTCAGAGCCTGGAGCCTGCTTCAGATTCTGTGTCTCCCTCTCTCTGCCCCTTTCCCGCTTATGTTCTCTCTCTCTCTCTCTCTCAAATATAAACATTAAAAATATTAAAAAAAATACACTTCCCATATAGCCACTCCACTCCTAGCAATCTACCCAAAAGTAATTAAAATATATGTTCACACAAAGACATGTATACAAATTTTCATAGCATCATTATTCATAAGAGCCCCAAATTGGAAATAATCCAAATGTCAATAATCAGGTGAAGGTAAAAGAAAAAAAAAAGTATACTCATAGAACGGAAGATTATTCAGCCAAAAAAGGAATGAACAACTAACACATGCAGCAAGAGGGATAATGAAATTATCCTAAATGAAAAAAGGATATTATGCTAAATGAAAAAAGCCAGGTATAATGATTACATATTGATTTCATTCATATAAAATGTCCATGAGAGAAAAAAAAATGTAGAGACAGAAAGCAGATCCGTGGGATCAGAGATCACTAGCAGGAGGGAACTTTTGGGAGTGATTAAAGTGCTCTACACCTGGGTTGTGGTGATGGTTTCAGAATTCTACAAATTTAAAATTCATTGAATTGTCTACTTAAAATGGATGATTTTATAGTGTGAAAATTATCTTAATAAAACTGTTAAAACAAAGGGAACAAAATGGTTGAAATTAAAATTGTAGGGAAAAGTATACCAGGAAAATTCTATACCCAAAGAAATCTCAGATCACAATATTAGTATTCAAACAGATAAGCATAGTATGTGTCAAGTGGTTGAAATTTTTCTATAATTTTCCAAAAAGTTTTAAATTTTTGGTATACTATACTCAAACCTACTTTAGAATATATTTTATCTCCTGTACAGTCATTAGTCATTGAAATTACTCCCAAAATATTGGTACTAAACTCCAAGAGGCATTCCCTCAATTTTATTCATATTTACCTCTATCGCAGTTTTTCCTCATTGGTCTGCACAAAGTCTAATGATAGAATTCTGTGTTTTTGTTTTAAAAAAGGCAAACTAAAGCTCAGAGAAGTGGAACAAATTTCCAAACATGACTCTAGTGGATTTCTTAATTAAGAATATCAAACCCAACATCCCTCAGGCATATTGCCTTTGTGCTGCTGAATTAGGTATATTTTCATTTCAGATATAAGCTATAAAATGGAATAATTTATGGTCCATTCTCTCCCTGTTCATGAAAAAACAGAATATACCCACACATATGAGAAAAAAATTAAATCACACTCTATCCTGATAGCTATGTCACCCTCAGGTTTTCTGGGTCATGTGTGTGTGTGTGTATTTATTTTAAAGCTTCAGCCATCTACTCTTTGATGCCATAGTAAAGAGATTAGAGACAGCCAAATGCACTCTGGGCCAGGGCAATAAACAGAAGATGACACAAAGGGGGCCAACCTGCCTAAGATAACAACTCAGTAGGGCAGCATTATCTGTCAGGTCATAATTATGAATATCTTTATGGTCCTGCTTGAGACTTCAGTAACTCTCCTAATCAGTCTCAGAAGTCGTCCACGGGGTCTAAAGAAAGCAGCACAGGAAACAATGTGAACACTTTAAGGTGGCTGCTTCTTCCGGAGGGCATAATCAGAGTTTAGTTTTCTACCCCCTAATGGATTGAAAGATGGACCCAAAGAGATCAACCACTGAGAAAAATAGCTGCGTACGTGTTATCTAAATTAAGTAGCTGTAGATTTTATGAGGAAGAGATTCTAGTCTATGTAAACTAAATGAGAAAAGCAACCCAGCCTATCTCCTCACACCTTAGAAAGTGCTAGAGATTACATCGGAAGGAGGGGTGAGGGGGAGGCGGAGAGAAGGCAAGGAGGAATGATTAACAAAAAAGAAAAGGATGATGTAACTTCTAAGTTGTTATCCCCTTGGTCTTGATGCTTGCACTGAAATAATGTATCCTACTGCACAGAATAAACTCCTTAACAAAAAGGAGAAGGGTAGTGAAAAGCTTCTATGAATAATCAATAGCTGCTATTAATACTTAAATCACTATCATTTTAGTGGTTTTTTTTTTCCTCTCGTTAAACCATATAATAGTGGTATGGCTTTGCAGACAGTAAAATGTAGTTGAATTGGGGAGAAAGTCTCAAAGGATTAAAATTATATTCACTTATAATAAAAAAAATAGAGGAAAGTACACTATGAATGAATATATCAGGGTAATAAATGCTGAGGGGGAATAAGTTTTCATTTTATCTTGCTTTACTCTTACACAAATACATACATTGGCCTGGATCACCGTGACCTGGGATGAAAGAAACGAACTCATAGCCTCACTAGGTCAGATAGACATCTTGACTGAGTTAGCATCAAGAAAGAAAGGCTGAGTGAAAACATTTCGTCTATGAATAAACCTATAATAAATCACGTTTCATGAAACCACTCAATATCATGAGAGAAAATGCTTTTGGTGAAGGGCTTTCTTAGTAAATGATACTTAGAAATGTTGGATGACTTATGAAGACAACTTTTCCCTCCCTCAAGGAAATAACTGACATTGTTGAAGGGAGATCTGAAAGGTTAAGAAGTGATCTTGTCACAAAAATATCTTGTTTGCCCAATATGAGTCACAGAGCTCCAGGAAAGAGTACTATAACTTGACAGGCTTAGCTAAATGAAATAATTTGTATCATGAGGTATTGTTACCTTAATAGGCAAAAATTCATTAGCAACATTATTAACATCTTGGTCACTGTGAGATATGCTATTTTATTTTAATTATTTTAAATATTTTAATTTTAGCATCCGTGTTTTCATACTAGTAAAATACTAGTAAAATTCCTTTCATTTTGATTTTTCAGATACTATTACAGTAATTTCGACAGTCATAATTTCTAGACAAGGAAAAGAACGTCTAACTATACATTTTGAAAAATACAACAGCTTCACTTCCACTTCGAACTCTGCTCCAAACCAGCCAAAACCAGTAAGTAAGTACACAGAGCAATTCCAGTATTGTTGATCAAGGACAAGTGCCTAATAGTCTCATTCCAGAACATCTTTTTATCAACAGCTTTATATACACAGATAAAAACTGAAATCTACACACCACAAGTTCAAACATAAATGAGAATAAGAATTATGTAAACAGAATCATCAACCCTTCCTACAATCAGGGCCTTTCCCAACCTTCCAATTACCATCAACGGCAGACTCCCCTCTCCTTTTGGCTTGATTGCCCTTCATGATTAACCACACATGTGTCTAATCCTCCTCTAAAACAAAATGTGGTCTGTGAATGACCTGCATCCAAACCATCTTGAATTCTTATTAAACTACGTATCACTGTGCCTCACTCCAGACCCCTGAAATCTACATTTTAGAACATTCTCCCGGAAAACTCTTCTGTACCCCAGAGTTTCAAAATCAATCCATCTGAGTCTTGGTTTTCAATTTCTCCTGCCACTTCTTTAGTCTGGATCCTTATCACTACAGATCAAGAAGCTGATAACAGCATGGCAGTTTATCTCTTTGCCTGTAGCTCCTTCTCCAGTACCCTTTGCACACCAGTGTGTAAAAGTCTCAACATCCTTTTCATCACAAATCGTTTCTGCTCAAAATTTGCAATTGGTTTTTTTATCATATTTCAGGACAAATCCAAACTTCCCAGCTAAACATTTAAGGGCTCCTATGAAGGGACCTTGTAGGACTGTACGTCTGGTCCACTGACAGTTCTCACTCTAGAGCCCCCTCCAGTCAGTTCTGATAAGACTAGACTCCAACCTTATTTCTTGCATTTCCTACTCTTTCTCACCTCCATGTCATCTGTCTTTATATGACCTAAGTCTCTCCCTAGTTTTCCAAAATCTAGTTTTCCAAGAAGGAAATACAGAAGCACCTTTACTTTCTCTACCATGGTAGGAAATATACTAAAATGCCATGAGTTTCTAGACAGATTTAGGAAATTCTAGTAGGGGCGCCTGGGTGGCTCACTTGGTTAAGCATCTGATTTCGGCTCAGGTCATGATCTCACAGTTCATGAGTTTGAGCTCCACATCGGGCTCTGTGCTGACAGTTCAGAGCCTGGAGCCTGCTTTGAATTCTGTGTCCCCCTCTCTCTCTGCCCCTCTCCCACTCAGGCCCTCTCTCTCTCTCTCTCTCTCTCTCTCTCTGTCTCTCTCTCTCTCTCAAAAATAAACATTAGAAAAATGAAAAAAAAAAAAAAGAAAAGAAATCCTAGTAGCATCACCATTAGAATCACTAGCAGTATCGTTATTATGTGATTTGGAGTAAATTTACCTGAAAAACATGAAATAATATACCAGATATCTGGTGCATTACAGGAATTCAGTAAAGACTAATTTTTTTTTTTTACCACTCTATCATTTATTGGGTAGTGCAGTAGTCATGGCATTTGCATGCCATCTTTCTATGGAACCTATGTCTGCTGAAAATAGCTCTTGTTTTCATGTGAAACCTACTTCATGTGGTCCAGGTGGAACTGACCTTGTCCTATCATCCCTACGACTGAGGTGTCCACATGACATAAGCCCAGACTATTCCACCCACTACCACCCTCAACACACACACATTCACACCAAACTTCAGGGATTGGCATTTTCCCAAGCCAATTAGATCAATCCCTGACAACTTTGCTGGACCCTGAAGAAGTGAACATTAATCATTGAAATTGCTGGCTATGCCACTGAAGTAAGCCTACAGTTTCCAGCAGTCCAGATTTACTACTATGTTAGAAAATCTGCCCCCAAATTAAACCAACTAACAGGAAAATGGGACTGAAGTGGGGAAAAGTGATTTCCTGAGAGTATCATTTTTATGTAATTGTAAACTTTTCATTTATAGGAGCTAATGAATTTCTTTGAGGTTAACATAATGTCCACTAGTTTTCTGTCACTTTTATACAAGAGAGCCCTGACTGACACAGAAATATCAGGAAGTGGGATGCTGCTAGTAACAGAATTTAAAATGTGAGAGGATGGAGATGCCTGGGTGGCTCTGACTCTCGATCGTGCTCAGATCATGATCTCGTGGTTCATGAGATCCAGCCCTGCATCAGGCTCTTTGCTGACAGCATAGAGCCTGCTTGGGATTCTCGCTCTCTCTCTCTCTACCTCTTCCCTACTTGTGCTCTCTCTTTCTTTCTCAAAATAAACAAAAAGAAAAAAATGTGAGAGGACTTAGTTAACACAGGTAAGGACCTGGGCCAGAAAATTAAATGGAAATTAAAGCAACACCCGGATGAGACATTGGCTTGTCTTTCTTAGCTTTGGGGATGAGTGCATTATTGGTTCCATTAATGACACTGCAGGCCATATCACAGTGTTTGTTCACCCTGCTTTTTCTCATTCTCTTATTGTTATACAGTTTGTCTTTTCATGGAAATCCCAGTTTATGACCCCTTTCATTTCTTCCTCACTTTCTATAGAGATGAGCAAGTGACCCAAGATGGGCCAATCAGAGTACCTGACACTTGCTCAGAAGATACTCACGGATGGCTTCAGACCAATCACAAACTTCATTGCAACTTTAGCTGCAAATAACAGAAAAGAGGTATTTTCTTTCTCTTTCTTTTGTTTTCTTGCTTTCTTCCTTTCTTTCTTTCTTTCTTTCTTTCTTTTCCTTTCTTTCTTTCTTTCTTTCTTCCAACACACAATGTTACATTAGTTACAGGTGTACAATGTAGTGATTCAACAAGTTTATACCTTATGCTGTGCTCACTACAAATATAGCTATCACATGTCCTATATGTCACTATTATAATATCATGGACTATATTCCCTATGCCATGCCTTTTATTTGCATGAATTATTCATTCTATAACTGGAAGCCTGTATCTCCCAATTCTCTTCACCCATTTTGCCTTTCTTCTCCAGCAACCATCAGTTTGTTCTCTGTATTTGTGAGTCTGTTTTTGCTTTGTGTTTGTTTTGTTTTGTTTTTTAGATGCCACATGTAAATGATACCATACAACATTTTTCTTTCTTTATTTCACTTAGCATAATACCCTCTAGGTCCATCCATGTTGTCTCAAGTGGCACAATCTCATTCTCTATACAATATATAATATACATATAATTCCATATATATATTATTCCATAAATATCACATCTTTCTTACCCATTTGTCCATCGATGGACATTGGTTTGTTTCCATATCTTGGTAATCATAAATAATGCTGGAATAAACATAGGGGTGCATAATACTTTTTCAAATTAGTGCTTTCATTTTCTTTGGGTAAATACCCAGTAGTGGAATTATGGGATCATATGGATGTTTTATTTTCATTTTTTTTTGAGGAGCCTCCATACTATTTTCTATAGTGATTGCACCAATTTATGTTCTCAAAATCCTCACTGACACTTGTTATTTTTTGTTTTTTTGTTTTTGTTTTTGATACTGACCATATCTTACTGGTAGGAGGTGATATCTCATTGTGGTTTGATTTGCATTTCCCGGATGATTAGGGATGCTGAGCATCTTTTCATGCATCTGTTGGCCATTCATATGTCTTTGAGGCATATTCTTTTGGCTGAAACTGTTAGCTATAAAGATAATATGAATTTATAACTTCCCTCCAATAGCCAACTCTACCACCAACCAGGAAGACACTGCCTGAGATTAAAGCTATTATAAAAGAAAGAAGAGATGATGGATGGGGAGAGAAAAAGTTACCTCAAGTCATCTGCTTAGCCAAAAGGTAGCTCTATCCCCTATGCTTCTACATTATGTACCCAATAAATCCATTTTCCCTAAACTAATTAGACTAGGGATTTTGTCAGTTGCAACTAAGAGTCCTGAGTAACACAATAGGCCCGTGTTTGCATGTCACCTTATAAATGTTCTCTAGCTTTCTCATACATGCATTCCTTCTGATTACACCGTAATACCTTCAAGGAAACTATATTATGTCATTAAATTCTTTTCTAAATCCTATAGTGTCAACAGAAAATAAAATGGAAATTTAGGGAGAAATTCAACAAATTATTTCAGAGTATAATAAAAACCCACACTCACCCATTTCTTTCCATTTTACAGCCATATTTAATTACTTTTCTCCAAAAGTACTTAAGGGTACACTATCCCAGACAAAATATCATACAAAGAACTAAACAGATCTGTCTTCCTGTCACTTAGCACCTTTTCAGAGGTTTTCAGCTGTTATGTTAAAGGCCCATTTCAAACACTATAATTCTTCTTGATACATGCGAAGTGTTTCAAACTCACAAAATAACTAAACTAGCTAGCGAGTGTCACATGACCTTTTTCCATGTCATTAAAAGCATATATTCCAACAACAGTATTTATAGTTCACCTCTCATTCCTGTATCATGATTTCAGAAGTATTTACTTCTGTGACTCTGATCTCTTATATACTTTTGGTTCAATAATGTCATTATTAATAACTGTGTCCACTACTAAATAATGGTGAACTTAATGGGGTCAAAAACATAACAATTTTGTTTTCCAACCCATTTACTGCTAAACACACCAAATTAAGACAGAATGTCTTAAAAAGACCTAGAATCTGGGGTGCCTGGGTGGCTAAGCATCCATCTCGATTTCAGCTCAGGTCATGATCTCACAGTTTGTGAGATCAAGCCCTGCGTGGGGGCTCCAAACTGACAGAGTGGAGCCTGCTTAGAATTCTCTCCTCCCTCTGCCCCTTCTCTACATGTGTGTGCTCTAAATAAATAAATGAATGAATGAATAAATAAATACTTTAAAAAAAAGACCTAGAATCTGCTCAATTTCTCTTTTTTTCCCCATTTTTACTCACTTAATTGAATCAAAAATATACTTTCATGATACAGGCTCCTATAAACAAAGGTATGATTAGAACATTCAAAAAACCTTGTTCTTTCTTCATACAGAAACTAAAGAATAAAAGATGTTGGAATTTTGATATTGTATCGGTCAGATTTCTCAGCAGGATACAGAATTCACCTGCTGGTGATTCAAATAAAAAGACTGTGGTGAAGGAAGTCCTTAAAAAGATGAGAAGTGTGGGCAGAGATTAAAAAAAAATAAATAAACAAGCAATGGAGAGGCACTCAGAAGCCAGAGTTAGTGGAAGCTCATCACCACCACAAGGGCCAAAGAGACTGAAAAAAAAAGGGGGGGTTACCTGAACCCTAGAAAGCTGAACTTTAGAAAAAAGTCATGTGAGAAAACAGTACTGGTGGGAAAACAGACATTTCCAGGAGTCAGAGGAAAGAAATATCCTAGCCTCTGTCCCTCTGCCCTCTAGTCCCCTGCCTCTCCTTGGTGACCAGAAGCGGCCAACGGGGAAACCCAGGAAGGGAAGCTGTTCATAGAGTTCATACTTATGGGGCACAGAGCTGAGCAGAGAAAAGTGATATGGATCAAGGGGGTAGGGATTAACACAGAATAACCAAATATCAAGTAAAATCATGACCTATTGGAATATTCAAGTTGTTCCCCAAATTTAATTTTACCCACTGGTTAATATTTGGCAAGATTAGTGCTCCCTTTTCCTTGTAACAGTGTGGAGAGACTGAAAATTCTAACTTTTTTGTGTATTTTACTAACCAGCTTCCTTTCTCTTGTTACTTACATTTTGAAAGATGATTCTGACTTCCTAATTTTAATATTTTATCTCTCAAAATATGTTACATTGTCCTCTACCCGAGATTATTTTGTAAGGCAGAATATTTGCATTCTTTAAATCATTACATTGGCTATTTACCTCTCCTCTACCCCAGTAAAAATAAAAAAGACTCTACCCTGAGGTAAAGAATTTGGACAGAGCATTTGTATTAGGGATCTGACTGAGAACTCCAAGGCTAAATAGTCTGTGCCCAGGAATCTTTGGGGATTTTTTCACTCAGTTCCATTCATTAAACATTTACTCAGCACTATTTAACAGACACAGAATGTTTTCCTTAAACTACATACGCGTTTTAAGAAGGGACAGGTGATTCTTAGCAGAATAATAATGTGGGATGGTAGTTACTTGAAGTGTGAAAATAAAAAAGATATTAGCCAGTAAGTTGCTAGGAAAATGACTGAAGGAAAAGGGGGGAGAGGGGGAAATAAGCTTAACAGTGAAATATCATTTCTATGGAATTTGTCTTAAAATCCAACATTGTCCTCACTTGCTGGATTATATGGCCTTGGCACTTTGATACTCTCCCCAGATTATATCCCTGCACCCACTATAGCAAACAGAATAATTCTTCTGACATAACAAGGCGGATAAAAAATGTGATGGAATAGAGAGGACAGATACCAGGATGTGAAGTAGGAACGCCGATGGCCCGAAGGTTTACAAATTGCTTTCCAGAGTTTGCATCACAGCAATTTTCACTCACTTTGAAGGTTTCTCAAGGGCAAAGAATGTTTTCCTCTCTGAGCAAACAATTCCACTTGCAGCAGGAATAAGGTGTACTGTGTATATCCAGACACCAAAGCTAATAAAGCAAACCTGGTAAGAGGAGGTTTGGAACTGAATCTCTTCCAAATGATCTTGTTCTCTCCACTGGGGAAGAAGCACTTAGCGCATTAGTCACACATTAGCAGACTATGCATGCAGACCTCGTCAATGATAAAAGAAAAAAAAGGGGGGGGGCTTTAAATGAATATCAGAAATCTGAGATTAAAAAAGAAACGTTGATAAAGGCATTGTATTCTTTTCTCATTCACTTCAACATTATTATGAAAAATGTTTGACTTGCCTTTGCCTATTCACATCAAACTTTAGAAGCCCAGTTCTACAAAGAAGGATGATAATACTAGTTAATGCCATGGCAGCATATGAGGAATTCATTGAAAGACAATTCTGAAGTGAATATTACTGCTATTTGGACAATGCCCAGTTGCTCTCTAACATAATCAAGAGAGAACTCCCTTGGAAAGATGCTCACGTTAAAGCAGACTGGGCCCCACTTCTGCAACCATGGAGAAGGAAAGTTGATCCAAATTTAACTCATGCTGGGAAACACGGCTATGGCAAAGTGAAAATGGTCAGATTGCTAGACATAGCACATGCCAGACATACTTCTGTTGTCATACTCCCACTGGCAGGACAAAATACAACAGAAAATCCGAAATTGGACTAATTTTGCAGAAGGTGATAAAGCACAGATTCTGAATCCTCAGTTAGATGATACCAAACCATACTTTTAATTTTTTTCTTCTTAAGAACTCATGTAAAATAACACAGAGAAACTTACTTAGCATTGACTCACTAATTTTAGCTACAGAGGAACTGATAATGGCATTTCTTGGAGAAAGAACGTGATGATAAACTATGGTATAATATTGCCTACTACAAATGACCAGTAACCATGAGCAAATATTTTTAGATTCATTATTAACCAATGAACTGCAAACTAAAATATCCGTTAGATGCTATTTTTCACTCAGTAGATTGGAAAACTATTAAAGATCAATAGTATCCAGGATTGGTGAGGGGATGGGAAAACAAATGTTCTCATACCCTGTATCAGCCCTGAGGAAAGGGGAGAAGGAGGCAAAAGTGGGAAATTCATGTCAAAATCCTTAAAAATATGTGCACTCTTCATCAACAATTTCATTCTAGGATTTTATTTAAAGGAAATTATCATTCCTATGCCCACATGTCTAATGTGTAAAGGTTGTTTATAATAACAAAAGGATTATACATATAAATGCCTATAGTGAAAATGTGGACTTCTTTTTATTCTTAGTATGTATTTTTCAACAAGAATGTGTTATTTTTCTATAAGGGAAAAATAAATATAATTTCTTAGGGAAAGTATGAAGGAAATATGGTGGTAGCACAAAAGTTACAACAAAAGAAAATGAAATGAAGAAAGGAAGAAAGGGAGGAAGGAAAGAAGGTAGGAAGGAAGGAAGGAAAGAAGGAAGGAAGGAAGGAAAGAAGAAAGGAAGGAAGGAAGGGAGGAAGGAAGGAAAGAAGAGGGAAGAAGAGAGGAAAGAGGGAGGCAAAAGTAATCCTGCATAAGTTCTTCCTAGATTTGTTACCAAGGCATGATATTTGTCAATGTGTCTTCAAAAATGTACGGCCTTTCCTTACTTAGAAGCATATGAAATTAAATCACATGAGCCAAACAGCGCATATCTGAGCAGAGAGAGATTTGAGATATTTCAGGTTACAAGACACAGAACCTGGGTCTCCCAACTGTATCCCACACATTCTCTGCTTCACCACGCTGCTGTCCTACCTCTCCAGCTTCTATTCTCTCTAATTCATTCACCCTATCATCTACGTATATCATCTAAATATCTACAAATCTACCTACAGATTACCTGCCTAGCCTTTTACGTATGTATATACTGGGACCTTTCCCCATCCATCTTCATTCTATCCCAATCCTCTTCCTTCTTCCTCAACCTCCACAAAGTAAGATTTTAAAGTTTTGATGAAATGGAATTATTCATTTTCAAAACAATTGTAAGCATTATATGAAGCCAATGCAGATCTTCTATGACAGGGGTTATTAGATGAAAATTAGAATGTGCCTAGTATGTAGGTTAGAATGACATGCAAAAATTCAAAGTATGTGTATGGTCCACATACACAAAGATGTGAGGAATGCCCCAAGGTGTTATATCCATGCAAAATTAGATGAACATCTCCACACAGGTATCAAGTGTCCGCCTCACTGGCATTCTGCCTCTAACAAAGTAGTAGTAAAAAATAATTGCTTCCTTACGTCTGTTATATACCAGAGCATGTCGCTAGACGTTTTATCTTTTCTATCTCTAAACTTTACAACAACCTTAAATGCTAGGTAAATTATCTCCAATTTACAGAGAAAAAAATTGAAGCTACTAGATGTTAAGTTATTTGCTGAAGATCACACAACTAGCAAATGGCAAAGTTGAATTAAAATCTGGCTTAAACCCAAAGTTCTTCCATTGTGCTACATTTCCTTCCCATGACCTAGACCAAAGGCTTAGAGATATTGATCTCCTGACTTCCTGAGATATTGATCTCCTGACTTACTTTGATAATGCGCCTTTCACGAATTAATATAACAAGTCTTGAATGTTTTTTATTTTATATTTTCAGTAACGTATTAATGTTGTAAAAATACTTGAGCACATATGCTGCCCATTTCCCTCAGGGTACTCCAATTCACTTTCTGATGGTAAAAATCCCCACCATGTCTAGCCAATTCTGTATATACAGTAAGAATGAAATGACACATGGTGGTTTGGTGGGTAGCACCTCCTTGTACTTATAAAGTACAGCTATTCAAGATTCAAACCAAATCCCAATTTTGCTTTTTCTTCCTATCAATTCCTTCATGTTTATATTTGACATAAATTCTGTCTATTCACCCTCCCCAGACTGAGAAGCCCTAGAATTTCAGTGCAGATTTACCATAAGTTACTCCATTATCTTGATTCTTTCCAATATATTTTCCTTCATAAGCTTTGCTTCTCTTTTATTATATATTAGGACCAGAACTTCATACAGTTTGTCACATTTTATATAAAGGCGAACTTAAAAGAAGGCAGATATAAGAAAATTCCTAAGGTATCTAAAATCTATAAAGAACTTACCTAACTCAACACCCAAAAAACAAATAACCCACTTAAGAAATGGGCAGAGGCATGAATAGACATTTTTCCAAAGAAGACATCCCGATGTCTTCACATGAAAAGATGTTCAGTATCATTCATCATCAGGGAAATACAAATCAAAACTACAAAGAGATATCACCTCACACCAGTCAAAATGGCTAAAATTAACAACACAGGAAATAATAGATGTTGAGAAAGGAAAACCTTCTTACACTGTTGGTGGGATGCAAACTTGTGTAGCCACTCTGGAAAAAGTATGGAGGTTCTTCAAAAAGTTAAAAAAAAGAACTACCCTACAATCCAGGAATTACACTACTATGTATTTACCCAAAGGATACAAAAATACTGTTTCAAAGGGATACATGCACCCCAATATTTATAGCAGCATTATCAACAATAATTAAACTATGGAAAGAGCCCAAATGCATCAGCTGATGAGTAGATAAAGAAGGGCCATTTTATATACAATAGAATATTACTCAGCCATAAAAAAGAATAAAAACTTGCCATTTGCAACAATGTGGATGGAACTAGAGTATATTATGCTAAGTGAGATAAGTCAGAGAAAGACAAATACCATATGATTTCACTTATATGTGGAATTTAAGAAACAAAACAGATGAACATAAGGGGGAAAAAGAGAGAGGCAAACCATAAAATAGACTTTCAACTATAGAGAACAAACCGAGGGTTGCTAGAGGGGTGGTGGATAGAGAAATGGGCTAAATGGGTGATGGGTATTAAGGAGGGCCATTTGTTGTGATGAGAACTGGGGGTTATATGTAAGTGGTGTAAATAAAAATTTGAAACAAAAAGACAAAGGAAAAAGAAAATTTCTAAAATTAATTTGAATAAATATTTGAGACAGAATGTAATTCAGTATCCCAAGTGTTCAATTAGTCGTTTTGCTCAAGTAAAACAAAAGTAATCCTAAAAACTCAATTATCTTTCTTGCCAATAATTTGCATTATGAAAAATATGCTTAACTCCCTTACAACAATGTTCCGGATATGATTTTATCTTTTTATTAGACATACTTATGAGAGACTTGACTTCTGACCTGAGGTAAATTGCAGAAAGGCAAGCACGACAAACCATCTGTTTGCTGGTGTGGACTGTAGCAGAAGTGACATTGTTCTGAAGTCAATAGCTGTTGCAGCAACTTCTCTGTTCAACAGGAAACCACCTGATTGAGGCAGAAGAAGCAGTAATTTTCTGGTTCGTTTCTGTAGTGAGACTTTGGGAGTCTATTCCTTCCAATGATTTTATAAGCTATTTAATATTTGGTTATAAATCCCTTTAGATTTAAACTAGCTAGAGTGGATTCAGTTCTCTGCAACCGAATGAATTTAGAGAGGGAGATATTTTTAGTTTTGTTGTTTTTAGCTGAACCCATGGTCAGTCTCCCTGCTGTCAGAGGTTGATGTTTTTGTCTGTATATTTAACCATTAGAATAGTATGTAAAGATCATTCCTGAAATATTTTTTCTCTGAAATATTTTCAAATGCAACTAATTCTCTATGTTGCTAGTTGTTTTTCCAAAAATCAAAGTAGAAAAAAACCTATAGAAATCTTCTACATCCCAGAGCTTTTTATTTTCTTCCCAAAGATATTCATTTCACCCCGAGAGCTCTCTCTTACAGACAAAATCACCTTGAATTTTCTCCAAGTGCATGTTGAGATGGAACAGGAAAGGCACCATTCAGTCTGTACATCAGAGGTTGGGAAGTAGAACGTAGAAGAATCTGGTATCCCCTTAAGGTGTTCTCTGGCATTATTAGTACACAATTAGGCAGATTTCAAAGTTGTTATTTGCTACTGCTACGGAGGCACCCCTGTACAGTGGTTATGCCCTCCACGAAGTCACTGGGGAGGCAAAACAATTTTCTTTGCAAAACCTTAAGAAATATTGTTATATATACAATGGAATACTGTGCAGCAATGAGGAAGAATGAAATCTGGCCATGCGTAGCAACATGGATGGAACGGGAGGGCATTATGCTAAGTGAAATAAGTCAGTCAGAGAAAGACAGATACCATATGTTTCCATGCATCGGTGGATTTTGAGAGACTTAGCAGAAAACCATGGGGGAGGGGAAGAGGGGAAAGAAAAAAAGACACAGAGAGGGAGGGAGACAAAACATAAGCAACTCTGAAAGACTAAGAACAAACTGAGGAGTGAGGGAAGTGTGGGAGGGGGGGAGAGTGGGTGACAGGCACAGAGGAGGGCACTTGTTGGGATGAGCACTGGGTGTTGTATGGAAACCAATTTGACAATAAATTATTTAAAAATAAATAAATAAATAAACAAACAAACAAAGATTTAAAAAAAAGAAAAATATTGGGAGTAGTTGGTGCAACAACTCAAATTCAGCTCATGTAAATAAATTTTATCCCAAGTATTTATTAGCCTCCACACAATCCTCCATCTAACCAATTAACACAATCACTTACCAAGTTCAGATACCATAAAAACCAAGTGCCATCATTCACAATTCTGACATCAAGAGATAACAAATTTTTATCCTCAGTTTAGAGATGTTTGCCATTAGTAATTTCTTCTCACGAGCTTCGGCACTTCCTATTAGCACTGGGTAAGTTCCAGGTACATTCAGGCAGAATTATAATGTTAGCAACAAGATTACCACTTAAATTAAATTATTTTCAAAAGTACAGATATCCTACTTCTCAAATGAAGGAACTGTCTAGCTGTCTAGCTAATTTAGTTGTCTAACACTCTAGTTTAGAAAGGTAACTTCAAAAAAGAAATGTCACTTATCCCCAGATAACCCTATCCATAGACAGACAAATGCAACACATTAAAGAATGTAGGGGCACCTGGGTGGCTCAGTCGGTTGAACGCAGACTTCAGCTCAAGTCATGATCTCACGATTCATGAGTTCGAGCCCTGTGTCTGGCTCTGTGCTGACAGTTCAGAGCCTGGAGCCTGCTTCAGATCCTGTGTCTCCCTCTCTCTCTGCCCCTCCTCCATTTGGGCTCCCTCCCTCTCTCTCTCTTTCAAAACTAAAATAAACATTAAAAATTTTTTAAAAAAGAATATAAAAGCCTTATCTGTGAAAAAGAAAAAAATGACAAATGTAAACTGAGGCAAAATTTGAAACAGGTGCTAACTTCAAGCCTCTATCTCTTACGTTGTAGTCCAGTTTGATTCCAGAAACCCTTTTCCCTCCTTAGGCTACAAAAGCATCAATAACTGCTTAGGGACTTGTCTTTGATGCGTCACTAACAGTCACAGTCACCCCGAGCAACAAAAAAGAGAGGTGGACAGACAGAATGAAAGAGAGAGAGAGAGAGAGAGAGAGAGGAGTTTGCTTTTCCAAGGATTACAACAGCAAGCCTGAATCACCCAGTGCATATTAAACTTAATCATTTAAATATTTATAAGCAAAAGCTTGCTGATGGACAGGACTGGATGCTCCTCATTGCTTACAGAACCACACTACCATGTGGCCGGAACCTCTAAAATACCAAGACGCGGAGTTCCATCTGTTAAGGCCTGCATTCCTGCTCATCTCTGACCCTCATGAATAAAATAAATGAAATGCACAGATGAGGCAGTACATTCCTGGGTGATTATCAATGACCTCAAATTAGAGTTTAAAAATAAGAAAGTCGTTCTCAACCTTAGTAATACTGTAAACTCACAATCCATTGTTTCATTAGTTCAATTTAGTAGGAAATCTTTAAATAACAAGAGGTAGAATTGGACCCTGCTCTGTGGATTATTTGCATCACTGATCAGAAAACAGGATTTGTGCTTAACCTAGTTACAAGATTTAAAATAATTCTAGCTACTTATCCCAGCACATACTCTAAATGCTCTGAAATTCTGCCATCTTGTGGGAATTTGGAATTATGACAAATGACTAGGCTCAAAGTTTCATGTTTTACATAATTTAAAATTCCTGTGCAATTGTAAGCCTAAAAGAATACAGTGTTCATAATAGTATCCAACACACCAAAAAAAATTTTATTTTCCTTCTATTCGATATTTCATATAAAAGTAAATTCAAATTCTCTTTTCTCCTTATACTTTAATGAACTTAATCATTATCTTATTATTCCTCTTTTTACCTTGGTATTATACTTTACATAAATCCATTTTTTTCTAGCTAAGTATTATTTGAGATTCATACTATATATTTGGGGATAAAAGAAACAGTGAAAATTACAAATTTATTTATTGCATACATAATAAAGTCACTCAAGATGTTAGGGTTTTCTTTTTCTTTTTTTTTCTTTGTTTCCAGGAAAACACAGAGCTCAGGGGAGAAATTCAAGTAACCCTTAACCTCTGATCTGGACCAAGCAAATCCATAATTTGAAAGAACTTACAACTAGTAGAAACTTGATATAAGTTGTAACATTTCCCTTCTATTTTTCTCATATGTAGAATAATGAAGGCCTATTTTAAGTTGATTTCACATACTAACGAGATTTTTTAGTTTTCATGTCATATAAAATTCAAAAGCAATACATTTCATTTTTATAGCACTTAACTATTTGAAAATTTTATTCTTTTTTACTCTCTTCCTCTCCTTACACTTTAGTAAATTTATTTATTTATTTATTTATTTTATATTATTTTTGCTTTTTAATTTTATTTAAACCCAAATTAACGTATGGTGTAATAATGGTCTCAGGAGTAGAATTTAGTGTTTCATCACTTACATATAACATTCAATGCTCATCCCAACAAGTGCCCTCCTTAATGCCCATCACCCATTTAGCCCATCCCCGAACTCAACACCCCTCCAGCAATCCTCAGTTTGTTCTCGCTATTTAAGAGTCTCTTATGCTTGGCTTCCCTCTCGTCCGTTTTCTTATTTTTCCTTCCCTTCCGTATTCAATTGTTTTGTTTCTTAAATTCCACATATGAGTGAAGTCATATGATATTTGTCTTTCTCTGACTGACTTATTTCACTTGGCTTAATACATTCTAGTTTCATCTACATTGTTGTAAATGGCAAGACTTCATTATTTTTGATTGCTGGGTAATATTCCTATATATACATATATATATATATATATACACATATATATACATATATCGTATATTCTTTATCTATTTATCCATCAACGGACATTTGGGCTCTTTCCATACTTTGGCTATTATTGATAGTGCTGCTATAAATATTGGGGTTCATGTGTCCCGTTGAATAGCATACCTGTATCCCTTGGATAAATACCTAATAGTGCAATTGCTGAATTGTAAGGTAGTTCTATATTTAATTTTTTGAGGAACCTCCATAGTGTTTTCCAGAGTGGCTGCACCAGTTTGCATTCCCACCAGCAGTGCAAAAGAGATCCTCTTTCTCTGTATCCTTGCCAACATCTGTTGTTTCCTGAGGTGTTATTTCAGCCATTCTGACAGGTGTGAGGTAGTATCTCATTGTGGTTTTGATTTGTATTTCTCTGATGGTAAGTGATGCTGAGAATCTTTTCATGTGTCTGTGAGCCATCTGAATGCCTTCTTTGGAAAATTGTCTGTTCATGTCTGTTGCCCAATTCTTCACTAGATTGTTTTTTGGGTGTTGAGTTTCATAAGTTCTTTATAGATTTTGGGTACTAACCCTTTATCTGATATGTCATTTGCGAATATCTTCTCCCATTCCATAGGCTGCTTTTAGTTTCGTTGTTTCCTTCACTGTGTAGATTTTAATCTTGATAAAGATTCATGGTTCATATTTGTTTTTGTTTCCCTTGCCTCTGGAGACATGTTTAGTAAGTAGTTGCTTAGGCCAAGGTCAAAGAAGTTGTTGCCTGTTTTCTCCTCTCGGATTTTGATGGTTTTCTTTCTTACATTTAGGTCTTGCATCGATTTTGAGTTTATTTTTGTGTATGGTGTAAGAAAGTGGTCTAGGTTCACTTTTCTGCATGTCACTGTCCGGTTTTCCCAACACCATTTGCTGAAGAGACTCTCTTTTCTACTGGATATTCTTTTCTGCTTTGACAAAGATTAGTTGGCCATACCTTTGCGGGTCCATTTCTGGATTGTCTATTCTGTTCTGTTGATCTATGTGTCTGTTTTTGTGCCAGTACTATACTGTATTGATGATTATATCTTTGTAATACAGCTTGCAGTCCAGAGTTGTGATGCCTCCTGTTTTGATTTCTATATTCAATATTACTTTAGATATTTGGGGTCTTTTCTGGTTCGATACAAATTTTAGAATTCTTTGTTCTAGCTCTATGAAGAATGCTGGTGTTATTTTGATAGGGATTACATTGAATGTATAGATTGCTTTGGATATTATTGACATTTTAACAATATTTGTTCTTCCAATCCATGAGCATAGAACGTTTTTCTATTTCTTTGGGTCTTCTTCAATTTCTTTCATAAGATTTCTAGAGTTTTCAGTATACAAATCTTTTATCTCTTTGCTTAGGTTTATTCTTAGTTATTTTATGGTTTTCAGTGCAATTGTAAATGGGATGGATTCCTTGATTTATCTTTCTGCTGCTTCATTATTGATATATAGAAATATAACTCATTTGTGTACATTGATTTTATATCCCATGATTTGCTGAATTCATGTATCAGTTCTAGCAGTTTTTTGGTGGAGTCTTTCAGGTTTTCCAAGTAAAGTATTATGTTGTTTGCAAAGAGTGAAAGTTTGACTTCTTCCTTGACAATATGGATATGGATGCTTTTATTTCTTTTTGTTGTCTGATTGCTGAGGCTAGGCCTTGAAAAACTATGTTGAACAACAGTGGTGAGAATGGACATCCCTGCCGTGTTCCTGACCCTAGGGGGAAAGCTCTCAGTTTTTCCCCATTGAGGATGATATTAGTGATGGGTCTTTCATATGTGACCTTTAATGATCTTAAGGTATGTTCCTTCTATCCTGACTCTCTTGAGGGCTTTTGTCAAGAAAGGATGCTATATTTTGTCAAATGCTTTTTCTGCATCTGTTGAGAGGATCAAGTGGTTCTTATCCTTTCTTTTGTTAATGTGATGTATCATGTTAATTGATTTGTGGATATTGAACCACCTCTGCAGCCCAGGAATAAATCCCACTTGACTATGGTGAATAATTTGCATAATGTACTGTTGGATTTGGTTTGCTAGTATCTTTTTGAGGATTTTTTAATCCGTGTTCATGAGAGAGATTGGTTTGTAATTCTCCTTTTTAGTGGGGTCTTTGGTTTTGGAATCAAGGTAATGCTGGCCTCATGGAATGGGTTTGGAAATTTTTCTTTCATTTCTATTTTTTGGAACAGCTTCAAAAGAATAGGTATTAACTCTTCTTTAGATGTTTAATAGAATGTTCTTGTGAAGCCATCTGGCCCTGTACTCTTGTTTGTTGGTTTTTGATTATTGATTAAATTTCTTACTGGTTATGAATCTGTTCAAATTTTCTATTTCTTCCTGTTTCAGTTTTGGTAGTTAATATGTTTCTAGGAATTTGTCCATTTCTTCCAGATTGCCCAATTTACTGGCATATAATTGTTCATAATATTCTCTTATTATTGTTTGTATTTCTGCAGTGTTGGTTGTGATCTCTCCTCTTTCATTCGTGATTTCATTTATTTGGGTCGTTTACTTTTTTTTTTTTTTTTTGATCCATCTGGTTGGGTGCTTATCAATTTTGTTAATTCTTTCAAGGAACAAGCTCCTGGTTTTGTTGATCTCTTCTACTGTAATTGTTGTGTTTTTTTTTTAATTTCAATATCGTTGATTTCTTCTCTCATCTCTATTATTTCCCTTCTCCTGTTTTTAGACTTTATTTGCTGTTCTTTTTCTAGCTCTTTTAGAGGAGGTTAAGTTGTATATTTGAGACATTTCTTCCTTCTTTAGAAAGGCCTGGCTTGTTATATACTTCCCTCTTAGGACCGCCTTTGCTACATCCAGGAGTTTTGGACTGTCGTCTTTTCATTTTCATTGGCTTCTCTGTATTTTTTAATTTCCTCTTTAATTTCCTAGTTAACCCATTCTTTTATTAGTAAGATATTCTTAAATCTGCAAATATTTGTATTTTTTCCAAATTTTTTCATGAGGTTGATTTCAAGTTTCATAGCATTGTGGTCTGAAAATATGCATGATATGGTATGATTTCTTTATACTCGCTGAGGACTGATTTGTGACTCATATGTGATCTATTCTGGAGAATGTTCTATGTGCACTTGAGAGAAATGTGTATTCACCTGCCTTAGCAGGAAATGTTCTCAGTATATCTGTAAAGTCCATCCGGTCCGGAGTGTCCTCCAAAGCCTTTGTGTCCTTGTTGATTTTCTGCTTAGATGATGTGTCCAATGCTGTAAGTGAGGTGAATAAATTTAAATAACCATCTTCCTATTATTCTTATCCTCTTGCCTAGGTATTGCACTTTATATAAATCTATTATCTTCCACCGGAGTATTTTCCACCTGAGTATTATCTGAGTATTATCTGTTGTAGAACATATGCTTGGGGAAAGAAAACAGTGAAAATTAAATATATGCTTATTATATACTAAACAAAATCACTCCAAATGTTTTCCAGAGGCTGAAGATGAGACACTGAGCATGACAACCTACAAGTTCCTCCTGTGTGGCACTGCAAGGAAGTGAACTATGGAGTGTTAGTTCAGACTTCACTTCCTAGCATAGGGAGACATTCCAAAGGATATTTGAGAAAAAACAAATTTGATGCATCTCCTCAAATTTAAATAAGGTTATTTGTGATCCCATAAACCTGTGATTTCCTGTGCACTGTTTCCATGAAACTCAGTTGTTGGCAAAATCATCTTTAAGTTGAATTCAGTTTGTAAAAGCAACAGCTTAAACATGAGCATAAACTGTCCAGTGAGGGCACAAAGGTGATGAGGGATGGAATACAGATCCTGAAAGAGGTATCTAGAATGGAGCAGAGCAACAGAGTTTTAAAGTGGGATTAGTGATAAAGAGAACTGCTTATACCTTCTTTCAGATTCTAAATATTGTTTTGTTCATCTTAGCTGCCAAAAATAAAATAAAGTTTAAAAGTTTAAAAAAATATATACATGTTTGCTGAATGTAGTAGTTTTTCCTTCATTTTAGGACTATAGTTGATTGTCCTCCTTAAAAAAAAAGAAAAAAAAAAAAGATCCTGACAATCCTAAAGTCAATTTACATCTGTCTTTGAAATATATTTAGTTATTTAATGAGATAAATTTTCAAAATGTATATGAATTGAACCAAGAATCATAGTAGTCTATATGATCTGAATATAACATAGAAGCCCCAATATGGAAGAGAAGAGAAATAAGCAAGATTTAAAATTAGCCACCAAGAACCCATCATTTATAAAAGAATTAACTGATATGATAAAGTGTTACTTCGTTTCTGAAGCAGAATCAACACACATCCCAACCAGGAAGCAAATTCACAAGTCACTTCACCAGAAGTAAATTCACAAGTCTGGACCTCTCCACCAAAAAGGATTAAGTGAGTCACTGAGTTTTCACTCTAAGAAATACCAAAAGCATGCAACTTTACTTGTTCTTGTTCCTCCTGATGTCTTCCATAAGCCTACATGTACAAGAGCTGAGGACAAAGCCTGCTACATAGTAAGCATCCAACTAATGTTGTTTACTGTTATTATTTCTTCAGAGTCCACATGAATAAAAAATTCATATCCTGCAAATACACAGGGATTGAGGAGGTGGGGCAGAGAGAGAAAGGGGTGGGCAAACATTTAATAATATAATTATTTGAATACTGGCACCTTATGTTAACTTTCCCAAAACGTCAAAGAAAACCCTTTATGTAGCTTGATACACAGAACCCAACATTTGATGGTTCTTATTTTCTTCTCCAACCCCAACTATTTAAATATGAAAGAATAAATATCATCATAGACGACAGACATGTTTGTGTGCTTTTGTTGTTGTTAATGAGAAAACTTCCTTTGGGATAAATGATTATTTAAAAGAGAAAGAACTTGAATTCTGCCACAGGCGAACCTTAGGAGTGGAAAAATATTTGCATGATGCATCTAGGTTGCTAAGAAAGAAGCGGCAGACAATTAAATTCTCCACCACATTCATATTTGCTTGGTTAGTTCCTTTTCTCTCCTAAGGTGGCTATGAAATCCATGCTAATTACCCTTCTACCTCACAGGGATAAAGCCAAGAGTAAATGGCAAGGAAACAGCTGGAAACCCCTGAGTGTTGCATATTCATGGGACAGGAGATTCTGTCCCATTGGATCTGGCAAAGCTGAACCAAAGCCTGGACCCAAATTATGCATCCTCAAGAGATTGCCAACAGGTGCACAAGGTGCACTGCAAAGCACCAAGTCTAGAACAAGTCCTCTGGAAGCAGACAAAGGGCATAGCAGCAAACAGAAATATCCGGCCTCCTGGGAAACTGCACTTACCCAGTGCAGAAGGTTTGTCTCTTAAACTCACTTCAGACATAAAGAGCTTTGGTAAGCTTATCCAGGATTGTTCTAAGAAGTTGCAAACTTTGTGAAAACAGCTAATTCAGCCATAGATTTTTGCCACTTATAGTATTCTTTGAGCTTTCATCCTAATATAAGCAATTGTAGCTAATGTTCAATGCTTCTCATGTAATAGACATTTTGAATTCATTGTCTGGTTCAATTCTCACGACAATTCTGCGAGATGGTTATTTTTATTATTCCTTTTTTATGGATGAAATAACTGAAACTAAAGAGACTAAGTAACTTGCCCAAGGATTTGCAAGGCGGAAAGTAAGCAGCAGAGCTGGAAGTAGAACCTCGCATCTCTAGAACATGGCTTCAAAATCATGCTGACTTCTAAATTTTTCTGTAACTTCCTTTTAATTTCCGAATGTTTAATGATTTTCCTCTTGTCCTTCCTTTTAGACTACTACTTTCTGTCTGCTACAAAGGTAAAACAACACACGCACACACACACCACTCAACTATTAACCAGGTTCCAACCGTGGGCATCTACTGATGCCACGCAAATACCCTAGGAGGGCAATCACTTCCTATGTCTGAACTTGGAAAGACATGAGCCACGGATCCATCTATTTAACTAGAACCTCAAGGGAAATATCAAGCTACACTCTTTGGAAAAGGAGAGTCTTTGCGAGGTTTCTCTGAAGGACTTGGCAAAAATCCAAATACTTGAATTTATTTTATGTTTCCGTTCTGAGAATGTGAAATGCTTTTAAAAGTCTGCTAAATTTTACTCTAATGTAGAACAGTAGGGAGGTGATCCACCTCCTGGGAGTCACTTGAAAAGCTCACCGAAGCTGTTTATACATGAAGTGAGTTTAAGAGACAAACCTGAAAAGTACCACAAGTCTACCCTGTCTCCCTTCAGACACACTGTCAGGCTGTGGATGGTGCTGCCAGGGAATGCAGCAGCCCACACAACTTCACAGCAGATTCTCAAATGAATTTTACATTTACCCTGGGACTGGAGAGAAAGAACAAAGGCAAAAAAGAATTAAATGGCCTTTACCTGGACTTTTTACCATGAAAGTTCATAAGATTGTTTAGATATCAAAGCAGACAATGTGTGCTGGATTTCATCTTAAAGAATAAAACAAAAATAATGTGTTTGAAAGGAAAAAAATCTTCCAACAAATCTCCCATTAATGCTTTTAACTCTGTAGAAATGCAAAAGTTCATATAGGATCATCAAAGAATCATGAAGTGAGAATGTACATTCACATGGATAAAGATGTAAGTTTGTCTCTATTCACTCAAAAAAGAAAGAAAGAAAGGAAAGTAGGGACTCCTAACAGTTCTTGGCCAACTGTTATGTTTAATTACAATTTAAACCAAAAAAAAAAAAATCCCTCAAGCTAAATGAATTCTTCCTTTTGCTGAAAATTAAGCCCTTTGCTTCTCTTTCAAGCCCCAGTGGAGCTGAAGGATAATTGAACACAATCCTTTTCATAATTCCCTTTCAAATGCTTGAAAACAGTTAGGAATCTTCTCCATCCTAATTTTAAAAAACCCTAATATATTGACCCTTACAATTTCTTTTCAAACTCTGTATTACTATATTTCATCTTTTTTATTCTCTTACTTCTCTAGAAATTTACTAAATCCCACATATAAAATTAGACCAATTCTCTAATAAAAACTTGAATAATATTAATATCCTGAAATAGTTATTCCTAGCTATCTAATATCAACTATTTCTGATAGCTTTCAAAAATCAATACTGTTAATTACTCATTATGAACTTAGGATTCTGGTTAAGTGAGATACTTGTTCTTTTGAGTTTTTTAAAAACACTTTATATTAGCATAAATTTAAAATATCTCTCATACATTAAATTATACTGCTCCCTTAAAAATTAATCTCAGTTTGGTGAAACATTGCTCTGATTTATCATGTGATACACAGAATTCTATACCTCTTTCCCAAGGTATTAGATACCTAGCCAAATTTTGTCACCTATAATTTAATAGAAACAAAGGCAATTCTATCATCAGTCTAACTGTAAAAGCCAAGCCAAGACATGAAATAACCCTTTAGAGACAACCAAGTTCAAAATATACACTCTGGCGATGAATCAGAGGGAGGACAAGAGATACAATGTCTTGCCGAACTCCTGGTAATCCAGGCCTGATCTCCAGACTCAGTTCTTTCCATGTAGTACACCCTCCACTCTGCTACACAGCCATTCTCATTCATAACGCCATGAACGATATTCTAGGCATGGCTTGTCTTACATTTGTTGCATGCTATTTAATATGCAGAAACACCTTTCCCCTTTCTCTGCCTCTCTTTCTTCACCTAGGTAACCTCTGTCCATAAATTAATTCAACAACTATTCATTGTTACTCAGTGAATGCCAGGGGTATTGCCAAGCCAAAGAGTAATATGGTAAGTCAATATCAGTGTAATTATTTGCTAACAAGTTCTCAGATCCATTCTACCCTTTCAACAGAGAGCCAAGTGCACTATCCAACACTCAAGGTATCCAAGATGGTGATAGATGGAGCAAGAAGAGAATAAAAACACTGCCTGAGGAAGATGGGCCTGATACTAGAAATGCTGGACTCAAGAAACCTATATGAAGTCATATCAAAGAACAAGAGAAAACTGTAGAGTTTGATGATATGGCATTAAAGACAATTCTAGTCCATTGGATTAGACTGGATTTTTAAAATATTTTTTTCTATTTCTTTCCTATTACTCATGTCACATCATAAACTAATGCAAAAAAATACACGCACATAGTAATACACTCACGAAACAGAAGCATGTCACACCTAAGGTGTTATCCTTAAGATACACAGGCTTTGAATCACCCAGGAATTATTCATTTCATAAATATATATTCAGTGTCTATGTCCTATACTAACTTTTATTTCCTTCTGGTACCAAATGTGATCATTATGATGATTTGGTGCTTTTATTTCAATCATCGGCCACATGTGATATTTCCTGATGCTAGAGTTCCTTCTATGTGTGCAATTTATTCATACTCACTAAAAACCTTAGTAAAAACAACAGTTGTTTAAGAAAAACATTGTTTGCCCTTTATATACTTTATATATGCATCTAGAAGTACATCAGACATCTACATGTACAACCATCTAAATAACACTCACACACACGGTCCTGAAAAATTCAATAAGGTAATTTATTTCTATTTCTAATGCTATATGAATAAATTGCCGTCACCACTTGGACTAGTTCCAATGTACTTATTTTTCAAATGTTACCACATAGTTTATCAATCATTATCCAGTAGAGGATATTCTGTCACTTTATATATGGTCGAAATATTTTCCTGGCTGCAAACAAGTGTACGAAAGAGAGAGAGAGAGAAAGAGGGGACAGCGGAGAAACTATGTAAGAGATCTGCACTTTTCTTTTATCCTTCTTCAAATATTTGTCTGTGTTCATCTTTTAAATCAGGTCAAATATTAAATGGAATAATGACAGAACATACTGAGGAGCTTTCACTCTGTCTCTGTCGCTACTGCTTAATTCAGTGTAGATTGTTCTACAAATAAAACTCAGGGATAATAAATGCAGCCAGTCCCCAAATAATTTGTCATTGCCCAGAACCACCACCAAGGTAACAAGAATGGGGAATGAGCAGTACTGATCTCCACCACCACTTGGAAACATAGGACATTCTGGTAGAACATCCACACTGATCTCAGGCCCAGCTTCCAGCACCATAAATGCAGTGAATTAACAGAAGCTCTTCAAAATTTCATTCTTTAGGGAAAATTTCATTCTTTAGGGAAATAACTTTCATTATCTATGTGTCTGTCACCATGCTTAATATAACACAAACAAATTTTTTACTCAGTCTTTACAACAACCTCAAGACATAAATTATTATCCATATGTTGCTGATAAAACCAAAGTCAAAAAGTAAAATGACTTGAATCAGGTCAAGAGACAGAGCCAGGATTTGAGCCCTCGTTTGTCCATATTTTTCCATAATACTGCTACAAATAAAAGATGTAATGCTATAAAATAGTAGTACTTACTTTCAAAGTCACAAGATGGAAAATAAATGTTTTCATCTTTTGCGAAGGTGGAAAATAGCAGTGTGTTTTGTAATGGTATGTGTACCCAAAACATTTTTTTTCTTTTTGAGAGTGTTTCGCTCAAATTAGAAACTATCCCATCATAGCTGACTTATGTAGCGAGAATAAAAAAATACCTATCCCAATGAAATGGAGTAGAGGAGGTGAAAGTAGTGTTTTTAATTTGTGAAGACATGATTACTAACAACTGTTTAGCTCTTAACCAAAAGAATACTACAAAATAGAATGCATAGAGTTTTGATTTCTCTTAATGAAAATAAGCAGTCAAATGAATAGGTTTTATATGAAGAAGAAATCAGTGTTTCTCCCATGTCCTCCCCACAGAATGATACACATTAAAATATCTTTACCATTACGAACTTTCTTCAAAGATGAAAAAGGCATAGAAATCTGAACTAAGAGGCAAGCTTATATAGAAATTTGTGTCAAGTTACACTGACCTAAAAGCATTAAAAACACTGGCCTAAAAGAATGATATAAAATGGTGAATATTCCACCAAAATGATCATAAATATATGAATTAATATATATGTATATGTTATACATATATATGTGTTAAATATATATATATATATATATATAACATAATATTTCACATAAAACTAAAGTTTAGAAAAACAAAGAGATGGCTCTATTGATCTCTGCATTATTTTTCCTGAGTATTACACACTATCCATGATAAAGCAAATCCCAAAACCACATCCAAGGAACACGGCCTCGGTCTCCAATGCATTTAGAATCTAATACCCAGGTTCCCTACACAAGGACATTAAGACATACGATCACAAAATATTTAATTTAATCCAGTCAACCCTCCCACTTGGTACTATATTAGTCTATTGGAGCTGCCATAAAAGAGTATCAAAGACTGGGTGGGTAAAAAAAGAGAAATTTATCTTACGGTTTGGGAGGCTAGAAGTCCAAGATCAAAGTGCCTTCAGGGTTGGCTTCTGGTGAGATGTCTCCTCCTGTTTGTAGATGGTCACCTTCTCACGTCCTTACATGGACTCTCTGTTCATGGAAAGAGAGAGAGAGAGAGAGTGACTTCTGGTGTCCCTTTCTTTTCTTATAAGGACACTAGTCCTATTGTTTTACAGTCCCACTATTTGACCTCATTTAATCTGAATTATCTGCCTAAAACAGTCACTTTGGGGGTTAGGGTTTCAACATATGAATTTTAGAGGAACAAAATTCAGTTCATAGCAGGTAGCTAACTCCACACAAATAAGGAATTTTGGCTGCATTAAAATAATATATTAAATATCAAAATCTGGCAAACGAGAAGCCAGGGAACCTTTGAGAGGCATCTAAAAATACTAACTAAACACATTGGGCTTCTATGTAACAAACTGGGCAGAACTTTTGAACTGAATCAGAACTTTTAGTTGACAACCTCAGTTGAACTAGTAATGTAAATGTCAGTATCAGTTCCCTTGAATTATAGCACAATATACTAAAATAATTTTTCCCAGAGGTTTTTTTTTTTTTTGAGATACATCTACTCCATTGGGGGCAGAACCATTAAACAGTCTAAGAATTACTTTTGGTCAAATTGATCAACCATGCTTATTCACACACACAAAAAAAACAACTTTCGATCTCTCTGAACTCTGCACTGGCTAAGGTTATAGCTCACCTAAAATTGCACACTCCATCATTCTACAATGGTTCAAAATTCAAGTGCACATATCAAGCCTAAACTATCAAAGAGGTAGCTTTTAGACTGTTGTAGGTACACTCTGCACTTAACACTGAAAGAATAAGTTCTGGTTTTGTACCTTTACTTCATTTTGCTAAGACACTTTTTTTCATCACAGTAATCCTACTCTGAAAACAGCAACACCATATAATTAAAAAATGCATTTCCTGATGTATTATTAAGAACGGCAACACCAAGGGGCACCTGGGTGCCTCAGTCAGTTAGGTGTCCAACTCTTGGTTTCTGCTCAGGTCATGATCTCACAGTTCATGAGATCAAGCCCCACATTGGGCTCTGCACTGATAGCGCTTCTCTCTCTCTCTCTCTCTCTCTGCCCCTTATCTGCTCATGCTCTCTCTCTTAAAATAAATAAACTTTAAAAAAATTAAAAAAAAAAACAACTACATCAATATATAAGCAAATAGCCATCAGAACTCTCACAAATATTAATAATTATGTTGAATGATCCCAAAGAATGAAGAAAAAGTTTAACTTCATGTTGCTTTTCCAAAAGGCCTTGGAGAGAATTATTGGTGCTCAAAACCACTTGAACTTTACAGTTTTTAAGCATATCTTTTCATTTCACTTAAATATTTAGAATATTCAAAACATTGTTGTGATTAGTTTTCAAAATGAAACCATGAATTAATTAGAAACTTAATCATTGTTATTTCAAGATACAATAGATTTTTTCCCTTTTAGGTCCTGCTTATAATTAACATTTTCCCTGCTCTCCTTTCATGAAATATTTTACAAGTTATCAGGACCTTTAAAAAACTTACTTCTTTTCTAATTTTACTATGCTGAACTAATTATAAAATGAATTTTTTATTTCATAATTCTTTACCATTTTTATTCACCCTCTGGGTACTGAATTATAATTAATTCTGCTTTTCTTTCTCTAATAGATTTATGTGTATTATCATATATATTAAATTTTCCATTCTGTAACTTTTTTCATTTATTGCTTTGCACACTGACAATACGCACTTCATTAAAAACATGTAATCCCTTAGCTGCGATCAAGGCATAATTGCAAATCTTTATAATATAATAACATGCATGTTCTTCATATTTTATTACAAGAACTCCCTATTACACTTGAAAATTCTGGAGTTCCTATTCTCTTAAATTGCAATATGAGAATAAAATTTAAGAATTCCAAGTTCTTATGACAAAACTACTAATAAGCACGTCTTTTTTTTTTTTTTTTTTTTGCCTGCTACCACTGTAAGTTAAAATGTATCTACTCATCTATATATTTTTGTCAATGTGATATTTAGGTTAATTTGTATAATTAACAAAACATACCAAAGGAGTGAGGTTTTTTTTATTGGAAAGTGACAAACATCTTGTGATAAGATGAAGCAATAACACTGTGTTCTTAAACAAGATTCTTTGACCCAGCCCACTTTCTCAAGAAAAAGATGTTTAGTATGAATAAGTCAGAAGTCCAGATTTCAAGGAAATACAAATCGTAGTATGCAACGTAGCAGGACACTGAGTAGCGGGACTAAACAGAGGGGTCCTCTTTCCAGACAGTCCTTCAGAGATGCTCTTATGCACTCCTTCATCCTACATGAATTTTGGTAACGTTCTTCTTTTATTCCTTTCTACTTTTTTAAATATTTATTTATTTTTGTGAGTGAGAAAGATAGAGCGCGAGCAGGGGGAAGGGCAGAGAGAGAGGGAGACACTGAATCCTAAGCAGGCTCCAGGCCCTGAGCAGTCAGCACAGAGCCCAACATGGGGCTTGAACTCATGAACTGTGAGATTTGGACCTGAGCTGAAGGTGGACACTTAACTGACTGAGCCACCCAGGCGCCCCTTGGTAACATTCTTCTAACATGTCCAGAATTTACACAGTCCCTCTGGGAGTATGTAGGATACTAGTATCATCCAAACTTGCCTGTTTTCTATTTTTATTAGAAGTAGAGTCAACACATAATGTTACATTTGTTTCAGGTGTACAACATAGTGATGAGACAAATTTATATACACTACTGCTATGCTCACCACAGATACCATCTTTCACCATACAATACTATTACAATAACATTGGCTATATTCCCTATGCTGTACCTTTTACCCGCATGATTTATTCATTCCATAACTAGAAGCCTTTATCTCACTCCCTTTCACCTATTTTGCTCATCCACCACACGCCCTGCCCTCTGGCAACCATCATTTTGTTCTCTTTATTTATGGGTCTGTTTTTGCTTATTATCTGTCTATTTATTCATTTCTTTTGTTTTTTAGATTCCACATATAAGTGAAATTATATGGTTTTGCCTTTCTCTGTCTTATTTCACTTAGCATAATAGCCTCTAGGTCCATACATGTTGTCACAAATGGAAACTTGCCAGTTCTTTTAAAAATAAGGAATGAGAACTTGGGGACAACTGAAAGCATTCAGCAAACATTTGCTAGGAATTTCAGTGATAAGTGGTCATTGCAGTCAAGTCATAAACTGTTTAGCACCATAATTCAAAAAAGACCAGGCTAATGAATCAGGTTTGTAAATTAGTCCTTTATCCCAAGTAAATGATAACTAAGGTCAGTAAAAAGTATTTTCTGTTCCTTAGAACACTTTCTACTCTGTCTGTAAAAAGTAACTGCCTTGAAACTAAGTCCATTTTAAAAGGTCAACTGAAGGTTAAAAACACTCAAAATGATCACAACTTAACATTTTTCCTGAAATTTAAAAAGAAAAATCACTCCTATGTGGTAAACTTCCTCAAGTTTAGAATACCTTTGCTACTGGGGTGCCTAGGTGGCTCAGTCAGTTGACTGTCTAACTTTAGCTCAGATCATGATCTCATGGTTGTGAGTTTGAGCCCTGAATCTGGCTGACTTCTGTCAGCGCAGAGCCCACTTTGGACCCTCTGTCTCCCTCTCTCCTGCCCCTCCCCAGCTCACTCTTACTCTCTCTCTCTCAAAAATGAATAAACATTCATTTTTTAAAAAAAGAAAAAAGAAGAACACTTTTGCTCTTTTCAGTGTTCTTACAATCGAAAATAAGTATTAACAAGTGGATACTTCCTAACATGTACATTCTTATCTTTCAACCTTCTTAACCACCTGTTTTCCTGTTCTTACATGCTCTAACTCTGATGTATAAAGGTTCTCACCTCTACTAAGTCTACTAGATTAGAACACTAAACTCCTTGGGTCTTGGACTATCTATTTCTTTAGAGCTCCACAATGGCAGAAGCCTGTTTCTTATACCATCGTTACCTCCAGAATATAGCAGCAAAATACGTAAAAATGTAATGGTCCTATAACCTCTCCAATTCCACACGTGGTTTTTCTTTGCAAATTATTTGTTATAATTTTCATGTAATTCTCTACAGGACATCTTGCTTGAAATTTCAAAGCTTTGGTGGGTATCCCATGAGATTCCATGGCACATTGTGCTTACCCCTATGACATTGTGCAAGTGTCTTTTAATCCTCTGCAAGACCTTTGAGCACAGGAGCTCCGTCTTTTGCTTTTATATCCTCAATACCTACTCCAAGGTCTGGAATACAATAGAAATTCTGTATTTACCAAATTCATGAGAAAAAAAATAGAGTAGCTCTTATGGTATGGCGACAATGCCTCCAGCAAAGAAGTATAGGAATTATATTGCAGAAATGAGATTATATCCAGAATTGGGTCTGCATTCCGGTTTTGCCAGAGAACTCAAGGTGATAGTATGTAATAGGGAGAATCATGGTCCCCAAAGATATTCACATCTTAATACCCCCAAAATTTTTAGTATGTTACTTTACATGGCAAAGCGTCTTTTAAAAGTAGTTAAGTTTAAGGACCTTGACAATGGGTTATTAGCGTGAATTACCCAGGTTGGCCCAAACTAACTATATAATCTTTAAAAGGAGACAGTCCGTCCTGTCACAAAGAGGTGCAACAACAGAAGCAAAATTTGAGAGATGCTGCACTGATGGCTTTAAAAACGGAGGAAGAGGTCCTAACCGAGAAATGTAGGCAGGCTTGAGAAGCTGGAAAAGACAAGGAAACAGATTCTCAACTTGACCTCAAGAGAGGAATTCAGCCCTTTAGACACCTAGATTTTAGCCCAGTGAGACCAGTCTAGGACTTTTACAGAATGATAAAAGAATAAATTTGTGTTGTTTTAAATTTGAAACCTCTAAATTTGAAATAATTTATTATGGCAGCAATAGGAAAAAAATACAGAGCCTGAGGCTGCCTTCACAAAGGCTGCATCCCTAGACACATCTGGTGTTGTTTGTAATGACTTCTAAAGTTTTTTAATATAACAACCAAAATAAGTACATTGACGTAAGTACTGATTCTTTATTTTGGTAAATATCTTGGTACACAACAAATTTAAATAATGATTAAAGACTTTCCCTCAAAATAAGATGTCTTTACCTATATCTGCTCATCCTATTTAGAAGGAGACATTCATACTGAAAAATAATCACAGCTATAAAATAAGTAAGTAAAAGAAATGATAGGTAAAGCATAGGGAATATAGTCAATGATACCGTAATAACATTTGATGGTGACAGATGGTGACTACAATCTAATCATGGTGAGCACGGAGTCACACATAGAATTGTTGAATCAATATGTTATACCTGAAACTAATATAACACTGCATGCCAATTATACTTCAATAACAACTTTTTAAAAGAGAAACAAAAAAGTAAATTGTTTAAGCTTGCTTAGAGATTTAGCAGAATACAAAGTGAATTGATCCATCTTCCTTCTATAAATTACAGGATATTTCTGTCGGTTTTGGAGTGGATAATACATATTACTAATATGCCCAAAGAAATATAACCTTGGTTCACAGAATTTTCCAGTTTTTCCTTACCTCCCTGCTGGATATGTGCTGATTTAAATAGAGCGTCAGCGTAGCATGCAATCTTACTCTCCTCTTACAAAAACTCAATATTATTCAGCTAACTTTATGATTAGCTTATAAAAGGGATTGCTCTATTGTCCTAAAAAATTCTAATAATATTGTTCAAATAATATTATAATATTTTGTTTAATGAGAATAATATACTATAAAAGTTTTGCCTAGTATTATCTAATAATTGCCTAGCAATAACTATTACCATAAGAAAAATCTGAGCTATATATTACAAGTTCAATAGGAAAGTGTCAAATGTTATCCAATTTTCTGCTCAAATCAAATTAAAAGAAAACATTTCTGCTGAAGAAAAAGTTACATGGATAACAGCAAAATATCTGAATACTAGTTACCATCATTAAGTAAAAATATTTCTTTAAAATACCATTCAGTGAAGTCAGAGATTAATATTAACAAATATGTTACCAGTACATGATAAAGGTTACACTTTAGTCACAATTTTTTTCATTTTTTGTTTATATATTTGCCTATATTTGTTACATCATGTCAAACAATTTGCAATTTCTTCACTTCACAAAACACAATTATTCAGAGAAATTTGGGAGCCAACTCCTTATTTCTCTCCACTTGGAGGGTCATAGAGCCATGGGGCACCATAGAAGGTAAGGATGAGACACAAGGGGGAAATAATCAAAGTTTCAGAACTCTGCTTCAAAGCCCAGAAGCTACCCTACAGTCAGAATGCCCAATATCACCTCAGAGATGGGAGGTTTATTCTGGATAAATTAAACTGAGAGGAGGAGGTCTTGGGACCCCAAGAATGTTTGGAGGTGGGATTGAGAATCCCACTTGGAGGTGGGATTGAGACTCAAGATTGGAATCTGGGGATTAAAGAGAAATCTTCATACTGAATACTAAGACCTCGACTCCATTCCTCTAGTCCAACTTTAAGAAGGCTGGCATACAGAATTATGCTCTTTAGGCAAGGGCCCAAATGACTTCAGGAGGGAAACATTCTCCAGATAGTAATACAGGAGATTACCAAAGTGAAAATCCAGTTTGCCAGATGCAATCACCCTACAGTTAAATTTGCTTGTCAAAATGACCTGCTTTCCCACACAGAGCTTCCAAGCAATATTTTAGTGAGACGCCTAAATGAACAAAGAACAAAGTTCACCAGATCTTTGTGAAAATCTTTCAAAATAAAAACCAGAGACCAGAATAAATATTTTTTTTGTAGTGACTCTCTGCAAAGAATCGGAAAACCCTTCAGTATGCAATTCTGTATTCTTTGGATATGGTTTCAATTAATGTATATTGGTTTAGTTTAAAATTTGAGATGTGTGTAATTGCCCAAAAGAAATCTGTTTTTGTGTTTTGTGCTTTTGTCTGTGACCACAAAGGCAGAGAAAGGCAAGCCAGCTTCATGAAGGAAGTTCTCTCCATATTTCTCGGGCCAGACACTGTGCACTCTCTAGCATCTGTCAGAATTTGAGATCTCACAGAAATCCACTGACTCCAAAACCACCACAGTCCAGTCCCTTGGCTATTTCATAACATACCAATTAGTACACCATATTTTCTTTCTTTGTGCAGCAGATGGTGTCAGAGACAGTTTGCAAGACTTCTGCCTTCCAGAAAGATTTGATTCAGCTTGATTAGCTTATGAATTGGTTATCAAGGGACAAAATGAAGACAAAAAGGATATTATGACTAGACTTTCCAGTTGGTGAACATACAGTAATCAAATTATTCCAACCAGTCATATAGTATTTTCCTACATGCACACGGAATGTTCCACAGTAGAATAGCCAGATTAACCATCCCTGTGGGAATAGGCAGCCTATGCTCAATTGATTATGACTCTGAGTTGATTTTTTACTAACAACATTGACATTATAAAACAAATCATAAAATATTGGAATATGATACCTGACCTGATTTAAAATACAGTTAACCCTTAACAATATGGGTTTAAACTGTGTGATATATGCATATATTTTACATTACAATACTGTAAATATATTATCTCTTCCTTATGATTTTTTTCCTAAAATTTTCTTTTTTTCTAGCTTACTTTATTGTAAGAATACAGTATATAATATATATAACACACAAAATTGTGTTAATCAACTGTTTATGTTATTGGTAAGTTGTCTCATCAATAGCAAGCTGGTAGTAGTTAGGTTTTGGGGGAGACAAAAGTTATACATGGATTTTTTACTATGCAGGCTGTCCATGCCCCTAACCCCTAAATTGTTCAAGGGTCAATAGTAATTTATAATTGGAAATTTATAATTGGAAAGTTAAATTGTATTTGTATAAATTTGTATTTGTTAAAAATAGCATCTACGTTACCTAATGTATATATTCTGAGTATTAACAATTTGACTTTTAGATTCCTATATCACTTAGGGTAGGGTAATTGCTATAAATATCAAATTCAAATGCATTTAACAGCTCAGGAGCAAGGACTTTCCTTGTTCAGAGTCCAAGTGAGCAGATGGGCAGCTCTCCCCCAAGTGGAACTTAAGGATCCAGTACCCTTCCTTCTTATGGCTACGCAATCTGTAATGTGTAGCTCTCAGAGTCATGAGACTTATCTGCAATGTGCTGCAGAAGAGGAAAAGGCCTAGAGTGTCATGCATAGCTATGTCTCCAAAATTGTCGAAACTGGGATATTTTAGAGAATGGAAGCACCTCTTGACAACACCACCTGTTACTCATACATTTCCTAGGCACACTGAGATGTTGGTAATCCTATGTGTGGGAGACTTGATGGACTAAGCCTGGAGTAGTGTGCTTCACTCCTGCTCACATCCCAATTTATCACATGAACACTTCCAGCTGCCAGGTAGACAGAAAATATGGACTTGGCATGTCCCCGGAAAGAGAAGGATGTAGGGTTGATCAAAGCTAATCAGCCAGCCTGTCTTTGCTACTCTTTTTTTCTTTTTTTTCCCATACTTAAATCCATAGTAAATGTTCTACCTAAAAAGATTCATTTATTCTGTAATATTGATATAAAATCTTTGTCCTATCGAGCTTATATTCTAGTATGGGAAATAGTAGTAAACAAATACGTAAACAGTACAGCATCAGGTAACTATACAGTCAATAAAGTAAAAAATAAGTCAGGAAGAAGGTAAAAAGTAAGTAGGGTACTGTTTAGATAGAAGAGCCAGGGAGAGCCTCATACTGATGTGGGGCAGATGCTTGAATGAAAGGGAGCTGTTTGAGTATTTGAGTGAAGAGCTTTGCAAGCAGAAGTAATTAAAAGAATATATTCTTATGAAGGTGTTAAGTTACTTAGTCAAAAATTGTTCTCGTTTGTGTTTTAGATAAATCTAATAAATAATGAGTCATGATTATCAGTACCTATTATGTCATATTTTTAAAAAATTTTTAATGTTTATTTATTTTTGAGAGAGAGAGAGAGAGAGACAGAGTGGGAATGGGGGAGGGACAGAGAGAAAGGAAGGCACAGAATCCAAAGCAGGTCTGAGCTGTCAGCCCAGAGCCCAATGCTGTGAACTGTGAGATCATGACCTGAGCCGAAGTCATACACTTAACTGACTGAGCCATCCAGGCACCCCATACTGTAACATATTTTTAAAGAAATCCTTAAAATATAGTAGAAACTCATTACAATAAAGAACATTTTTTTCTCCCTGGATTTCTAAAAGAAATAATTGATGACATTTTATACTCTCTTGATTACTTTCAGTTGTAAACAGAAATCCAACTCAAATTAGTTCATACAAATGAGGGAGTTGTACTGGCCCAAAGGACTATGCAAAATCTTGATTTATGTACTTTTTCTCTCTATCATCAGTCAAGACTTTTTCTTCATTCCTCATTTAGTCTTTCTCTGCATCGACTTCATTTCGCCTACTTGAGAGGACTTCCTCCACAACTATGGAGGGAGAGTGACGTGGCTTACATTATCAGTTCTTATTCAGCTTCCAGTTTACATAATGCTACTGTACCAATCCCAAAGTAACTAAAACATTTCTCCCTCCTTGTATATAACACGAAGAAGTATTCTGATTGACTCTACTGGAGTCACATGCTTACCCCATGCTGGGAAGTGACATTTCCATCTGCTGAAGTGGCTGAGAACTAGTTTCCCAACAGAAGGGAAATGATATTAACAGAAGAAGGGGGAAAGTATTTCTAGATAGACCACAACAACAGATGCCCACACCCCTATCATTACAAATGCTGATCATTATAAGAAAAGTACCAAGTATTAAGTATTATGTACTATGCACTGCAAGTATCAAAATCAGGTGGACTTGTGTATGAACCCTGGTTCCACAGATTACTACCTGTATAACTTTGGGCAGGTTGGTAAACTTTAACCTTAGTTTCTTCACCAATTAAATCCTCACAATAATACCTATCCCATAATTCTTAGTACAAATTAAAAGAATATTTAGTTTGTGCTCAATAGATATATAAGTTTCGATGAATTCTTACTACAGTCCTATGTAACATAAGACTCATAACTAAGTTTCGATGAATTCTTACTGCAGTCCTATGAAACAAGTATTAATAGCTCTAATTATATAGAAATTGAAGCTCAAAGAGATTCAGTGTCTTTCCCCAAAGTGACACAGTTGGCAAGATGCAGATCTGGAATTAGGTTCAAATCTCAGGTCTGCAGGATTTCAAAGTTGATCCCTTTCTACCGTACTACATTGCCTTAATTATTACACAACTCTTTGTAATAGTCTTCAGAGATTACTGAAGTACAGAGAGTTATTTTTCCCTAATTTAAATAACATCCCCCTTATCTTCTTTACATTGGATTTTCACACTTTCAACTGGTAATCTATCAGTTCCTGTTACTGTCCATAAGCCATGACCATGTTTCAATAGAGAAAGTCAGTTCACTGTAGACAAGTGACACCAGAAAATCTATATTTCATTAGCTTAAGTTTTTTATCTTAAATCAGAGTTTAGAGATCTGAATTCAAAGCTCGATTTTAGTTTCCAAGTCTCAGTTTCATTATTCATACATTTGAGATACCATCCATTTTATAGAGTTGTAGCGGTGATTAAAAGATATAGGGTATATGAAAGTGTTTTGTAAGTGCTTAATAAATATCAGATATGTTATTGATACTAAGGTTGAGAATAAAACTTTGTTATCAGTTCCTTAAATCAGGAAACAGGTTTCCGATCCTATACTAAGAGCAACTTTTGAAAGAGTAAGCCTGGGTCCTGAACATGTAAGGCAGGGAAAAAGAAAGTACACTTTGCAGTAAAGAAAATGCAAGGAGGGGCACCTGGGTGGCTCAGTTGGTTAAGGGGCCAAGGGCCGACTTCACTCAGGTCATGATCTCACAGTCTATGAGTTCCAGCCCCGCATCAGGCTCTGTGCTGATGGCTCAGAGCTTGGAACCTGTTCTGGATTCTGTGTCTGCCTCTCTCTCTGCCCCTCCCCTGCTCAGGCTCTGTCTCTCAGTCTCTCAAAAATAAATAAACATTTAAAAAAATTAAAAAAAAAGAAAATGCAAGGAAAAGGAAGTCTGAAAACACCAGAAGACAAGCAAGCCTTCATAGTTCTGCCTATGGTCCTGGAAGTGCCTATTTCCTTATATATAAAACACAAACACTCAATTATGCAGGGTTAAGAGAAAAAGGTCCTCTCCAGCACCCTCACACAAATTTAACTAACCTACAGATAATTTTTTTAAAAAATGTGCAAGTTCAGAAACAATTTATAGTATATATTAAAACATCCATTTCGACAAGTGAACTTTGTGCATTTTCAAATGAAGAAATTAACACCAATAAATTGCTTTGGATATAGTATTGTCACTTGTGTGCTATATTAATTTCCTGCACTAATTAACTTACTGTCTCACACCAAATCAACATGCCCTCTCTTGGATGAACTCATATTAACAGGGGCCATATATGACCTGCCTTAACTCTTTATAAATATTCCTCAACATGCAGATAGACATTTTAAGAATTTGTCTATGGTGCAAAAATATCTATTATGTGAACTACTATTACAGTACGTATGATACCATTTTTGTGTTGTTTTTTTTTTTTAGCATATATTAATTAAGTACTATCAGTTCTATGTTTGGAAACTCTCTTTTTTACTTTTTATTTTTTGTTTGCAAGAAGCAAAGACATAGTAAATCTACTACATATATCAAGGATGGTGTGGTAGAAAAACAGATATCTCACAGAATTGGAGAATAAGATACACTGTCGCCAGGTCTCATGGGAACAGAAAAGATGCTTGAAATACAATGATTTTTCTCTTAGAAATCACAGGATTTCTTAGATCTCTACTTCTCTTTTTCATTGTTTCTCCACTTTGCTCTATACCTGTGTTCCATTCTTCTCTTCTTTCAACTTACTGACACAAGTTATAGTTCAGAATGGCTACCTCAGCTGAATCTATATGACCTTTCATCTCAAATACCTGTGACAAACTAACTACAAAGTCTTAGTTCAAATTCTTTGAAAATCTGATAGGTTTAACCCATTTTAAGTGATTGATTTTCCTTGGGAAAGTTTGTTCCATATCCAACCAGTTATGGGCAGGGGAAAACATGCTCCAAACATACACTTCAGCAAAGGTTGTAAACAGCCAGTTAATTCATGAGACAGTATGAGAACCTTCCAAATTAAAAAAGCAGAGTAAATTTAGAACTTCTGTCTTCACCTTTTACAGGTCACTTAAAAGAAACAAGAAAAATAAGAAATATAAATGCATACCAATCATACCAGTCAACAAAAATCAAAGACAACTAAAATCACAAATCAAAAAATAGATGAAATCATTATTAACAGCATCAAAGATCATAAAGGAGTTCATAAAAATTAATACACGTGCTTTTGATCTCAGAAAACCAAGATATTCAAGATTAAAGGCTCTTTTTTTTTTCAGCTAAAACTTAAAATCGCTTATTTCCAACAATGGGAAGTCTGAATCCACTGGCAGTATGACTTTTCAAGAAAGCGATTTGGTTTCAAGAACAAAAAGGACAGTTCTAGGAGAGGAATCACATAAATGAGGCACATTTGCTGGAATTTATCTGTTGGTGAGCAGTAAGGGGAAAAAGAAACAGTATTAATAGTCCCACAGCTTTGCTCCCCTTTGGTTGAGAAAAAGGCAAAGCTAAAGAAACCCAGATAGAAATCCTTAGGCAACAGAGAAAATTCCATTTGTCTACAATCTAGCTCCAGCATATCCCCTACTTAAAAAATCCTACAAATAGCTGGTCTGAAAAGAACTTCACTTGTTCCAAGACGAGTAGTCAAAGAGGACATAGCATAGGATATTTACGAAGATAGTATATAAGAAAAATAATGGGGGGAGAACAAAACAAAACAAAAAAGTTACTCATGAGAAAAATGTTTCCCTGGAACAAATAAAAATTATAGCGAAACGTGGTTATAACCATAGATATGCTTAAATAACAATAAAGGAAATAGAGTACAACTTTAAGAAAAATATATTAAGATGAAAGGGAAATAAAGTTACAAATATTGCTTATGTCATTTATGTATAGGATCAAATATACAATTTAAAGCTGGTAAATTAAGTATGAGTTATAAACATAAACTAATAAGGTGACAGAGACAGAAAGAAAGGGGAGTGGTTAAAAAGCAATAGATTAATCTCATTCATCAAAGTTAGAAATCAATAGAAACTGTCCAAAACACAGAGGATTAGAAGAATTATATCAAAGTGTGATTTTAAAGAAATCAATATCACAAAAAGATAAATCTTTCAACTTAACAACAAAAAAACAAACCCTCAAAATAAAGAAAATGTAGATCTGATAGTGAAAGATCATCTCAAAAAATTAAAGCTAGAATATATGAATTATAAGAAAATAAAAAGGCAGATATAATACTAAACACATTTTCTTTAATTATAAATGTAAAAGGCTAAATTCATCTACTTAAAGAAAAGTATTTTCAGAAAAAAAATTAGAAAAGAAAAAATTGTTTGCTATATATAAGACCTATTTCAAAAATAGTAATTTTTTTTGGTTTTTATTTTTAATGTTTATTTATTTTTGAGAGATAGAAAGACAGTGTGAGTAGGGGAGGGGCAGAGAGAGAGGGAGACACAGAATCTGAAGCAGGCTCCAGGCTCTGAGCCATCAGCACAGAGCCTGACGCGGGGCTCAAACTCACAGACAGTGAGATCATGACCTGAGCCAAAGTCAGCCACTTAACCGACTGAGCCACCCAGGCACTCCTAAAAATAGTAATTTGTAACATCAGAAAATAAAAGGCTATGCAAAGGTAAATGCAAGTAATTTAATATTCAACAAGGTTTAATTCAGAGCAAAAAAACTATTAAATGAATTTTTAAAATTGATTTTATCCTTAAAGAACACAATTTGCAATGAATATAACTGTTAAGAATATTTGTATATCAAATGGCAAGATTTCATTCTTTTTGATTGCCAAGTAATATTATATTGTACATATATTCCACATGGAACAGAAGTGTATTATGTTAAGCGAAATAAGTCAATCAGAGAAAGTAATATCATATGATTTCACTAATATATGGAATTTAAGAAACAAAACAGATGAACATAGGGGAAAAGAAAGAAGAGTAGGATGAAAACAGAAAGGGAAGCAAACCATAAGAGACTCAAATGCAGAGAACAAACAGAGTTGCTGGAGGGGAGGTGAGTGGGGAAATGGGCTAAATGAGCTATAGCATTTAAGGAAGGATGCATTAAGGAAGGCACTTGTTGGAATGAGCACGGGGTGCTGCATGTAAGTGATGAATCACTGAGTTCTACTCCTGAAACCAATACTACACTGTATGTTAACTAACTGGAATTTAAATAAATAAATTACATACTCTAAAAACAAAAAGAGTTAATGCACAGAAAATAAAGGATATTTGTGTATCAAATAAGTTAGTATCAGCATACATAAAGCAAAAGCTGCAAATACACAAGGCAAAAATTGAGAGCAACATATTAATAACAGCAAGATTCAATTCACCTTTCTTAGTCCATGATAGATCAAGTGGACAATATTCACTGATAAAAATAACAATGAATTAGATAGATTTAAATAATATATACTGACTTCTGTATTCTAAAAATAAAGCTTACATTTTCTGAGGCCAGCATTATTCAGATACTAAAGCCAAACAAGGACATCACAAGAAAAGAAAACAACAGGCCAACATCCATTATAAACATAAATGCAAAAATCCTCAATAAAATAATCGCAAAATAAATTCAATAATACATTAAAAGGATCATACATCATGATCAAGTGGGATTTACTCCAAGGATGCAAAGATATTTCAATATCCACAAGTCAATCAATGTGATATGCTACATTAACAAAATAGAGGATAAAAATTGTAGGATCTTTTCAATAGATGTAGAGAAAACATTTGAGAAAATTCAACATTGATTTATGCTTTAAAAAAATCTCGGGGTGCTTGGGTGGCTTAGTCTTTAAACATCCAGCTCTTGATTTTGGCTCAGGTCATGATCTCATGGTTCATGTGATCAAGCCCCATGCTGGGCACTGTGCTGACAATGTGAAGCCTGCTAGTGATTCTCTCTCTTCCTCTCTCTCTGCCCCTCCCCCACTCATACTGTTTCTCTCTCTTTCTCTCAAAATAAACAATAAACATTTTTTTAATCAACATATTGGGTATAAGAAAACATAGCTAAAAATGATAAAAGCCATACATAACAAACTTACAGCTAACATCATACTCAACAGTGAAAAGCTGAAAGCTTTTTCTCAAAATCAGGAACAAGTAAAGAATGTCTACTCTCACCATTTTTATGCAACTTGGTTCTGAAATTTCTAGCTGGGTCAGCTGAACAATAAAAACGAATAAAAGACATCCAAATCATAAGGAGAAAAGTAAAACTGCCACTATTTGCAGATGACATGATATTACATGTAGAAAATCTTAAAGTCTTCGTCAAAATGCTGTTAGAACAAAAGAATATTTTGAAAATAAATAAGCAAATAAACAAGCAAAAATCAGTTACATTTCTGTATACTACTAACAATCAGAAGAAGAAAATTTTTAAAAATCTCATTTACAACTGTATCAAAAAGAATAAAATACCCAGGAGTAAATCTAATGAAGGATGTGAAAGACCTATGCATTGATAAAACATTAATAAAATATTAATGAAACAATTTGAGAAAGACATAAATAATAGAAAGATATTCCATGCTCATGGATTGGAAGAATTAACTTTATTAAAACGTTCAACTACCCAAACCAATCTACAGATTCTTTCTATTAGAATGAACACTTGTAAGTAACATAATGTTATATATCAATTATATCTCAGTAAAAAAATAAAATGAAATAATAGTCATTATGTGCTAATAACATTAATAATTTTTTAAAAAAATAAACAACTTACATTTAAAAAATACTAAGAATTGTATCATTGTTTTACATTTTTGTAAAATTTCTTTAATATTGGCTAATATAAGATAACTGGGATCATCCGCTTTTGCAATCAATATGTTACATGTCACATAGCCTCAGGAAAATTAATCTATAAACCCACAAAAGGAAAAACGTGAAAAAGGAAAATGGCATACCATAATACCATGAATATAGTTTTGACCTGACAAAGGACTTAAAAGGGACACCAGGGGTCTCAAGACCACACCTACAGAGCCATTGTTCTTAGAATTGCCCTCTTCACCACCTCCAACCTGACCGCAATCTTTCTTGAGAGGTAAAGACACAGCAGACTCAAAAGACACATGAAAAAAATGCTCAATATCACTCATCATCAGGAAATTAAAAAAATTTAAAACCACAATGAGATACCACCTCACACCTCAGAATGGCTAAAATTAACAACTCAGGCAACAACAGATGTTGGCGGAGAAAGAAGATTTCTTTTGCACTGCTGGTGGGACTGCAAACTGGTGCAGCCACTCTGGAAAACAGTATGGAGGGAGGTTCCTCAAAAAATTAAAAATAGAACTACCCTATGACAAAGAAATTGCACTAGTAAATGTTTATCCAAGGGATATAGGTGTACTGCTTCAAAGGGGCACATGCACCCCAATGTTTACAGCAGTGCTATCGACAATAGGCAAAGTATGAAAAGAACCCAAATGTCCATCAACAGATGAATGGATAAAGAAGATGTGGTATGTATATATATATATATACAATGGAATATTACTCAGCAATCAAAAAGAATGAAATCTTACTATTTGCAACTACATGGATGGAACTAGAGGGTACTATGCTAAGCGAAATTAGTTAGAGAAAGACAAATATCATATGACTTAATTTATATGTGGAATTTAAGATACAAAACAGATGAACATAAGGGAAAGGAAGCAAAAATAATTTAAAAACAAGGAGGGGGAGAAAACATAAGAGACCCTTAAATACAGAAAACAAACCGAGCGTTGCTGGAAGGATTGTGAGGGGGAGTGCTAAATGGATAAGGGACATTAAGGAAGACACTTGCTGGGATGAGAGCTGAGTGTTATACATAAGGGATGAATCACTGGAATCTACTCCCTAAGTCATTATTGCATTATCTGTTAACTAACTTGGATGTAAATTTAAAATTAATAAATATAATTTTAAAAAATTAAAAATGTATTAAATAAATAAATATTAAGATATATTTGGGCTACTGGGAGTGTAAACTCAGACAAAAGGGAAAATTTTGATCCATCGTGTCTTTCTATTCTCAAAGCAAAAAAAATAAATTAAAAAAAGAGTGTACTTACTGTGATGAGCACTGAATAATGTAATAATGTATAGAAATGTTAAATCATTATATTGCATATAGCATATTGCATATAATATAGCAAAATAAACTATAGGTTTGAAGTTAAAATCAAAAACAAAAAAACCAGCAGACTCATTTCTGCTGTATGACTCTCTCCATGAGTCACAATGATGAGGTGAATAGTACAGAAGTAACCCAAGAAGACTCAAACCAACATTCTCTTTGAAGAATTTATAATTAAGATGAAAGGGTAATTAGTCCTTTGTCTGACTGGATGTGTAATATGTAAACATGAAACTGTGTGGCAGCTATTTTCAGCACATCATGTAGATTGTACAAGAAAGAAAGTCATTCTGAAGAGAGAAAACAACAAGGCAAAGGAGGCAGAGGCCAGAATTCGATAATTTGATAATGCTGATAATTTGGCATTACCTGGTCCAGGCCCCTTACAACTTTCCTGCTTTTTGCTATAATCAATACCGTGGCATTCCAATTATAATGTTCTGTTTTCTGTTGGTCTTCTCATGTTGGTTTCTGATACCAAGCAGAGTCCTACTTAATAAACAATGGTTTTGCTTCATAGTTAAAAATCCTTTAAAACAAACAGTATAACTCCAGAAGGGCATTTAGAAGTCCTGTGAAGTAGCTCTGAGATAAACTGCAATTTAAAAGTATATATATACTATTTCCTTAAATATACTGTTGGATTTCCTCCTGAAACCCTCACAGGCAAAAAGCTAAACATACAAATGCAGCATTCGTTGCTTTGGAAACCTCTAAATTACATCATTACTGATGGTCATCTTACATGTCCTAAAAAGAAAATAACAAAATCAACAAATTCTTTTCTAAAATGTAAAAGTTTATGTGATATATGAGAAATAGTAATATAAGATTAAAACTCAATATAGGATTAAAACTCAGAAGCAGTTATAGTAGGAGTTAGATATAACCATGTTAATATGAATTTAGCTCTGACCTGAGGGCAAGGACATGAATTAAATGACAACTCTTCTAGAAATAGGATGTAGATATTTATTTTTATGGATAACAAGGATCTTTCAGAGCGTTTTCTAAATATAACCAGTATTTGTTGGATATAACTTCGCTTGCCTAGAACTATGCAAGTGCTTTCAAACATTATCACTTAATCCCCACAACAATCCAACAATGAAAATAATGATCTTCATTTTGCAGATAGGAGAGATAAATTTCAGAAATATTGCTTGAGATTGAATGGTTTACAAATCACAGACATGGAATTTGAACCTGTATATTTAACTTCAAAGTCTGTACTTTCCCCAGTAAGCCATGTCAAATTCATGGTTTGTATAACATAAATATTAAACTCAGTTGAAGAAAATAAACCAAATAAGAACAAAGCACACAAGATCTCAAGTAAATAACAATCTACATGTCCATCTTTTCAACCATTCTGTCTCCTTTCACAGAGCCTGGATAATGCCAAGGATTCAATAAGTATTTTTTTTTAATTTATAAAAACAGGAAGTTAACTTGATGTATGGCTGAGAAATTATAAATGTGATCAGGTAAAAAGAGAGCATACTGAAATTTTCAGGCAACTTTTTCCATTGGGCAAACTTTTGATCATAGTATAAATGATCATAATAAAATTCCTTCACTCTTCATTAGCATTTATATCTAAATGTATTCCCTGATCATAGTTCTTGAGAAGAAAAATATGAAATGCCATTCAGATTCTATTAAAATTTGTTGAAAATATTTTGTATCAAGTGATACACTAGAAAGTTTACATATATCATTTTGTTTGATCCTCATTACAAAGGAGGAGAGTAAAGTGTACAGAGAATAAGTACATGTCCTTGGATTACTATGTCAGTGACTGTAATTCCAAAATTGGAGCCCAGGTATTTAAATTCTGTGTGATTTTCATCACAGCCATGGCTTCCAAAGTGGGGTCTATGCACCCGAGAAGTATAGAAGATCATCTACTAGCATGGAAAGAAAATAATTATTAACAGTTCTATTTATATATTATAAATACAAATTTATAGTATAAATTGTATGCTATATATTGTATATCTAATTTTCATTATTTTGCTTTATGACTTAAAATTTATATGAATAGAGCGCAACAATCACATAGCTTATACATAAATACATGTTGACGGAGGGAATATAAGCAAAAATCATTGTTGATGGGGATCACAGTCAAAAACTACACTATGCCACATTGTCTTTCTATGATATATCATTCTATTCAAAACACATAATAGACACACACACCACACCCAGAATTAAAGAAAGAAACTTTATAAGATGTTTGTCTACAGCCAGCAGATTCTAAAACTTGACATAGATTGATCTTGATCTGCCCCTCACAGGTAAAAGCTAGGAAATCCTCTGCCTGGAGACCCTAACTCTAGACCTTTCTTCTGGGAGTTTTCAATCATAAGCACCTATTGTCCAGGCCTGCCATACCTTCAACAACTTAGGTTTCTAGATTCTCCATTCATAGTTCAAAAATGGTTCAAAAGGGGCTGGCTGGGACTCAAGTACACATGATATAATATCAGGAATAAAAGAAAGTTTAAAGAAATAGAAGAATACTTACTTCAGATATTTTAGAAGTCTTTCCAAGTCTTCCCTATCAAACTAATTTGAAACAGATTCCAAAATTAAATTAAAAATATTGAGTATCATATAACACCCAGTATTCATCCCAACACATGCCTTCTTTGTTAACCAATTTGAAAAAAAAACTCTTATAAAAAAATAAAAAAAGAAAAGAAAAGAAAGTTTAAAAAAAAATTGAGTATCAGTAGATGGTCAAAATGTTTTAATAATATTCCAGCATAGACATAGCAGCTGATTAAAACCAATTCCTTAAGCCCTATTTGTTAAAAAAAAAAATAGCCAGTTACAAAGCAGAACCCAGGTAAATGGCAAAAATCAATTTTAAAGAAGTAAAATAGGCAACAGAATATTATCAGAAAAAAAAGAAAAGAAATATGAAGGGAAAAGTAAAATCATATGTTAGTTCAAATTGATTAGCCTATTCACAAGAGCAAACTTTTCCAAGTGAAAGGCTGTGCAAGGGAAGACTCTTAGTTTAAGCCACCCTAAAATAGAAGACCACACTTAATGCCAATAGTGTAAACAGGTAAGACATTGGAAAAGTTAAGAATAAAGCCCAATAGGCCAATTTGGGGGTCCAACAATGCCAAACCGCCAAAAATCTAATTATCATTTTATTATATCCACTGCTATCACAAGGCAATAAAAATGAAGCCAATAATGCTTGCTTGGTCAGCACATATACTATACTGAAGTATACATATACTATACTATACTGAAATGACAGAAAAAAGATTACTGTAACCTCTGTGCAATGGTGACATACAAATTCTTAAAATGTTTCATATTTTTTCTTATTTTTTCCAAAAAGAATTCAAGAAGGATGAATCAGGATCTAATGGGATTAGTTACCTACACAGGCTAAGTGGGAACAGAGGGGAAGAGATTGTGGAGGGGGCAATGACTCTTTTCTGAATATATATTTATAAATACCTTTGACATCGAATCATGTTGTTTTATGCACTCAAAAAATGAAATTTAAAACACTAGGAAAATAAAACCTCAAATAACAGAAACATTATAATGTAACAATATCCCAAATTAAAACAAACAAACAAACAAAAAAAAGCATAACTACATTGAGGGGGAAAAGTAGAACTAACCTGAGTAACTTTGGAACACAGTACTTTGACCCTGAGTCTGAAGCCAAAAAAAAAATGTAAACAAATATGGAACTCTAGTTTAGTTACAGGGTCTCTTTTTGATGGTAGTATGCATTTATAATTCTTAAACTACATTATGTGTATTGTAGGACTGGACAAATGATTAAATATTTAGAGGACTAAATAAGCTAGATTGGTTACTGCTGGAGAAGGGAGTTACAAATATAGAAAGAGGAAGGCTAGAATGAATTCCATGCTGCTGAATCACAATGAGAATAATTACTATAAACTCATAGGCTTATATAATCCATAATGAATGGATGAATGGATAATGATAGATGATACATAGATGATAGATATAGATAGATGATAGATGATAGATAGATAGATAGATAGATAGATAGATAGATAGATAGATAGATATGGAAAGACAAGTAAGTGGATACAAGTACATTTGTATTTTTTAGCTCTGCCTGTTGAGAGCCTAGAAGAAAAGACACCCCAGCAACAATGAACACACCCTAAATTCTGATTTTGATTTCTAATATACCATCCCCCATTAAGTCCTGATCTTGGTTTCTAAATACCACCCCCATTTAAAGGAATTAGCCTCATTGGAAATGTAGTTGACTCTTAGTATTGAGGCAGGGAAAGTAAAAAGTGAGCCTGGAACATCTTGTGATTCCAGAAAATAAAACTGTGCTAAAAACATGATAGCAGTAAGCCAAAAGGACATAGGTGCCAGTTTGAAGAGTTTCCACTCAACTAAATATGAAATAAATTCAGCATTCGAATAATGATAGTAACAGAATATTCATGGGATAAAAAGAAAGCTATGAATCTATACTTCCCTAAAAAATGAATAAATAAATTAATGGTAGAAGGAAAAATGTTTCCCTATATTACAACTAGTAAATGGAGAAAGTAATGAAGTTATAAAATTACCATTTGGCAATTATAGTTTGTCTAAATATAGCCAACATACCTTCAGCAAGCCCAACGAGGATAAACATTAAATCAGTGGCACCCAGATAGGCAGGATAACAAATGCTACCTGTTTAGCAGATAAATCAACAAGAGCATTTCCTTTGGCTTCTGTGGTGATCTCAGAAATATAGGCTTATATTTTTATAATTGATATTTCTTTACTATTTAATAATTTCTAATATGACATTGATCATATTGATCATATTTCTATCAGGTTACCTAATATGTCTCAAATCCCTTTCCTTCCATAGCACCCCAAAATCATAAATCATGTGTCTACTATATGTTAAGGGTTTACCATTTTCCTTTTGCCAGAATGCAAGCTCAATTCAAAGTTATTAATTTTGTCAGTTGGGAAATTAGAGCGTTAGGCAAAGGAATGGATATGATGGCTGTAAATTCCATGATGAATACTTGTCCTGCACAGGAAATATCTGTCATTTTCAAGAAGAAAAAAAAAAGCCTTTTATAAACAACACCAAATCGGGATTAAGGGAGTATTTGTAAGGGTAGTCCTGGACATACCTCCTGATTTATAGCTAAACAGCTATATAATTTCCCTTTATCTGGAAGGATTAAGGTTTACACAGTGTTAAATTGTGATATGAGAAGGAGAAAGTAGGAGGACTTTGTAAGCAGCAGAATAAATGACACAGAAATGATGAAAGTTGCCTAGAAGTAACAGAGATTGTACAGTTCCATGGCTGAAATTACAAAGGAAACTGTAAATGCCGTATGGGCATAGCCAAAGAGTCATTTGCTACCATGGTAATGGAGATCACTAAATTTTAAAGCATTTACTGGACTCACAAGGGATATCTGTTCTCTGGCTAATACATTCTGCTGTTTCTGGCTAATGCTTCAAGGCCAATAGGGGGAGGGAATGCATTTAAAAAGCTGACTGGGTATCAAAGAATTAACAAATTAAGTCTGAGTTTTTATTTACTTATCTTTGGCTAGGTCAAACAGGAAGTCTATCTACACAAAATTTTAAAAACTATAACAATAAGATTTTATTTTTTCCATAATAGTTATCTTTGCTTTGATTTAAGGAATTAGCAGGTGCTTTCATGGTGGACAATTTAGAAAATGCATGTTACTTTGGCATCTCAGGCTTAATCAACCAAAAAGTACATGTAGAACTATTTTCTTTAATACCAAAATACTTGGGGCAATGTCCAATCTTGCCATTTCTGTGCTCTGTATAGGATGGTGGGTAAGAGTATTAGTATCAGATATCCCTGGTTTTGAGGTTGAACTTAGCTATTTAGTTGGTGTGTGAGCTTGGGCAGGTTAGAAAGTTCCCTCATCATTCCCCATTCTTTGTAACATGGTGACAATAATCATCACTATAATTGTACATTTATGTTGCAGATTAAATGAAATAGTGTATGTAATATGCTTAGCAGAGTATATCACACCTAGCCACACTCAATAAATGTTAGCTATTTAATACCATCACTGTCATCTGTGAATTTATCAGACCAATATACTTTTCCTAATGTCACACTAGTCTAGCTTGTTTTAGAATCTAATAATTGCAGTGGGATGAAAGGTGTAATTGAAAGTCAACACTGGTAGGGTAATAGTGGGCAAGTATTGGTCTTAGCAAGCAAGAGTGTGGGTGAATTCGGCAGTAAACTTTGCTTGAAACATGGAGAGAGGATTAGGTGTCACCAGACCTGCTAGGAGACCTGGAAAAGGAATTATTGCATTTCCTAAGTTTAATCTTGCTTTCTTCGATTTGGTCTTCTCTCTAGGGTCAGAATTGTCTTTTTAATAAGCAAATCTATATTCCTTTCTTCTTCCAGAAGTTTCAGTGGTGTCCCATGGCAGGACTGGTGGAATCCAAACTCTTGCACAGTGTGTAATGTTGGTGCTTTATGATCTCATTTTGTCTATATGTTTGTAGCATCTACTTGTTCATTTCTAATTTGTGCTTTACTTTACCGTTTCCCCATTTATGCTTTTCCAAATTACAAGCACTGTATAGCTTTCCAAACTGGTCACAGATTCTCATACCACTGTGTTTTTCAGGAATGATTCCATTTCGAATGCCCTCTCTTTCCTTTTGATCTGCTAAATCCTGACTACAAGTCTCACCTCAAAGGTACTTCTCTTAACCCTCGCAGATTCCAAAGGCAGATGTAGGTACTTTATTCCACTGTACAATGCAGAGCCCCCATTGTGGTAGTTATCATCATGTATTTCTTCTGTCTTTCCCACTAGATTATAAGAAGGGACCATGTATTGTCAACTCTACCACACTCTTGCCTCAGCACTTGTTCATATATTTCAGGCTCACAATTTCACAAAAATCTCATTATTTAGATAGAGGAGAACGGTCATCCTATTTTAATTTTTTTCATTTTTTTTAACGTTTATTCATTTTTGAGACAGAGAGAGACAGGGCATGAGTGGGGGAGGGGCAGAGAGAGAGGGAGACACAGAATGTGAAGCAGGCTCCAGGCTCTGAGCTGTCAGCACAGAGCCCGATGCGGGGCTCGAACTCACAGACCTCAAGATCATGACCTGAGCGGAAGTCGGACGCTCAACCGACTAAGCCACCCAGGTGCCCCTGTCATTCTATTTTTATAACTGGGAAACTGGAGACACACAGCTCTTAAATGACTTTCCTAAGTGACATATCTAGGATTTAGATAAAGGATTTCTGGAGGTAAGATGATTTTTTTCTGTGTTGAAATATTAAGTTATAGTAAATCCACAGATATTTATTGACTAGCCACTATGTTCAAATCTCCGTATTGTGTTCTACAGATGATAAAGATCTTTTAAAAGGTATCTTTTAAAAGGTTCTCTTGACCTCTTGACGATTACTAGGACAATATTCTTTTCACTTGTTGGTAATCGATGTATAGTAGGTATTGAAATATATTTATCAAAGATGGATGGATAGATGCATGGTAATTATCAAGGTAACTCTTTGATATTGACCTTTAAATAAAAAATGAGTAGTTAGTGACTCCTTTATTCTACTAGTTTGGATTTGGAGGAATATTTACTTATTATGGATTTCAATGTTGCAGACATTCAGGAAGATGGGTTGATAGGTTTTACTATTATACAAATAAAATGAGATAATTCAGGTTAAACAAAACAAGGAAGGCATAAAAAGAATTAATAGACCCTTGTGGTAAATTAATTAGAGTTACATTTTATGAGAAAGTATGGTAGCCAAGATAAAAGAGGGCTACACACTAAGGTATATAGTTTTGTTTTGTTTTGTTTTTTACAAGGCATATATACTAATTTGTCCAGGTAAATTTCCTAGGGCTATGAGGTTGAAGGGATTAATGAGTGTGACTAGATAGTATCTGTTCAGGTCTAAGCAATTGCCCTCAGAGGGAGATCTCATGGATAAAATAACATCTCAATCCAGACATCCTCACCATATTTGCACCCATGGGAAACCAGAGTCAAACCATCACTTTCAAATGTACCAGAATTATAGCCAACTGCTCCAGGTTTTCTGAGGCCTGAAATTTATTCAGTTTTGGAGATTGCCTCTAAAAAAATAAAAATTATGAACATAAAATTGAGTATAAAACATATATATTTATTTATAATAAAAAAGAAATAAGCAAATTGCAGATTAGTAAAAACTGAAATATATCACAAATGTTTCTTTTCATTTGCTTTTGGCTTCCATAAGGATATTTCCTTTATCATGTTAAAGAACAAAATTGAAGATTCTTGGACCAAAAACGGAGAGTTAAGCAGGGAATCTAACCCAACACAAAAGATAAACTCTATGGTTGAGGCCTAGGGGAGGAATATGGCACCTATCCCATGTCAGGGAATCAAACTATCTGCTGATTGGCTGTGCTATTTGGGCTCATCAAGTTAGTTAGGCCCTAGGTAAGTAGTGAGCTGCCTGTTTTTGTATTTTCTAGGAAGTGATTTGTTGTTGTATACAAGAAATACTCATCTCCAGACAACTGTGTTTTGTTGAGTTTGCTGTGGAAGTGAGGTGCTCATTTCTGGATCATGGCACCTTCGGTAGTCATTTTAGTAACCATTAGGTCTGTACTGTCAGCAGGCTGGGTGGTCGTTCAGATTTATTATTCCTCCCTTTCATCATTCTGTTCATCCAGAGAAGGCATCACCATAAAGTGTTCTCTTTTTGGCACAGAATCATTAGTTTAATGCCCTTTCTAGATAACAGCTGCATGATAGAATGAAAGCACTTGCTAATTCCTTAAGTCGAAGCAAAGATAATTATTATGGAAAAAATAAAATCTTATTATTATAGTTTTTAAAATTTTGTGTAAATCGACTTCCTGTTTGACAAAAGGCCAAAGATAAGTAAATAAAAACTCAGACTTAATTTGTTAATTCTTTGATACCCAGTCAGCTTTTTAAATGCATTCCCTCCCCCTATTGACCTTGAAGCTTTAGCCAGAAACAGCAGAATGTATTAGCCAGAGAACAGATATCCCTTGTGAGTCCAGTAAATGCTTTAAAATTTAGTGATCTCCATTACCATGGTAGTCACAATGTGCCCAGACTTCTGACATATAAAACTGTAAGATAATAAACAGATAAAAGCCACTATGTGGAAATGTGATATACAGCAATAGGAAGTTAATACACCGTGGCAGGGGCATAACCCACTGCATGCTAAACACGTGAAAAATATGGTCTCTGACCCCAATAGCCAACAAAACACAGAGCCAATTGCCCTCAGATAATCCAGAGCAAACCATGCACATAGAAAAGTATATATCTCTCAACAAATTTTACATAATCTGAGATTTTTAGTTTTGGCACTTTCACCAATATAATAAAAAGACAATGCCTCAAGGTTGAAATGATATGGATAAACAGTTGAGGTGAAGTATAAATAATTTTGACAACTCTTATGGCAAATCTACATACTGTCACCATAAGCATTACTCTTGTTTCTTTCTTAATATGCACCTCAGCTTTCTAAAGGATTAAGCCTCTGTCTTGAGAACTAAAGACTAGAAGTCAAGCCTCCCTATCTTCTTACCCTTTAGTATTGAGACTTCATCCACTTGGATTTGTCACAACTTCGTGAGGACCTATTTTCTCTGCCTTTCTCATATTGCAGTGCCTTAGTATTGAGAATGAGGAAATTGCATCGTCAGTGGGTAATAGAGCCAGAAAAATTAAATCCTATTCAGTTTTATATCCCTAGAGCCCATATCTCTCTATCAACCATTGTTTTTTTTAAACATTAAAAATACATCAGTAAAAGGTATTGAGAAATAACATGTTTTGTTCTATTTTCATTCTTTCTCTCTCCCAACACTGCTTGTACTACACTCTTATTTAGATGATAATTTTGAGAAACAAGACTGAAGAAATGAGGCATTATTTTCCAGTAGAATGAGAAATAGACCTATAGTCTGAATTCTGGCAATATGAAAATGTTCCATAACTAAAACTTCAAAAAAAAAAGGTAGTCTGTCAGCTACCAGTAATCTACTTGCCACTTCAGCAGCTGAAATACTGAAATTCAACAGATAGATTACAGATGTGGATTGCTGCAGGGACTGCATATAGCAAAAAAAATTTTGAAGCTATTTCATTCACTAAGTAAGATCGATGCTGATCCCACTGAAAACCAGGATTGTTAACAGGTCTGGATTACATGTGATAATTGCTTAGGAAACAAAAAACATTTCTAAAATTACAGGAGCACTCTAATTGTGAATTTGTTTCTCTGCCACTCACTAGTTGTATGACCTTGGACCTGTCATTTAACTTATATAAGTCATTATGAAATAACCTGTAGGAAGGGAAAATAATCATAAAAATCACATTGCTGGCCCCATCAGGTTGTTCAGGGAATTTATGTAAAGTGCTGAGGACAATACCTCATTTATTGGAAACTGGAGATAAATGTCAGCTCCTAGTCTGACGATAGCACAGTGTTTCACCAGAGCTTAGGGCTATACACTCCTCTTTGCATAATAGCTATTGGGGAATATAAACAAATGTACATATTTATATACACACACTCACAAATACAAACATCAATTTTCATCCTATAAAAGTGAAAAATATACCACAATAAGGACTGTTTAAACAAATAATGGTACATCTAACTAATGGAATAACATGTGTCCATTAGAAATTAAATTATTAAGGGTTATTTATTTATTTATTTATTTATTAATGTTTAGTAATTTTTGAGAGAGAGAGAGAGAGAGAAACAGTGAGAACAGAGCAGAGGCAGAGAGAGAGAGACACAGACTCTGAAGCAGGCTCCAGGCTCTTAGCTATCAGCACAGAGCCCTTTGTAGGGTTTGAACCCATGGATCTTTAGTCGGTGCGCTTAACCAACTGAACCATTCAGATGTCCCTACTCATTTATATTTTAAATTTTATTCAAATGATTTCTTCAGGGCACCTGGGTGGTTCAGTTGATTAAACATCTGACTTCGGCTCAGGTCATGATCTCATGGTTTGGGAGTTCGAGCCCCGCTTCAGACTCTGGGCTGCCAGGTCAGAGCCTGGAGCCTGCTTCAGATTCTATGTCTCCCTCTCTACCCTTGCCCTGCTTCCGCTTTCTCCCTCTCTCAAAAATAAATAAACATTAAAAAAAAAAAAAGATTTCCTCTACAATTTTCCTATACTTCATGTAAACCCAATTACATTCAATTGCACATATTTTCTTGCCTACTTCAAAAGAAGTTCTCAAATCATCCTTCTTAAAATACTTTGGTCAATAAAATCAAGTAAGTAAAAGATTCATAGGTTCTGATGATTTTACCTCATTTATGAATTTCCAGCACCAAAGACTTAACGCCCGAACTTTCAGGGAGTTAGAAATGTGCTATGAACACAAGGGCCTATTTAAATGCATGAGGAAATTAACCAGAGTTCTTTAACTTTATTTTTTAACTCCGAGATCTATAATAAATATTTGTAATCACATCAACCATGTTCTTTTCTCCGATTTATGCATTTGTCAAGACTTTTTATAGACATATAAGAACTACAGTAATTATAAAATTGATCATTATTCATAATGACCAAGTCTTCTGGTTGAATAAAAGTAAATAGGACTAAGTAAAAAATTAAACAGAAAAGCATAGAGTTCTGAGATTAAGGAAGTCAGAAGCCAGGATGGGAGGATGGGGTGGAGTCTCCTTACAATGCAATTGTTATGTTAATTTTCTGCCTTCCCACTGTTTTGAGTTGATTTAAGACCTGAAGTCACTGAATACCATTATGCTCTTCTCATGTATTTTCTGTTTGAGCAGAAGAGCTAGAAGACTCTTGAGAAAGCCCAGGCATTCAAGATTTATAACTCAATTCCTCTAACTGAAATTTTGAGTAAATAGGAACACTTGTTTTTGTTTCTCTGAGACTTTATAATGGAGAACTGTATTCTATTGGCTCAGATCAAGCATACTAATTAGCCAACTAAATGATATCATTGCAGACAACTTTCTCAAGCTTCTGACCTGCTAATCATATAGCCATAAATCAAAGTTCACACCTGATCACAAAAAGCACTTGACTTCAGTGAATGCTACAAGTAAAAAGAAAATAGCCAGGCAAGGTTGAAAAATTCTGAGTTTTGTCATCTTGTAGCAATTAGTGATAAACAGCAAGTGATAAATCCTCTCTTAGAACTGAGACTAAAAAATTTCTGCTGGTTCTTTACTGATCTTGTTTTTATTTTGATCATTACTTTTTAAGTTGCTTTGATTACTGCTAGAGTGGCAACTCATCAGGAGAGTAACAGACATTGTAATCTGTTGCTTCTCTGCATGCGCACCCCACTAATAACTTCCTAAATCCACAGGGATAAAGTGAGGTAAATGTAGGATAAAAGTATTTTTTTCCGTAATTTACAGCCCTCAGCTAGCTGAGACTGAGCTTCATTGATCTTCCTTAATCGCTTGGGAAGAACGCTCAATAAAGGCTTACCCTCCTCTTTACTTAAATAATATCAATTGCTTTAATTAGCGAACATTGTAAATACTCTTCTATTTATTTACCAGATACTCATAACCTCTGTGATTCCCACAAATTTGGCATTGATGAGTAACCTGTGCAATGTTTACTGATTTTAGTTACTCAAGTAAAAAGGGTCAAATACACACTCTTCTGCATCTTGATATTCTAAGTTAAACTGGATATGGTTCTAAGAAATACAATTATGGATGTTCCACACCCTATGTCCCAAATTCGCACTATGAAAATGGTTACAGTTACAGACATTCCATATCTCTCCTTTAAAGAAATCATGTTTGCTTGTTTTGAAAGAAAAAAAAAACTGGACACTTTAAAAATATTCTGCTCCAATGAGATACATTATGTTTTGTAAAAGCTAGTCTGACACGATGGGGAAAAAAGTACTTCAGTTTTCAACTATTCACAGTGTGTATTGCAATGTACAAGTCACTTAACTTCTCTGGGTCTCAATTTCTGCATTTAATTATCTGCTTAAAGGCAGGAGGATGGACTAACTGGTATCTTGAGGTACCATCTAATTCTAGAAGTCCTGGAATACAAGCCCTGAGATTGTAATTCAGGGCCAAGAGAATAATATAGTGTTCAGTAAGTAGATTTGTAGAGTCATTTCCACAGCAGTACCATTTTCTCTTTATCTCATTCAAGCCTCGCAACCTTCTATGTGATAAACTGGCTTGTATTATTAGTTACTCTGCCAGATAAAGAAACTGAGCCTTAAAGAAGTAAATGCCTTCACCAAGACCACAAGCCTAATAAATTGAGCCAAAAGGAACAACTCCTGGGTCTTTTTCTCTATGTCTAATACTCTTTCCACTATACCATATTTTTCTCACACAGGTCTGATATCCAAATTTCTGTAAATTGCATCTTCAAATGTATTCTGTTAGCTTTTGAGAAAAGCATCCCTTTCCAATTTTACTTGGCAGAGCTGAGTTTACAAATCTTAACATTAAATTGAATGGGGCAAGAATATGTCCTGGTTTATGAGAGACGTCAAAGAAAAATTTTCCCAGCCTTCATATAGCTCTTCAAATAATCCACAAACACAGATGGTCCTCATGCAGATAACTGAAAGTCAGTTGCATATAATTTAAGTATGATGTCATGGCTTGAAGAACTTCTTCTTGCTACCTGTGCTGTCTATCATCTGAGAAGATGCTTCATGAACATAGCAATGGCATGAGAATAGCCAACTAGCAGATTTCAAGCCAGTTAAAACATTTGATGAAGGGAGGCACTAACTCAAGAAATAACAAACAAGAATAAATATGCAGGAAAAATTATATAAAACATGAGCAAGAAGTCATCAATTTTTTAACACTCAATTCAAGTCCTGTGTTCTTCTTTACAGACTTTCATTAATCTCCTTCTCTTTGGACCTTATACAGTGTGTACAGTCTCTCCTACACAGACTGAGGCTGTATTACCCTCAAATTGCTCATTGTGAACACCTGGCTTTGGAAACCACTTCCACATCATCACACCCCCTAATTTCATATTCTCCCATTCCTCTACTATCAGAGGTAAACCCCAAACCCTGTGCTAGAGGAGGAAGATGTATTTCTGCTATCCCAGTTAAAATGTAGGAGTATCTTCTCCTAGTAGGATGTGGGTTCTATGGCACCACTAATCCAACCAATAAGTTAGCTTTTTTAGATTGGATTATTACGGCCACACAATATTTTTTCTGTGAGGAAAAAGCCTTCAGATTTCAACGTGACTATGTTTCAAATAATCTTGAAACATACCCTATTTATAAATTGAGAGCAGTCCATATTCTGACTTGTACTCTTCACTAAAATCACATCTTCCCTAACTACACTGTAAGCATTCATTTGGGTGTACAAGCTGCTGCTCTATTCTACCAAATTCTATCAAGGTTCTGAGACTGCAGTGCATGCTCAAAATACCATTGTTAACTGATGAAAAAGCAAAGAAATTCTGAAAATATAACTACAGGCATAGGAAAACTTGGCAATTACAGCTGTCCAAAACCAATAATTATACAGCTTATGTTGAAAATCAAGCTATCTAAACATCAGTGTACCCTGTTAGGGTCTTTGGCTTATTGTTTTAGGAGAATAAGCTGAAAGGCAAAATGGCATCAAACGTAGGAAGAGGTACAGAGAGATAAGATAGGGAAAGACAGAGGGAGACAGAGAGAATATAAGACAGAGAATAACACATGGGGACATGAGAAGGGAGGAGAAGAGAGAGTGAAGAAAGAGGGGGATGTAATAGTAGACCCATGGACAATGAGGTAAGCAGGAGGATACAGACATTAAAATAAAGTTGAAATGCTATGAATAAAAATTACCAAAAGGTAGGCAGTTATTGTTTACCTAAGGGAAAATGATCAGTAATTTTCCAGGTTTTCTATTTCTAGACATTGATATTTTTCCTTTTTTAAATTTAAATTTTAGTTAACATGTAGTGCCATATTGGTTTCAAAAGTAGAATTCAGTGATTTATCACTTACATACCACATACAGTGGTCATCACAAGTGACCTCTTTAGTCCCCATCACCTATCTAGCCCAACTCACACCTACTTTCCTCCATCAACCCATAGTTTGTTCTCTATGGGTTAAGAGTCTCTTGTGGTTTATTTCCCTCTCTTCTCTTTTTACCCCTACCCATATGTTCATCTGTTTTGTTTATTAAATTCCACATATGAAATTATATGGTATTTGTCTTTCTCTGATTGACTTATTTCACCTAATACATTCTAGTTTTATCCACATCATTGTAAATGGCAGGATTTCATTATTTTTGATGGCTGGGTAATGTTCCATTGTATATATGTATATACCACCTCTTCTTTATCCATTCATCAGTCAATGGACATTTGGGTTCTCTCCATAGTTTAGCTATTGTTGAAAATGCTGCTATAAACATTGGGGTGCATGCACCCCTTCAAATCTGTATTTTTGTATCCTTTGGATAAATACCTAAAAGTGGATTGCTGGATTATAGAGTAGTTCTATTTTCAGTTTCTTGAGGAACCTCCATACTGTTCTCCAATGTGACTGAAACAGTTTGCATTCCCACCAACAGTGAAAGAGAATTCCCCTTTTTCTGTTGAGAGCCATTTTGGGCTCACAGATTGAGACACCTCCCTGTGTGGAAAAAGTGGTTGAAGCAAAGTTGCCGCCGGCCAACATGGCACCTAGTCTTACCTCCTTCTAAATAATCTTTAAGGCCTGGATTTCTTGAACTGCTTTCATTGGCCCAAGGGATGTAATGCTCTTTGGTTTTATGGCATATGGAAAAGGGGACCTGGAGTGTGTCTTGATGGATAAAATCTGAATGAGAGTAATCTGGCCAGAAGTAACCTCAAAGTTGCCTCTTGGGGATAGGCTGCACAAATTGATCATACAAAATAGCAGTTATGAGTTGGCTAGAAATTACCAGACATTAGGCCCCAAGACTCCTTGAACCAAACTAGATTTTCCCTGCAGGTATCGCATTGTGTTAATTATCTCCTCAGCCCCACCATAAAACCTCAAGGCACATCTCTGTAAAGCTTCTCTCAGTATTTGATTAACAGACTGATAGGAGAGATTATAAAAAGACTTAGGATCTTCCCCGGAGGTTAGTCTAGCCCAAAAGTTAGAAGGACTGTTTAGGGACGCCTGGGTGGCTCAGTCGGTTGAGCGTCTGACTTCAGCTCAGGTCATGATCTCACAGCTTGTGGGTTTGAGCCCCGCATCAGGCTCTGTGCTGACAGCTCAGAGCCTGGAGCCTGCTTCTGATTCTGTGTCTCCCTCTTTCTCTCTACCCCTCCTCTGCTCATGCTCTGTCTCTGTCTGTCTCTCAAAAATAAATAAACATTAAAATAAATTTAAAAAAAAAAAGCACTGTTTATAGATAAGGTAAAAAGAGTGGCCAAACAAAAGTAGCTAAACATATCTTCACTGATCAACAGCAAATACTGAGCACCTCCCTGACGTTAACATTTCACGAATCATTTTTGTAATTCTCTTCCCTGCGCTCCCTTATAATAAAAAGGCAATAACAAAATACTCTTACAGAAACTACCGTAAAAGAATAGATAGACATGAGCCGTTACGATTATGGATAGAACGACTCCTAATCTACCTATAGATGATTAACATAGGTCTTGCAACAACAATGTATGTTGTTAAGAAGGCCTTGTCACTGATGTAATGTCACTCACTGCCTTTAAATAAAGAAACCAAGACTAGCAGGTCAGAGATGCCAGAATTGCCAGGGCTGCCTGCTTGGTCATCAGACTACATCTCTCTCGTGGCTCTCTCATTTCCTTTCGCCTGACCGTCCATCCTTCAGGAACCCCTAGATTCGCCAGAACTGGACCCTGGCATTTTCCCACATCCTCATCAACACCTGCTGTTTCTTGTGTCGTTAATTGTAGCCATCCTAACAGGCATCTCATCATGGTTTGATTTGTCTTTCCCTGATGAGTGATGTTGAGCATCTTTTCATGTGTCTATTAGCCATTTCGATGTTTTCTTTGGGAAAATGTCTATTATGTCTTGTGCCCATTCTTAACTGGGATAGTTGTTTTTTGGATGCTGAGTTTTATAAGTTCTTTATAGATTTTGGATACTAATCCTTTATCAGACATGTCATTTGCAAATATCGTCTCCCATTCTGTAGGCTGCCTTTTAGTTTTGTTGATTGTTTCCTCCACTGTGCAGAAGCTTTTTATCTTGACAAAGTTCCACAATTTCATGTTTGTTTTTGTTTCCCTTGCCGTCAGCAACGTATCTAGTAAGAAGTTGCTCTGGCTGAGGGTAAAGAGGTTGCTGCCTGTCTCCTCTAGGATTTTGATGGTTTCCTGCCTCATAATTAGGTCTTTCATCCATTTTGAACTTATTTTTATATAAGGTGTAAGAAAGTGGTCCAGTTTCATTCTTCTGCATGTCTCTGTCCAGTTTTCCCAACCTCTTTTGTTGAAGAGACTGTCTTTTTTCAATTGGATATTATTTCCTGCTTTATCAAAGAATAGTTGACCATATAGTTAGTTGTAGGTCCATTTCTGGAACATTGATCTATGTGTCTGTTTTTATGCCAGTACCATACTGTCGTGATGACTACAACTTTGTAATATACTTTGAAGTCTGGAATCATGATGCTTCTGGTTTTTTCTTTTTCAAGATTGCTTTGGCTAGTCAAAGTCTTTTGTGATCCTATACAAATTTTAGGACAGTTTGCTCTAGCTTTGTGAAAAATGCTGGTGGTATTTTGATAAGGATTGCATTAAATGTGTAGATTGCTTTGGGTAGTATAGATATTTCAACAGTGTTTGTTCTTCCAATCCATGAGCATGGAATTTTCCATTTCTTTGTGCCCTCTTCAATTTCTTTCATAAGTGTTCTATAGTTTTCAGAGTATAAATCTTTTACTTCTTAGTTAAGTTTATTCCTGGTTATCTTATTGTTTTTGATGCAACTGTAAATGGGACTAAGTCCTTGATTTCTTTTTCTACTGCTTCGTTATTGATATATAGAATGTGACAAATTTCTGCACGTTCATTTTATATCCTGCAACTTTGCTGAATTTATGTATTAGTTCTAGAAAGTGTTCAGTGGAGTCTTTCAGATTTTCTACATAGAGTATCGCATTATCTGCAAATACTGAAGTTTTCACTTCATCCTTGCCAATTTGAATACCTTTATTTCTTTTTGTTGTCTGGTTGGTGAGGCTAAGAATTCCAGTACTATGTTAAATAGTAATGATGAGAGTGGACATTCTTGTCTTCTTCCTGTCTATAGGGGAAAGGTTCTCAGTTTTCCCCACTAAGGATAATATTAGCTGTGGGTCTTTCATATGTGGCCTTTATGATCTTTAGGTATGTTCTATCTATCTCTATTTTGTTGAGGGTTTTTATCAAGAATAGATGTTGTATTTTGCCAAATTCTTTTTCTGCATCTTTTGAGAGGATCATTTGGCTCTTATCCTTTCTTTTATTAAAGTGTTGTACCACATTGGTTGACTTGCAATTATTGAACCAGCTCTTTAGCCCAGAAATAAATACCACTTGATCATGGTGAATAATTCTTTTAATGTTCTGTTGAATTTGATATGCTAATATCTTGTTGAAAATTTTTTCATCCATGTTCATCAGGGATATTGGCCTATAATTTTCCCTTTTTGCGGGGTCTTGGTCTGGTTTTGGAATCAAAATAATGCTGGCCTTATAGAATGAGTTTGGAAGTTTTCCTTCTATTTCTAGTTTTTTGGAACAGTTTGAGAATTATAGGTATTAACTCCTCTTTAAATGCTTGGTAGAATTCCCCTGGGAAGCCATCTGTCCAGGAAGTCATCTGGCCAGGAGTCTTGTTTGCTGGGAGATTTTTGGTCACTGATTCAATTTCTTTGCTGGTTATGGGCCAGTTCAAATTTTCTATTTCTGCCTGTTTCAGTTTTGGTAGTTTGCGAGTTTCTAGAAATGTGTCTATTTCTTGCAGATTGCCCAGTTTGTTGGCATATAATTTTTCATAGTAATCTCTTACAATTGTTTGTATTTCTGTGGTACCAGTTGTCACGATCTTGTCCATTTGGATCCTTTCTCTTTTCTTTTAGATAAGTCTGGTTAGGGGTTTATGAATTTTGTTAATTCTTTCTAAGAACACCTCTTAGTTTTGCTCTTTCTGTTCTACTGTTGTTGTTTTTTTTTTGAAATTTCTATCATTTATTTCTGCTCTAATATTTATTATTTCCCTTCTTCTGCTGACTTTAGGCTTTATTTGCTGTACCTTTTCTACCTTCCTTAGGTATAAGATTTGGTTGTATGTTTGGGACCTTTCTTGTTTCTTGAGATATGCATGAATTGTAATATGCCTCCTTCTTAGGACTGCCTTTGTGGCATCCTAAAAGTTTTGGACTGTTGTGTTTTCATTTTCATTTGCTTCCATGAATTTTTAAAATTTTCCTTTAATTTCCTGGTTAACCCATTCATTCTTTAGAAGGAAGTTGATGAACCTCTGTGTATTTGAGGGCTTCTCAAATTTGTTCTTATGGATGACTTCAAGTTTCATGGATTGTGGTCTAAAAACACGCATGGTATGATCTCAATCTTTTTGTACTCGTTGAGGGCTGATTTGTAACCCAGCATGTGATCTATTCTGGAGAATGTTCCATGTGCATTTGAGAAGAATGTGTATTCTGCTGCTTTAGGATGAAATATTCTGAATATATTTCTTAAGTCCATCTGGTCCAGTGTGTCCTCCTAAGCCATTATTTCCTTGTTGATTTTTTGCTTCAGTGATCTGTCTATTGCTGTAAGTGGGGTCTTAAAGTCCCCTACTAGTATTGTATTATTATCAATAAGTTTCTTAATGTCTGTTATTAATAATTTATATATTTGGGTGCTTCAAGTTGGGGGCATAAATATTTATAATTGCTAGATCTTTTTTTTTTTAATTTTTTAACGTGTATTTATTTTTTGAGAGAGAGAGAGAGGGTGTGAGAGGGGGAGGGGCAGAGAGAGAAGGAGACACAGAATCCAAGGAGGCACAAGGCTATAAGCTGTCAGCACAGAGCCCAACATGGGCTTGAACTCACGAATCATGAGATCATGACTTGAACCAAAGTCAAAGGCTCAACCAACTGAGCCAACCAGGTACCCTACAATTGTTAAATCTTCTTGATGGATAGACCCCTTGATTATAATGTAATGCCCTTCTTCATCTCTTCTTACAGTTTTTGTTTTAATGTGAGGCACCTGGGTGACTCACTTGGTTGAGCATCAGGCTCATGATTTTGGCTCAGGTCATGATCTCAAGGTTCATGAGTTTGAGCCCCACATTGGGCTCCGTGCAGATGGTGCAGAGCCTATTGGGGATTCTCTCTCCTCTCTCTTCCCCTCCCCTGCTCATGCCCTCTCTCTCTCTCTCTCAGGATTAATGATAAACATCAAAAAAATAAATAAAATCTAGGTTGTCTGATAGGAGTATGGCTACTCTGGCTTTCTTTGACATCCATGAGCATGACAGATGGTTCTCCATCCCCTCACTTTAAATCTGCAAGTGTTTTTAGGTCTAAAATGAGTGTCTTGTGGGGTTTTTTTTAATCCATTCTGATACACTACACCTTTTCATTGGAGAATTTAGTCCATTTACATTCAGAATGATTATTGAAAGATATGAATTTAATACCATTGTGTTATGTATAGAGTTGGTGTTTTGGGGGATACTCTCTGGTTGTTTCTAGTCTTCGTTGTGTTTGGTATTTTTTTTTCCTCCACTCAAAGAGGCTCCCTTAAAATTTCTTGTAGGGCTGGTTTAGTGGTCATGAACTCCTTTAGGTTTAGTTTGTCTGAGAAATTTTGTCTTTCCTTCTGCTTTGAATGACACCTTTGCTGGATGGAGTATTCTTGGCTCATATTTTTTCCATTGAGCATATTGAATATACCCTGCCACTCCTTTCTGGCCAGCCAAGTTTCTTTGGACAGATCTGTTGTGAACCTGATCTGTCTTCCATTGTAGGTTAAGGACTTTTTTTCCCTTGCTCCTTTCAGAATTCTTTCCTTGTCTGTGTATTTTGTGAATTTGACTGATATGTCTTCGCAATGGCCAGCTTTTGTAAAGTTCATTGGGAGTTCTCTGTGCTTCTTGGAATTTGATGTCTATGTCCTTTCCCAGATTAGGAAAGTTTTTCCTCTATAATTTGTTCCCATAAACCTTCTGCTCCTTTTTTTCTCTCTTCATCTTCTGGGACTCCTATGATACAAATATTACTATGTTTTAATAAATCGCTGAGTACTCTAAGTCTGCCTTTGTGATCCCTGACCTTTTTTTCCCTCTTGTTTTCAGCTTTATTATTTTCCATAATTTTATCTATATTGCTAATTTGCTCCTTTGCCTAGTCCATCCTCATTTTTATGGCCTCCATTCGGGATTGCATCTCAGTTATAGCATTTTTAATTTGAGCCTGACTAGATTTTAGTTCTTTAATCTCTGCAGAAAGGGATTCTCTGGTGTCGTCCATGCTTTTTTAAGCCCAGCTAGTATCCTTATAATCATCTTAAATCTTAGTTCTGACATCTTACTTATACATGCATTGATTAAATCTCTGCCCATCATTTTTCCTGTTCTTTCTTTTAAGATGAATTCCTCCATCTTGTCATTCTGGAGGAAGAAAAACACATAATAATAGAAATAATAATAATGATAACAAAAGTAATAACAGAATAAAGATTTTTAAGTTTTTAAAAAAATCAAATAAAGGAAGCTAGACCCTACATATGTTTTTGGTTTGCTTGTTAAGAGAAATTTGATAGAAAAAAGAGAAAAGAAGTGCAGGAAAAAATTAAAAATTAAAAAAATAAGAAATAATAAAATAATAACAACAAAATAAAATGAAATAATTTGTTCTTCTGTAGCCAAGAAACAGAAGAAAAGAAATATAAGAAAAACAGAAGCAACAGCAAGAAGAAAAAATGAACAAACAAACAAAAACAAAAAATGAAAGAAAATCCAGTTCCCTCTAGAGCTGAAACTTTGCAGCACTCTATGGTCAGTAGATTAAACCTGTAAAAGGGATCTGTGCTGGGTTTCTGGGAGAGAGGCATGCTGCTCTAATTCTCAGGCTGACTTGCCCTAGAGGAGATGTGTCTACAGGGGACAGACAGGGCACAGCTTGGTGTAATGGCTCCATTCTCAATTTGGTGGTGCTATGGTCACTCTGTTGATCAGTGTTGGTGGACTAATGGTGAAAATGGCTTCATCCTGTTCTCTCGTCTCCCAGAGTGGGAAGTTCACACCCTTACAGATGCATGAGTAATCACCCCTCTTGTGTCCCCTGCTTCCATCAGCTCCTCATCTTTTCCCTGTGTATGTTGGAGCTGTCTGCCTACCAAGCAGTGCCTCTCTCCAGATTTTCTCTCACGCATGACTGTTTCAAAACTCCATACTTCAGAGACCCCCACAGTTCAGACCCATGCTTATCTGGGGGAAGTTCTCATGGTACTGTGGCCAGGACTGGCTTGTCCCAGGAAACAGTCAGGCCACTGCACAGTGGCAGAGGCTCACTGTTTATGGTAAATCTCAGCACACAACCAGAGCCAGTAGCCAAATCTACAAAATACTGCCCTTGGTAGGTACCTTTGTTCCTATATGGGTGAACGTGGGCTTGATGATACCAACTGGGTCCTTTGTTCACATAGACGGGTATCACCTCTAGCAAATGCATTCCAAACAGTGGAACCTCTTCTCCCTGTGCGACTGAGGGATCCTCAAACACACTGCCCCATCCCTTGGCTCCGCTCTGCTTCCTCACCAGAGCATGAGCTGACCTCTGAAACTTTACACTCTAAGCCGCTATTTATAAAAAGATGGCGGTATTGAAACCCTCTCCTTTTTCCCTCATCAATGGTTTTGGGAGACAGTATTCTTGTGCAGTCCATTGTGTGTGTTTTCACTCTTTCTCTCTGCTGCTTTCAGGCGGAGTGCTTTCTTGTGTCAATCTGTTGTGCTGCCCTGTCTCCTACTGTCTTTCCCTTCTCCCCAAAAAGGGCTCCCTTCCCTCTGAGGTACAACCATGGCTCTTCTCTCTCCCAATTCACCCCTCTGCACCACATACCTGCCATGTTCTCTCCCTCAAATTATGCAGACTGTTAATCCTCAGATTGATTTCGTAGGTATTCAAAACGGTTTGATATTGATCTAGATATGTTCAAGAGGCTAGACAAGCTCAGGGTCCCCTTACTACTCTGCCAATTAACTCCTCCTCTTAGACCTTTGTATTTTAGTTTCCACATCAAAGAGAAAGGAAAGAGAAATAAAATACTTAAAATTGAATAAATTATTTAAAGTAGATTCCTGAAAGGTATTTCTCTGTGAAAACTGTGGAATAGATTAAGTTGCTGTTGGTTTCTTCAATTTACCAGTTAAGATTTTCCCAGCTTCTTAGAGTGTGTTTTGCTTCTTGATCTAATTTTTTAATTAAAAAATTTCCTTTTAGGAAAGATTCTAAATTACATTCACTCCAAAGTATAAATGACTAAGTCTAATGTTCAAGGCAAATTATAAGCAGTAGTCTGTCCAAATAATTTCTTGTTAAGACAGGAACAGAACATTTTGAAAGTGAAATGTGGTACTGTTAGTGATAATTCCAGGAAAACAGGTATAAAGTGGGACTGGTCGGGAGAAAAGGAGATTTGTGGACATTCCTAAGTAGGAGAGAGAGATTTGAGGGAAAGATCCCCCTCCTGAGTCTCTAAAACAAGATAGATTATTACTTTATGCCATGTAGTAAAGACAGTTCTATACTAGAGTGTAATATGACCAAATTACCACACTGAGCTATTTTGTATAATCTCAGGGTATTATGGACTAACAGGACATATATCACTTCAAATTATGATTTCATCAAAGAGTCACTCTCTAATATGTTCTGCTTCCCTGAATACCTAATGCAATAATTTACAAGAGTTTTGGCTTGTAAAGCTACAAATATCTGCCAGTTAATTAACACTGCAAATGGAAATGCTAACAATTGCTTGATTTGCATTCATATGTGATTTTAGATAATCCAGGTTCAAACCTCTCCTATTTTTCCCAATTATAGAAAATCCATGTTAGAACTCAAAACATATATTTTTAAACCAGAGATATTTCTACCAAATGGAATTTATAAGGTTTTATAATATAAATATATATTTATATAAATTAAGTAAATACATGTGTGATTCATTACCTCTCTGAAGGTTAGATCCACAAAGAAACTACATAATCAGCTTGTCAAAAAAATTTAGTCTGTTGATACTAAAATTGGCAAAAGTACATATTAAATAATATAATTTTACTACAAATCTAAGCTTTATAAAATATCCTTTTCATTCAGTGTACATTTTTCTAAAATTATCTCACTCCCATTCTTTTAGCTTCCTTCTGACCACAACCACCCACAAAAAAAGAAAGAGAGAGAAAAAGAAAGAAAAGGTGAGGGCTAGAATAATGTCAGAGGAATAAAACACCCTCTTATTTATAGTTGTCTTATCTGGCATTCTCTTAATTTATGGAACAGACTGATCTGCTCCCTGTAGGCTTCCTACAAAACTTTCTGTAAACAAAAACAAGCAGTCAACAAGTCCAAAATTCACTAGAAAATATCACAAGCTTAATTTTTAATTATTCTGTGGATATTTCAATTAGGCCTAGTTTAGGTGTGATAAATCAGCACGTTTTGTATTTAATTTTAAAAATTAATGATATAATTTAAAAACATTAATTCATTATTTATTCAAATATATATCATGAAAATTCACTCAGTGTAGTGACACTGCTACAGGACATATTAGAATGAACAAGACAACAAGATTCTTGTCCCAGCAGAGTTTACATCTCAATGGAGGAAGAAACAGAAAGAATCAAGGTCAGCGTTATGTTGTTCACAATTCTCTGCACTATCAAATAGAGAGGAATTTAAGCCATTCTCAAAAAGTGCCTAGCGTTTTTTTTTTTTTCTGTGTGTTTATATGCCTATGTGGGTAAGTGAAGGAGGGCAACTGTTGTGTTACTGAGTCTACAAAGCCACCTGCTTAGACTCACAAATGTTAAGAGAGCTCTTCTTTTTCTTACTCAGTTATGCTTAAAAGGGAAACATATCCTTTTAACACTGAGATCTCACAGTATGCCATTCTATAGTTAAAAACATAATATTTCTGCATGGCTCTTCACAAATAAGCAAAGCAATATAAATTATAGAGCATAAATATAATTTATCAAATAGCATTAAAATGATGACGTGTACTATGCACCTGTTACTCATTGAAAAACACTCAGATTGTTTAATGCTCTTCACATTCCCACAATTTCCATTCACTCCCACCCCAGAGCACTGGTGAAGTAGGCACTGAGCTGCTCTCTCGAGACATCAAGTTCTCTTAAGCCTTATGTGAGAGAACTTGCATATTGAAATGAGTCCAGAGACATGCCATTAGCAAGTAGGTTTTTAAATGTAGAATCTTTATGGAAATAGGATCAGCACTCTCTTTAGGGTTAAAAAATAAGTGGATATCATTATAGAGTCATGAATTAAATTTCATTTCATCTTCAAGTGCCAGGACTATGGCCTACAGTTATGCATTTTGTCTAAAGCACAAAGGATCTGGCTAACAGTCTGAACGGGACTGAAATTCAATCCATGCTCTCTGCTCATTCTGAATGCTGTGCTCTGGTGTAGGGCTCCATCAGCCTCCAGGAAAAAAAAAAAGTGGAGGGGGCTCTTTCTAATTCATCTTCCTAGAAAAGCTTCCTTTGTATAATTCTCCCAAAGATTCTGTAAAGGCTAGCAGGTCTCAGGCAAGTACCACTAGTACTACAACCTATCATACAACAACTAAAATCAACAACAACTACACAAAGAAGTTTCCAAAAGCCAAGCCTTTCTCTTGTCAAGCATCCAAGGTTAATTTTGAAAATCACGTTTAATTCAAGGTTAAATTCAAAGAGTTAGTTTCTTGTAAGCCTATAAGAACAATAACAACAAAAGTCTTAGAGATGAAAATGTTCTTTGTACGAGGAATGATGCTACTGACCACTTTGGTCACATGTTTTAGAGGGTACTCCCCATAGTGATAATGACTGGACACAGATTCACACATAGTTCATCACCACATCCCACTTGTGACCAGGCACTTAGGCCTGAAAGAAGCCATAGAGTATAGTGTCTGACTAAATGGACTGAAAGAATTAAACCAATTATCTTGACTTCATCAACCCTGTGATCTAAACTTGAAACTAATCTAGTACCTATTCCAGCTAAATATCCCTAAAGATACCCTGTTGTTGGGAGCTGCTTGAGGGACTGGGCTCTTAATGACCCCTCTCTGTCCCTAGCTCCCAACACAAAACTGGGCATATAAATTCAAAAATGTTATTTAAACAAATAAGAGACATTTAGAAATAGCCATCTAGTGGTTCTTAATATCCATGTAGTAAGTTCAACAGTGAAGGTAATTAAAATCCTATCTGCTGTGGAATGTAAACTCACTTCCTTTTATTAAACTCTCAACTCAATTCTATAAATACTTATTGAATACTATTGAGTGTAAGGCACTACACATCTAAAATTGTGAGGAATACAAAGATAAATTCATACAGAGTTGCTGCTTTCAAATGATCATTGTTTTATGAAGGTAACACAGGGACAAAGGCAAAGTGTATCAACCAACATGTTATTCTCTACTACTACTAAATCAAGAAACTGGCAGACAATGGAATTCATTTCAGAGTCACCTTATGAATGTGAGTTGAGCTGCCATAGCATTAAACTGAAGTGAATAGCAAGAGCTTTGACACTAGTAAGAGGGTTTTGTTGAACATTTTCATCCCAGATTTCCCAAGATCCAAACACTCAATTGTTCTCTCGGGGACGATAGAGTACAACGTCATGGTACCCAAGAAGAGTGTGATGACTGAGATTGATAAGCATGAACTATCTTGCAGCAGGAAGCTGGAAAAGGAAAAACTAGTCAGGGACCCACCTTATTGCCCAACAGACCTGGAAGTACATACAGGCTTCCTGCACTCTGATTTCTTCTTATGTTCCAGGGTTACTGCCACCCCCTGAGGATTTACAAGTACCTTATGCCCAGTAATTGACATTTAACATTCTTGAACTCAAAAGTATGATCATTATACATCTTAGGCCTTTTTTATTCATATTAAAAACATTATGTAACTGCCCAATTGCCTGTTAATACCATGGTAGTTTTGAAAAGAAAATGTAATAAATTATTTTGAATAGGATTGGTTTCAATTTGCTCTTTGTCCAATTTGAATACCAATCATTTAATGAGAACAGGTCATATTATGATATTGGCATATCTCACTGTCATCTTGTTTTCAAGCAAAAACTGTAGCATGAGATTGATGATGCCTTTGAATTACAAATTCTTAGTATTCTGCATTTGGGTTCGCTAACTCTGTGAACCATAAGTCAGAATGCTGCACAGTCAAACTGAATAAGGCAGTTGGCCAACAATACAGTGTAGACAAAAAAAAAAAAAGAATCAAAATGTTATTGCACTTGCCCATCACTCATAAAATGTAATAGGCATTTCACAGTCTCATATTCTCATCACAGGGAATGTAATGAAAAAGGAAATGTCACATGATTAATCATTTCTCCTGACAAAAAGTTTAATAGGAAAGGGAGAGTGATGTATTACCAATGTAAATCAGTCGTTGTGGCCTTAATGCTGTATTTCCATGGCGATCACACACTACTGTGTTCAAGATAGCCCAAATCTCTCTTCTCCAGTTTTGAGATAGCCCCAAGAACTTAACAAAGCTCAAGAAACAGAGAAGAAAAAAAAAAGATTTAGAAGAATGACTAGTACAATAAACAACTTGTGCTTAATGATTTTTTTTGTAAAAACAGTTTTTAATAAATTGAAGCCGTGATGCAAAAACTACCTTCCAAATATCAAGAACAGACAACACATTATTTTCCCTTAAATTATGTAAGTCTTAGAATAATACTGAGAAAAACAAAACAAAATTGGAAGCAATATGAAGAAAAAATGGTTCGTTATTAAATGAAATGGCCTGACTACAGGGTATACTCTTAAATTCAGAGGGCAGAAGATAGTTCTCACTAACAGGAAGAAAGGAATTTCCTACTGAAAAAAAGAAATCAGAAAGCTTTATTAGGTTCAGACCCCAAAGCCAATATATCTAGTTTGCATTTAAATGGAAGCAGGATAAAGGAACAATAAAATAGTAAACAATATAAAAATCAATAAAATAGCAGAAAAGATAAAAAATCAAAAGGAGGTATTAGGCTGTATTTAGTACAGAAATATATTTGATTAGAAAATGAAGTAAAATGCTAAAAACATATTCCTAAATTTAGTCCTGTAAATTACTTAGGAATTTCAAAACTAAAAAAGAATATAATGCAATTCAGTTCCTTAAATAGAAGCCTCCAATATAGGAGGCATTAAGCTAACGTGATGGCAGCCTGTTCAAAAATGCACGTCAAGAACTGAAAGAGTAAAGTGTAATTAATTTGGCTTTCTTCCATTCCACAAATCCAAGTGTGAATATATGCCTAAGAAACACAAAGACAAAAGACAACCGCTATTCCCAAAGAGATTCATCATTGATTTGAAGAAATACCCACAAAGGCAGAGAAGGCAGCAGATCTGGCACATGGGTGGTAATGAACAGCAACGGGAGAAACAGCCATAAAAGACACTCTCAGAACATTCCAATTATTTTGACTCCTGAACCAATTACTTGATTATAAAAAGAAATGATGATAATCCATATGTCTTGGGCTGAAAAGTAAAAACACTATAGGAAATGCAAATCTCTGTCTCCAAAGAAGGAAATTATTGAAATATTTTAATTATATAAAACTTAACATGTTTTGTGCTCCATTAACTAGAAATGCGAAAACCATAGCCACGAAATACCATAAACCGTAGGAAGAGTTAAAAAACAGAAAGTTCCCAGCCAGGGATTTGTGGCAGTTGAGAGCTGTGTGCTGTGATGTGAGGCAGGGCTGTGGGATTAGACACAGCTCCTGGAGGGCTGCTGTAAATTATAAACCAGCATATGTGCAAGGGGTAGAAGCAGCCCATTAGGAAACCTTTCAAATATAGATGGGCTCCCAAGAGGTTAGTTTGTACATTATTCACAGAAATAACTTTGACTGCACAAAGATTTGTGGAGCATTTCAATTGCCCTTAGATAATTAAGAATTTGTTCAGTGAACAAAAATGGAAACCTTAAAATCACAGTAGCTGAACAAATTATTCCAAAATGGCATCATTTATTTGATAGTAAAATAACTTTGGACAAAAATTAATAGAAGATTAAATTGTGGTCACTTAAACTGTCTGAAGAAATACAAAACAAAGAACAGAAAGTTGTTGTGTTTCCCCTTCAAGGAGTAGAGCCTCCATTAATAATTGTAACTCAACATGTACCGTATCTGACTGAAATTCAAAACATTTCCTGGCCTGTAACTTAGAAAACTTCTCATAATAGATTTGCTATAATCATAGCATTGGTATAATCTGCTAAAATGTTCAATAAGGCAGTTGCACTTGGGCTATAAGCAGCATACAATTTTCATTTCTGCTCTGTGATTGAGTGGCTAATTCTGGTGAAAATTCTTCTGGTTAAATGTGGCTTTGAATAATAAACTCACTGTCCTTTAAAAGAAGAGTGCTAGGTGCATAAAATGAAGAATGGCTTTCACTTAAACCCAGTTCCATTAATGCCTCTTAAGTGTATTATCCCTGTGCTTGTGAGGGAAATAGTCTTGCTGCAGCATAGAAAGAAGGTAGTTTCATCATATATTTAAAGGAAACACAGCAAACGCACACAGTGGAGTATTCTGTTATGCAAAAGAAGTGCTATAAATAAATACATTCAGGAAAAAAGGAACTTAAGGCGCAAGAACAAGCACAAAACTGAAAATTGAATGAGATCAGAAAAGTCAGGGAGCAAAAGGTCAGGAGTGAAATATTCATGTTTTTACTTTCTAACCACTTTCTTACTTTTTTTTCCCCCAATCACTTTATCACTTTTCAATTTTTCTTCTAGGAGGTGAGGTTTTTGATAATAAATATGCTAACGCTATCCTTGACCAAGTCCATCCTTATACCATGCCTATTAGTTATATTAGCAGGTCTCTTTTCCTTCCTTACACGTTTTTGTTTGTTTGTTTGTTCTTCCTAACCATGTTATGTTTCAGGTGCCAAAGATGTCGGTGGGGAAAATTCCTGGGGTCAGAGAGTTCAGATGATTATTCTTCCTCTGACTTCTTTTAGCACCACAAGTGAATTGTTTCATCACTCAAATCCAACATAAGAACTGAAAATAGCACTAGAGCTTGATATCTAAACCTAAAACCATATCTGCTCGATTCTAATAACAAATCATCTGTGGTATTGATTTTTAAAAGAACAACTTGATTACATTCCAAAAATTCCCAAAAGTCACTTGCTCACTCAAATCTAAGGCTAAGGGTCAGTTTGTTAGCATAGTAGGTCACAGGACTAGCAGATCTTAACAAATGCATTATGGCTTACATTTCAAAAGCTTCTTATACAATTAATAAGCTCTGTTATGTATCTAAATACAGAAAGAAAATAGTTAAACATATCCTGGGATTTTTCTACCATATGCCAATCATAATGATGGAAAGGCATACTTTATCCACTTTCTTTCAGTTTATGATTCCTAAATATTCTATTCTAAATGGTGATGAGACTTAGACCAACTCAAGAAGGCCCACATTCATTTCTCATAGCTATAAACATTGTCTCTATTCTTATTCCTCAAAAATGCATCTCTGTAGCCGGCTCTGATCTCTCACTGATATTCAAGTCCTATATTTCCAGTTGTCCATTGAACATCACCAATTACTGTTCCATCTCCTCCAACTCTAGATTACTTTCCCTCCCTCTTTCAACTGACTCTATTTCTAAATTGGTTAATATATGAAAGTGAGTAGCACAGTTCCTGGCATATTAGCCAGTATTTCCTAAGAGTTAACTTTTTTCTCAAATTCCCAATTTCTATTAGTTCCTTCCCAAGCTTAATATTTCAGATCTTAGACTCTTCCTTCCACTCTATTATCTTTAACAAGTTACTATCAAGTCATTTCCCTATTCCTACTTCTTCTATTCTAGGTCAGGTTTCTTCATACCTGCATTAACATTCCATAAGTTACCTCTATCTAAATTCACTTACTCTTATCCTGTTCTCTACCACCTGCAATTTGACATTTCCCAGTTCTCAAATTCATTTTGATAAAGGCCTACATTTAGCACATTGCTCCCTTTCATAAAACCTATAGCAGATTTGTATCATGTAGAAGTCTGAATATGCACACAGGAGATAGGATATGTAAATTGAGAGGCACTACTATTTCCATGCAAGAATTCCACTAGGCATTTTTTGAGAAACAAGTTTTGCTAAATCCCAAATCCTAATAAAAATCAGTCGAGAATCAGAAAGATGGAAAAAGTATACCTCTCCTATGAAAATTCAAGTTTAACAATGAACATAGAAGTCTTACTGGTGAGAGGGAATCACTGATGAAAGCAAAACAGAAAATGCTGACACACTGGGTCAAAGGTTGAAGTCTACACTTCCAAGAAGGATCAAATAGGATAAAAGTGTTCATGATTTGTTCAGTCTTGCTTGTAGCTATTGCCTCTTTATAATAGTGTATTCATGGTCCTGTCTTGTTGGGAGCCATCCTGGGCTCACAGGTTGAGACATCTCCCTGTGTGGAGAAGGCAGATGTTGCATGGTCTCTTGCCGACCAGCTGGCACCCAATACTATCTCCTTCTAAATAACCTTTCAGGCCTGGATTTCTTGAACTGCTCTTATTGGCCTCAAGGGATATAATGCCCTCTTGTTTTAAGGCATTTAAATAACAAAGGGGACCTAGAGTGCGATGCTTTGATGAATTCCATCTGAATGAGAGTAACCTGGCCAGAAGTAACCAAAGTTGCCTCTTGGGGATAGGTTACACAAATTGATCATACAGAATAGCAGTTATGAGTTGGCTAAATATTAGTGGAACTTATGTAAATGTTAGGCCCCTATTGTGTAAATTCATTCATTCATAAGCAAGGGAACTTAGACAAGCATTAGGAATTATGTCTTTACCAGGTGAGTTACCTTTCCCCCATTGTAGCTGAGGAAGCTAGACAGAATGACTCCTAACCTTTCTATATAGATGATTGACATAGGTATTAAGGTGATAATGTATGTGCCCTCTGTTTACTGAGACTTATGATAACAACCCTGCTTTCTTCTTAAATATCCCGTTTTCTCCCCCTGCCATAAATTTACCCAATCCTACTTCAAAGATGGCATATGTTAATTAACTTAGGAGCAGAATCACGAAATAGCTAAGAATTGTTTCCTTTATGGTCTAAAAAAGAATGATGAAAAACAACATGCAAGACTGAGGAAATTGCCCTTTGCTGATCAAAACATATTGTGCTAAAGTTATCAAACTATGCTTACTGATGTAATGTCACTCTTTGACGTAATGTCATTTACTACCTTTAAATAAAAATACTGAGATCAGCGGGGCAGAGATGACTGCCTGGTTCCAGAAGCCACGCTGCTCTCTCAAGTCATCATTTCGCCGACACCGTTCATCCTTCAGGGACACTTAGAGTGCCGCGGCTGGCCTGTGGCACTGTCTATTGCTGATAGTTACTCATTCCTTCAAATAAAATAAGTATTAATATGTTCATATGTATCATGTATTGTAAACAAATTCTATGAGTGAAATTCTAAGAAATAATATGTAATGAAAAGAAAGTAAGTCCTTAAATTGGCAATTTTGACAGGTGATTTTTTGAGTACTCTAAGTATTGCTAAAGAGACCCAAATGTTACACTATTTGCACACTACCTGAAAATGCTGGCTGGTATTTTCCAGCATTTGAACATTTACTATAGACTATTCATTTGTAGGCTTGCGAATACTCCTAGATTAATATTTTCTGTTTACAGTACAACCTTTTTAAAAATCCATAATATAAAAAGTATGAAATATTTTAAGAAAAACTTAGGACTTCAGGAATCCCCAAGAATTCCTGGCAATTTCAGTTTTTTATTCCTGAATCCCAAAAATTAATATTTGTCAGGAATACTGAAACATTAAGAAATATAAGAACAAATCCTAATGAGTACAAAGGAAGAAAAAAAGAACACAGAAAAGACCAAGAAGGTGACATTAGAGACTGGTTATAAACATTAAAGTGTAAATGGTTTTGTAAACACGGGGAATAGGCTAGATCCAGAAAGAAAACCACATGCAACACTATGAAAGTGCAAAGCCATAGGCTTATTTGAAGAGCGATGAGTCATCTGGTTTGGTTATTGTGTGAGTACAGAGACTTGGGTAGAAAAAAAGGTTGAGCTACATTTTGAAGGATGTTGAATGCTTAATAGTCAAATGTACCTATCTGAAACTGGTTAAACATATAGTTGTTGAATATTTCCTATTTTTTCCATGAGGTCTTTCCCAGGATTTTCACACTTCCTTTTTTTGAACTTCTATAGAATTTAGCATTTTTACCAGATAATTTAACAGCCAAGAGCCTGTGAGGATCAGACTTCAGTGCTACTTGATGGTATTACCACCTGAGACAAAGAACTGTCTCCATCCTGTCATGCCAAAAGTGTTCTGCCCTCCAGCATTCCTGGGGGAGCCCTATGCACTAAGGAAAACAGCAGGATGGAAATCAAAGTACCATTATATTTATAGCTGAACAAGGAGCAGAAAGTCCTCATACTTAATTGAACCTAACCTATATCCTGGAGGCAAGTTCAGGAGTATCTAAAAAGAGAGAACATAAGTAAGCAAGAAATTCAAAAGAGATCAAAGAGAAAGAAAAGAAAAAAATGAGAAGGGGATAGCTGGATTTACCCACAAAGACATAGGTCTTGACTAAGTCGATTTAGTATTGTGGCAGAAAATGTAAGACAGAACATAGAACAGAGTCATGCCTTAAAGGCACACATTTTTTCTCACTAGTAAATCTTGGTCCAATGATGATTCTGGGCTATGACCAAATTAGATTCTTCTTTCATGGGAGCCATGGAGCATATAGTAGAAGAGGGCAGATGGTAGGGACATCAATTAGCTATTATCTTAAAACCGGATTTCTTTATAACAGCACTATTAACACTTTGGGACCAGATAATTATTTGTAGTAGGGGGCTATCCCACACATCGTAGGAAGTTTATCAGCATCTCTGACTTGATTCCAGTAGCATCCCCTGAGTTGTGACAACCAAAAATGTTTCTAGACATAGCCAACTGCCCCTGGAGGGCAAAATCACAACCAGTTTAGAACCATTATCTTAAAACAACTACCATTTATTCTCACTCACATGACTGCTAATCGCATGTTGGTTGGGAGGTCAACTGACCTGGCCTGATGACTCTGCTTCAACCTGCAGATTCCAAGGGGCTTGTCTATTCTCTGTGGTTGGGCTCAAATCTTCATTAAGTGTATTTATCATGGTACACATGCTTAAAGAACAGCAGCTATCTCAGGGAACTTCTTCACATGACAGTAATAAAAACCCAAGAGGGGAAGTCCAACCATGCAAGTACATTTTAAGTCTTTGTTTGTTTCATATCTGCTGACATCCCACTGCCCAAAGAAAAGCACAATATTAAGCTCCAACTTAGGGATGGGGAAGTACATTTGACCACTAGTAGAAGAACTCCCATTTACATAGCAAAAGAACTCCCATTTACATAGCAAAGGGCATGGATATAGGGAGAGGAAAAGAATTAAGCATGATAATTTACTCTACCTCTATGGACCTGATGAGAAGAGGAGAAGTCTGTTCCCCACAGTGTCCATGCCTTATAATTCTCCTATTCTTTATGACCTCAGACATGTTAGTTGCTATAAGTGTCTAAACAACATGCTTGCTTGCTTTTATCCTCAGTGTTATGTCTCCAAGGCTCATATCTTATCAGATGTGAAGTGATTCAAAAGGAAAACCATGAACCATTTTAGCCAGAAAGGATATTGGACTGTGTCACAGAACAGCTGGTGTGGCCCTTTGGCCCAACGCAAGCTCTGCTTTGGCTCAGACCCCATTCACGAAATAACTCTCCTCATCAAAAGGACAGAATACAACTTCTCCAATTGCCATAACAGGAATAATTTTGGACTCGCCCTGAAAATTCAGAGTATGCAGATATCAGAAAAAGATGGAGCGCAAGATCAGAAACAGAAAGATTTTCTAAGAGTACTTGTAGCAATTAATTAATGGGACAAAAACTCCTTTTTAATCTAATCAGTAAAGACTTTAATGAGTAAAGACTGAGATATTTCTGAAAAGAATAATAGAGGTTCTAGTGAAAGAAAACGTTGACTCAGATCACCACAGAGCCTAGAAGATCTGAAATAACAAAATAAGAAAGGAGTCCTTGTACAACAAGAACAAACTATTCTCTTTTGCTTTAGAATTTTCTCCACGTCTTTAGTCAGAAAAGTTAGCAGTCTTTACACCAGAGCTCTCAATATCATTTATAGTTTGCTGGATATAATACCACTTTAGTTTAACTATAAAGCAAATTGCATTTAGTTATTTTCTCATGCCGTGGATTCAGTTATTCTATATTCATTCATCTGTGGTCTTCAGGATACTGAAAGAACTCATCCAGGTTTTATTCAGATGGATATCTAGATTAGTCAAACCACAAATGACTACTTCGGTTAAGTGCCTTGTGTTGATTCCTGTCTGGATGTCCTACATATTTCAGTTGTTCAACAGGAACCTCTTGCTCCCTACCTTAAAATCATTTGATTCCTTTTGCCATCTATGCAACAAAGAGGTGTCTGACCACAAGGTGCAAAATGCACTCAGGGATTCTCACTTTTACTACAACATTTATAGAACACATATTATAAGCCGGGTACTCTGTCAGGTGAAAAGTACACAATTCCTAATCCATAGATCATAGAGTCTATAAAGGGATAATGATAAGTAAACAAATAAATTAAAGGAAATATAAATAGGGTATCAATAGAAAGAAGCTTCTGTGCCACCTGGGTTAGAAATGATATGGAAAAAGGAATGGTTAACTCATTGTTCTAGAGTTATCAGGAAAGATTTCACAGAAGACATGAAATCAGTGTGAAGTGGAACATATTTCTCCCATTATAAACATAAAGAATCAAGGTATCTCTTTTATTTAAACATACTTTCCTAGCTCATGAGTTTCCATTGAGTGAGAAATATATTACAAAGAATGTTATAGTGAGTTGCCTTAACCTTCAAAAAATTCTATGTCCTGTAGCTATAAACTACAATACCACAAATCTCCAACTTCTCACCAGGTTTTCCAAGTGTTTTGATAAGATAAATATTCTGGAGAAAATGTTACCTATGATTAAACAGCATTCCTTGTTATTGCTCTTTGTGACCTCATGCTTCCTTTACTAGGGTACTATAATTACCCTATAAAATAACGAGTGAAATAATAGATGACAAAAACATTCATTGAATTTCCCTCTCACCCAGGCTATCATCTGGAATCTCCGAGTCTCTCAACCTTTCTCTAAATCTATTAATATTATTGCTGTGTTGACCTTTGCTGCTGTTTGCCATTTTGAAATTTACAGATCAGCAAGCACCAGTAAATCTTGTCAGAATTAATGCAAATGTAAGACACAGTCATTACCGACTCCTCAAGTAAAGAATAGCTTGCTACAATATTATTACTAAGACACAATTTATCCTGATTGCCAGAAAAATGAGACGCCTTGAATGTAAGCAGTAAACTCACTCTGAGAAATAAATTTCACTGGCATTGCCCACACAGTAGTGTGCTCAGGCGGATGAATGCTGTCAGTGCAGCGAGTGGCAAAGTGATTGATTCACTCCTGCGCATCTCCCATCTCCTCCTGCTAGAAAATGAAAGTTAATTTGTTCATTCCTTCTCTTCACCACACTACACATTTTAGGGATTGAACTTAGAAAATGGAGATGGGTAAATCATGGTCCAGATGACTCCCTTTTTCCCACTGGACACTGAATGTGCCTTTGTATTTCAGCCCTGCACTTTTCTTTCACTGGGCTCCCTTGAATTAATATACCAATGAATCCCAAGCCTAACAGAAAGCATTCTGTGCTCTGTTGAATGTGCTTATGTTTCTGATATATAAATAAGTGGCTCCATAGAAGAGCTGACAATATATAGGTAGTAGAATTCCTATTCATGACAATTACATCTCCTCAGTGCATTTAAAAATCTCCATGAAGAATTCTTGTGATGATGTTTATGGAACTAAAAATTTTAATTCTATAGGCTTCTTAGAGGAAGAGTGTAAATAAATTAGCAAACTTTGGAAAACAAACCTAAGAGCAGTTTTTTAATGTTTCTGAGAAAACAGAGAGAGAGAGAAACTAAGAAACAGACTCTTAACTATAGAAAACAAACTAATAGTTACCAGAGGAGAGGTTGGTGGGGAGATGGATGAAATAGGTGATGGGGATTAAAGTACATTTATCATGATGAGCAATGAGTAGTGTATACAATTGTTGAATCACTATATTGTACACCCGAAACTAATAGAACACCATATGTTAACTATACTGGAATTAAAATAAAAACCTTAACAAAAATTAATTTAAATAAAAACTATACCAAAATTAAAATATAAATACACGTTGTTACATCAGTGGTATAAGAATTTATGTAGCTGAAAAAGAGGAGAAAGCATTCTATAGCAATACCTAATAATAATGGAACACTAGAGTTTATAAAACACTCACAGAAATATCTTACTTGATCCTCTTATCAAGGATCAAGGATCTCATTTCAGTGAGATAGGAAGAAAAAATATTGTTACCATATCCCTTTTACATATTGAGGAAACTAAAGGCTGATCATGGCTATAAAGCTATGGAGTTAGTAAGCAGTAGAGCTTGAACTTCTGTCTCTAGAACTCAATATCTCAATACTTGTTAAAAGAGAAAAGGAAAGGGTCTCCTAGAGACTCTAGTCGCTATAGTTATTTTATGATTGGACATGTTTTCTAGTATATTCAGTCTAATGAATACTTTATCAAGGTTTATACATTACAATAAACAATAGCATAAAAAAAAGAAGTTCAGTGAATTAAGGACACAAACAGCTAAGCAAAACTAGGAAAACAATGCATGAATGAAATGAAAAGTTTGACAAAGATATACAAACCATTAAAAAAAGAACAAACAGCTAAGCAAAACTAGGAAAACAACACATGAATGAAATGAAAAGTTCGACAAAGATACACAAACCATTAAAAAAAAAATCCTAGAGCAGAATAGTACCATGTCTAAACTGAAGAATTCAGGAGAGAGCTTCAAAAGGAGACTCATGCAGAAGACCGAATCAGTGACCTATATTGAAATTATCCAGTCAGAGGAACAGAAAGAAAAAAGAATGACAAACCATGAAGAAAGCCTCCAGAACATAAAAGACACAATCAAAGAAATGATATTCACATTATGGGAATTTCAGTAGGAAAAAGAGAAGGAAAAAGTGACAGGAAGTATATTTAAAGCAAACAGCCTTGGAAAACTTCCCTGACCTGGGAAGATAAATGGACACCCAAATCCATGAGACCCAAAGTACCCCAAATGGATTGAACCAAATAGCGCTACACCAAGACACATTATAATTAAATTGTCAAAAGTCAAAAAATAAAACGGAGAGATAAAAAATTTTCCAACAAACAAAAGCTGAGGCATTTCATCACCACTAGACCTGCCCTAAAAGAAGTACTAAAGGTTTTCTATCGATCTATGTGTCTGTTTTCGTGACAGGCAGGGTGATAGGTTAAATGTGTAATGAGTACTAGGTGTTGTATGTAAGTGATGAATCACTAAATTCTACACCTGAAACTAATATTATATTGTATGTTAACTAACTGGAATTTAAATAAAAACTTGAAAAAAATAGGAAGTGCTAAAGGGAGTTCTCTGAGTAGAAGTAAAAGGATGCTAATTAACATCATAGAAACATAAGAAGGTGGCATAAAATTCATTGGTAATGGTAAACATATAGTCAAAGTTAGATTCTGTATCACAGTAATGGTGATATGTAATTCACTTTCAACTCTAATTTAAAAGTTTAAAAAATGAGTAAATATAACTACAATAGTCTGTTACTGGATACACAAAATAAAAATATGTAAATGTAACATCAATAACTTAAAATGTGAGGGGCAAGAGAAATATAAGTGTAAATTTTAGAAATGCAATTGAAGGTAAGTTTTTATCAGTTTAAAATAGAATGTTATAATTTTAAGACATTTTATGTAACCTTCATAGTAATTACAAGGAAAAAACCTGAAGTAATTACACAAAGAAGCACCATAAAGAAGTCAAAGTGTACTGATACCCAAAGACATCAAAACACACACAAAAAAAGACAGTAAGATAATAAGCAAGGAACAATGGATCTACAAAACATGAGAAAACAACAAAATGGCAAAGTAAATGCTAACATAGCAATAATTACTTTAAACAAAAATGGATTAAGTTTTTCAATCAAAAAAACAGAATGGCTGAATGAATGAAAAAAAAAAAAAACAAGACCCAGCAATATAAGAAACTGTCTACAAGAGACTCAATTTAGACACCCATAGACTGAGAGTAAAGTGATGGAAAAATATTTCAAGTAAATGGCAACCAAAAAAAAAAAAAAGAAGGAATGGCTATATTTATATCAGACAAAATAGACATTAAACTAAAAATGGTTAGAATAAAAAAAAAGACAAACAAGGTCATTATATAATAATAAATGGGTGAATCCATCATGATAGAACAATTGTAAACATTTATGAATCAAACATCAGAGCACCTAAATATATAAAGACAAAACTAACAGAGCCAAAAGGAAAAATAACAGCGATGGAATAATAGTTAGGAACTTGAATACCCCACTTTCAACAATGGATAGATCACCCAGATAGAGAATCAATGAGGAAATAGCAGATATGAAAAACACTAAAGATGAAATATACCCCAGACATACATAGAATATTCTATCCAACAACAGCGGAATACACATTCTGCTTAAGTGTACATGGAACGTTTTCTGTGATAGACCATAAATTAGCTAGCCACAAAACAAGTCTTAGCAAATTCAAGAAAATTGAAGTCATACCAAGTATCTTCTCCGACCACGATGGTATGAAACTAGAAATCAAAAACAGAAGGAAAACTGGAAAACTGATGAAAGTAAACAATGCTCTCCTGAACAATCAATGGATCAAAAAAGGAAATTAAAAAGGAAATAAAAGAGTATCTTGAGACAGATGAAAACAGAAATACAACATTCCAAAACTTATGGGATGAATCAAAACCAATTCTCCAAGAGAAGTACATGACAATACATACATTAAAAAACAACAATCTCAAATTAACAATTTAACTCTATGCTTCAAGGAGCTAGAAAAAGAAAAAAAAAACCTAAGACCAAAGTTAAAAGAAGGAAGGAAATAATAAAAATTAGAGGAGAAATAAATGAGATAAAGAACCGGCAAATGATAGAGATAACAAAATTAAGAGTTGGTTCTTGGAAAAGATAAACATAATTGGCAAACCTTTAGCTACACCAATGAAGGAAAACAGTAAAACAGACCCAAATCAAAATTATAAATGAAACATTAAATTGATACCATGGAAATATAAAAATCATAAGAAGCTACTATGAACAACTATAAACCAACAAACTGTACAACCTAGAATAAATGAAAATATTCTTAGAAACATAGAACCTACTAAGACAGAATAAAGAAGAAATTGAAAATCTGAACAAATCAATTACTAATAAGGATATTGAATCAGTTTTTAAAAAAATCTTCCAATAAGGAAAAGTCCAGGACAAGATGGCTTCACTGGTGAATTTTATCAAATATTTAAAGAATTAACTCCAATCCTTCTCAAATTCTTAAAAAAAAATCAATCTCATTTTACAAGACCAGAATTACTCTGATATCAGCACAGAAAGGGACACTACAAGAAAAGAAAACCACTAGCCAATAATTCTGATGAAAATAAAGGTGAAAATCCTCAATAAAATACTACCAAGTCTAATTACAGCACATTAAAAGGATAATTCACCATGACCAAGTGGGATTTATCTCTGGGATATAAGGAGGATTAAACTTACATAAGTCAACAAATGTGATGCATTGTATTAATATAATAAAAGAAAAAACATCATATGATCATCTCAATAGATGCAGAAAAAGCATTTAACAAAATTCACATCTTTTCCTGATAAAAATTAACAAAGTAGGTATAGAAGGAGTGTACCTCAACATAATAAAGGCCACATATGACAAGTTCAGAGCTAACATCATACTCAGTTGTAAAAGACCAGAAACAAACAAACAAATAAATAAATAAATAAATAATAAATAAATAAATAAATAAATAAAAAGCTTCACAATTGGAAAAGAAGTAAAAATTATTCCTATTTGCAGATGATATGATTTTATGTGCAGAAAATCCTGAAGACTACATCAAAAACTGTTATCTAATCAGCAAATTCAGTAAAGCTGCTGGATAGAAAATTAACATACAAAATCAATAGTATTTTGATTTGAAGGGGTACATGCACCCCAAATGTTTATAGCAGCATTTTCAATAATAGCCAAACTATGGAGAGAGCCCAAATGTCTATTTACTGATGAACAGATAAAGATGTGCTGTGTGTATATATATAATATATTAACGTAACATATATTATATATAGATAGAATAGAATATTACTCAGCCATCAAAAAGAATGAAATCTTGCCATTTGCAATGATGTGGATGGAGCTAAAATGTATTATGCTAAGCAAAATAAGTCAATCAGAAAGACAAATACCATATGATTTCACCCATATGTGAAATTTAAGAAACAAAACAGATGAACATATGGGAAGTGAGAGAAGAGAGGAAAACAAACCACAAGAGACTCTTAAATATAAAGAACAAACCATGGGTTGATGGAGAGAGGTGGGTGGGGGATGAGCTAGATGGGCGATGGGTACTAAGGAAAGCACTTGTTGTCATGAGCACCCAGTACTGTATGTAAGTGATGAATCACTGAATTATACCCTTGAAACCAATATTGCACTGTGTGTTAACCAAAATTTAAATTTAAAAAAAGGGGAAACAATCAGTAGTGTTTCTATACAATAACAGCAAATTATCTGAAAAAGAAATAAAATAGTTCCATTTGCAATAGCAGCAAAACAACCAAATATGTAGGAATACATTTAATCTAGGAAGAGTAAGATTTCTACACTGAAAACTAAAAGCATTGATGAAAGAAATAGAAAACACAAATAAATGGGAAGTTATCCCATGTTATGGATTAGACAATTTAGGGGTGTCTGGGTGGCTCAGTCAGTTAAGCAGCCAACTTCAGCTCAAGTCATGATCTCACAGATCGTCAGTTGGAGCCCCGCGTTGGGCTCTGTGCTGACTGCTTGGATTCTGTGTCTCCCTCTCTCTCTCTGCCCCTCTCCTGCTCATGCACTCCCCTCTCTCTGTATCAAGAGTAAATAACATTTAAAACGATTTTTTAAAAGAAAATTTATATTTGAATGTGCATACTACCTACCCAAAGCCATTTATATTCAGTGTAATCCCTACCAAGTTCCCAATGACATTTTTTTACAGCAGTAGAAAAAATCTGAAAATTATATAGAACCACAAAATACTCCAAACAGTCAAAGCAATCCTGAGAAAGAAGAACAAAGTGGAAAGCATCACACTTCCTTATTTCAAGCTATATTATAAAGCACAGTAATCAAAATAGTATGGTACTGGCATAAAAAACATACCCAAAGACCAATAGAACAGAATTAAGAGCACGGAATTAAACCCATGTATATAAGGTCAACTAATATTTGCAAGAAAGTCAAGAACATCAATGAAGAAAAGATACTCTCTTAATAAATGGTGCTGGGAATATTAGATATTCACATGTAAAAGAATGAAACTAGACCCCTATCTTATGTCAAAAATAAAAATTAATTCAAAGTGGATTAACACTTGAACGTAAGAGAAGAAACCATAAAACTGTAAGAAAACAGAAAAAAAATATCCTTGACACGGACTTTGCAATGATTTTTTTTTTGGATATGACACCTAAAACATAAGCAATAAAATTAGAAACAAATCAGTGGGACTAGATCAAACTAAAAAGCTTCTGCACAGTAAAAGCAATGATCAAAAACAATAAAACAACCTACGGGATAAGAAAAAATACTTACGAATCATTTCTCATAAAAGGTTAGTATATAAAATATATAATAAAATATATAAAGAATTCATACAACTCAATAGCAAAAAAAAAAAAAAGTCTATTAAAAATAGAGCAAAGAACCTAAATAGAAATTTTTTCAAAGAAGATTTACAAATGGCCAATAGATACATGAAAGGGTGCTCAACATCACTAATCAAAAAGGAAAAGCAAAGCAAATCAGAACCACAATGAGATATCACCTCTTGCCTGTTAGAATGACGATCATCAAAAAGAGATAACAAATGATGGTGAGGATATGGAGAAAAGAGAACATTTGTGGCGGGATTGTAAATTGATGCAGCCACTATGGAAGTCAGTCTGGAGGTGCCTGAAAAAATTAGAAAATAAACTACCATACAGTAATTCCACTGCCAGAATATACTCAAGAAAAAGAAAAAGCACTCTGTTGAAGAGATGTTCACAGCAACTCCATGTTTATAACAGCATTATTTATATACCCAAGACATGGACACAACATAACTGTCCACTGATAGATGAATGGATAAAGAAGTCGTGGTATAGATTTATACACACACACACGCACACACACCCCAGAATGTTATTTGGCCATAAAAAAAGGAAATCTTGCCATTGTGACAACATGGATGGAGAACTTGAGGGCATTATGGTAAGTGAACAAATCAGACAGAAAAAGACTAATACTGTGTGATCTCGTTTATATGTGAAAGTTTTAAAAAAGAAAGAGAGAAATTTAAAAAGAAACACATGGAAAAGAGATCAGATTTGTGGTTACCAGAGGCAGGGAGTGAGAGATGAAGGAATTGGATAAAGATGGTCAAAAGGAACAAACTTCTAATCGTAAGGTAACTAAGTACTGGGAATGTAATTTAAAACATAATGACTAAACACTTCTATATGGTATATTTGAAAGTTAAGAGAGTGAATCCTAAGAGTTCTCATCACAAGGCAAAAAAGACATTTTTTTCTTTCTTTGTGTCTATACAAGGTGATGGATATTAACTGAACCTATTGTGGTAATCATATCAATATATATGTAAGTCAAGTCATTATTCTTTACACTTTAAATATACACAGATCTGTGTATCAGTTATATCTCAATAAAACTGGGGAGAAAAGATTATGAGATTTTAAAAGTAACTTTCATTTTGATAAAGCATCATCTTGAGAATAAATTATAAAGATAACAGGAAAATGCTAGTGTGCTCATAAAGACAGGTATTGCAGAACTTGTTTTACAAATGAAAAAGCAATTTAACCAACATATCATTATGCTGTCTTAATTTCAACAAGAACTATAACTTTAAATCAGATTTGGGGAGCAGCCAGGCAAAATAGATACTGAAGCTATGTACTTTTAATGTCAGCAACAAAAAACAATTCACAAATCAGACACAGGACTGACTCCATGGTATATATGCCTCACAGTAAAAACCAAAAACAAAAAAAACAGACAAATAATAACTCCGCTTGTTTTTCTCCTAAAATATAAGATGCTGCATACTCTATTACCTAGAAGGCATAAATTTCAAGACTTTATAAAGACGGAAAATTACTGAATGCCTCCCTTTTTATTTTATTTTACTGTTTTTGTTTTGTTTTGCTTTGTTTTTTTGTAATCCACCTCAAAGACTTCTGGGAATAAAGTACACATGATCAAATAATAAGTAAATATGAATAACAGTTACAGATAATTGAGATTTCTTCTAGCTTCTCCCACCTTAAGAGGAAAAAAAAAAGGCTTACTGACTATTCTTTCCTACTGCTCCATTTCTTAATTTCCCTTTCCAGCAAAACTCTGCCTCATCAGATTTCCCACCCCACCTCCCCCACTCCTGCAACACAGTGTATCAAAAACTGCTCTTGCCCAAAAGCCACATGGCCTCCATGTTGCTAGAGCCCTTGGTCGGCCTTTATTTTACTCAGCCCACCAGTAGGGGCTGACAGAAGTGCCCCTTCCCTCTTTTTTGATAAGCTGTCTTCACTTGGTTTGAAAGAAGTCTCTCTCTTTTGTTTTTCTTCCTAAATTTCCTCACTTCTTTTCAGTGCTCTCTGCTGGTTTCACCTCTTCTCCCAGACCCTTAAATTTGAAATGTCCTAAGAATTCATCCTCAGTCCCCTGCTCTTCTCCCCCTAAATATGGTATTTATGCCTAAAACTTCCAAATTTGTATCTCCAGTACAGACCTTTCTGCCAAACTCCAGATTCACATATTCGAATATTTACTTCAAGGCATCATTTCAAACTCACCATTTCCAAATATGGTATCTGATCTTCCTCACCTCCTTCCAAAAGAAATATAGCCTTCCCCAATACATTAGATGCTAATTTTTTCCTTCCAGTTGCTAAGGCTAACAAACTTCACATAATCTTTGAATCATCTTTGATCATACTCCATATAGAATCAATAATCAAATTCTGTTAGTGTATATTCAAAATATATTCAGAATCTGACCATCTCCCATAACCTCTGTTCAACCATCCCCATCTGAACTGAATTAAGTTCTCAGATGCGTTGCTGCAAACCTCCAACATATCTTTCTGTTTGACCCATATCCTCCAATAGTTTATTATTAACATATCTGCAATGATACTTTTAAAACAAAAGTCAGAATGTGATACTTCTCTGCATAAGAGTCATTTTACTTGGAAAAAAAAGAAGTCCTTAAAATAGCTCACGCAGGCCTCTGTGACCTGCCCCCCCTCCCAGATCTTATCTCTTACTACACTCGTCTTCTTCACCCTGATCCAGCAACATTGCCTCCTTACTGTTCTCCATATGTATCCGGCACACTCTTAACTTAAGATCTTTGCAATGACTTCCCTCTCTTTCTGAAAGTCTCTTTCCCCTGATATCCAATAGCTAACTATCTTGTTCCCCTCAAGTCTGTGCCCAGATGCCAATTTGTCAGTAGTACTCTGAAATCCAGCCCTCCAATCTCTGCTGCCTTCCTCTATGTCTCCTATAGCATTTATCAATTTCTAGAATACTATGCAATCTACTTACTTATTATATGTACTGTTACCTTCCATGAGAATGAAAGCCACAAAGACACAGTTTTATCTGTTTCATGGATATATCTGAGCATCCATAAGATTGTGTGGAAATAGTTGAAGATCAATGAATATTTTTGGAACTAATGAATATTGCTTTAAAAGCAAAGGCAAAAGGAAAACATAGGAAAAATAAAAGGTATTGGTAGGATTGTCTGGCCCATATTTCTCCCAGAAGAAAACTTCACTGAAAATGAAAAGCCATCAATTCAAGTAAAAGATAACACGAGGAAGGATTTTGTAGCATAGCTGGGACAATAACCTAGAATGTCATATTTTCAAGCCAGTGTCCCTTGATTTACAATACACTGCCCTAATGTGCTATCTTTCCCCTCCCCATGAAAGCAGAGGCACTGCCTTACAAATACATTGCATAAAGTTTTATCAACATCTAAATAAAATTAAATTAAATAGGAAAATAAATCTATTACAATCACATTTTATTTTAAACCTAAAAGGCTAGCTCCAAGGATACATAATAGAATAGGAAGAGGTTAGTATATAGAAGACTTTGAACAATACTGTTAACCAATTTGGCCTCACTGACATGTATAGAAAATTGTATACAATGCCTCTAGAATGAATTCTTTTCAAGTACACATATCATGGTCACCGCAATAAACCATATATGTACCAGAAATTCATAATGAGTTTTAAGACACTGAAATCAAACATAACATGTTTTCTGACCATGGAGAATTAAATTTAAATCCATAGAACTATCTATAAAATTTCTGAATATTTGTAAATTAAACAATATCTTATAATCAGCAAGTCAAAAAAGAAATCATGAGGGGAATTAGAAAATAATTTTAAGCACTCAGTTTTATATATTATGCTTCCCTCAAACTATAATATATAAAAATTTATAGCATGCAGCTGAAGTTACATTTTAATAAATTCATAGTTTTAAATTCTTATATTTTTAAGATGCTTATTTATTTTGGGAGAGAGTGCTCAAGCAGGGGAGGAACAGAAGGAGAGAGAGAGAATCCCACACTGTCAGCACAGAGCCTGGTGTGGGGCTCAGTCTCACAAACCATGAGATCATGACCTGAACTGAAATCAAAAGTTGGAAGCTCAACTGGCTGATCCACCCAGGCACCCCTTAAATTCTTATATTTAAAAGGAATGCTTTAGAGCAATGATCTGTTTCCACTTTAAGAAACTAGAAAAGGGCAAGCAGATTAAGCCTTAAGTGGAAAATAAAAGAAATATTAAGATATGAGCAGAAATTAAAGAAATAAAAAACAGACAATAAAGAAAATTAACAGTCAAAAGTTGATTCTCTGAGCAGATTAATAAGTTGATAAATTTCTAGAACAAATAAATGAGAAAAAAAGAGAGAACATTAATTATCAATATTAGGAATAAAAGCAACACTATGATCTTATAGACATTAGAGTGAAATAAGCATATATTATGGAATAGCTTTATATATAAGTTTGACAAAATTAATGGGAAAAAACAAAAACCAAGTTGCTTTAAAGATCCAACTTAAAAACCAGATAAATAATGAAAGGAAAATTTGAATGGCCCCATATATGTTAAAGAAATTGAATTCATAATTTAAAATGCTCCCAAAGAGAAAACTAAAGATTGTTTCATCAATATAATCTATCAAACATTTAAGGAAGAAAAAGAAGAAATTAAAGTTATTTCAGAAAATAAAAGCAGAAAATACACTTAACAGTTTCCTTAAAGAGATCAGCCTAACCTGCAACCAAATAACAGAAAACATCACAAGGAAAAAAATATATACATATATAATATATATACAATACATTAAACATATTATATATACAAAATATATATCTAATGTGTTGCATATATATTTTTATATTTTATATATACATTATGTATATAATACACCAATATCCTTATGAACAAAATATAAGTAAGTATATTACTAAATCAATCCAGAAATATATAAAAGAGTGAATATATCATAACTAAGTAGGGTTGACATTAAAATATAAATACATATATACATGTATAAAATATAAATACATATATGTATATAAAATAAATCAAGGGGTGCCTGGGTGCCTCAGTCAGTTAAAGGTCTGACTCTGGATTTCCGCTGGGGTCGTGATCTCGTGGTTGTGAGTTTGAGTCCCACATCAGACTCCATGCTGGTAGTATGAAGCCTGCTTGGGATTCTCTCTTTTCCTCTCTCTGCCTCTCCCCCACCTGCTCTCTCTCTCTTTCTAAGTAAATTAAAAGAAAAAACTTTAAAACATCTTTCAAAAATTAAAAAAAATAAAATAATACATTTGAGCATATTGAAATCATAAGGATGAAAGGCATCTGGCAAAATTCAGGGCCAATTCTTGATAAATGCTCACAAACTAAAAATGGAAGAACCCCTTATTCTAATAAGGGCATTTATGAAAACCCATAGCTAACATTATATCTATTGGTAAATATTGAATAATACTCTTTGTCTCATAGCTTTAGGAAACCTAGTCAGTGTGAAAAGGAACAAAGAGAAATAAAAGTCATAAAAATTGGAAAGGAAATATTAAATGGTTTTTATTCATTGGACTAAAATTATATAAATTTATTATATGTTATATATAAAATCCTAAATAAGCTACAGAAAAAAAAATACTAGAACTAATAAAATTTTTTTTTAATTTTAACATTTATTTATTATTGAGAGACAGAGAGACAGAGTGTGAGCAGGGGAGGGGCAGAGAGCCAAAGCAGGCTCCAGGCTCTGAGCTGTCAGCACAGAGCCAACGCGGGGCTCGAACTCACAGACTGTGAGATCATGACCTGAGTCAAAGTCGGCTGCTTAACCGACTGAGCCACCCAGGAGCCCCTGTAAAATACTGCACACTGAATTATAAAACATTTTAAAGATATTAATAAGGACCTAAGTAAGTGGAGAGACATGCCATGTTCATAGACTGAAAGAAACAACATTGAAACAATGTCTTTTCTCTGCAAATGAGCAGTTTTCTTATATAAACTTAAAGATGAGTTTAGAATATAGAAGAAATCCCTAAGCACTTGAAATAGAAAAAAAAATTAAGAAGAGCAAAGTTGGAAGACTTACAATCTGGTTTCAAAACTTACTATAAAGTTACAACACTCAAGATAGTGTGGCATTGGCAAAGTTTAGAAGAGAGCAGTAGAATAGAGATTCAAGAAAGAGACTAACACATATAAGGTCAGTAAAAAGGAGAATCTTTTCAATAAACGGTGCTGGAACAACTAACCCAAATGCAAGCTACTTCAATTCATAATAATCTTAATTTAAGGCAGATCATAGACCTAAAGATAAAAGCTGAAAAAAAGCATGAGAGAATATGTTCACAGTCTTGAGGGAGGCAACTCTTACACAGTATACGAAAAGCACTACCCATAAAAGAAACAAAAAAAAATAAATTAGACTTTATCAAAATTGATAAGGTCTGTGTTTCTAAAAATATGTTTAAAAAAAAGACAAGTCAAGCCAAACACGCACACCACAAAATACCCAAAACATATTTTTAATGCTTATTTTTAAGAGACTGAGCATGAGTGGCAGTGGGACAGAGAGAGAGGGAGTCACAGATTCTGAAGCAGACTCCAGGCTCTGAGCTGTCAGCACAGAGCCCGACGTGGGGCTTGAACTCAGGAACTGTGAGATCATGCCCTGAGCCAAAGTTGGATGCTTAACCAACTGAGCTACCCAGGTGCCCCCCAAAATATACTTTTAAAGACTGTCACAAATTAATAATAAAATGCAGCCCAAATTTTTAAATGGGGAAAATACTACACCCAAACAGAAATCAAAAGCATATTATAAAATTATTCAGTATCTTTAGTTATCAAAAAATTACAAATTAAAGCCTAGTAATAATACTACTTCACAGTCACTACAGTAGTTAAAATTAAAAAGATTGACAACTTCAAATGTTGGTGAGGATACAGAATCACTGGAATTCCCATTGCTAAGGGAATATAAAATGATACAATGGAAGAACTGCTTGGCAGTTTCTATAAAGTTAAACATATATGTACTCCACAATTGAGCATATCTGCTCTTCAGTATTTACTCAGGAAGAATGAAAATATATATTTACACAAAGACTTGTATAAAATGTTTATAGTAGTTTTAATCAGAGTAGCCAAAAACTGGAAACAATCCAAACATCCATCAACAGGAGAGTAGATAAATATTTTGGTACAAAAATAAGGGATACACTACTGATAAAAGCAAGAGGACAAATTTCAAAAACATTGCATATGGAAAAAGCCAGGCATAAAAACAGCACATATTATACAACTTTGTCTACATAAAGTTTGTGTACAATTCAAACTAATATATAGTGAGTGAAATCAGAACAGCAGTCACCTATGAGGTAGTTGTACACAAAACTTTTCGCAGAGATTAAAATATTCTATATTTGTGTTTTTGTTTGTTTTATGAGGGAGAGAGAGAGAGAGAGAGAGAGAGAGAGAATGCACAAGCAGGAGAGAGGGACAGAAGGAGAGAGAATCTTGGCTTCATGCTCAGTGCACAGCCAGACACAGGACTCAATCCAACAACGCTGGGATCATACCTGATCAGAAATCAAGAGTCAGATGCTCAACAGACTAAGCCACCCAGTGCCCCAAATATTTGGTAAATATAAATATATTTATATGTAAATATTTATAAATATAAATATAAAGTGCCCTTCTATATTTGGATTGAGATGTCATTTATATGTATGTATATTTGTATTTATATTAGTGAAAACTCATTGAATTATACATATAAAATATATGCATTTCGCTGTAGGCACATTTTATTATAATGAAGTATTTTAAAATAATCTAGCTAATTAGTCAAAAGTCATTGCTGAAATGTCACTATATGGTCCCAGTGAGGGACATATGTGTTCTTAAAGATGGAATATTATTGAGGGATTCTGTGATAGGTGGGATCCTAGGGTATATTATTTGGTTGTTGGACATAGCAAAATCTTGACAAATGCTTGAAAATAAAATGTGTCTGTACATATTTTAATATGGACACCGGTACATGGGCACTATGAAAAGACAATCCACCGTGTTCCAAATTATATTACCAGATTATTTGGGATTAGAAGTGTAGGTCTGGATTCCAAGGTGCATAAACAATGAAGAGAGTGTGGAGATAATTAAACACGTGGCCCATAGGCTTTGTATTTTCTGGTGACTAAGTCTGAATTTTTGAGGAAATACAAAGCATATTTCAATTTTCTGAGTTTTATGTGTCTACAAATAGTATCTATGTTTTTAGCATTTCCATTAACCAAATGGCAATAGATGCTTAAATTTGTTTTATAGGTAGAAATATTGAAGCAAAGGGAAATTAAATTCATAATTACTTGCTACCAGTGTGACTAAAGAAACATTTCTAACAGTCAGTTTCCTTGTTGTCTTGTTTGTTCAAATTCAGATAACTAATAAAATTTATTTTTAATTAATAGACCATTTTTAAAATAAACATCACAATCTACTCTCCCAATAAATGATCAAGCAGTGGAAGAGAAAAAGTTAAAACCAACCTCTCAATTTCTAGTCTGAAGTATTTCTTCCAGTAAAGGATAGCTCTCTACAAGCACAGAGGGCAAAATAAAAGTGAGTTAATAAAAACACAGGTTAGTGATGGCAATAGTTTTCTGAAAGAATGAATAATACAGTATACCTGAATTTTCCTTTACTGTATATAATTACAAAAGTATATTCAATTTATTGTTGGAATATGCCACTCTCTCCTACAAAAGCTTTTCTTAATTGCTGACTTAGAATTTTTTTCATCTTTTCAAAATGTAGTTTATTTCAAGGAAATTTAAAATAAACTCTTTTCAGGTTATCTCTTTACCACCAATAGTAGTTCCCAGTCTTGTCATGGTCACAGACACTTTTGTTAATTGGATGAACGATGCTATGGATTCTCTCTTCAGGAAAACAAAAGAGAAACAAAAAACAAAAAATAAAAACAAAAAGCCCACAAACAACAACAAAAAAACCACATATATATATATATATATATATATATATATATATATATATATATAAAACATATATATATATAACATATATATATAACCATATGTATGTATAAAAAACCATATATATATATATTTGTTGTTTGTGGGCTTTTTGTTTTTGTGTATATATATAATATATATGCTTGTATACCTACAATTTTACAGGTAATTTCCAGGGATCCATGAGCTCATGATTAAGAAACCCTGCTCTAAAAGAATCATATTTGAAGCTCATAGTGATTCTTTTCAATGATCAATTTAATTCTATTATTCAACATATTGGATGGAGAAGTGGGTTCACAATGAGGAGCTTGAGAAACTCCTTTTTAGATTAACATGTAAAATACTCACTTGTTACAGGTGATACTTTGAGAATCTGTTAAGAAAATGCATAATTGAAACAAATGTTCCATGATTTCATTTTAGTTTTCAAGAAATTCGATCACCCCTATATTTAAAAATAGGGGTGTCTGGCTGGCTCAGTCAGTAGAGCATGCGACTCTTGATCTTGGGTTGTGAGTTCAAGCCCTATGTTGGGGGTGTGGAACCTACTTAAATTTAAAAAAAAGAAGAAGAAAGAAGGAAAGGAAGAAAGGAAGGAAGGAAGGAAGGAAGGAAGGAAGGAAGGAAGGAAGGGAGGAAGGAAGGAAATAAATGGTCCAATAAGGTGAAAAACAAGTTGTGAAAAACAGGTTATTCAGTGTAGTGACAAAGCTTGGTATACAGATAGATTTGCAAACCGTCAGGAATAACTCCAAGACCACCCTCCACTCCCACTACAGTCCAGAGTTTTGAACCTAACTAACTATCTGGGAAAAACAGAAATAGTTAAAAAGTTCCTAAGAGAAAATATCTGAATTTCAATACAAAAAAAAAATCCTCTAACAGAGAGAAAGAGAGAGAGAGAGAGACTATTAACAAAGAAATTTGTTGTAATATAACCCCTGTAATTACATTGCACTGCTCTTTTAAATACCTTTAGTTTGTTTCAGTACGTTATTTGCATTTTGTTCCAGAAAGATTTCTTAAGAGCAAATTGTTTCCATTTTCATTTATAACTTATGGTGACACAAAGTGAACTGGGTTCTATAAATTACCATGAAAAGTAGTGAGCCAACAATTTGGCAGAAGAAAGCCCCAAGGACATGACAAGCAAAAGGGGAATATGGTGTTTGCAATTGCAGATTAAAATCGAGGAAGAAAAACATTTGAATTGCAAATACCGTATTAAAAGTGGACGTTACTCATGACTGCTTTATGCAATAGCTGTGCAGGCCTGAGGTGAGAAATAAAAAATGGGTTGCTCTATTCGGTGCCATTGAATACTTGGTCTACTTTTGTTTCCTCAAGTTCAATAAAGTATCTAGTTAGTTCTTCACTAGAAGTATCCATTAAGGTCATTTACCTTTGATTGCTTCCAGCCAGTAAATATTTTCAGGGAGCTTTAAAGCTTTACTTTGTGCACAGTCATGAGCAGAGAGCTTCATAAGGCCACTTAGTGTGCGACCATGACTAAGTTTTGCTGTGTTTACAGGCATTTTGTTACAGAATCAAAGCTAACTTTTTTTTTCCTAATTCTCCTTGCCACAGAAGAACCCAGACATGCTCTATTTGCAAACTGACTGCATGAAACGAAAAGCACAGTAATTCTGAAGCTGTTGGCTTGGATAAAATGAGAAAGCAATTAAAAAGAAAAAGGTTAGTAAAAGGACATACTGGGAGTTGAAAATAAAAATCTGAAATGATGTCCCAGCCTGCCCATAGGTCTTTTTCACATTGTAAAAAAACCATCTTAAATGCTCTACTTGTCCCAGAGTCCAGCGTCTTTCCCTGCTGCTGCCTATTCTTATTTTTTCTATTTTTAACAATTTCTGCAAATAATCAAAATTATTTGTATTCAGAATATTTGTTCTATTATCCTGATGGTAATAATCACTTCAAATCACTTGTCCATTTGCATATCTGAGGGAAAAAATGATTTCTAGAGCTCTATCACATTTTTCTTTTAATTCTGAACTCCTTTCCCAAAACCATGCTATTTTCACCAGGCACATTACTACTATATTCAGGAAAATTCCAACCCATATTTTAAGCTTGACAACATAAATACACTTGAAAAGGAGGAAAGTCTTTTTTACTTCGTTTCTCCATACACCAGTAGTATATAAAACACAGATGCTTTTGAAACACATTTCTTGGGATCGCTGATTTAGAACAGAAGGGGGCCTTGGGGATCATCTAGTGAAACTCTCACTTTGCGCATGAAGAAGCTGTGGCCCGTATGATTTACTGAGGGTGACCCATTCAGTGGCAGAGCGAGCGCTAGATAGTTCCCAGGACCATAAACCAAAAGCCCTGGTGATGCTAAATTTGTGTGCTGGAGTCGAAATCCTCCCATCCGACGAGCAGTAACTTCATTCTTCCATTTTCTCTTTCCACAATGACTGCCTGGTCTTAGTTTCTAATCTTTATTTTGTAGGACTTCAATTTCTCATTTTTCTAAGCTAATTATCTAATACTCCAGCACTCCACTAGTCTTCCTAAGAGTTTCCCTTTGTCTACTTTGGCAAAGCCAGCCCTCCTTTTCTCTGGGCCTCTTCGGAAAATGATTACAATCAAAATTCACATCCCATCTAAAGTCTGATGTCCAAGAATATTTTTTACCTGGAGAATTTTGGGGATGAAATAAAGTCAGCTTCAATGATTGAGCCGAGGAAGACACAAGAAAGAGTGCAGTTTCCATATGGAAGAAAGAAAATTTGATTTCTGACACATTTTGTCAGGACAATCTAATTTGCAGAATTAAGGGAGACCTGGACATTAGCTATTCTAACATTTCCCACAGGGTGCACCTTGCAACTCCAAGGCATAAGATAGTAGTGTTAATGACTTTGTGGCCAGGTAGACTTAGGAAACCATACACTTAACACCAGGTTAAATGGATTTCTTTCCTATAAAATTCTCAGAGCCTTTGATGCTAACAGGTCTAGTGACATACCAAGACAGGAAAATTATAGGCACTATGTCCCAAATTTATTTGAACAAGAAACTCTTGTGCAAAGAATCCCACAAAATGATGGTTTCAAGGGATATCACTGGGGAAATGCTGATTTAGAATTATTTGACAACTTGCATCTTACTTAGTGCTAGAGTCAGAGCAATAACCAAATCTCTTTATTTCCAACCTAGTGTTTACTGACGTGAACATTTCTATTTACCTTAGCCTTTCCTAGTTGCAGACAACTCCTCCAAGCTACATCAAATAAGAGAAGAAACGATGAGGGGGCAAGACAAGCAGGGAACCTCATCCCATGTGACGTGATCACAGGACTCGAGAAGGGTTGCCCTTAGAAGTGTGGAGCTTGCCATCTCTAGCACAAAATTCAAATTAAAAGGTTTACTTCTTTGCACTGAAGAATTTGATGCATGTGAAAAGAAAAAGCATTAAACTGAATTAAACTTGTTTAACTCTTTTTTTTAATTTAAGTTTGTTTATTTATTTTGGGAGAGAGAGAGAGAGTACACACATGTGTGCACAAGTTAGAGAGAAGGAGAGAGAGAGAGAGGAAAAGAGAATCCCAAGTAGGCTTCATGCTGTTAGCACAGACCTGAATGCAAGGCTCAGTCTCACAAACCATGAGATCATGACCCGAGCCAAAATCAAGAGTCAGATGCTTAACCGACTGAGCCACTCAGGCATCACTTAAGTTAAACATTAAAAAAAATTTTTTTAACGTTTATTTATTTTTGAGAGACAGAGACAGAGCACGAGCAGGGGAAGGGCAGAGAGAGAGAGGCAGACACAGAATCCGAAGCAGGCTCCAGGCTCTGAGCCTTCAGCACAGATCCCGATGCGGGGCTCGAACTCACAGACCGCGAGATCATGACCTGAGCCGAAGTCGGCCGCTCAACCGACTGAGCCACCCAGGTGCCCCAAAACTTTAAATAAAATCAGACGCAAACTCTTATGACATAAATTAAGGGAATATTTTAAATTTATGTTTAAAATTTTGTAACTAACCTCCCAGTATCTAAAAAATGAAGTAATTTTTAAAAGTGGAGTATTTGGAGCAACAATAAGAATAGTAACTATAATTGATTGAAAATATAATCAAATAAGTATGTTTAATATCTGTGTGTGTGTGAAAAGATCAGAAGCTTCCCTTTATAGGAGTTTTCTCACTAATAAGTTAAAAAGGAATGATGGAATTATTATATCACTCTAATGAAATAATGGACAATGGTCATCAAGGCCCCTAAATCATAAAAAGAAAGAAAGCAAATATTCGTTTGCCTCCTGATGGATCCACCACTTAATTATTCTTGTCCTAAATCGAGCATATATTTGATCAGTTAGATTTGTTAGATAACACCAGTGTGGTAAAATCAGCAAAATTAATAAGTCCAGAAAGTCTACAGGGCAAATGCTCTGACTTCTTCAACAAATATTTCACAGAGGAAAAAGGACAAGGAAATTATAGATTTAAAGACATACTGAGTGGGACTCTGGGTGGCTCAATCGGTTAAGTGTCTTGACTTCATTTCAGGTCATGATCTCACAGTCTGGGAGTTCAAGCCCCGCGTCGGGCTCTGTGCTGAAAGTTCAGAGCCTGGAGCCTGCTTCCGATTCTGTGTCTCCCTTTCTCTATGCCACTCCCCTCATCATGCTTTTTCTCCCTCTCTCTCTCAAAAATAAACATTAAAAAATAATAATTAAAAATATAAAAATAAAGACATAGTGACTAATTTCAAATGTAAGTCCTTTATTTGGATGCCAACTGAATATTATTTTTTAGTTGTGATAACATTACTATTTTTTTAAGTGGTTACCTTTTAGAGATCCATAAAGCAGTATTTACAGACACGTAATTTAAAATAAGCCAGTGTTGGGTGGGGCTTTTTAAAAATAGGAATAAATCCAGCATGCATGGGTGGCTCAGTCAGTTAAGTGTCGGACTTCGGCTCAGGTCATGATCTCAGGATTCGTGGGTTTAAGCCCCACATCGGGCTCTGTGCTAACAGCTCAGAGCCTGGAGCCTGCTTCAGATTCTGTGTTTCCCTCTCTCTCTGCGCCTCCCCTGCTCACGCTCTGTCTCTCTCTCTCAATAATAAATACACATTAAAAAAAATTTTTTTAATAGGAATAAATCCTTTTTAATAGATGAAAGAAACATATATTTTTGTTTGCTCTCACTAGTTCTATTCATTTTTTATTGTATATTTTTAAAATACACATTTTTTCCCAACATGAACATCCTTTAATTTTTTTCCATTAAATCTAATATGTGGGTCTTTGTTTGGGGTTTGTAAAACCCAAGTTCTGCCACTAACACTGGGTTAGACAAATCATTTAATAACATGGAAGAAGCTTAAACACTTAGGAAAAAGTATGACATAAATCATAAAAGAGATAAATGGCATTCCCTAGAGGGAAGACTTTAGACCAGAGGTCAGCAAGCTATTCCGATAAAGGGTCAGATAGTAAATATTCTAGGCTTTGCAGACCATACAGTCTCTGTTGCAACTATTTAACCCTGCTGAGGCAGCACAAGAGCAACCACAATGTGTAAACAAATGAAACTGGCTGTATTTCAATAAAACTTTATTTATGACATTAGAATTTGAGTTTTATGTTATTTTCATGTGTTGTGAAATATACTTTTGATGCTTTTCAGCCATTTAAAAATGTAAGAAAACACTCTTGGGTTGCAGGCCCTACAGACACAGTGGGCCAGATTTGATATGCTGTGGTTCGCCAACCCCTGCTTTCTGCAAACCCTTTCCAAAGTCTGGCCAATAGCCAGAATTTATTTCCTTATTAATTTTATTCTATTTCTTAGAGCACTACAGAGACAGGCATCTTTATGTATACATTTACTACTTAGTTGAACCATGATACCTAATTGCAACATCAGAAACAAATGACTTTAATATGAAGGATCTATAGTATGCATATTTCTGTTTGAAATTTTTGTTTTATGTATTTTAAATATTCAGGTGAAGAGAAACCTAGCTACTTTAAAAGCCTCTGGCAGGATCCAAGTTATAAAACAGCTTGAGGAATTAGAGGCTATTAAAAAAGATAATCTTATGTGACCTTGAACAATTATTGTTTATACCAATGCAGGTGACAACAGCCAGGGGAGAATGAGTTTAACTTAGGTATACTAAAGGCAACGGAGGGCTCAGTTAGAAAGAGACAATGAAGGAGAGACATTGTCAGCCTACTGTATAAGTGGGGTAGGGGTAGTGTACATATGTTTGTATTGAGACCTGAGGTAGAGGATGAAGAATAAGAAGTCAGCAAATTTCATGCAATTGCTAGGACAATGCAGAGAAAAATCAAATAGCAACATATGTAGTTCTTCCTAGTAAGAACGGTAAGGGGGCTAAGGGGGTGGTTTGAAAAGATGATCTTGGAAGGAATGTGTGCTCAAACTGCAATTTAATGCCTTCTCTCTGAAAACTTGCATGCAAATAACTTGAAGACACAGTCAACCCTTCTCTCCCAAATGCCTGAATCCTTAAGTAGCTCAGTCGAGAATGAAGATGTATGTAAATGTTAGATGACTTCAGTTCTAAGGAAAGATTCAAAGTGACAATATTTTATTCATCACTGCCTAAATACTAAAGTAGCAATTATTTAAAAATTGCCCATCAAGTGCCTGGCATAGTATCTCAGATGACACAAGCAGTATACAAAATTCTCATATTTATAATAAGGGTTGAAGAAATAAGCCACCTTCCTGGGGTTCACGCATCTAGAATGAGGCCAGGCAGAAATCTGGAACCCAGTTTTGCCTCCAAAACAAAGCTTTTTCCCATTATTTAGCAAACGGCATAAGACTTACTTCGGTCTCCCAGAGCTGGCCTTGCATTAAGCTGGCCTTAATGTGCGAAACAGTAATGCACTAAAAACAAGACCAAAGGAACGCTAGCCCCAGAGGCTGGCGCCCTTGATAACTGCAGACACCATTTTCAACCCTCAGTATTTGTAGCATATGATAAAGGAGAGATCACACAAATGACAGTTAAAAATCCAGTAAAAACTTGGGCTTTTGACTATGATAGATGTCACTGCTTTCGATCCCAAAACTACTTCCTCAGAGCTGTAATTAAAAGTGTAGAAGGGTCGATGGTCCAAATCTACATCTAACATCTATGATTTTTATTTATACTTAAAGATTTGATTGCAAAGATTTAATTTGCCTTAGCTGGGGTGGGGGTGGAGTTCAAATTCCAATTCACAAAGGAAAAGCTTGAACTGGAGCCTTAACTTCCAAAGACATGACAAAGAAAACTCTTTCCGCAGGAGAGCTACAGACGATTCTCCAAGCACCGCTCAAACTCTTCATTTAATTAACAAGGATGATTTCTCCCCCATAAAGAGACAGAAACACTGCCATTCCTCCTGTCTGGGTTTCTCTATACAGCTGGATACCCTGGGGCTTCGGCTCAGGACTTTGAAAGTAGGCCGTGTTAGTAACCTCCAGGGCCTGCCGGGTTGATGAGCAGGAGAAATGCGATTACAAGAACGTCTCTAAAGGGCCAAGCCGTGTGAAGGAACCATCAATGTTCAAAAATGCAGAATCAGAAAGTCTGAACATTGCCCATGTTACGCACTCTAAATTCACAGACAAATTTTTCTGTCAGAAAATGTGAAAAATGGCCTTAGACGCTTTACTTAAAGGGAAGAAAATTGGATATTTGTTCATCTATCCTATTTCTTTCTCAGTACTTCTCTCTTTTTTTAAAATTAATCCTATTCCTGCATCTTCTTACTAGTTCTCTTACAAGACTATTGTAATTTCTTTTTTTTTTTAATTTTTTTAATGTTTATTTATTTTTGAGACAGAGAGAGACAGAGCATGAGTGGGGGAGGGGTAGAGAGAGAGGGAGACACAGAATCCAAAGCAGGCTCCAGGCACAGAGTCCGACGCGGGGCTCGAACTCACAGACTGCAAGATCATGACCTGAGCCGAAGTCAGACGCTCAACCGACTGAGCCACCCAGGCGCCCCTCTTTTTTTTTTAAACATTTATTTATTTTGAAAGACACAGACAAAGCGCGAGTGGGCAAGCGGTAGAGAAAGAGAGACATACAGAATCCAAAGCAGGCTCCAGGCTCTGAGCCCAGAACCTGCCGCGGGGCCCCAACCCACGAATCGTGAGATCATGACCTGAACCAAAGTCGGATGTTAACCCAACTGAGCCACCCTGGTGCCCCTCTAATTTCTTTTTTAAAGTATTTTCCATTCCATTTCTACAGATCCTGACTTTTAATTGCCTCTTTGTGAGAACACTTGGTTGTGTATTTTTAATTGTTCTGAATCTCCTGTCCTGTCTTCCTTGACTATAATAATTGGAAGTTGGGACTGACAGACATAGTAAAAGTATGCCCCCCGGGATACAAAATTCCCATAGATGCCCTATCTGCCACCTCCTCCCCTAATGCTACCATCCCAGCAAAGTGTTTTCTGTCCTCAAGATCTTCTAGAAACTATCCCAAGTACTTTGAGAACAAAGTGTGGTATGCTAGGACTAGAACATGTCGCAGCAAAAGCATTCAAGCAGGCTAATTTTCCTGGGAGTATTCTGAGAGCTGGTTAACAAGGATTTGGAACTCCTGGGACTCTTGCACAGAGCTTGGCCAGGTACCTGAGCTAAAGTGTACTGAATACAGGCCTTTTCCCTCTGCTAGTCCCTCTCTCTGGCCAAATTCACTGCCCTATGCTTCATGCAAAAGTTACTACTCTGAGTGTATGGGCTAAATCATATATCGCTTTTATTTCTTTAATATTAAGTTCTTTGGTTATTTAAGAACACACACACACACACACATACTAACACACACACCCCCCAAAAGAAGGTCAGAAAGAACTGTCAGTGAAATGGTGTCTGTTTTTTCGATCATGTGAGCTTTGTCTAACTTGGACATGGATGAGACACTAATTCAGCACTTTTTAAAAAAAATCTAGTTTTTTATTTAATATCTTCTGGAATGCAAATGAAATTCTGGGAAACATGGAAGCCTTAAATATGAGACTTTAAAAGAAGAGAAATATTCTATTTTTTGACAAAACACCAAGTATCCAAACTGAATATCCTACATCTAATATATGATAAGTGTAGGGAAGGGCAACTTTTTAAAATATTTTTAGAGAAAGTTTCATTCTGGTTCATCTTCTCTCTCCTTTTCTGGTGTGATTGCTTTTAAACATACAGGGAGACCCTTTCCATCATCATCTTCTTGCACTGAGTATAAGATTTGGGGGCGTGGAAACATGAGCATGCACAAAATATGTGCTCCTGTTGCATTCTTTTTTTTCCTTCTATTATTATTATCATCGTCATTATTATTATTCACAGAAGTTTTTTATTAAACATAATTGCTTTATGCTATATATATATCCAGTTGGAGCCTTATTTTTTTCCTTATGATACAATATATTTTTTTTTATTTGAGTATAGCTGATACACAATGTTATATTAGTCTCAGGTGTATAACATAGTAGCTCCACGGGTTTATACATTATACTATGTTCACCACAAGTGTAGCTACAAGTGTCATCATACATTGCTATTGACTCATTGCATTAACATACAATATCATTGACTACATTCCTTGTGCCATGCCTTTTATTCCTGCGACATTTGTTCTAAGCCTGTATCTCCCACTCCCCTTCACCCATTTTGCCCATTGGATTCTGATGCACTTCAAATCTCTTTGGTAGAGTTTTACATCGTTGAACTTTTTTTGGTTGTTATTTCAATGTTGTTGAAACTAAAATTCTTATTGACCCATTTGCATGGAAGGTTTAGATGTTAAGTCATACAAAATCCTCAGTTATTAAGAAGAAGTAAATCTAGCTCTTCAGAGGTAGACTCCAGTGTCAGAATTGGTATGGCACTTTGGAAACTCATATCCAAACTGAAGTATAAAGTGGACGATATAACCATATCAACCCTGATTGGATAAACAGTAGCACTATTGAGATTGAGATTGAGATTCCCACATCCCTGACCTTCACACATAATTTCTAACATATGGTTGGATTTTAATCCTAAAATTGTCCATGATTTTAAATATCCTTTTTCTTTTTAAAAGTGACTTGAAATTCCGGATGCATTATATACTATTTTACTTTTAGAATTCCCATTAGATTGTAAAAAAAAAAAAAAGTCATGCAAATTGCACATTAATTTATTCTATAAAATGATAAAGATCTTTTCTCTTTTAAAAAAAGTCCCTTCTAGAGTGAAAAAAGTTGTATACTTCTGGGTTTCTGTGTTTTTTACCTCTGTTAAGATTTTACTATGAATTTTTAAAGAGTAATTTAAATCACAAATATAGCCCATGTATTCAGACATAAAGTGATAAACAAAACTAAAAAAACAAAAAAAAAAACAATGAGCCATTGCAACGTTTTTATTTGATCAATATAGATTAATACATGACCAAAAACCACCACTGAATACAAAGTTATTTTCCAAGGAACTGTAAAAATTGTGAGCCTTTTTCATTTTCAGAGATTTGATAAGAAGAAATTGATTTTTCCAAGAATCATCATTTCCTTTCACCTAAATATATCTCCTACCCACAAAAGGCAAAATAGCAGGTTAACCCATTGCGGCCCATCAGGTTTTGCTGCAAAAGTGAAAAGAACTTTAACTGAAAAATGTCATGTTCCTATGTTCTAAAGAATTAGGCTTTTTCTACTATAAAAGCAAATGTGGGAGGAGGACTTAACCCTATATCTTCTTATACAATATTTCACATCCCATCTCAGGCAATTGAGGTACAGAATATAAGGGTGCACGGGGGAGCTGTTGGGGATGACTGTTGGGGATGACTTGTCTCCTGCAAAGGAACTTGGTCACTGGGGAGCAACTAGGGGTTTTTAACCCTGGAGAAAACCTGATATGAACACGATTAGGTCTTTTGGAAAGACCTCATGGATGAAAGTATGGAGGTCACATTTGGGGCATCTAAGTATAGAGTATAGGTAACAATTCGGTGGGCTAGCCTAATGGTCTAAGTGAGACATGATGCAAGTTTGACTTCAGACTATATAATGTGGGGCACTAATGAAAGGAAGGCTTTTGCTCATTTAAAAAAATCAACAGTGATTACTATTCTATATAAATTATATTTGTAGTCAAATACCATTTTAGAATAATTTTATTTCTTTATATTAGTATAATTTGTTAGGCAGGTGCAGTATGAAGAAAAAAAGAGAAATAAATACAGAAAAAATATCTAGTTCATTGGACAATTTACTACATTCCCTTAGAGACAGAAGATGAATTGTGATGGTCTCACCAGGTGTTGCTGCACCTTGAAATTGCAACCACTGAAATGCACACTATAATGTTTCTAGAGCTTTTGGATTCCCATGAGACAAATGCATTTGAAAAGGCTTGCAAGTTATACATGGAAAATAATTGTAAGCAGTATATAGGGAATCTGATGAGTAGGAAAGGCTGTTCACAGCAAGACTAATACACAGTATTAAACTTAAATCAATAAAATTCTCTCTGGACTCAAGCACTATCTGGTCTTCACTCGGGTGGTAAAACTGAATGATGAAACAAACCATTCCATCACTTTGCCAGAAAGTGATACAGAATGATAGCCCAAAGATGGAATTTTTAAAATATTAGAAACTTTTCTCATGCTCAAAATAGCTTCAGATCAAATGGGATTGTACCCAAATATACCATTTTGTACAGAGAAAAGCAAATGCATTTTTGCCTTATTTTCTATTATATCAAAACTATGCTGTTAATGGGTTTAAGTCAGAATACACTGACCATATTTGAAGATATTAATATACAGCCTCCCACCTTCAACCCCAGTTTGTTTTCCCTGTGCAGACTACACTTGTATTTTCCAGTTGGCTCACTGTGAGACACAGCCATTCAAGAGTCCTGATGAAATGATCAGTGACTAGCACAGTTTATTAGTTCACAATTCTAAACTGTTAAGCAGGAAATCTGATTGCTACTATCCATCTCAACAGTTTGGGTTAAGCTACTTTATAAAACCCTAGATTAATACCTCAGTTGTGGGAGAGAGGGCTTAATGTAATGTCTAATATTCCACTACCTATTCAGAAGTTTCTGGGGATATATGGTTGGCCAGGAAATATCCTGCATCTCTAACACACACACACACACACAAAATATATATATATAATATTACAATTATTATATATATTACAGCATTATTTTCAGTAATTATTCAGTAGCATTATTTCTGGTGGAAAAATAGAAACTTAATATCCATTAATTTACATCCATACATTCAAAGTAATGAGATAGTCTATATTTATTCACATGAAAATACATTCATCATATATATCATAAACTAGAACAAAGAGTAAGATTTAAATTCTATATACTATGCATGGAGAATTTTGGAAGATTATTTACCAAAATGTGACAGTGGTTAGTTTTGAGGGGTGAGTTATAAGTTAATTTTATTTTCTTTTATTTTTTAATATTTTTTCATAATAAACATGTTTCTTTTACTATAGCACTTATATTTACACAAAGTCACTTACAATCTGTAGAATGAAAATGAAAGAATTAAATCTATCGAAAAAAGATTCAGTTATTGAAAAGGCCATCCCTAGCTAGATAATGACTATATAGTAACATAAAGATTAAGGAAGGTTAGTCACATAGTATGTGAGTTTAACAACGATACAAATTACAATGAGCTGAAATCTATCAACTATATTCAAATTCATGAGTTCATAATAATATTTTAAACATTGGCCACCTTCCAATGATGATAGAGAAAAATCTCATTATCTTGAAAATTAATAAATAAAGGAATAGAAGCAACATTTATCTAGGTTTTCCTCTATGAACTGTTCCACTAGGTAACCAAATGGGAGTTGAGAGAGAGAGGGTCTCTTTATAAAAGTATTCTAATTAATACGGTTGCCTGGGTGGCTCAGTCAGTTAGGCAGTCAACTTCAGCTCAGGTCATGAACTCACAGTTCGTGGATTCAAGCCCTGTGTTGGGCTCTATGCAGACAGTTTAGAGTCTGGATCCTGCTTCAGATTCTATGTGTGTCTCTCTCTGCCCCTCCCCTGCTCATGCTCTGTCTCTTTCTGTCTCTCAAAAATAAATAAAGGTTAAAAACTTAAAACAAAAGTATTCTAATTAATAAATGAGAGAAAGAAATAGTAGAATTAGAAAATACCACTTATAATTGCCAATGAATTGTGTATATAGGCATTCAACATCAGTGGTTACTAAAATCAGAAAAAAAAAAGAGAGAAAACTAGGCTAGCACTTCTATAGTCATACCAAATACTATGTATATTCTTGTCAAAGGAATAATGCTTAAGTCAGATCCACCCTCTGGGTTTAGTAGCCAATGTGCAAGAAATATCTATGACAAAGAAACATACTGAACTGTACCACAAAGATAGCATCATCAAAACCCAGACAGTGGCAAAATCTACATATCAAATTCCTCAGGTTTTTTAACAGGTATCTTGTAAGGAAATGAAAGGGATGGAACAGGAACATAGAGATTTTTTAAAGACTTAAAATCAAGTCAAAATTGCAAAACCACAAACTAATGCATATTTTAGTGACAAAACTGTAAAAAAGAAAACACGAGGAAGTCATTACTATAAAAGTTGGGATAATGGCAGGAGAAAAGGCTTATACTCAGGATGGTGCAAATAGAAGGGCTTCTGGGGTGGCTGGGAAAGTTCTATTTCTTGACCTGGGTAATACTTACCGTATAATTCGTTAAACCATACATTTAACGTGGGCGATTTTCTGCATGGGTGTTTTCTTTTATGATTAACATGGTTTAAAATGTAAGCAGAATTAATAAAAAGTAGGATTCAATAAGGTTGAACCTCCTTTGTTCAGGTGAGGAAGCTGGAGCAGGGAAAAAGTGAAAAGCAAAAAAATACCTGAACTGACAAGATGGTACAGAGTAAACTGGAAAGTAAAGTGAAATGTCGTACAAGGAGAGGTAGATGTGGAGAGAATGGAAAATTCCTCCAGTCTCATAATTCTGTCTGGCCCAACTCATACCTCTCTTCAGAATCTATTTATCTATTTAGGCATGGGCCAGAGGCACATGGGTGCCTAAGAGTGAGATAATCCTTCCCAGGCTAATTCTAGATGATAGTTTGTCAGACTATCTTATATTTTCTAGATATCAGATGTTATTATGCATAAGTGAAAATTAACATGCCAATAATATTAGAGATACATGTTAGCTGGATCATCATTCCTTGGTTTCCAAAGTAGCAAAATAATCCATAATTTCTAACAAAGGAAATAGCCCAGTTCATAGTCTAAACTAGATAAAACCATCTTGAGGATCTCAAAACAATATTTCTAACTTGCAGCATAACATGCACTAAGTATATACATTACAAATCATTTATCACGAGGGTCCAAGAATCCAAGTTTCTCTCTTTTAATTGTTTCATCTTCTCTTTTCTCATTTCAGGTTTTTGTTTTCTCTCTTGACACTTTTTTCTATCCTCCATTGACCACTACCTCAAACCTAAATGCCAACCAGAAAAGAGATTGAAATGGGGCAGGGAAGAGAAGGAGAGAAGGAAAACATGGCAGGTTCATGAACAAAAGTGCAGCACAAATGAAAGTATATTTTAGAAATATTATCTTGCCAAAGTTGTGAAGGATGCACTGAGGAAGGAAGGAAGCAAGAGAGGCAGATACATGGGGAGATGAATGCAGAAGACAGTACAAACAGGGCCAAAGAGCTGGTTTCTTAAAGCCAGGTATGATCAAGATGCACTCATTTACTATCCAGACCCATGTTTCTAAATATTATGACACTGATGAAGCCATTTGAGAGAGAGAAGAGGGTCCTTTTCAATCTAGCATGTGCTAACCTAAGGGATGTGTAACCAGCCCCGCACAGCTTTCCCAGGCATGTGTGGAATTTGAAAGGCAAATTTGTATCTCTGTGAATGATACATTGTACCCTGAAAGGAGATGTAATGTTAAACACTTGATACTAAAACTAATCTAATCATAATGTTTCTTTAATGATTCAGAGGCTCTTCAATATGTAGCAATAACTAAAACTTACCATTATAAAAATCAATTATCACTGCATGTGTGATTTACAGAAATGCTATTTGAGACTTCTGGTAATGAGAATTCTGAATAAACAACTGTACACTAAAAACGCTTTAGTGGGTTTCCTTTTTTCATCTTTCTTCCTTTTTCTCCAGTCAAAATTAAAATACTTACTGAGACTACAAGTCTTCCAAAGCAAGCAAAATGACACTAAAAAAGTCTAACAACATTTTCCAAATCTAGGACACATGCTGTTTTTAAGATATATTTGGTCATAAATAAATATATTGAGCACATTAATAAATGCCCCCTTTCAAAAGCTCTTCACTCACAAGGACTTTAAATCACTGTTCAGAAAATAAAGGACTATTGGGAATTTGAAAAGTAAGCATAATTCAGCCCTCTCTGAGTTTATTCTGCATTTTTTCAAGGTTAGTTGTTCTTATAAAGCATATATAAATATGCATATCTTGTCTCTGAGACAGGCTTATTTCAATGTCCTGAAGCAAAAGGAAATAGGAAAGTCATAAGAGACTTTCAGATACCAGAGTCTGAATAAAACTTGAATACCATCTATAAGCTTGTGCCATTAAGTGTTTTAATATTTTTTCTAATGCATGGGCTGCATTTATATCTGGCTGCAAGGCATTTATATTGGCTGCAAGGCCTCACAGCAACCTGAGCAAGCTGTTTTCAAGAAGCATTGTGGTTAACCCACTTGTATGCAAAAGCTGAATCCCATTGGCTCCACAATGCTCGAAGAAACAGTGTTTTTATGTGAATCACCAAACAAATATAATACTGTTCTTCCCACTGTACTAATAGGACAGAATTCAACTGGCTTACTATTATCTATGACAATTTTTTAAATAAATCTACTTTTGAGTTCATAACAATATTCAGTCTCCCCAACAAATAGCATGGAGACAAAAAAGCACAAAGTTAATTTTCAAAGTTAAAAGCGAAACCTTATACAACAAATTACCATATTTAAAGGGCTCACCCTATTCAAGAAAGAAGCTGGCTCATTAATTTAAATGATTTTCCCCTTAATTTCAGTGTGTTTTTAATTATTGATTTAGCAATCATTAAGATTAAAGTTGAAACTCCCTTTCTGCATATCTTAATAAGCTAAATGATTTTATTACTTATATTTTTAAGCCAAGTTTCCTAAAATACTCAGAGGAAAACAACAATAGAGAGAAAGAATGTGGGAGGGAGGGGGGAGAGAAAAGGTATCATGAAAACTGTTCTTACAGTGATATGGAAGATATGACAAATTAAAAGCCTTATAAAATAGGATAAAGCAGATATCATTTGCTACAGTAAATATTGCAAATGCTCAGACATCAAGACCTACATTTATTTAAAGTAGTACTATTTAGTTTTCTCACATTCCACATTGAAGATTGCTATAGTATCCAAAAGATCTATGCGATTGCTATAGTATCCAAAAGATCTATGCTACACACAGTAGTAAACAAGATACTAACAGGATAATTATCTAACTGCATGAAAGTCATTTTAGTTGCAATTCCAACCCAATGAACACACACACACACACACACACACACACACACACACAAAGGCTCCTGATGATTTGGTATGTTACCCGATTACTCTAAGGACTTGTCCCTATTCTGATGTGGCAGAAACACTACTGCAGCCCAGAACATTATATGTCCAAAACATGCATTGCTCCCTTTCTCCATAAAATTCTAGGCAATCTCCCATATTTTAGCCAGTGTATAATACAAAATGGGGTACCTTCAACTGTTAACTTCAAATAAGAGTCTAAATGGCAATCTTCAAAATTTTGCTGGAATAGCCAACTATGATGTCACAAACTGAGCCCACCATTCTCCTGTACTCATTACCAAAATGTGTAACAAAAGTTTCAGTTGAACATGATTTTTTCATACTAACAATATTTATTCTATATACAATGCCCTCTGGCTAAGCACTCTGAGATATTAACAATAAAGCAAAATCTTTAAAACTTAGGGTGTGATGCCAGGGTGTACTCACCAATATGCAATGCCATAGCAAATGAAAGAATTCATAACCTAATGAGTTCTAAAATATCACCACTTTTTAATTAAACTTTTCATTTACAAACTTAAAAAACAGTATTCTCTAAATGAGAAGTGAGGAAAGTACCTTTTGCATGTGTTAACTTGGAAAAATTCTTCAAATCACCATTATTTAGAAATGGAACAAAGATTTACTTCATGAAATGTCTAAACCAGGTGGTAAAGTCATTAGGTCCATTTGGTAAAGATTTTTAAGTGCAAACAAAATGTTTCTAGAATCTCTGTGTTGAGACTCAACAATATATTTGAATATAGTACATGTATTCATTTAATTACAAATTATTGTCATAGTTAAAACATCTATATCGAACAGGAATATTAAGTGTTATTTTACCCAATAAGCCCTGGAAATAATTAGGAATAAGAATATGGCAAAAGCCAAAGGTTACAAATTAGGGGCAAAGGTCTGTTCAGCTCTCTGCATCATGATTTTCTCAGCTGAGCAGGGAATGACGTTAGACACGCTGGCTTGTGCACGTTCCCTGAACAATCTTTGTATGCAGTGGAATGTGGATACAGACAAGAAAGCTAACTTTTGAATTTAAATCAATCAGGAGAAAACAAAACACCCTCAAAGCTTATTTTTCCCATTGTGTGCTGTCAAAATTATTGAGTTATATTCAGCTATATTTAGCTATATTCCATACCAGTAATGGTAAGTACTAATGACTGGTATTCTTTGGAGCTCATTAAATATTTATCTACCAGAGCAATATAGAATAGGACAGTTTCTTCTGTGTAATTTTCCATCAATACCAGTTGCACTGTATGACTGAAATTCTAAGAATGTCAGCCTTTCTCCAAGTACATCAAGGATAGCCTCCAGGGAACTTAATCACCCGAGTATTAATGGAATAAGAAAAGTCCATCAACAAAAATGTTATTCCATGTCTATGGACTGGGTATCTGCCTAGATCTCTACGCATGCTTAATGTTAACATTTAAAACATCCTTACAAATTTTAAGCACTGCAATTTCAACATATGAGCAAAGAAAGAGGCTATGATAGCTCTGAGTAGATAGTCTGGCAAGTACGCAAAACCTAAGCATTTTTCCATCCTCAGAAACAAATCTAAATTCTAATGAGAAAATAAAAATGCAATCTAGGAACTCAATCATAGGTTGCTCCCATTCTTTAGGCAATAGTATAAATTGTGTAAGATTGCATTGACTCATCATGTTGTGCAGAGTTTTTTTGTCTAGTTTTGTTTTGTTTGTTTATTTGTTTTGGTCAGAGAGGAAATCATTTCATCTGAAGGAAAAAATAGTTCTTTTTTTATATTTTTGTTTAAGAGACATCTAATTGACCTCCCCCATGATGAATATTGTAGACTGGTAAGTCTATTTCTCAGTGTAGACAAGTACATTGCCCATCAAATTATTTTTCATATCAGTTCAAGGCATATGTACTTTTGTTCAGTCCTCCCGTGGAAACGGCTTGAGTGTACTTTATGCTTTACATCAGTAATACTCATTTGGGCAGAAACATCCTTTTGTGAAGACTTTAGTGGCTTAATAATTACAATAAACAATTCCTGATTTTTTTTTCTTTGTTTCAACATAATGCTGAGGCGGCATCTTAATAATTAAGGAATTTCTTCACTGAGCCAAAAACAGGAAAAAAAAAAAAAAGAAAAGAAAGAAAATATGGATTACTGTTCAAGATTCTCATTTTAAGTTTAAACCAAATATTATAAAATCTAACCTAACTGGTAAATAGAGTAACAAAAAGAGAAATACATTTTAAGTAACATAGGAAGGGTTAAAAGAAATGTCTAAATAAAAACTTAATAAATTATTAATATTATAAAAGCAAACTTATCTTAGTAATAAATGCCACAAAGTAAGTATATTAAAATTATACAAAATTACAATTCCTTTTCTTTTTTTCTTTTTCTTTTTTGAATAAGACAATTTCCAACATGTTATTTTACAATCATTAATATAAATGAACAGAACACAATTAGGATGGATGATTGATTTTGGAAACAGAATTAGAAACACACTGACAATTTCTTATCATGCAAATATTTTGTCTAAAAAAACTAGACTTATACATAAAATAATACAATCTGAACTTGAAAACAGGCTTAATATTAACCACAAAAGTAACAACTAATCTTCAGCAATAGCAATCACTTGAGGTTTTTCATAATTCTAAGTAGCAAGCACTTGAACATAACTAATCTATGATAGAACAATAATAATTACACTATCCAACATTTTACTTTTAAAAATTAACAAAAGGCATCAATATTATCCTATTAAACGTGATCAGAAATAAGCTTTTATTCTTCCAACTTTGTGAATGCAACATGATTTGGAATTACTCTGATAAAAATCAAATTGGCCCAAAGGCATGCTTAATCTAAACATGAAATGTCTCAAAGCTGAACAACTATAAGGTGAGCCAAAAATAAAGTAACTCGAGATAGAGAGTAGCCTGCTTTCTTCCTTTAAGTAAAGAGACTGGGAAAAATCTAATTACTGATCTGTTTCAACTCTGAGGTTTTATCTTTAATCCACTAGAAGTTAAAAGGCAACGCATCAAAACCATATGTCTACGGGGAAAAATGTTGCTATGGAAAAACCACCTGGTTTCACATCCATATACTTAAAGCTTAGCTTTTATTCTTTTTTCTTTTTTTTAATCTTTATTTCACTGCTGTGACTTTTGAAAATCACATAATAGATGCTTGAATAAAATGAATTTAATGACCTTACAATTAAACAAAATGATTACTTTGAGGACAGATTTTTCTCTGCAAATTCAAGAAAAGAAAAGCAAGTAGATAGGGAAGATTTAGGTTTTTTTTTTTTAAAGAAAACAGGTAAAAATAAGAGAAAGGAAAAACATAAATAAATGTGTAAATTTTTTCCATACTATCTTTCTAGCTTTATCAGCCATTTATCCCCAAAGTACGCCCTGCATTCCCTGACTTATTGGCCATTTCCTCAACCGTGCTTTCCATCTTCTGTATCTCTGCCCATGTCTGCTGACTTAAATGTCATCCATCCTTAAACTCAGGAGAAATCCCATTTCACTAATCTCAACAGTGTTTTTAAGCCTCAAACACATACTCAACCAGATTCTCTTTTTTCCTGAACCTCTTATCTTTTTATTTTTCTCTTTGTCATAGAAACATTTAACCTATTATGGTATTTGCTATGATTACATAGATTTGTCATACTCCTACACCTAGTGACTACAACCTCCCGGAATGTAGGGATCGAAGGCCATGGTCATTTTTGTATCCCCTGCAGTGCTCAGCACAGTGTCTTTCCCATAGTGGTTACCAAGTAAATATTTATTAATTAATAGCGTCTTAGCTTTGTTTTCACTCTATCTTTACCATTATTTTTTCGACTGACAAAAATTGTTTGTTGTATGTGTTTTGTGCTTTTTTTGGCTTCTTCCACCTACACACATTGCATAAAAGTGCTGATGAAAACTTAGTCACTTAAAGAAATAAAACTAAAACTAAAACCTTGTTTCCTTCTCAATCTTCAGGGATCACCAGCACCTTGTCAATAGTCCACCACTAATGTAAATGTAATTCTATATTTCTAGAGATAAGTTCTGTGAAAGCCTTTTTGTAAACATTTTCTGCAAAATTTAATGGTAATTTTGTTGTTGGACAGAGGCAATGGGAAGAACGTCTAGCTTACAACCAACTATTCCTATCACAGCTTCTACTAAACTGTGAAACCTGCTCTAACATTAAATTGTGTAGATGAATGGCCAAGAATTGGAAAGGGTATATAACTAAAAGAACTCATTAAAGTCTACTTTTTTCCATTAAAATCACACTAGAAATTTTAAAACTGTTGTTGATCAAGCTTTACTGTGGTTATACTTGTATATTAGTACATTGGCTAACAAAATGCTCAAATGGTTAGGTATGCTGCAAGGGGAAAGCTAAGAACTGGCCATATAAATAGCCCTCTTTTGTGTATATAAAATTTTCAAGGAAAAAAAATGATTGTTCATGTAAATCACAAGGTCCTCGAGGTCTAGGACTATGTCTTCATTTATTTCTTTTTATTTTTTTTAACGTTTATTCATTTTAAGAGACAGAGCGTGAGCGGGAAAGGGGCAGAAGAGAGGGAGATACAGAATCCGAAGCAGGCCCCAGGCTCTGAGCTGTCAGTAGAGAGCCTGATGTGGGGCTTGAACTCACGGACTGTGAGATCATGACCTGAGCTGAAGTCGGATGTTTAACCAACTGAGCCACCCAGGCACCCTAGGACTTTAATCTGCTTTTCTCTTCCAGGGCCCAGTAGAATATTAGTACCCCTAAGAACCAATGAATAATTATTGGATGAATGAATGAATTATATGTGATATTTTACTTTTTACTCGGACATCATTGATTCATAATCCTTTAGCACTATTAACAAATATCTAGGTTCAGATTCTCAATTTATCTGATGCCTTAGTCCTTTCAGGCTGTCATAACAAAATATTGCAATCTGGGTGGCTTATAAACAACAAACATTTATTTCCCAAAGTGTTAAAGGCTGAGAAGCCTCAGGTCAAGCATCAGCGTGGTCATATTTTGGCGAGGGCACTTTTCCTGGTTTGGCTGGCAACTTGTCGCTGTGGCCTCACATGGAGGAAGGGCTCGAGATCTCTCTGGGAATCTTTCCTAAAACATGAATCTTATTCATGAGGGCTCTCCCTCATGACGTAAGCAGCTCCCAAAGTCCCCGTGTTCTAACATCATCATCTTCGGGGTTAGGATTTCAACATAGGAATTTATAAGGGAAATAAACATTCAGGCCTTAGCATCTGGGATTCCCTTAAGTGCTGAGTTTTGTCATGCTTTTAGGGGTTTAGCTAACATTTGAAAGTGGAAAAGTTGATACCTCTGATCACTCTTCAACTAGATCATAACATTCCACCAAGTCCATATCTATGGCTACAGGTTCTCTGGCTTCTGGATAACCTGGGGCCAGAGTGAATCCAATAGGGAAACTAAATTGTAGACTTCTCATCTTTCCAACTGTGGACAGGCCTACAATGTTTAGAAGTTCCTAGAATTAACATAGACATAAAAGATTCAGACTGAGGGCAATCCTTCATTTGTTCCTACCCCCACTGTGATCCTAGTGAGCACTGCCTGGCATTACACCTGGCTTCACATCTCTCTGTGCAATGCCTGGCCATATGGCATTACTTTCAGACTACCCATTTTATTTTCTCTTAAGAAATCTACATCATTGCAACACCAAGATTTTGAAACAGAACGACATTTCTACAGAATGAATCTCTCAGCATAAGTAAGTGAATATATAAGTTATAACATCTAATTTAATAGCTTCCTCCCAAGGAAGGTGAAAGTCACACTGATCCTTGTTAGATTCACTAGATTCATAAAGAATGAGTAAAATTAAAATTTTATAAAAAGCCATGTGAAAATGTGGCACTCATTACCTGAGAAAAAGTTTCTAAACTGATAATAAGACTTTTAATTAGCAATTCCTTTTAATTAATATTTCTAAATTGACTGCTCCATGATGTTTACGGAAAATACTTCTAAAGGCAACCCACTAGTTACCAGTTTAATTTATTTCATTTTTCCTATTTTCATGAATTATTATTATGACTATCTTCAGCCAGTTAAAAGTTTTCACTAGAGAAGTACCTGGGAGGTTCAGTTGGTTAAGCATCCGACTTTGGCTCAGGTCATGATCTCACCACTCCTGAGTTCAAGCCCCCGTGGGGCTCTGTGCTGACAGCTCAGAGCCTGGAGCCTGCTTCCCATTCTGTGTCTCCCTCTCTCTCTGCCCCTCCCCCACTTTCTCTCTCTCTCTTTCTCTCTCTCTCTCTCTCTCAAAAATAAATAAACATTAATAAAATTAAAGTTTTAACTAGAAAATTGCACAGTTATCATTAGTAGTAGACATAAAACCTATAGTCCAAGAACAAAATATAGGCAATCTCCTATATTTCTGAATATACATTTGAAAGTCCAATATTGGAAAGTTGAGCATACATGGCTCCAAGATTGTTTTACCCCCATACAAATAAAAAATATTTTAATATTTCAGCAGCTAAGAATATATAAGGATAATATTATATATTATATAGTTATGTTATAATAATAATAGTTGGAACACTACTGCCAAGCAACATGCTGACAAGAATGGGGAGTTGTCAGGAATGGGTAACAGGTAGAAGGAAGGCCAGGTGTCCCAAGAACTACAGAAATTTGATCCATTCTTGTCCCTTTCCCATAGATCTAGTATCATGTTATATGGGTGTTGAAGCTACCCCTGGTCCTTCAGTCTCTGCCAACAGAGCTCAGTATGCACTATGAACAAGATAAAAGGAGGCTGTGTCCACTGCTATAACAGTGGATTTGCTGCACCACCCACCACCAGCATTTATGTGGCCTCCACAACCCTGAGCCTGCGGTTAGGAGTGAGTGAGGAAGAAGTGGGATACATGATAAAGTAAAAAAGTCACTCCATGTGTATACAAGATCCAAGTCATCGATGCTCCAACAGGCCCCTCAGTTCAGACAATAAGAAAGATTTAGGTGCAACTGAGGAGGATTCCTAGCTGGCTAAAATAACCTCCCCATAGTGCGATGCTGACATCAGGTCCTTTTCTCAGGGCCAGGAACCATATGAAAGACCCAATTCAGTGAATGAGAGGTTGTCTCTGTATGAACGTATGCTGTATGAACGTGTGGGCTCTGCCAAAGACGAATGTTGAAGACAAATAGTACTAATCATGCACATCTTCAACCGTCATTTCTTCACTCATTAGTGTTTGTATGAGTTTCTAACATGGGCAAAGCATTTTTCTAAGAGCTAGGTTCTTAAGACTAGGTCTTATTACATACAAAATAACTCAGGGTCATGTTACCTAACACATGACCTAATTTACCAATCAGATCATTAACAGAAAAAAAATATTAAATATGTCAATAGGACTAGAAAATATGGCCCTTTCCAAAAAGGAAGACAATTAATAAAGAGCACTTCAAACAGAATTAAGATAATGTTTAAAAAGGTTTTGTCTTCAGAGACAGTGCTGCAGACGGTTTAGTGAACCAGGAATCGAGAGAGCAAATTCTAGTGTAAACTCTGCTACCAGCTGTTGGAAGCAGCAATCCACCACGGGCCCTGAGCACCTCTCCACATTCTTGCCAGGTATGCCAAAAATGAAAGTCCCTTAATGGCCCAGTTAGGGCCATTTATCAGGGTCATGTTTGCAGCAAGGAGCCTTGAAAAATGAGGTAATGCCTCTCTCCAGACAAACAGCAGTTTGCTCCTGCTCGCTATAAAAGCAGCGAATTCCCCAAGTAGAGAGCTCAGCGTTCCTCTTCAGAAACAATCTGTCAGCGCGAAAAGCGTTGTGTCTAGGCTCTTGGCACTGACGCAATAAAGAATTAGAGATCGGCGCCCGCAGGGAAAGCACAAAGCAGCTTTATTAAGGAAGGTATACTCTCAAGGTGGGGGAACAGGCAGGCTCATAGGTGGCAACCGCCCTGAGGCTACAGGGTCCTTTTCTTTTACCTGAGCTTAAGGTCTTACATCAATGACAGGGTGGTCTTTGGGGTACTTCTCCCACAGGCTGGGAAGGGGAGTTTTTGACTCTCTAAGCTTAGCCTCCCAGCAGCCTTTCCTCATGGGGGGAGGGGACTATCACGCAATGCAAATGCATTATAATAAGTCTAGGGGTTAAGCTGGGGCAAAGGTGGGAGAGGAGAGCACTTGCAGCTCTTTGTCTGTCAGCCTCAGGGTCCTGGAAGCACCAAGGTCAGGATGTAGTGCCCCCGGACTTCTAATGTGTAATCTACTTATCACCCTTCTTGTCTCTGAGCTGTTTCTTCCACTGCTCATACCTAGCTGCTACCTAACATATCCACTGGAAGACCACGCATCTAGGCCGACCAGCATGGAAACTGGGGGACAAAGAGAAGAGATTCAAGTGAACATGAAACTCTGGCTGTTGCTTCTTTCTGTAATGAAGTCTTTTGTCCCTGATGCAGAAGTATTGTGTCTTCTAACAACATTTACAAAGGGGCAGAAGACAAGCTTATTAGCTTGCACATATGGTAAAATTTTAGACTCTTCACAGTTCCCCGAAAGCAACTAGTTGGGTGACTTTTGATAAGTCATTTAGTCGCTCTAAGTCTCTTCCTTCTCACCTTTTAAAAAAGGAATTTGAATTAGATTACTTTTCAAATTACTTCCAAAACAGGGGTGCCTGGGTGGGTCAGCTGGTTAAGTGTCCAACTTCAGCTCAGGTCTCAATCTCATGGCTCATGAGTTCGAGCCCACACAGCATGTGAGTTCAAGTCCAACGTTGGGCTCTGTGCTGACAGCTCAGGGCCTGGAGACTGTTTTGGATTCTGTCTACCTCTCTCTCTGCCACTTCACCGCTCACACTTTGTCTCTCTTGCTCTCAAAATTAAATAAACATTTTTTAAAAATTTTAACTATTTCCAAATGTAAATGTTATGATTCCCCTGACCTTGAGGAGGAAATAACTTAGAAGAGGAAGTAGTCTTCCCTCAACTTATCTCCACCACCTCTATATTTAAAGATAAAAAGAAAATATTGTATGAAATACTGCTTGTAATTATTTCATCTAAGGGGGAAGAAGAAAAGAGAAGAGTGAGTATCATACTGCATATTGAAAACTTTTTCTATAATACTGTTACAGGGATATACTCTTAGAAAAGGAGACATAAAATACATTCTGATCTTTAAGATATTTTGGTTGGTACCATAAAATCAATGATAATACAGCATTGGTCAGTATTTTTAATACCTAAATAACTTTTCATCTGCCTGTGTTGGACTAACACTATGTAAGTGTACCCCTGAATTTATTCCACACAGATAGATATTGATTATTAAACTAATGGCTATTTTCTTCTTATTTCTCACCTCCCTTACATTTAAGAGCCAGTAGATGGTTTCCTTTTCCCTTTCTGAAGCATTTCATATGATGAAGTGGTAGCATTAAAAGATAAAGGAAGCTTCGTCGGTCTGAGTCTGTAAGTAACTGCATTGTACAGGGACTTCTGTTTTGTTGGACATCTAGTATGAGGAATAAACTAGTGTTGTTTTAAACCAGATATTTTAGTGTAAAATTATTAATATAGCATAGACTAGCCTATTGAGTGAATGCAGAATTCATTTTAGGCATCTTTAGGGGTGCTGCCATAACAAAATCCTAAGGTATGTCACTGGCTTAGTAATTACACAGCACAATGCAAGGAAACTAATATCACAGACTAAAAATATAGCCATCTTTATTATGTAATGGCAAAATATTTGGTCACTAGTCACAGGATGTAACTTGAAAAGCAGACAACTGAGTATTGAGCAGGCAGGTCTTAAAGGAAGAGTTTGGAAAAACAGAAAATTAGCATGTGCATTGGTTATTTTGGGTTGAGTCTGACATGTAAATACCAGAAAAAGATAAGATTATCAGGAAAGAATTTATTGATTGTAAGAAGAATGAAAGAGAAAAAAGACTGTTTTCAAAACCTAAACTATAGTTAATGAGATTAAAAATTAGGCAGATCATGCCCAATAAAATTTATCAATCAGTTAAAATGCTTCAGGGGGAATGCTAGATTTAGTGTGTTGCCTTCTATCTATCCATTGCTCTAGATGGATTCAAGATATCCATCATTTAGTAAAGAAAAAGAAAGGGGTTTGAGATGAGTATGTGAGGAAAAAAGAAAAAAGAAATACAGCAAATCTGGAAACTAAATATCAAACATAACTGTCCATTCAGTTACTATATTATGTAACTGAATGGATTCCAATAAAAGCCTATGAAATTTTCAAGAGAGTTGAAACTACAATTTTGTGACAGAGATGTAAAATGACTCAGGCTCCCAAATTTCAGGTGAAAGGAATTAAGTTTCAAAATCCATACAATCTCCTGAAAGTTAAATTCAATGCCTACTTCAGAAGTAGCCAAAGAGGGGCGCCTGGGTGGCTCAGTCGGTTGAGCATCCGACTTCAGCTCAGGTCATGATCTCGCAGTTTGTGAGTTCGAGCCCCGCGTCGGGCTCTGTGCTGACAGCTCAGAGCCTGGAGCCTGCTTCAGATTCTGTGTCTCCCTCTCTCTCTGCCCACCCCTCCTTGTGCTCTGTCTCTCGAAAATAAATAAATGTAGAAAAAAAAAAAGAAGAAGAAGTAGCCTAAGAGGAAAAGAAAAAGAAGCTCCTCACAGAAAGGCACAGTCAGGGGTCGTGAGAACAAGATCTGGGTCTAGTCCCAGTGTCTGCAGGTGGGGCTTCTGAATTCCTGTAGACGGTGACTGACATGCCTTTCAAGATTCCTGTTTCTAAAAGGAAGTGTGGATTGTAGTTCTTTTGCCATGCTACACTATCTCGGCCTGGGTTTGTGGAAAAACACTTGTCTTTTAGTTCACAGGACTCTACACTAATAGAAGTACATTCAGAGCTGATGTGGATGTTAATGTGTATCATCCTAATTTTTTAGTTTAATGTAATAACTGGATAGAATTTCACCTCCTTTGAAGGGATAGTTGATGTATGGAAAGTGAAGGGAGAAGAAAATGAGGGAATATATGCCAGAGATATTTATTGCTCACCAAATGTCCACATGTCGCTCCACATGCCACAGCTCCCTTGTGGTTACCCAGGCAGGTCATAGGACTCATTCTGACCAATGGGTTGTGAGCAGAAGGATGTGTGTCACTTCTCAAAGCATTTAAAAACCAATGCTCAGCCTACAAGCCTGTTCTTCCCCTGCTGTGAAAATTATCCAACCAATGACATTTTGAGATGGAAGTATCAAAATGGGTCCCTGAGCAACTGTGTGGAGCAGAATCCTATACGAGGACCAATGAACTTCATTAGACATAAATGTGGGCAAGGAAAACATCTTTGTTTTTATCAAACTACCAATATATGGGGCATAGTTCATCACTTCAACTTACTCTAATATATCCTAACTAATACCCCTCCTCCTATGGGGTAGAAGAAGGAGCGTTCACAAACAAGGACTGCAGTAATTGACTTGTTTCTCATACCTTGTGAAGAAAAGATCCTGAGAACCAACCCTGTCACCCCAGTCCCAGTGGCATAGAAAGCAGAGCGGGAAGCCAGAGAGAGCCATTACCACTGCATCTAGCATCAGATACAACATCCCACCTATAGGAGAAAACACGGAGAAGGGCGAGAGCCATCTCACAAAACCCATGGTGGAGGAAAAGAGTGAGAACACCAATTCCTTCTTTATGAACTTCACCAAGCAAATAAGACTAATTGTTTTTTGTTTCATTTTTAAGTATCTGTTATTTAGAATGCCTAATTCCATCAGCTAGGAGGATAGATCAGATGGAATGTGACAAACCTAGTCCAGAAGCTTGTCTGCAAAGTCCCAAAGAGACACTTTGAAGTTCATCTTTTAACAGGTCATTAAAAATGTGTTCTAGCAAAGAAAGAAAGGTGATAGGCAAGAATAAATTCCCAAAATAGTATTCATGTCTTTAGTATCTAAATACTTCTATTGTAAGAGCTAGGGAAATGTCATTAGAGAAAGTAATTCTAAAAATTTTTAGAAAAGCTGTTTTGTTTGTTAAAAGCTAAACAAATAATTTGCTTAAAATAAAGTTGGAAAAAATGTAAATGCCTTTTTGTTGTTATTATTATTAAAGCAGAAATGTTTCCACTTGTTATTCCTTTGATGAATCAATCCTATTTTTCCCAGGTTTGGCCTTTTGTATAACACACTGGAGAAAATTATATGTTGTAGATCAATTGTCAGTGAATGCTGAACAGAGACTGCTAAAATTCAGTCTTCTTTATTTTCTCTAAACATTGTTGGGTAGTTATCTAGAAGCTCTAGAATCAGTTTCTAATGCATCAATTCTTCTTCATAAAAAAAAAACAAATAAAAGAAAACAATTCTGAATTTCAGTATACATTTCTTAAACTGACAGATGAAAAAATTTGATAGAATTTAGTTAGTATAAAATTTTACCAAAAGATAGATGTTTATAATAATTTTATGTCTCACTTTAACTTAAGGCTTTTATTTTTGTTTGGTGTTAAAAAGAAAAAAGGACACAATTCAAGGTAGCAATCTTATTTGCATCATTGATTACACTAAAGGATTATGTAACTCTCAGATAGCAGACAGTATTTGATAAAACATTTCGATCTAGTAAATGATCTATTATAATAGCTGTACTTAAATTAGTCCTTGAAACTTTAGCTATAACTTTGAAATTGTAGTAAATAATATTTGTTGGGAACTTCAGCTAAAAAGTCAGATTTACACACTTGTAAGTCAACATCTTTCCAAATACAGGGGAAATATGATAAGTTTTGAAGAACCTGACCAAGATTATCTTATAGTTTTTTGACCTACCTTAAAATAGGAGATGGAAAGCCTAAATAAAAGTTTCCTCTGTTCATCAACAACTAAACTTTCATCCCCATAATATTCTTTCAAATAAATCTTTCCTTCAAAATTCTAACAATTCAACTTTCATTGTACTAAGTAACCCTATGTATAGGGTGTTAATGGTCACAGTAGAGAACAAAAGAAGAAAGGAAGGAGGGAAGGAAGGGAGAAAGAAAGGGAATAAAGAAGGGGAAATTCTTTAAGCTAAGACTGCACTGCATGATAAAAATTAGTTTGAGACACGAATGTGAGTCACATTTTTAAGCTCTCTAATAGCTACGTTAAAAAAATAAAAAGGAGCAGATAAAATTGATTTCAATATATTTATTTTATTTATACTGATTATCAAAATATCATCTTACCATGTAATCAATATAAAATTATTGAGATATTTTATATATTTGTACTAAAAGATTTGAATTCCAGGGTGTATTTTACATTCAAAACACACCCTCGATTTGGACTACCCAGATTTCAAGTGGTCAATAGCCACTGTGGCTATCAGCCAATGTACTGAACAACATGTACCTAAAAAAAAGGTAGGGGAAAGAAATAAAATACACACACACATACACACATTATATAAAACATACCTACACATATACATTAAATATTTGAGGTAAGTGAACATGATTGGTAAAGAAACACATGTAGGCATTAAAGGTTAGCTCAAGCATAGTCTAGTTCTTCAATTTAATATATATATATATTTAAGTTATATTAATAACTTAATAAATAATAAACTTTATATATATATTTAAGTTTATTTATTTTAAGAGAGACAGAGACAATGTGAATGGGAGAGGGACAGAGAGAAAGGGAAAGAGAGAGAGAATCCCAAGCAGTTTCTGCACTGCCAGCTGCAGTGCCTGATATGGGGTTCGAACCCAATCACCCATGAACTGTGAGATCATGACCTGAGTCGAAACCAAGAGTCAGATGCGCAACCAACTGAGTTACCCATGCACCCCTTGTTTTTCAATTTAAATAATGTTCTTCCTCAGAATATTGTCTTTAAGCACTTAAAAATACACACTGGTATCTCTTGCACTAAATTATTATCTGTAAGCTCTATCTGCATCTCCTCTTTTGCAGAGATTTTTTAAGCTGGGGAAGAGAAAAATGACCCTAAAAACAACCGCAAGAGAGCAGAGAAGTAGGGATGTACACAGAAAACACAATGATTAGTATTTTAAGACATCTCTCTTAAATTCATTACACAATTGATTAGTTGTAGAAAAATTAGATAATAATAATCATATCACTTATAGAAAAATCCCACAAAACTAATCATAACCCTATCATCCATTAAAAACTCACTTTTAATGTTTGTGCATCTATCCTTCAAAAATATTATCTGTGTGTTTATATATGTGTATCAATAACATTAGAAAATCTGAGTCAAGCTATTTATAAACTGCATCTTTTACTTGTTACTTGTGGTAGATCATGAGCATGGCTAAGTCACCTGTAGCTCTATCCATTGAGGTAGAGTCTATTTCCTCATCTCTTGGATTTAGAGTGGTCTTCTGACATGTTTCACTCATGGAATGACATAGATATGACACTGTGTAAATTGCATTTCTATGAAACAAAGAGCCTTATTACTAGAAGCATTTAGGCAGAAATTAGCAATTGTGTTTGGAGGCACCATAATGATATGAGGTACTAGATCTCCCCCAACCCTCAGGTATCCATCCTACTCAATGCCAGGGTCAGACAGTGATGACTCTCACCTAAACATCAGCAATGCTTTCAGGTTGACAGAGATTAAAATCCACTCAACTAAATAACCAGTCATCCTATGACCACTTGCACCTTTCCAGAATTCCTTTAGAACCAGTTCCAGAATTTGACACAAGCTTAAATGAGGCCTTTCAAGATTGGTCTCCCTAGATGAGAGTTATAGGAAATCAAATTAATACTTACGGAGGAGACATATTGTATAGTACCATGTTAGGACTGGATAAGATATGATATCTATATTTTTTCTTTTTGATATTGCTTTTTCATTACCTTTTAGTACATTTCTTTCCCTCTCTCTCTCTTATTCACACACACACACACACACACACACACACACACAAATACAAGTGTTCTCACAGACATACACACATACATGCGCACACACACACACACACATACACACAAACACACCTACACACACCCCACTGTCCACTGTTTTTGAGATCTGCTCTCCCTGGTTGTCATATGGGTTTGATAAGAGCTGCTTATCATAATGCTCTGACCCCATGAACAAAGACATGAAATATGGCCCAGGCTGGCCAACCAAAAACCTCCATTTCCCTAGACATCGTGATTGGTTGAAGTTAAGTATGGGACCAAGCCCACATCAATCAGAGAAGATAGATAAAAGAGAGAATTCTAGCACTAATCCAATTGTAGCTCACTAGAACTTTCCCTTTCTTACAATTTTTCTCTCAACTCTGTGATCTCCTTTGATATTTTTCAAAAAATTTCTTAGTTGAAATAAAGTTGCTTTGAATGCTTGCTTGCAACCAAGAACCTTGACTAAAACGATCCTTCATATCAAGAAGCTTATAACTATTGGGTAAATACCAGATAAAACATTTACTATTGATAATCTTGCTAAAGATTCTAGAAAGCATCAATCTTTGACATACTAGGGATACTAGCTAGATCTAAGATACGGAATTCAAAACACCTTACTGGCACTTGGAAAACATTTTTAGTACTACAGTAATGGTGTCTACCTTGTGGTAAATATTTTTAAATCTCATAGTTACTACAGTCTTGGCAAAGTTCCCAAAGATACAGACTCAGATTCACAGATGCTCTGGACATTCAACACTGGCAGTTACTAGCTGCTGGTAAAGTAAACTTTTACCACTCTACACCACATCCTCCCTTCTCCCTCTTATACTTCATAGTTATTGCTACCGACCTCCTCTCTCCTTATTCTTGCCATTGCACTGTTTTGTGTTCAGATCAGGGGTTGATTTTTAGGCCTTAATGGTGGGTATGGGCAGGAGGTGGTAGGGAGGGGGGAGTTAGGACCATTTTGTTGTTTCTCACAATGTTTTAAAAGTCAGCATATTATTATGCTTGGTCAGAGAACAGCCTTTTCACAGTGTTATTAACTATGTATTCTCCAAAGTTTGCAACTTGGTTAATGAGGTTAACAGCTCTCAGTACAGTTTAGGTAGAGAAATACTATTCTAGACAGTGAGTCCTTCTTGGTACTTAGGATGTACAGCTTCCAAAGGCAGTAGAGCTGAGATCCAATATTTAGATCTCCAAAAACAGACCTACCCAGTCTAGTCATAGCTAATTAGGAACTGCTAGAATTCTGAAAAAAAAGAGTCAGGAATCACAAAGCAAAACACAGTAATATTGATCTATCAATATTTTACTCCCTTTCTCTCAAAAGCCAAAATCTTATCCTGCCTTGGCAACTGAGTTACATCAGTAGGGAAAATCAAATAGAGGTCACAAACAAGGTGATATGAAGTGAAGTATATGTGTATGAGTTTCCATTGCAATCAAACACCTGAGGAGTAAATTTACTTGTAAATGGAAAGATGTATTTCTTTTTGCTGGACATGAACTGTTCAGATACTTTCCCCATTGTCTAGCAAAATCTTTGGAGTAATAAGCCTGAGAAGAGAGCATTGAGAATTCATGCTCTCTGGTCCCATCTCTCTCTCCTCTCAAGGATACTCAGCCACAAAGTGAAAAGCTCCAGTAAGATGAAGGCAACTCCCAGAAGATAAAAACTACCTATAAACTCCCTTTTCCTAAAACTTGTTCTGTAACATACTAGTCTCAGAAAATGACTTATGGAAAATAATGAATAGGGGTACTTGTGTTCAAATAAGTTTGGGCAACTAAGAATACATACTCTATCCCTAGCCAAGGGGTTTTCTACGTACACTAACACAGCGAAAGCTTTGGGAAGCTTTACTTTAAACAAATATGTTTAACTTTCTTGTTTCTTTTAATGTTTCTTTATTTTTTGAGAGATAAAGACGACAGAGCATGAGTGGGGAATGGGCAGAGAGAGACGAGAAATAGAATCTGAAGCAGGCTCTAGGCCCAAGCTGTCAGCACAGAACCCAATGTGGTACTCGAACTCATGAACCATGAGATCATGACCTGAAGCTGAAGTCGGACACTTAACCAACTGAGCCACCAAGGCGCCCCATAACTTTATTTGAATATAACTCAGATGTCCTAGCTTGCCCTGTGAAATACTTTTTTTAATGCCATTTTTTTTAAATGGTGTATTCAAAATACACTTTGGGAAATTCTATCCAAATGCTTCAATGAATGAAGGCTTATGGCGTAAAGTGGCAAACATGACTGATGCAGCCTTTCCTAAATTCTCACTGAAAGACCTATGAAAACCAAAAGAACGGAAATTCACGCCATCCATAAAAACTGGGATTGATGGTCAGCTTCCTGTCAGAATCTATGAGGATTTTCCATTACCCACTACAAGCTTCATAGGATCAGATTTTTAAATGTCATCCCATGCCAATCCACAAGTTATGCTTCACCTTCTGCCCCTAGACGAGAAACTCAGGGTGTCTGCTAACTAGGAAACTGACCAACAACGAATTGCTGAAGCTTTTCAAGTCAAGAATTGTGCTCACAACTAGAGGCAATATTTCTCTTTATACACCCAAAAGGAGAGAGAGTTCCCAGAAAACTGGTTAAAAAGGATGAAAAAATTACTAGAAGTACCATTTGGCATTCTAGGAGGCATATTTCCTCTGGATAATTTAGTAGATAAGAAATGAATATCAAAAGGGGCTTGGAAGAAGTAGATTCTGGGGACTATCGTTTTCATGTTGAGAGTGTCCAGATCAGCAGTTGTCAGCATCGTAGGCTACAAGAGATTACTACTGTGTACTGGGAGTTGGGCCATATACCATTTATATCAACTTGATGACTGGCTAAAGATCTAAAAAGGGATTTTACCACCACTCATGTGGTCAGAAAAGCTAATTTGAAAAACACCATGTCTGGAAAAACTATTCCTTTTTCAGAAAGGACAAAATAAAAGTGAAAAACAAAGAAGTCTGTCATGAAGCATGAGGACTCAGAGGAATAGCAGATTTTTGAAATATATAGGAAACCAAAAGAAAATTTGAAGAAATAATTTGGCATTCTTAATAAAATACAAGAAGATAATGGACACTACAAAACAGTAAATGAAAGACATTTAGTGAGAATAATAGTCTGGGATGAAAGTGCAGAAAAGAATTTCAAGGTGATAAAAAGGATTTTGTGATGATAGAAAAAGAGTAATAATACTTACCTAGAGAAAGCCAAGTGAGCTTGCTACTATGATAGGAAGTGTGGACAGTGTGGTAAGCAGAACATTCCAACTACAGGGACTTTTAGGGTCATGAAGTACCCCAAAGTACCCCATGAAGTCAGGAAAAAAAATAGACAGGTAGCAACTTGAGATACTACCCAATTCATAACACTACTGAGAGCCATGACTCCTCATCCAATTCCCAGAGCTGAGGCAATTTACGCATCTACAGTCCCTTGAAAGCAGGGAAAATTATAACTTGAGGAAGGCCATTGAAATAACATCCAAGTATGTTGTTATCTTTCATCTGGCCTTTCCTGATGGACCTTGCACCCATATACTAGGGTTACTGTGCACTTAGGAAAGGGACATATCCAAAACATTCAGATATTTAACATTTACTCTGAGTCAACACAAATTCATAGAAACTCATATTGCCATAGAAACTCATAGTGCACTTGTCAAAATGGGAACTGACACAAATAAAGAGATAAAAAGAAGTTTTAGTTAAGATCACCTCATTATTGACCAGGGACATTCTGAACCCACTATATTATTAATCCCCATTAGCTACCTAAATTTTGGAGAATTACTATTACCGCTACTACTAATAAACACTAACACTTGAGTACTTGCAATGTGTCAGGAACTATTATAAATTCTATTTTTTTTTAATTTTTAAGATTTTATTTAAATTCCAGCTAGCTAACATATAGTATAATATTAGTTTCAGGTGTACAATATAGTGCGATTCAACACTTCCATATACCCGGTGGCTCATCACAAGTGCACTCCTTAATCTCTGTCATGTATTTAACCCATTCCCCCCTCCTCCCTCTGTTAACCGTAAGTTTATTCTTTTGGGTTAAGAGTTTCTTGGGGCACCTGGGTGGCTCAGTCAGTTGAGCATTCACCTTTTGATCTCAGCTCAGGTCTTGATCTCAGGTTCATGAGGTCAATCCCGGCATTGGGCTCCATGCTAGATATGGAGCCTACTAAAAAGTTAAAAAAAAAAAAAGATTCTCTTTCTTGGTCTGTTTTTCTTTTTCCCCCTTTGTTTGTTTGTTTTGTTTCTTAAACTCACATATGAATAAAATCATATGGTTATTTATATTTTTCTGACTGATTTATTTCTTAACATAATACTCCCTAGCTCCAACCATGTCATTGCAAATGTCAAGATTTCATTCTTTTTCATGACTAAGTAATATTCCCTTGTAAGTATACACCACATCTTCCTTATCCATTCATCAGTTGACTGGCACTTGAGCTGTTCCCATAATTTGGCTGTTGTTGATAATGTTGCTACAAACATTGGGGTACATGCATCCCTTTGAATCAGTATTTTTGATCCTTTGGGTAAATACCCAGTTGTGGTTGTGCAATTATTGGATTGTAAGGTAGTTCTATTTTTAATTTTGGGGGGAACCTCTATTCTGTTTTCCACAGTGGTTGTACCAAGTTGCATTCTCATCAATAGTATAAGAGGAGGAAGTGTTATAAATTCTTTTTATGTGGGCTGCCTGGGTGGCCCAGTCAATTAAGTGTCCAACTCTTGATTTCAGCTCAGGTCATGATCTCACAGTTTGTGAGATGGAGTTTCATGTCAAACTCTGCACTGAAAGCATGGAGCCTGCTTGAGATTCTCTCTTTCTCTCTCTCTCTCTCTCTCTCCCCCTCCTGCAGGCTCTCTCTGCCAAAACTAAATAAATAAACACGTAAAAAACAAATTCTTTATACACATTCACTTATATTTTAAATTTTTTAATGTTTATTTATTTTCGAAAGAGAGGGAGAGAGAGGGAGAGAGAGTCCAAGCAGGGGAGGGGCAGAGAGAGAGAAAGAGAGGGAGACACAGAATCTAAAGCAGGCTCCAGGCTCTGAGCTGTCATCACAGAGCCTGACACAGGGCTTGAACTCACAAGCTGTGAGATTATGACCTGAGCTGAAGTTGGCTGGTCAACTGACTGAGCCACCCAGGCACCCCTGCATTCACTTATTTAATCCTCACAGCAAACTTATACTATTATTATCTCCATTTTATAAATAAAGAAACTAAGACACAAATAAGTAACTCACCCAAGGTTACAAAGCTAGTAAGTGTCAGATCCTGGAATCACCCCTGATGATTCTAATGTGAACTCATGCTTCTTCTAAAGGCTACTACAACAGAACCAAGTGGAAGCCCCTGCAACTTCTTCCTACCAAGATGTAAGCCAGAAGCCATAGAACATTAATGGGGGAATCACAAAGAACATAGAGTAGTAGAGGAAGAAATCACAAAAGCTTATGTAATTTCATGACTAGTTATAGAAGTAAAGGCTGAAAAATGTAATGTGTTTGTTTCCTTCAATAATGGGTCACATATTTATGTATGTGTGCATACATATATGCATTTTATACAAAATTAATAAATATAAACAATAAGCCATGAAGTGTTGATAATTTGTTATGAAATAATAATTGGAAGTTAGTAAATGTAAAAGTATACAAATAATTTTATAAGTACAGCTTCCTTTTCCCTTTTCCTTGCCACTTTATATAAAGTCGTTTGGGTTACATAACTTTACAATTTAGTCCATAGGTTGCATTATGTCAAGATAGAATCACAACAGTACTAAAGGGAGGCTGATTATGAGCCAAGTTCTGAAGTTGTATGTTTATGGAGGGTGGAGTACTGAGCAGGAAATAAGCTTGTATTTACATGTATGAAGAAAAGCTATTTTACATTACTTGTTTTATGTTTTATACTCCTTTTTCTGGATATGTAAACGAGTGTCTTTCAACCAGATCCTAGCTTTCCATGATTCCTCTTGATCTGTTGATTCTGAATACTAACATGCAAATATTTTTTTAATATTTAAATTAGGCAGAAATGGTTTCTATTTTTTTGCAATGGAAAACATAACTACACACATTTATTCTGTGTCTATACATTTTAGGAAGGGGACTTAAGCCTATTTATGGGTCTTGGAAAAGCTGCCAAAAGAAAGAGAATTGTTATAAAGATAGAAAAGAGAGAGAAAAAAATAAACGAAGTAATGAAAGAGAATATGAAGAGAGGAAGAGAAAACAGAGAGAAGCTTAGTGTGTTTAATAAGCCAAAAATACTTGTTAAGCACCAGCATGTGTTATGGAAGTTACAAGTCCTATAAATATTTTGGTTTGCAAAGCAGAAGAAAACTCAGCTATGAAAATATAAGAACAATTCTTAGCAGAAAAACCAGGCTATGTGAGGTGTGGTGAAAGCCACGGGAAAGAAAAGAGAAGCACTCCCTTTTGTACGCTAATATATCCAGGTCCTGCAGAGGCATAACAGTGTAGAATGCTGCAGAAAGTTGAAAAGAACTAGAACTAAGTAAAGAACATTGCTCAGTAATTAGGGAATAAAAAGATCACGTGGAATGTCAACCCTGAGAAGAAAAATTAAGTGAGAATAAAATTTAAAAATTAGAATTCACACTATTCAATAAATAAAAACCAAATAAATTACTAAAATTTAGAATTGTGAACTGAAGCAGAATTTGAACCAAAACTGCCACTTCCAGTAACAAAATAGAAGTCAACATGAGAGGAAACAAAGAATTTCTCAGCACAGCAAACACCCCACATAAAATTTAAGTGGGACTAGCAGTAGTCTGAAGCTCTGAGAACAGAAACAGACTGAGGCGAACTCATTCATTGGAGTTGACAAACAGAAGCAACAGAATGCCAGGAGCGCAAAAGATTCAAGGATGCATTTGAGTGTTCAACTGGTATGTACTGGTGGGAAAGCACTTGCTATGAGAAGCGCATTTTACTTAATAGTAAAAGCATGAAAATTAGTATAGTCCATTTACCTAACAGAAATGCAGGCAGATTGCATTAAAATATTTAGCATTCTTATAAAATACTATCTGTACAGGACAATGTAATAGTCATTGTATACAGTGAGTTTTGCCAACTAGGATCAAAATTATCACAGGATTTTGTATTTGTATAAGGATTGCTCATTCCAGATATTTGCTTTGTGGAAATTTCATCATCAAGTTGTATATTTAAGAGAAATCTTCCTAAATATACTCGGATCCTTCAATGAAACAATTTTTTTTTTTTTTTTACAAATCTTCACAGAAAACATAACTGTTTTAAACTTTAACTATACTTGAAGTTTATTTTGTGTGTGTGTGGTTTTTTTTTTCCAACTTCCATATCATCAACAGAAATCTTTCATATCTTTCATACCTTAGTCTGAAATTAGGCCAAGTGAGTCGGTACCTAACAATATTTCCTAACAACTAGAAATATCAAACAGAGCAATTGTGCAGGAAGAATAAAAACGATTAAAACAAAATTGTCATTAAAACTATGTAGGAGGGGCGCCTGGGTGACTCAGTCAGTTAAAGGTCTAACTCAGTTTCAGCTCAGGTCATGATCTCAAGTTTCGTGAGTTCAAACCCTGCAGCGGGCTCCATGCTCCAGTGTGGAGACTGCTTGGGATTCTGTCTCTCCCTCTCTCCCTTCTCCACTTGCACTCTCTCTCTCAAATTAATTAATTAAAAAAAAAAACTATGTTGGAATTAGATAGAAAGTCTTAATACGTTTTTAATGTTTAACTGAATAGCTATTCGAGGCAGATAATATTTTAGGTATTATAAGAAGATCCAGAGATGAAGAAAGTACAGTACTTGCTCTTAAGGTCCTCATATTCTAGCAGAGAAACAAATCAAATAATATCCAAATCTGTAATTGCAAATGTGTTTGATTTTTATGGAATTACTGTCCATCTCCAATGATAGACCACAAACCCCTTTACAGCAAGGACTGTACATGTTTTCCTAAATGTCTAATATAGTTCCAGCAATGCATTAGAAAATACTTATGGATTCAATGAGTAAGAAGAGAGATGGGTGAATAAATGGATGGATGACAGATAAATGGTTGAGATTCACACTGCTTTGACAATTCAAAGTAGAAAATACATTCAATTATCTGGGATGGGTGGTGGTAAGTTATTATTGAATTTTTAAGGAAAGAATGGCATTTTAGGCATCTTATAGAGAAGATTTTCTTGTTTTTTTTTTCTTTTTGTTTTGTTTTGGTCAATCAACAGTGTGTAATTGTTAGTGTCTCAGATTCTCCAATTAAGTAGAAGGGCTAGTAAAAGTCTATGCAATCAACAGCCCAGCAATTGTTGACCCCAGAATATGGATTTATCAGAGTAGCCATTTTTTTTTACAAATTTTAACAAATTATTTTTCTTGCAATATGAACTTTTAAGATCTACTCTCTTAGCAGCTTCCAAATACACAATACAGTATTGTCAGCTATAGCCACCACAATGTACATTACCTTTTTTTGGAACTTACGCATCTTATGATTCGAAGTCTGCGCCTTTTGACTACCTTCACCCATTTCCCCCACTACACTTCCATCAATTCCCAATCTGTTCTCTGCTTATGCAAGTTCAGGTTTTTCTTAAAAGTTTCTTTACTTATTTTAAAAGAGACAGTGTGAGTAGGAAAGGGGCAGAGAGACAGGAAAGAGAGAATCCCAAGCAGACTCTGCACTGACAGAGCCCCAGTGTGGGGCTTGAACCCATGAACTGTGAGATCATGACTTGAGCAGAAATCAAGAGGTGGATGTTTAACTGACTGATCCACTCAGGTGCCCAGTGCAGATTTTGTTTTGGATTCTACATGTAAGTGAGATCATTCAGCACTTTTCCCTGTCTGACTTATTTAATTAGCATAATGCCCTCGAGGTCCATCTATGTTGCCACAAATGGCAGGATCTGCTTCTTTTTTATGGCTGATAATACTCCATCATGCATATATGTACCACATTGTCTCTATCCATTCATCCATTAATGCACATTTAGGTTATTTCCATGTCCTGGCTACTTCAGCGAACCTAGGGACACTGTTCAAGATAGCTATTTCATTTCCTTTGGATAAATAATCAGCAGTGGAATTGCTGGAACATGCGATAATTTTATTTTTAATTTTTTGAGAAACCTCCACTATAAAGTGGCTACACCAATTTATATTCCCACCAACAGTGCACAGGGTTCCCTTTTCTAGACAATTTTGACATTTAGGTTAAATTTCATTTGTTTTTCTTTTGAAGACTATAATAGTTGAGGAGCAAAAATGTGCTTTTTAAATTTTTTTTAATTTTTATTTATTTTTGAGAGACAGAGAGACAGAACATGAGCTGGGAAGAGCAGACAGAGATGGAGATACAGAATCCTAAGCAGGCTCCAGGCTCTAGGTTGTCAGCACAGATCCCGGTGCGGGGTTTGAACCTACAAACTGTGAGATCATGATCTGAGTTGAAGTCAGATGCTTAGCCGACTGAGACCCCTAGGAACTCCAAAAATGCTTTTTGATTGAGCAATATAAATAGATGCTTATGTGTTATTATATGCATGTGGGGCTTAGTTACTGTTTTCTAGCTTTTTATCTATTATGAATGCATACATAACAAATGTATATGGTATCTGTATGCCTGTATGTATGTGTTTGTGTGTGTGTGTGTGTGTGTATTTGAGATGGCTCAACTGTATCTTTTCTGTAATTGCAAGTCATTGGACTGTATTCAACCACAATATTATCAAATTATTTTAAAATATCATTTAAAAAGCATTCCTTATTTTGTGGCTGTAGCCATATTTTAAAACAATGTCCTAACATCAAAAGTTAGGAAAACTTCAGAAGCTTCATCTTGAATGTATCTTAATATGGGAAAAACAAGTCTTATCCTGGATTAAATTAAAAAAAAAAAACATTACTAAACATTATTATTGTGATGTTTTAGGTGGCATTCCTAGGTACTAAATTTGGTGTGATCTTGGCCAAATAGGGTATACTAGTTAGTATATTCATTGGTAAAGAGGTGGCATAATGAAGAAACTAGAAGGTGGTGCTTAGGAGTCAAACTTATTTTGTATTACTTTTTCAATGGACATTTTAATTTTAAGGAAGTAAAATAAAGTGAAAAGGATAAATGTTTTAAACCACAAAGACAGCATATAAACAAGAAAACAAAGGTTAAGGTGACCATGCTTTAAAGTGCTTACCTCTTTTAATAAAGATTCAACCTTGGTTTTTTAGAGCTATGAAGAATGGATTTTTTTTTTCGTACTGATGGAAAAGTGCTAAGATGGATTTATTGAAGGTCGTTTTTACAGTGAATATTTTTGGAAAAGGGAAACCTCCGGGAAAATGAAACAAAGACATATTGGGGGAAAGAAGGCAGAGAAGACAGAAGCTGTGCATGTTCCAGAAGATGAATCTGAGCAGATCAATAGGCTTCTTGCAAATCTGTTAAAGCAGCTTCATGGCTCTGGCAACTTGAGCAAGATGGCAATCCTCCAAGAAAATTCCTGTTTAAGTTGAGCTGTCGAATTTGTGGGAGCAATGAAGGAGAACTTGTCCATTAGAGAATCAGGCTGCATTAGGTGTGTGTATGACAGTTGTTAACTATATTACATATGGGCTAAAACATTCTTGCTGTAAAGTGGGAAGGTTCACATGATAACTGTGTTCACGCAAAGGCATTTGCTCTGAAAACAGCGAACTTTGTAGCCTTTTTCAGTGTCAGTCTCAATTTTTGTAATCAACCATATGTCTGCAGAGATGAAAAGACTTCCTGAGTGATTTCTGATTGGGTGACCTCTAAACTGCTGGCTGGGCAGGAGCCTACACGGTGACTTCCTGACTCTATTCATACTTCCTCATGCAACACAATTGTCCTTTATACCCACTTTACATTCAGAAATGTAGCATTTGGCTGTGGGAGTAGAAGAGCTTTGGTGTTTACTATTCAGTTTTAAGTACTTTCAAATGGTCGAATCTCATCAGATTCTTTGATGGAACTGGGAAGATCTGACTGGTTTAATGGACTTGGACAATATGCCCTAAATTTAATGGGAGGACGGGGCGCCTGGGTGGCTCAGTCGGTTAAGCGGCCGACTTCGGCTCAGGTCACGATCTCACGGTCTGTGAGTTCGAGCCCCACATCGGGCTCTGTGCTGATGGTTCATCAGAGCCTGGAGCCTGCTTCGGATTCTGTGTCTCCCTCTCTCTCTGCCCTTCCCCTGCTCATGCTCTATCTCTATGTCTCTCAAAAATAAATAAATGTTAAAAAAAAAATTTAATGGGAGGAGCCATTAAAGCAGCTTTCGATACTGATGTATATACTTGTATAATCTAAGATAAAATTCAACGCATAAAGATCAGTTCTGTTTCTGTCAAAGCAAATATACTACTAAATATGGGGGTGATGTTCACCTTTTTCTCATTATTTTTATACATTTGCATCTCTATACAAGGATTTAACACTATTCTTGTCAGGATTTTTTTCTCCCTACTATTCTGAGTATGTTAGTGTTATCCACATTTAAACAGACAAAATGATCTGTGGAAATCATTATTTTTATTTAAACCAAGTATCATAGTAATGTGTCTTTGTAAATATGTGAGGGAAAATTCACCAGTCAACACAACTGTATTAAAGAGTTATATGATTCTAGGAATCATCTACTATAAGAAAATTAATGCAATTACCAGGTTCTTATTAGAATGAGAATAATCATTCCCTACATAGGGAAAGAAACTGCTATTTCTAAGGCTTTGAGGAGTAGCATTTTCAGTGATCATAGTGTGAATTTGGAGAGACATTATAATCTTTAGAGAATGGTGTGGGTCTGTAAAATGTGTTTGAAGCCTCATTATAATGGTCTATAATGAGAATATTTGAAATACCTGTCCCTCTCAATGCTTTTATTTTGTTACAGATCGGACTTTGGTCAAGGTCTTGGGTTAAATGCCTTCACAAGTCAATTAGTTTTGCTTTTCTTCTATCTCAAAGGTTGCCCTCAGAAAACCAGTTACCTGCTGTCAATGATGCTCTTGTCCTTAAGAGTAATGAGCAGAAGGAATATGAGTGGCTCAATGCAAATAACTGATCCTTGAAAATCAATCTAAATGGCATATTCTACTGACAAATAATAGTATGCAAAGAATGAGCATGTTTAAATGTTTTATAAATTACAAAAAAAAAAAATAAAACTTCACCTATCTACCTGTAAATTTTTTTTTAAGTTTCAGTATTTGGTAACTTAGCATGGTTCTATCCTGCCTCTGTATTTCCTAAGGGAGACAAGCAACAAGTTAAGCTAAGATCCCTGGGTCAGGATTGAGAGAACTTAAGTTCTCCTTCATTTATAAAACTCAGTAAGTCATGAGGGGAATCCTCTATTTGTGACTTTATTCTTTCTAATGTCATCTAAGGTGTTATTTAGGTTATAAGGTGGAGCTTATTTTGTAGTGAGAGTATACAAACCTGAGGAACAGCAAAATTCACTCCAATTATATCTTTGCCATTTTCAGTGTCCAAATATTTCCCATATTATGGCCTTCCTTCTTTTTTCTCTTTTGGCACCTTGTACCTCATGTGTGAGCTATCTTCCACCACAAAGCCAAATTGCGCAGGATACCTCACTGTGGTCTTAGATAGACACCTGCACTCATCAGATAAATTCTTCATCCTGTCATTTTACTAGAATCCTCCTTCCTGATTAAAATTTAACTGTCATGTGTCCCATGCCTTAAATATCCTATTGAAGGTAAACAGATGTTAATATATGCTCTTCTTATATTATATACATGTATTTTTGAGAGTCTACCATTCAAAAACAATCTATAAAGGTGGTGGGTGCTTCATATTGTGCTAGACTAGGATTGAAAATATTTGGATCGAGTTCACCCTTTGATTCTGTCAAAGAAAATATTGCACTGAGTGCAGTTAAACAGACAAGGAAGAGTTTATTCAAGACTTTTACAATAAGAGAGAAACATTGACTCAACTCTGAATATAATAGGGGCAGCTAGGATTTATAATCTACAGGCATGGTGAGGGGGTGATTAAACAGAAAATTACTAAGAGGAATTTGATTACATATCAATGGTGGAGAAGAGGTTCATGACTGGATAGATATCAAGGGTGATGGATGCTTGCTAAACTGGCTTAGCATGATTTTTGCTGAAAGTGGGCTCAATAGTATTCTTTATTAAAACTGGGCTCAGTCAGCCAAGGATAGGGCCTAATCAAGAAGAGGGCTCAAAGGATCTGATTTAAGCTTGGTCAAGAAGGGAGTCTTTGTCAGCTCATAAGTATTAAACAATTTTTTCAGATGTTTGAGGGCACGTCGTATCAAACAAGTATGTAGTTGTCCTGTTGATGTAAGACAACTTTAGTTAGAGTCTTGTGACTATTTTTCAGATATGAATTTTGTTTATTTGAGTTTCACAGTGTAAAGGAGCAAGAATTGCTGTCCCCTTCAAGGGTCATTCTAGCTAGACTAAGAATCAAATTGACATGAGATAGATTAACAAGAGAAAATTAAATTTTATAACTTATGTATGAGAAATCCACAGAGACATGGAAGTTCCAAAGACAGTCAGGCAAAATGAGGTATATAGATCATCCTGAACTAAGGAGAAGTGGGGATAGGAGTCTGGGACTTCTGAGGAGAGGAATGGACTTCATAGGGCAATAAAAAGAAGAACAGATGTTTGGCAATTAGATGTTTGCGCTGCCATATAGATGGGTTACTCAGATAAAATGTATCTCTGCTAACAATCCTTATTCTAGGAAAGACCCAATTTAGATTCTTCTATGTTGTTAAGGGAGGGGCAAAAATTTCTCTTGAGGGTCATAGAGTCTGATTTTGCTTTAGCTCAGAATAATCTTCATGCCAAGTGGCCATCTTGGGGCAGTCTGCCCTTGGCCTCTACAATAGTTTTGGTGTTCTTGACTGTTGCCTTTAGCTTGGGATAGGAAAATCTAATAATACCCTTTGAATTACATCATACAGATAAGTAACTTTTTTTTTCATAATATATGCTTGTTTTCCTCCCTCACTATATGAAAAGGAGTACTGACAAGGATTTAATTTTACTGTCTTACTACAATTAGAATACAAATTTGCACTGGAGACTGGCAATAGGGTTGACATATGCTTTGAAAGAAAGATACCAGACTACTAGGGAGGCTCATGTACTGTCGATGTTATTAACTACAATGATACATCTGAAGAAGTTGGTATTAGATGACTGAAACTCAGGACAAAAAATAGAAGAAGGAGTTATAAAGCCAGGCTTTACTCTAGGTGTGCTGTGAAGGCTTGAGCTTTGACAGAGGCTTTGGCTTGGTAAACTACAAGGAAAATAAAAAATATATATATATAAGAATAAATAAAGGAACAATCATTGTATCTAACATTTCTAACTATCTGTCTTAATATGAGTACACAAAAATTATTCATTGAATGACTAATGCTTTGTCCTTTTTAAAGTTCTCAGGGGAGCCTGGGTGGCTCAGTCGGTTGGGTGGCCAACTTCAGCTCAGGTCATGATCTCACGGTCTGTGAGTTTGAGCCCCACGTCGGGCTATGTGCTGACGGCTCATCAGAGCCTGGAGCCTGCTTCGGATTCTGTATCTCCCTCTTTCTCTGCCTTTCCCCTGCTCATGCTCTGTCTCTATGTCTCTCAAAAAAATAAATAAATAAACGTTAAAAAAATAAAGTTCTCAGTGTTTCAGAAAGATTTAGTTTGGTTTATCTGAATAGTTATTATTATGCACTATATAGGCAATAATGGAAAACTGAAATTCATTACATACACTCAACTTTAGAGGAATCTGCAAGGTAAGGAAAGGAAAACATGAAACACTAATGCAAGAGAGACTGGTAGGAAGAAAGAATAAGAAACTAAGAATGTATTTCTCCGAAATTTGGGGATAAGCATGGAGTGCCAAAGGATGGAAGAACAGAGAAAACAGAGAGAACGTAAGTAATGAAATTATTTCTCAAAACTCTAGCCTTAAGATAAAACTTACCACTTCTGAATATTAGGTTTAAGAAAAATTCCTGAGGTTTTTTTTTCCTTCAGTTTAAAAATCATAAGCTCTTTGAAAACAAAAACAAACTTTCTTTCATATATTTCCCAGTTCAAGGAAGGGATTTGATATATGTCTAGTGAAGTACTCTGTGTTTTCCATGTAAAGTGCTTTATCTTTGAAGTACATTATGTCATCCTACATGGAATGAATAGCAACAGCATGAATATGTTTTCATCAGGCAGGTGATAGACTCATGTATTTAAAGGAAGAAACATAAAACATAAGTATTTTTTAGGGCAAAAAAATATAGTACATCAAGTCGTAGGCTTACAGGATATCACAAATGAAAAATCCAGAAGTTATTCATCATCGGAAGAATTCCAAAATCTGTGAGAATTTACATAATCAGATTTTAATTTTAATTTTATCAAGTACTATGTCACTTTAATATAGTGCCATTCATTTCAAATCACTTAATTATACCCCAAAATACTTTCCTGTGCTACTTCATCCCAGTTAGCTATAGGTAGAAGGGGGTGGGGGCAATCGGCCAGTCATTGCAAAATGGAACTCGAAAACAATGTGTGTCAAAAAGAGACTATTTAGAATTCAAACTGTTGGTAAAATTGGAGTTGGCAGTTATAATTGTAGGTGGAATTTCTGTGAAAAGAATGTAATTATCCAAACTGGATTTTAACCAGCACACCTGAGCACTTCAAAAAAATATATTTTTAATACCATAAATAAATACTTCCTTTGTCCCACTTCTCAGTGGAAAGATACCTGTTCCCAGGGTGGGTTGAATTCCTGGGGTTTTGCTTTAGTTCTGGCTCAGTGGGAAAAGTGTCACCTACTGAATTGCCAATCTCCTTCCTGTGGAGATCTTTGATCAAGCAAGGAAACCATTATTAGGTATTTGATGGTTCTTATTAACATTTGGTATCTTAGAAATCTGTGTTCAAATACTTTTCATTAGGTGAGTCAAAGGTTTTAAGTTCAAAACTGTATCAGGAACACAAATAAGCACCACTGATGCCTATTGGCCTGGGTTGGGGGTGGCCTGAGAATCAATTTCCCTCTCGGATATCAATCGAGAAGATATTCCTTCAATTACAGGAAACAGGTTAAAATTCCTTTCCATCATAGCACTTGGGGCAGGACACGCAGAGGTCAGAACGTTGAGGAACACTGAAAGCTGAGGTCAGACAACAAAATGACACAAAATGACAGTGCCAAGCAGAAGTCGGTGGAGTCCTTTGAAATGGTATGTGAAACTGACAGGCAGTATTCTTTTGAAGGTTTTGTAGGAAACAATGCTTTCTTTTAAACATAATTATTATTTAAAATCTGTGAATTGAGCACTTTCATATATAAACTAAAAATATAGTAATTTAGTAATATGTACTCCAATAACCCAAAGTCACATCTTTATGGAGAACTCTTAGTTAGCAATTAATTTCATAGACCTTACTCTACCCCTATAGAATGTGAAAATAATTTCCCTCCCTTATTGAATGGAAATATTAACAACCATCCAATAGGATTGTTGTGAGCATTAGTCAGTTAACTAACACCTTAAAACACTTGGAATATGCTGGTCCCTTGGGGAAAGCTATATAAATGTTTGCTATTATTTCCTTAAGATGGGATCATCTTTTCCAAGAAACTCAGTGTACAATCAGACAAGAATTACCAGAAATTATAGTCCACACCAAGAGAATTCAGGCCTGGGACAGCAAAACTAATTGTCTTGATCACACCTAGATAAAATTTTATCAGTTCTCTAACGATGTAGAAATAAATATCAGAATCTCTTTGTTACATAACATTATACTTGGCTAACTATAGAAAAAGCATATAATTCTTTGTATGTATATGCATACATCTCAAAATGATCATCATACTAGGTTTAGTTAACAACAGATACCTCACATAGCAATAATTTATTATGTTATGTGAACTTTTAAGATCTACTTCCTTAGCCACTTTTAAACATATGATACAGTATTGTTAGCTGTAGTCACCATCCTGTACATTGCATCCCAGAACTTACTTATCTTACAACTGGAATTTGTACCTTTTGACTACCTTCACTATTTTCCCCCACCGCATCCCCATGCCTCTGTCAACTACCAATGTATTCTCTGTTTCTGCAAGTTCAGGAGTTTTTTTAAGATTCCATGTATAAGGGTATTTTTCTTTAACTTATTTCACCTGCCATAAAGCTCTCAAGGTCATGCATGTTGCCAGAAATGGCAGGATCTCTTTTCTTCTGATTCAATAATATTTCAGAGCATGTGTGTGTGTGTGTGTGTGTGTGTGTGTGTGTGTGTACACTATATTTTCATTATCCATTCATTTGTCAATGGACATTTCGATTATTTCCATGTGTTGGTTCTTGTAAATAATGCTGCAATGAACACAGGAATAAAGATTATCTGTTCAAGATACTGATTTCATTTCCTTCAGATATATATCCAGCAGTGGAATTGCTGGATCATATGATAGTTCTATTTTTAATTTTTTGATGAACCTCCAAACTATTTTCCATAGTGGCTGCACAAATTTATATTGCCATCAAGAATGCACAAGAGTTCCCCTTTCTCCACATCCTCACCAGCATTTGTTACCTCTTGTCTTTTTTATGACAGCCATCAAACAGTGGTTCCATATGAATTTTAGGATTGTTTTTTATATGTCCACAAAAAATTGGGACTTTGACATGGATTTCACTAAATGTGTAGATCACTTGGAGTAGTGTGGACATTTTAACAATAGTAAGTCTTCCAATCCATGAACACAAATATCTTTTTATTTATTTGTGTCTTCCTTGCCCTGCAGCGAGTAAAGGGGAGATATCATAGTGACTGCTGATGCACTAGTTCAAACTATTATCTTTGTTTTCACTGGCCACCAGGCATGTAAAGTATGCCCAGTGCTGTCAGTGCTCTGAGACAAGAGAGACGGAATTTAGTACGTTGGGCCATCCTTGGAAAAACCTGAACATTGGAAGCATCATCTAATTTCCACTCCCAGGAGGAAGCTAGAAGCTGAAAGTTTCTTTCTGACCATTTGGTGCTATACTAGCTGTAGTGACTATGGTGAGAAAGTGTCTTGAATTTTCTTGTCAGTTTTGATGTGGTTAGTTTCACAATTACCTGGGGTGCAGGAGTCTCTCAACCTGTTTCTGGATATATCACGAAGGGAATTAGTCTCAACATCGTTGGTAAATCGACGTGTCCATGGAGGGGATGAGAGTCCAGGGCTTCGAAATTCACCATCTTGCTTTACATCATCCCTCCTGGTACATTATTATTAACTAAAGTCCTTATCTTCTTCTGATTTCCCTTTCTTCCTTGAAGTTTTTATTTAAATTCCAGTTAGTTAACATACAGTTTAATATTAGTTTCAGATGTACAACATAGTGACTCAGCACTTCCATACATCACCCGCTGCCTATCACAAATGTGCTCCTTAATCCCCATCACCTATATAACCCATCCCTCACCAACCTTCCCTCGGGAACCATCAACAAACTGCTTTGTTCTCTATAGTTGAGAAACTGTTTCTTGGTTTACCTCTCTCTTTTTTCTCCTATGATAATTTGTTTTGTTTCTTAAATTCCACATATGTGTGAAATCATATTTCTCTTTCTTTGCTGACTTATTTTGTTTAACATAATACTCTCTAGTTCCATCTATGTTATTGTAAATGGCAAGATTTCGTTTTTGATGGCTAAATAATATTCCATTGTATATATATTTCACCTCTACTTTCTCCATTCATCAGTTGATGGACACATGTGCTGTTTCCATATCTTGGTTATTGTTGATAACGCTGCTATAAACATAGGGTTGCACATATTCCTTCGAATCAATACTTTTGTATCCATTGGGTAAATACCCAGTAGTGCAATTGCTGGATCATAGGGTAGTTCTATTTTTAAATTTTGAGGAACCTCTATACTGTTTTCCACAGTGGCTGCACCAGTTTGCATTCCTACCAACAGTGCATGAGGGTTCCCCTTTCTCCATATCCTCACCAACATCTATGTTTTTCTGAGTTGTTAATTTTAGCCATTCTGACAGGTGTGAGGTAATATCTCATTGTAGTTTTGATTTGTATTTCCCTGATGATCAGTGATGTTGAGCATCTTTTCAAGTGTCTGTTGGCCATCTAGGTGTCTTTTTTGGAAACATGTCTATTCTTCTGGCCATTTTTTAAACTGGATTATTCAATTTGGGGGTATTGAATTTTATAAGTTCTTTTGTATGCTAGCCCTTTATCAGATATGTCATTTGCAAATATCTTCTCCCATTCTGTAGGTTGCCTTTTAGTTTCATTGATTGTTTCCCTCACTGTGCAGAAGCTCTTTATTTTGATGAAGTCCCAATAGTTTATGATTTCCTTAGTTTTTACCTAACCATGATTTTATGTTCTAGGACCCCATTCAAGATCCCTGCATTACATTTAGTTGTCACATCTCCATAGGCTGCTCTTGGCTGGGACAGTCTTTCAGACTTTCCTTGTTTTTTATAACCTTGACAATTTTCAGGAATGCTGGTTAGAAATTGTATACAATATCTCTGAGTTTGGATTTGTCTGATATTTTTTCGCATGATTAAATTGGGATTATGAGTTTTGTGAAGAGGAAACAAAGGAAAGTGCCATTGTCATCAAACCATAGCAAAGGTACATACAATCAACGTGACTTATCACTGTTCATGCTAACTAACCTTGATCACCTTAGGGTGGTAATAGTTGTTAGATTTCTGTGCTATGAAGTTAACATTTCTCACTCTTTCTATATTCCTTGGAAAGAAGTCACTATTTACAGACCATGCTTAATGAATGAGAATTTCTGCTCCCTCTCTGTAAGGGTGAAGTATGTACATAAATTATTTGGAGTTCTTTTGCAAGAGAGATTTTACTATTCTTCACCATTTATTTAGTTATTCTATTTAACCAGTATAAACTCATGGATATTTATTTTATACTTTGGAATATAATCTAATACTATGTTATTTTGTTGCTTAAGTTGTTCCAGCTTTGGTAATTGGGAGCTCTTACAGCTGACTCCTTTCTACTTTTAATATACTCCATCATTGTGGGTCGACTCTTGTTTGGGGGTAAGTAGCATTTCTTCACTTTTTTACATTATAAGATCCTCTGGGCTCATCTTATATGTATATCCTGACCTAGTACTATAATCAGCGATTTGTCCAAAAAGTCTTGATTTCTTATATTGTTCAAAGGTATTAGAAACCAGGATCTGGATGCTAAGTGTGCTCATTGCTACTAGTTGTCATTGTTTCTAGGCTCTTCCAGCTGAAGAGGCAAGAAAATACATATATATATATATATATATATATATATATATATATATATATATATGTAAAAAATAGTTTACATATATATATGTATACTAACTTTGAATCTGTAGTTCAAGTTGAAAAAAATTGACATCTTAGCAATATTAAGTCTTTCAATCCATGAACTTAAGATATCTCTCCATTTAAATTTTCTTTCATCAGTTTTATACTCTTCTGACACACATCCTATACATATTTTGTTATATGTACACCTAAGTACATTTTTGGTGCTATTAAAATGATTTTCTACATTAAAAATATATATATTAAAATATATTTATATATCCCATTTGTTTATTGATGGTATATAGGAAAGAAATTGATTTCTGTATATTAACCTTGTATCCTGCCACCACACTTCTATGCATTTTATTTCTAGGAATGCCACCAGGTTTTCACAGTGAGGAACCAAGAAAAATCACTTCATGTCTTTCATAGGATAAAGGAGAGAGTATCTATTTCAAAATATACCATAATAAAGGCCTACTTTCCAGTGAAAAATTACTAGACTCTTATCTCACATAAGCACAAGGGCAATACCCATCTCCGGTACTCTCTAGCCTTTCTGTCTCACCTAAGTGGAAGAGAAAATGAATGTAAAAAAACAAACAAACAAACACCTGTGAAGGTCACCCCAAGTACATAATATGCCCACTAAAATACTAAGGTCAAGGATGCTGGAGGAATTTAAAGCCTCTAACACCAACAGCTACAAAACATATTGAACACAGTCCAACTGCTGTCACATTAAGATAAAACCTCACACAGATAGCCTATTTACTTCAGTTTCTGTTATCCAATATATCATGTCCAGATTTCAACAAAAGTTACAAAGTCCACTAAAAGGCAGGTAAAAGAACAATTTGAATTCAATTCCAAAGTGAGAAAGAAATAAAAACTTATGGGGTTCATAACAAGCATATCTGTCCAAAATAATGTTAAAAGTTCTTCAGAGGAAAGAAAAATGTTTAAGTCAGAAACTCGATCTACATTTTCTAAAAAACGAAAAACATCAGGGAAAGAAAAAATGAAAGTAAAATAAAATGTTTTTATTTTTCTTACTCATAATTGTTCTAATAGGTAAGAATATTTTTTTTTCCAAAGTAATAATAGTAAACTTGCATATCGCTGTATTCCAGTACTTGTTTATTAGTTCCAGGAGCTTTTTGGTAGAGTGTTTGGGATTTTCTCCCATAGACAATCATATCATCTATGAATAAAGGTGGTTATATTTCTTCTTTTCCAATCTGTATCCCTTTAATTTCTTTTTCTTATCATATTGCACTAGGTAAGACTTCCAAGAAGATGTTGAATAGAAGTGGTGAGAGAAGATATCTTTGTCTTCTTCCTGATCTTGAAGGCATCCATTCTCTCACTAATAAGCATGATGTTTTATGCAGATATTTTATAGATTTTTTTAACAAAATTGAAAAATTTACCCTTAATTTTCAGTTTGTTGAGAGTTTTTTTTTTAATCATGAATGGCTACTGGATTTTGTCAAATTTTTTCGCTATGTCAATTTATATGATGATTTATATTTATTAATTTTCAAATGTTGAACCAGCCTGGCACATCTGGAATAAATCTCACTTGGTCATGATATATAATTCTTTTGCTTTTTAAAAATTATAATAGAAGTATGCAGGACATTCGATTTCAAATCCATGTTTGGCAACAATGTCATCAAAGCTGCCTATATTTCACAGCACAGATGTATGAGCAATTAAAATAGTATTCCTAAAATGCTTTTTGCAGTAATGCCAATACCTTGTTTCTTTTTTCCCCTTTTATAAAACTGCATTCTACCTCTTTTTTTAAAAGCTGTGTGGTTTCCATTGAGTCCATACAGAAACTCCGAATACTAAGAATCCAATTGACACTGAATCCCATGTGTCTTTCATAACACTTGAGAACAGCCTACTATTAAAAAGAAATTACTGCACTCCAAAATACATTTTTAGAGATGTATTGCCTGACACTTCAGATATGTTCAGTCCTAGAACGATTCTGTCTACAATCTGTTCACTTTTCTTTCATTTCTTTTCTTACCCTATAATGTTTCTCTCTCCCTCTGCAATACCTCCCTCTGGTTTCATTTTAGCATTTCCCCTTGAGTTCTCACCTTTACCTCTCTTTCCATTCTCAGTTTTCGTTTTTGGTTTACTCTATCTTACTCTGCTGGGATTCTACACATCCTCCCGGACATCACTTCCCTCCCCACCCAGCTCAGCTCGCCCCCACCGCTGCACTCTCACGGACACGCACCCCGTGACGCGGACAGAGCTCTGGGTCCTTGCAAGAAGGCAGTGAGGTACATGCATTTGACAAACTAAATCTGACAAAGCCTAAAAACTGTTTATAACGACACTTTTTCTACACATACCAAGTGGTGGGGAATTGGAGAATGGAGGATTTTTTTGTGTTATTATGGGAGATTGGGGATGTTATCTTTGAGGATTAGTGATTCTACATTTTTAATTTTAGCACTTGTTTCTGATAACTACTTATGGAAAATTCTCTAAACTTCAAGTGAAATCTATAGGTCTTCTGTGATCAAGGCATCTAGAAACAAGGAAGAAATAGCGTTATTCATATGTAATGTGTGAAGGACAATAAGATATTGATAGACATACACACATACCATGTCCCCACCAGTGGTGGGTGGCGAATTAAACAAAGCTGTACTTATGAAGATATATAAAAGATAAGGCATATAAGTTCTAAAAAGTGGTCAGAGTATAGTAGAAAATAACTATCTAGATTTATAAATTCTGGAACAGGTGATCGGTTGAGACCTGAATTATGGTAACAGAATTGGAATGGGAATTCTAACTCTACATATCAATAGTGAGTTAAAAAAAATTTTTTTTTGAAATAACCACAACAACAGGAAATTCCTTCTTGTGTTTCTGTAATAGGACCTCTTGGTCATTAAAATAAATCTATTTTATTAATCATGTCAGAGGAAGCTAAGTGTCAAAACATGATAAAAATATTGATTAAAATACAAACATGACTTCTCTGATGTCTTGAGCTCTGAAATTGTACGTGTTCACCTTAGAATTCATACTGTTTGGTAATTTCTATATTTATAAGATCCATTCTACTGTCTGCTATCTATTTTAATAAGTGAAAGAGGTAAGAAATGGGTGAGCATATTGAGAATCAGAGAAATACATTAAAAACTAAAGCATAAATATCTCTTCTTTGTAATGTATAAAAAATAACCCAAAGAATGAAGAAAATAGTATTTAACACATTAACCTTCCTTTAGTGTGAGGTCTTCTGTGGACAGTTCAACTAAACTAAATAACTAAACTAAACAAATATTGATTTCTAAACCAGCATATTACAAAGAGATTTATTTCATGATTGCTTTCAAAATTACAAAGGTGACTTTTGACTGAGTAAAAACCAATTAATGCTAATATATCAAGTCGTATTCTCATTAATATTGCATTTATTATTTGAAAACAGGAATCAATTTGTCCTTGTCAAAATGTAAATATGTACCATGATACACCTGCACTAGAGAAGTTACTCTGTGTAAGGAGGCACATTCCAGACAGTAGAAAATGTATTAGGCAATTGTTTTTTAACACATTGAAAAAATTCCCTCTTTGCTATAGCCATGATTACTAAGATTTTAGTTGTTTTAGAACCGAACTATTCTCAGCATAGATGAGCCTGGTGCCACCTTGAATATTCACCATTCACAGGTGGCACTTTTGCCAAGGGAACTCACACAAGTGACTTGTTTCCATGGCAACCCATAAACTACAGATCCCCAAGTCAGCTGCAAAGGAAAAAAATAAATAAATTTAAAGAAAAAAAAGACCCTCACCTTAGTTCTTGGCAGAGTTATCCTGGGCATCTTTGAAATCTTTTTGGTTTGGTTTCAAAGCCATCTTTGTCAAAAGGACAACAGCAAGATTATGCTTTACCCTACAGACTGGCAATTAGACCAAGCTGTCTATGCATAACAAGAATCTAAAACTACATGTGGGGAGTAAAAAAGATATTTTCATAAGTCATGTGTCAGATAAGAATCTCTTCATGAGCAGGCTACCCTGTACTATTGTAACCTCTTTAAAAATCTCTTGATAAACTACAACTGCTTCAAGGAAGGCAGAAGCATCAGAACTCTGACTTCCTAATGAATAACTAATATAAATATAAAAACGCATTTGACTCCCTCTCTCTCTCTCTGCCCTTCTCCTGCTCACTCTCTGTGTCTCAAAAATAAATAAACATTAAAAAAAAAAAAAAGCGGGTGCCTGGGTGGCTCAGTCGGTTAAGCGGCCGGCTTCGGCTCAGGTCATGATCTCGCAGTCTATGAGTCCGAGCCCCACGTCGGGCTCTGTGCAGACAGCTCAAAGCCTGGAGCCTGCTTTGGATTCTGTGTCTCCCTCTCTCTCTCTCTGCCCTTCTCCTGCTCACTCTCTGTGTCTCAAAAATAAATAAACATTTAAAAAAAAACGCATTTGAATATTCAGATAAAGTCTAAGATTCACACCTATAATCATCTTCAGTTTATTTTGGACAAACATATTTCTCAGCAGACTGCATACTTTGATAGTAACCAGATATTAAAACCAAAACAATTTACATGTGACCTTCTCTAAGCAGGGCAGTGGGGAGCCTCCGTGAGCTCAGCACCTACCCATGCCCTATACATTATTGTATTTAATCTTCATATCAGGTCTAGAGGGAGGAGAATTTCATATCCATTTTCTAGTTGAGCAAACTAAACCTCAGAGCTGTTAACTTGTTCAGATCATATAGTTAGTAAGTGGAAGAATCAGATTTCAAAGTAGAGAATCAGCTTGAATGATGTAGGTTGAGTGCAACCTACAATCATCATCTTTCAGTATGAAATTCAGGAAAAAAAAGTACTATTTCCTCACTTTTGCATTTTGAAAAAAAAATATTTTCAAGTTTGAGATTTCCTTTACAACACACATGTACTTTGTAATAAATGATAATACGAGAGGATTAATACATCAGTCTTATCAATGGTTTCACTCAAAAGAAAGAAGGAAAGAGAGAGAAAGGAAGAAAGAAAGAAAGAAAGAAAGAAAGAAAGAAAGAAAGAAAGGAAGAAAGAAAGAAAAAAGAAAGAAAGAAAAAGAAAAGAAAGGAAAGGAAAGGAAAGAAAAGAAAAGGAAAGGAAAGGAAAGACCTTTGCCACATAACAGGTCATTATGCTTTTAGCATCAATTGAGCTTCTATGCACAAAGACACCATAAGGCCTAAATAGGGACCCTTCCTAACTTATACTTTATTTCCCATGGAACAACAGATTACAGTATGCCTTTTGTTTCAGATAAAAATCAGGACATATAAGGCAGTAATATACTTATTTCCATCTGGTGCTAACAAATTTACACAGATTTATTTTAAATTTATACAGATTTTGAATTTATCACTAAATTTGAAAAACCTGGCAGTATTTGTGTTATATTAGGCTTGTTTGGATCCTGTGTTGTTGACATTAACCCTAAATAATCAGAGAAACAGTGCTTCTACAAATGTATTTGAGTTGGTATCTGTTCTTAATTCATTTAAATTTCTTTGAGTTGAGACTGTACTGAAAATCAAGCCGTCAGCTAGCTTTAGCTTTTTGTCCCATTCAGGGTCTTTTCCTAAATTAAATGATAAATTTAGTTTAATTCTATGTAGATGACTACATCCATTTACCAAAGAACAATTTAATTATATTTTATTCCTGCCCAATTATATGATTTGAATCAAATCTTTAGCTAATACTGATGACTGTACATCACTAATGTTAGCAAAAGAAATTCTGGAAAAACCATGCTGTCTTCTTTCTATATAAAGGACTATTCTTTTCTTATTACTTAAAATGTTTCTTGGGGGAGGGGCCAAGATAGCGAAACAGCATGGAAATATTTTTTTGCATCTCTCATCTCTGGGTGAAATGCAGCCAGATCAACACTATACCATCCTACACACCCAGAAAACTGATTCGAGGATTAACACAATGGTCTGCACAACCTGAACCACAGAACTTGGCAGGTACGTGGTGAAGAGAGGTGAACTGGAGGAGAAAGCCACAGAGGGCAGGGAGCTGTTTTTGCTTGCAGAGAGAGGATGGAGATGGTGGGGAGAGTATGGAAAGCATCCTGCACTCCCGAGAGCAGTTGGAGAGAAATGAAAGAGTACTTAAGGGACTGAAGAAAAAAGGGAGAAAGGAGAAAGAAGATTTAAATTCCACTAAGACTCTATAAACAGGGGAAGCGCAGAGTCTGAAACTCCACTGCTTGACATCTGGCAGTGCTCTGGTGGGAATGGCTATTTCCCAGGAGCAGACAGCAAGGTCCTTAGGGTCCTTGGGCCACATGGGGTGAGGTGGTTACTCTATTGGGAAGACATTTGATAGAGGTGTGGAGCCTCCCCACAGGCAAAGGTCCCAGTGGCCTCCAAAGAACACCCACATTAGCTGGTACTGTAACAAGAACATTAAGGGGGAAGCCTGGCGCCAGATGTGTGTTGTGATTTACCATAATCCCTGAAACACTGCTGCCACACAATCACATGATTATTTCCTGGGGCAGGCTGGCACCCGGCCACAGTCTCTGGGCATTGGCAGTGGCATGGTCTCACAAACATTCCTGGGGACAGGCTGGCACCTGGCCATTGCTCCGTAAGACCCTTCCCCAGAAGGTCTGAGCTGGTTGAAGCCGCAGTCCCTCAGAAGTAGGGGGCTGGGAAACACAGCCACATCTGAGCTAAAACTCAGGAGGGAGGTGCCTCCTGGCAACCTGACGGCTTGGACACAGACAGTGTAAAAGTGGGAAGTGGAGGGAAATGGAGACAAAGGAGGGGTACAAGATTGCTGGTTGGGAGGACAGAGTTCTGGGTAGCTGGGTAATGCCATTTTCATCACTCCCACACATGCGCATACAAACCTACAGGACCACAACAATCCACCCCAGTAAGCTAAGCAGTGCCATCTATTGGAGAAGGGAGCCATTTCACTAAGCGCTGCCTAACTGGGCCAACTTTGCTCTTTAGGAACACCACAAGTCTCTCCACCTGCTTAGTTTACAGACTATAAACTGTTTCATAGTTCAACTTCTAGGGGAAACTGATGTAATTTCAATTGTACTTCAGTCTGTTTGCTGGTCCATCTATTCAATTTTTTTTATTTTCTTATTCTTGAATACAGAAAGAAAAAAAGTATTTTTATTTTCCACTTCTATTAAAAATATTTTTATTAATTTTTTTCTACCATATTTTTTACTTTCTTGTAAATTTTTCAAATTATATTATTTTACGGCCATCATTTTTATTCTATTTCATTGTATTCATTTTTTCAAATTTTCAAACATTTTCCTTCTTTTTCTTTTTTCTTTTCTTAACTTTCCCTTTTTTCCCTAATCTATCAAGCTCCTTTCAACAACCAGACCAAAACACACCTAGGATCTAGCATCATTTATTGGATTTGTGTGTGTGTGTTATTTTTAATATTTTAATTTTTTTCTACCTTATTAATTCCTTTTCTTCCTTCAAAATGATGAAGTGAAGGAATTTACCCCAAAAGAAAGAAAAGGAAGAAACGATAGCTAGGGACGTAACCAACACAGATACAAGCAACATGTCTGAAATAGAATTTAGAATCCCCACGATAGTAAGAATACTTGCTGGAGTTGAAAACAGATGAGAATCCCTTTCTGCAGAGATAAAAGCGAATCAGGATGAAATAAAAAAAAGCTATAACTGAGCTGCAATCTCGAATGGAAGCCACGGCAGCAAAGGGAGACTTAGGCAAAAGAGCATGATTTAAGAATTAGAGGAATCAGTGACTCACTAAAAAGGAACAACATCAGAATCAAAGCGGTCCCAGAGGTGGAAGGGAGAGAAAAAGGGGTAGAAGGGTTATATGAGCAAATCATAGAGGAAAACATTCCTATACTGGGGAAAGGCACAGACACCGAAATCCAGGAAGCACAGAGGACTCCCATCAGATTCAACAAAAACCAACCATCAACAAGGCGTATCCTAATCAAATTTACAAAATACTCAGGCAAGGAAAGAATCATGAAGGCAGCAAGGGAAAAAAGTCCTTAACCAACAAAGGAAGACAGATAAGGTTCGCAGCAGACCTATGCACAAAAACTTGGCAGGCCAGAAAGGAGTGGCAGGATATATTCATGTGCTGAATCAGAAAAATATGCAGCCAAGAATTCTTTATCCAGAAATACTGTCATTCAAAATAGAAGGAGATATAAAAAGTTTCTTAGACATACAAAAACTAAAGGAATTCATGACCACTAAACTAGACCCGTAAGAAATTTTAAGGGGGACTCTCTGAGGGGATAAGGATGGGGGAAAAAAAAAAGACCAAAAGCAGCAAAGGCTAGAAAGGAGCAGAGGACCAGAGAACACCACCAGAAACTCCAGCTCTACAGGTAACATAATGGCAAGACATTCATATCTTTCAGTACTCACTCTAAATGTCAATGGACTAAATGCTCCAGTAAAAGACATAGGGTAATAGAATGGATAAGAAAACAAGATCTATTTACGTGCTGTTTACAAGAGACCCACTTTAGATGTAAAGACACCTTCAGATTGAAAATAAGGGGATGGAGAACCATCTATCATGCTAATGGTCGACAAAAGAAAGCTGGAAGCCATACTTATATCAGACAATCTAAGCTTTAAAATAAAGACTGTAACAAGAGATGAAGAAGGGCATGATATCATCCACCAAGATGATCTAACAATTGTAAACTATACTCCAAATGAGGAGCACCCAAATATATAAATCAATTAATCACAAACATAAAGAAACCCACTGATAAAAATACCATATTCGTAGGGGACTTTAATACCCCACTTACGCAATGGACAGATCATCTAAAACAGAAAATCAGCACGGAAACAATGGCTTTGAATGACATACTGGACCGTATGGTCTTAAAAGATATATTCAGAACATTTCATCCTAAAGCAGCTGAATACACAGTCTTCTCCAGTGCACATGGAACATTCTCAGAATAGATCACATACTGGATCACAAATCAGTCCTCAACAAGTACAAAAAGATCGAGATCATACCATGCATATTTTCAAAAAACGCTATAAAACTCGAAATCAACAACAAGAAAAAATGTGGAAAGATAACAAATGCTTGGAGACTAAAGAATGAACGGGCTAACCAAGAAGTTAAAGAGGAAATTAAAAAGTCCCTGGAAGCCAATGAAATGATAAAACCCCAGCCCAAAACCTCTGGAACACAACAAAGGTGGTCATAAGAGGGAAGTATATAGCAATCCAGGCCTTCCTAAAGAAGAAAGAAAGGTCACAGATACACAACCTAACATTACACCTTAGAGAGTTGGAAAAAGAACATCAAATAAAACCCAAAACCAGCAGAAGACAGGAAATAATAAAGATTAGAACAGAAATCAATGCTATCGAAATCAAAAAACAAAACAAAACAAACACACACACACACAAAAAAAAACCAGTAGTACCGATCAATAAAACGAGAAGATGGTTCTTTGAAAGAAATAACAAAATTGATAAACCCCTACTCAGTTTGATCAAAAAGAAAAAGGAAAGGACCCAAATAAATGAAATCAAGATTGAAAGAGGAGAGATCACAACGAACACATAGAAATACAAACAATAATAAGAGAATATTACAAATAATTATATGCCAATAGAATGGGCAATCTGGAAGAAATGGACAAATTCCTAGAAACATATAAACTACCAAAACTGAAACAAGAAGAAATAGAAAATTTGAACAGAACCATAACCAGTAAAGAAGTCGAATTCATAATTACAAATCTCCCAAAAAACAAGAGTCAGGGCCAGATGGCTTTCCAGGGGAATTCACCAAACATTTAAAGAAAAATTAGCATGTATTCTTTTGAAGCTGTTCCAAAAAAGACAAATGGAAGGAAAACTTTCAAACTCTTTCTATGAAACCAGAATTACCTTGATTCTAAAACCAGACAAAGATCCCACTAAAAAGGAGAACTATAGACCAATTTCCCTGATGATGATGGACGCAAAAGTCCTCAACAAGATACTACCCAACCAGATCAAACAATACATTTAAAAATTTATTCACCGTGACCAAGTGGGATTTAAACTTGGTATGCAGGGCTGGCTCAATATTCGCAAAACAATCAATGTGATTCATCCCATCAATAGAAGAAAGGACAAGAACCACATGATCGTCTCAATAGATGCAGAGAAAGCATTTGACAAAATACGGCATCCTTTCTTGATAAAAACCCTCAAGAAAGTAGGGATAGAAAGATCCTACTTCAAGTTCATAAAATCCATATGTGAAAGACCCACCACTAATATTATTCTCAATGGGGAAAAACTGAGAGCTTTTCCCCTAAGGGCAGGAACAAGACAGGGATGTCCACTCTCACCACTGTTATTCAACATAATATTGGAAGTCTTAGCCTCAGCAATCAGACAACACAAAGAAATAAAAGGCATCCAAATCAGCAAGGAGGAGGTCAAACTTTCACTCTTGCCGATGACATGATACTCTATATGAAAAACCCAAAAGATTCCACCAAAAAACTGCTAGGAGTGATGCATAAATTCAGCAAAGTGGCAAGATATAAAATCAATGCACAGGAATTGGTTGCATTCCTATAGGCCAATAATGAAGCAACAGAAAGAGAAATCAAGGAATCGATCCCATTTATAATTGCACCAAAAATCATAAAATACCTAGGAATAAATCTAACCAAAGAGGTGAAAAATCAATACACTGAAAACTATAGAAAGCTTATGAAAGAAATTGAAGAAGACACAAAAAAATGGAAAAATATTCCATGTTCTTGGATAGGAAGAACAAACAATGTTAAAATGTCAATACTACCCAAAGCAATCTACATATTCAATGCAATCCCTACCAAAATAACACCAGCATTCTTCACAGAGCTAGAACAAACAATCCTAAAATTTGTATGGAATCAGAAAAGATCCTGAGTAGCCAAAGCAATCTTAAAAAAGGAAACCAAAGCTGGAGGCATCACAATCCTGGACTTCAAGATATAATACAAAGCTGTAATCATCAAGACATTATGGTACTGTCACAAAAACAGACACTCAGATCAATGGAACAGAATAGAGAACCCAGAAATGGATCCACAAACGTATGACCAACTCATCTTTGACTAAACAGGAAAGAATATCCAATGGAATAAAGACAGTCTCTTCAGCAAATGGTGCTGGGAAAACTGTACAACAACAAGCAGAAAAATGAACCTGGACCACTTTCTTATACCATACACAAAAATAAACACAAAATGGATGAAAGACCTAAATGTAAGACAGGAAGCCATCAAAATTCTAGAGGAGAAAGCAGGCAAAACCTCTTTGACCTTGACTGCAGCAACTTCTTACTCAACATATCCCCCAAGGCAAGGGAAACAAAAGCAAAAATGAACTATTGGGACCTCATCAAAATAAAAAGCTTCTGCACAGTGAAGAAAACAATCAGCAAAACTAAAAGGCAACCAGGGAAATGGGACATATTCCAAACGACATTATCAGATAAAGGGTTAGTATACAAAATCTATAGAGAATTTACCATCCTTGATACCCCAAAAAACAAATAATACAGTGAAGAAATGGGCAGAAAACATGAACATACACTTTTCCAGAGAAGACATCCAGATGACCAACACATGAAAAATTTTCAACATGACTCATTATCCAGGAAATCAAAATCAAAACACATTGAGATACCACCTTGCACCTATCAGAATGGCTAACATTAACAACTCAGGCAACAACAGATGTTGGTGAGGATGCAGAAAAAGAGGATCTCTTTTACACTGCTGGTGGGAATGAAAACTGATGCAGCCACTCTGGAAAACAGTATCGAGGTTCCTCAAAAAAACCCTATGCCCCAGCTACTGCACTACTAGGTATTTATCCAAGGGATACACGTATGCTGTTCGAAGGGACACAGGCACCTCAATGTTTATTACAGCACTATCAACAATAGCCAAAGTATGGAAAGAGCCCAAAAGTCCATTGACAGATGAATGGATAAAGAAGATGTGGTGTATATATATACATACATATATGTATGTATATATATACATATATATATACATACAATGGAGTATTACTCAGCAATCAAAAAGAATGAAATCTTGTCATTTGCAACTATGTGGATGGAATTAGAGGGTATTATGCTAAGAGAAATTAGTCAGAGAAAGACAAATATCATGACTTCACTCATATGAGGACTTTAAGATACAAAACAGATGAACATAAGGGAAGGGAAGCAAAAATAATATAAAAACAGGGAAGGGGACAAAACATAAGAGACTCTTAAATATGGAGAACAAACAGAGGGTTGCTGGAGGGCTTTTGGGAGGGAGGATGGGCTAAATGGGTAAGGGACTTAAGGAATCTACTCTTGAAATCATTGTTGCACTGTGTGTTAATTAACTTGGATGTAAATTATTAAAAAATAAATAAATTTTAGAAAGTAAAAAAAAATGTTTAACTTCCTACTGCATAAACATAAAATTCAAATTTCCACTGCATACAAGGCCCTTCACAAGTAGACTTTTATTTACTGTCCTCTCTTCTATTAATCAGAAAACAGAGTTTAAGACCTCGTTGGGACTAAATTCAAATCTTGCCTCTTGTCATTCTCTTTTTAGGTAAATTTGAAATACTTTTGGTTTTGTTTTTACTTTATCTGGGCTTATATTTCTGTTGTGCAAAAAGGGGTAATAATACTTGACTCCAAATTTTTGTGACAAGTAAATGTTAGAGAACATGTAAAACATTGAGAACAGTACCCAGCACTCTCACGAGCAGAACACCCTATGCAGCCCTACCCTATCCACGGTGTTTCCCCAAACTCCCCTCTATTAACTCTATCTTCTACACTGAACAATTTTCTTTTCTCCAAATAACAAACGTTTTCCTTCTCTCTTCCTTGACACATGATATGCACACTGCTTGGAAGAGTTTTTCTCCCTTTTCACTGCACTTCTACTTTGATTATCTGAGTGTCATCTCTTTATGATGCCTTCCTTGATCTCTCCCCGCTTGAATTCAGTCCGCTTTTATTCTGAACACATGCAGAATCTTTAAATACCTCTGTTACAGCATTTATGATATCATATTATAATGGCCTTGTTTACCTTTAGGCTTTTCTGCTCACCTGAGCCCCTCAGAGGCAGAGTTGCGATCCGAAACATGTTTGTGTCCCTAGTGCCTAGTGTTCAATATTTCTTGAATGAAAGAATCCTGTACTTAAGAAACTCTTGGCCACTATATAGCTTTTCCTTTTTAAATTTTTTTAATGTGGTTACCCAAACATAGTTAAGACAAGACTGCTCTTTGCTCTGGGACTTGCATTTAGTAGGCACTGAAATAATGTCTGTTCAATTAAATATAGTGTAAGCAATAGGAACGGATATTGTTAGAAGTAGGAGACTGATACTGGGGGGGAGAAGGAAAATTAAGTGGATGTGAAAAAGGAAGGGATCAGTAGAACACTACCTTCATTTGTCATCCCCAGGTTAATTTCACTTTCGAAAACTTGACAAGTATGTAGTGCAAATATGTGCTACAGAAGACAGATTTCTATTTCCCCTTTTAACTTTTTAAAATAAGGCTTTAGCCTGATTGCTATGGCTAGGACTTTTAGTACTATGTTGAATAAAAGTGGTGATAGTGGACATCGTTGTCTTGTTCCTGATCTTAGAGGAAAAACAAAAAGAAATAAAAGGCATCCATATGGGTGAGGAAGAAGTTAAACTTATTCCTTGCAGATGACATATTAGTATACATAGAAAATCCTAAAGATTCCACCAAAAAACTATTAGAAGTAACAAATGAATTCAGATAAGTTTTAGGATACAAAATTAATACCCAGACCAGTAGTTTTTCTATACACTAATAACAAAGGAGTAGAAAGGGAAATTAAGAAAACAATTCCATTTACAATTATACCAAAATAATAAAATACCTAGCAATAAGGACATGAAAGCCCCATACTCTGAAAACTATAAAACACTGATGAAAGAAATTGAAGATGACACAAATAAATAGAAAGATTCCACATGAGTATAAATCATATGGTATTTATCTTTCTCTGATTGACTTTATTTTACTTAGCATAACATATTCTAGCTCCATCCATATTATTACAAATGGCAAGATTTCATTCTTTATGATGGCTGAATCATCAGCCAAAAAGGGGAAGTAGGGGAGAAAAGAGAGGGAAACAAACCACAAGAGACTCTTAATGACAGAGAACAAACTAAGGGTTGATGGAGGGAGGAAAGTGAAAGATGAGCTAGATGGGTGATGAGTGTTAAGGAGGGTATTTGTGGTGATGAGCACTGGGTGTTTTAGGTAAGTGATGAGTCACTGAATTCTGCTCCTGAAACCAATATTGCCTGTATGTTAACTAACTGAAATTTAAGTTAAAAAATGAAACACACACAAAAAATAAATAAATAGAAAGAGATTCTATGCTCATGGATTGGAAGAATTAATATTATTAAAATGTCCATACTACTCAAAGCAATCTATAGAGTCAATGCAATCTCAATCAAAATACCAATAACATTTTTCACAAAACTAGAACAAATAATTCTAAAGTTTGTATGGAATGACAAAGTACCCTAGATAGCCAAAGCAATCTTGAGAAAAAAGAACAAAGCTGGAAGGATTATAATTCTGGATTTCAAGATATATTACAAAGCTGTAATATTCAAAACAGTATGGTACTGGCACAAAAATAGATACATGGATCAGTAGAACAGAATACAGAGCCCAGAAATAAACCCATGTTTATATGGTCAATTAATCTATGATAACAGAAGCAAGAATATACAATGGGGAAAAGACAGTCTTCTCAATAAGTGGTTCTGGAAAACCTGGACAGCTACATGCAAAAGAATGAAACTGGACCACTTTGTAACATCATACACAAAAATAAACTCAAAATGGATTAAAGACCTAAATATGTGACCTGAAACCATAAAAATTCTAGAAGAAGACAGAGGCAAATAATTTCCTTGACATCAGCCATAGCAATATTTTCTAGATATGTGTCCTATGGCAAGGGAAATGAGCAAAAATAAATTATTGAGACTATACCAAAATGAAAAGCTTTTGCGCAGTAAAGGAAAATATCAACAAAACAAAAAGGCAACCTGCTGAATGGGAGAAGATATTCACGAATGATATATCTAATAAGGGATAAATATCCAACGTATATAAAGAATTTATACAACTCAATACCAAAAAACAAATAATCCAATTAAAAATGGGCAGAAGACATGAACAAACATTTCTCCAATAAGACATATAGATGGCCAACATACATATTAAAATATTCTCAACATCACTAATCATCAGAGAAAATGCAAATCAAAACTATAATGAGATATCATCTCACACCTGTTAGCATGACTAAAATTAAAAAGAAAAGAAACAAAAAGTGTTAGCATGGAAGTGGAGAAAAAGTAACACTTGTGCACTGTTTGTGGGAATGTAAACTGGTACTGTGGATAACAGTATGTAGGTTCCTCAAAAAATTCAAAATAGAAATACCATATGATCCAATAATTCAACTATTGGGTAATTACCCAAAGAAAATGAAAACATTAATTTGAAAAGACATATGCACCTGTATATTTATTGTACCTTTATTTACAATAGCCATAAGATGGAAGCAACCTACATATCCATCAATAGGTGAACGGATAAAGAAGACCTAGTATATATGCACAGTGGAATATTATTCAGTCTTAAAAACGAATGAGATCTTGCCATTTGCAACGACACAGATGGACCTACAGGGTATAATGCTAAGTGAGGGGCGCCTGGGTGGCTCAGTCGGTTGAGCGTCCAACTTCGGCTCAGGTCATGATCTCGCGGTCTGTGAGTTCGAGCCCACATCGGGCTCTGTGCTGACAGCTCAGAGCCTGGAGCCTGCTTCACATTCTGTGTCTCCCTCTCTCTCTGCCCCTCCCCCACTCATGCTCTGTCTCTCTCTGTCTCAAAAATAAATAAACATTAAAAAAATAATAATAATGCTAAGTGAGATAAGTGAAACAGAGAAAGACAAATACCACATAATTTCACTTATATGCAGAATCTAAAAAACAAAACAAATTAATAAACAAACAAAGAGCAGAATCAGACTTGTAAGTACAGAGAACAAACTGACGGCTACCAGAGGTAAAGGAGTGGGGAGATGGGCAAAATGGGCGAAGGGGAGTGGGAGATACAGCCTTCCAGTTACAGAATTAGTAAGTCATGAGAATAAAAGGCACAGCATAGGGAATATAGTCAATGATACTCTAATAACAGTATATGGTGGCAGATGGCAGCTACCCTTGTGATGAGCACAGCAATAGCATAACTTATAGAGACGCTGAATCACTGTGTTACACACCTAAAAATAATGTAGTATTGTGTGTCAACTATACTCAAATAAATAGTAATTAATTAACTAAATATAAAATAATGCTGTAGGAGGTGAGAATGCAACTGGGAAATGCGGTTTTGGGTTAAATTATGAGATACATAACCTTAAAAAGTCTTGATCATGAAAAACAGCATAGAAAAGGGTAGACAGTTTTCCTGAGATACAAAACTTTCCTTACCAGTAAGGGGAGTTCACAGTTAAAATTAGGATGCATTCTGGAGGGAGAGCTATATCATGAAATTTGTTCACATGTCAAGTCCCTTCTAGTCTGCTGACCTGGGCAGATGCTCAGGTGATGGACTCCATGTCTATCATGAGTAGAGGAAAGGCAGTGGTGACTGATGGCTTTTTCAATACCCATCTTTTTTAGTTAAAGAAGTCGAAAAGATATCTCGAGACAGATGCTGAAGTAGGTATCATCTATCTTTCGGGCTGATATAAAGTTCATGGTTTCTTAAGAAACTGAAGTCAAGAAAATTTTTTAAAAAGCAGAATAAGTGCTCTTGAAAAACAGATAAAAAATTTTTGCTAACTTCTAATAATTTTGCCACATTGAAATTTCCTTAAGTATATACAAAAGTTAGCTGTAGCTAAAATGGAAAAACTGTGTAGACACATTAATGTATAAGTGTGTCCAGTTATTCCAACTCTCTGACCACTAGTAGTGTATTTCTAAGTTTGTTTTATGAGATACAATACAGTAATTACTGTCCACACTCACACACACACACACACACACACACCTTAACCCTCTTGTCTTTAGTTTCTCCAATCCATCTTGTACAACAGTAAAACTTCATAAAATATAGGTTCAATAACCTCATATTTCTGGTTAAAAAGTAATCCACGCAATGTAGTCCGATCTTTAAAAACATATGCAAAAACTTCCAGTTCAGTTTTTCAGGTTTTTTTTTTTTTCCTCACTTCAACATATAACCTGTACATCAGACAAACCTGACTAGACACTACGTTCTTGCACTTTGGAGAACTCAGTTCCCATAATCCTCTCAGTTGCCAATTTTCTTTTTTGCTCATTGACTTTTTAAAAAATTTTATGCAATTGTCTTTATTTAAAATAACTTTACTTAGATAATTATTAAAATAATTCATCCTCGCATGGAATTTCAAGTAATTTAGGTGATGGTAAAGGTTACTTGTATTTCTATTCAATTTACCTTCTCTTTCCAGACAGATAACCAATCACTTTTAGCATAACTCTTTATACGTATTGACATATGTACATATAAAAATATATGTATGTATATATGGCTTTCATTTGTGTATTTATGTTTATTTTACACAAATAGGATTATACCCCAATAATATTAACTTTTTTTCTTACCTATTTTCTTAAAGATCATTTCATATTGGTAATAGAGATCTGTTATAACAGTTCAAGCATGAAGTTGACATGCTTTAACAATCCACCCACTATGGATATTTGGGTTACCTACATTTTGTTTTGTTTGTTTTGTTTTATTGTCTCCTGATTTTTTTCTAAAGACTTAATTTTTTAGAGCATTTTTAGGTTCACAGCAACAGTGAGCAGAAGATACAGAGATGTCCTGCATACTCACTGCCCCCACGCTAGCATCGTGTCTCCCATTATCAACATCCTGCACCAGAGTGATACATGTATTACTATTTTTTTAATTTTTTTAACATTTATTTAGTTTTGAGAGACATAGAATGAGCATAGAAAGAGAGAGGGAGACACAGAATCCGAAGCAGGCTCCAGGCTCTGAGCCGTCAGCACAGAGCCCGACATGGGGCTCGAACTCACAGACCGTGAGATCATGACCTGAGCCGAAGTCGGCCGCTTAACCAACTGAGCCACCCAGGCGCCCCCATGTATTACTATTGATGAATATACATTAACACGTTATTGGCACCCAAAGTACATAGTTTGAATTAGATTTAGTCTTGGTGTTGTACGTTCTATGGGTTTGGACAAATATACAAAGGCATGTATTCACCATTTTAGCATCATATAAAGTAATTTCACTGTCATAAAAATTCTTTATTCTCCATCTATTAATCTTCCTTCTCCCATCCTCCATATTTTATATTACTGTCAATTTCTCCCTTTATGTCTGTCAATATTTGCTTTATATGCTCCCATGTTGGGTGCATAAATATTTATGAATGTATCTGTTTCTTGAAATAATCCTTTTGTTACCACGTAATACCTTTCTCTGTCTCTTGTTACAGTAGCTGTTTTATATATTTTTTTAATTTTATTTATTTATTTTGAGAGAGAGACAGAGTAAGTCGATGACGGACAGAAATAGAGGGAGAGAGAATCCCAAGCAGGCTCACACTGTCAGCGGAGAGCCCAATGCATGGCTTGTACTCATGAACCATGAGATCATGACCTGAGCCAAAGTCCAACATTCAGCTGACTGAGCCACCCAGGTGCCCCCACAGTTTTTTTGTTTTAAAGTCTACTTTGTCTTGGAGCACCAGTGTGACTTGGTCAGTTAAACGACTCGAAGCCTAGATCCTGCTTCGGATTCTGAGTTTCTCTCTCTCTCTGCCCCTCTCCCACTCATGCTCTGTCTCTTTCTCAAAAATAAATTTAAAAAAACATTAAAAAAATTCAAAGTCTATTTTGTGTCATATGGATGTTGCTGCACCAACATCTTTTTCGTTTCTATTTGCATGAAATACCTTTTTCCATTCCTTTACTCTCAGTCTGCATGTGTCTTTAGGTCTGAAGTGAATCCCTTGTAGGCAGTATATAGATTAGCCTTGTTTTTGATCCATGCCACCCTATGTCTTTTGATTAGAGCATTTAATCCATTTACATTTAAAGTAATTTGATAGGAATGTATTTATTGCCTTTTTTTTCATTGTTTTCTGGTTATTCATCTTCCATTTTTTGCCATTGAAGAAAAATGCTATAAAATTCAATGAACATGAGTTCATTATTTTTTTTCTAAGATATTGTATTAATCAGCTCAGACTGCCTAAACAAAATGCCATAGACTGATGGCTTAAATAAAAGAAATTTATCTTGCCACACTTCTGGAAGCTGGAGGTCTGAGATCAAAGTGTCATCAAACTAAGGTTTTGGTGAGGTTTCTACATGGCTGCAGAGAGCAGCCTTCTTGCTGTGAGCTCACATGGCAAAGACAGAGAGTAAGCTTCCTCACGTCTCTCTTTAAAAGGATCTAATCACATCATTTCATCTAACCCTAATTATTTTCATAAGTCCCCATTTCCAAATATCATCATACTGAGAGTAAGAGATTCAACATATGAATTTTGTAGACACACAAACATTCAATCCGTAACAAATATATAACTAGGAGGGAAATTGCAGGGTGTAAGATTTTACCAGATTGTTTCCTTAAAGGACTACTGACTTACTTGAGCACCAAAATGCTTGAAAGTACCCATGTACCCCACGCCACCACTACCACTGATTTTTAAGCTTGCCTACCTGCTCCTAATTTTCTGAGGAACATTTGCTATCTCATTGTTAAGAGGTGCAATGTTCATAGGTCCTTTGTACTTTACTTTTGGATTACCTACTCATCTCCTCTGCTCATTTCCCCGTTGTGCTTTTGTTTTGTGTTGTGTTGTGTGTTGTTTGTAAGAGTTCTTAATATATTCCAAATACTGATCCATTGTAAACTCTGTTATGGTAGAGATTTTTATCTGTTTTGTTCACTGCTAGAGCCCTATGGCCTAAAACAGTACCTGGAACATACTGTGTACTCAATAAATGTTTACTGGAAGAATGAATAAGAAAGTAAATAAATTAAGACATTGTAAACATGTTTTCAGGACCACTTGTCTTGACTTTATAGTGTCTAATTTAAATAACAGTTTTAAAACTTTGATATGATTACATTTATTACTTCTATTAAACATTCTACATTTTGTGTCTTACCTTATAACCATTCCAACCAAAGGTTATAAACAGATTCCCCTTAATTCCCCTCTAATTCTTTGCTACTTTTTCCTACTTTATTCATCTTTACCCAATTTAATCCATTCTTCTTTGCTCATGATATCTATAGTCTGAACAAAACAGCAATTATATTTGTATATATTAAGAAATCAATTTATGTAACATCATGGGATAAATCTTTATAGTAAATCACCTCATGGACACATGATATTTTTGTTGTTGTTAAAACATAAAATACAATGTGACTGCCTTTTATCTTGGATTTTCCCTCCCTGTGCACATTCAAACATGGAGAGGTGCATAAGGTTATGTTTCTGTAATGGTGTCCTTTGATAGCCAAAGCAATCTCAAGAAAAAGGCTCTAGGAAATGTGTTTTGGAAGACAGCACACCATTTCCATTTGTATTCAATTTATTATTTCAAATTAAATTACACAGTACATTGGGCCCTGGATAAAATATTTTAAATAAGATAGAGGATGTCAACACCCTATTTCTTTGCATGCCTGCTAAGTAAAACTCATAGAAGCAAAACACTAGGATATGATGTCAAGCAAAGCCTATAGAAATTTAGCAATACTGTATGTTTGGGAAATAAAAAGTAAGGTGTATATACCAAAGTTACCTTGAGAATGAAAACAGAAAAGCCTCCTGTGAATGTTTCTTATCACAGCAATATTCTCTGGAAAAGATGAACAGTCATATCTACCTTTTTGACCACGTCCCCAGTCCTGAGTAGTAGCACTGTCAACATATAATATGAAAGCCATCAATACATGTTGACAGTGTTCGCACTCCAGGTGGTGAGAAACTCTATGAGCTGAAGAAGGAAATACAAAGATCAGGAAGTAAAATCCTGAACTGAGACAAGAAGTATAGCAAACCATGGAAGAAGGGAGATGGAAATAGAAAGCAATATAAATCAGAGAGAAGAGAGAACTGATCATTTAAGGAACAGAGGCAATATATTCATGTTAATTTAAATAAAAACAAAAGCAACATTATATTATTTATTAAAGGACTGCATACAAAGATGATTGTTGCAGATATTATCCATGTATAGTCTTCCACTGAATAGGCCAGCACATGATTAAGAACTTTTCCCCTGGTCTAATAATTATTTATATAGTGCCTTTCTTCTATAAGTAAAAAATTACTAATCAATTCAGATCAATTCTGAACTATAAGGTGTATATACCAAACTTCTTCTGAAAAAAGTTAACAGATGGGACCACTTCACAGAGAGAGAAATAACTAAGATACAGGGATGGAAAAAAACTTCCCCAAAAAGACACAGTACCCATAAATGGTATGTAAGTCTACTTATATAATAAAATCTACTAGCTGTTTATTAGGCATCTATTGAGCATGGTTGTGGCAACTGTATGTTGTAGATTCAGAAATTAAAACAAACATTCTGCCCTTAAGAGACTTAGCATTGGTTAGTGTCCCCTGATCCTCACAAAGATAGCAGCTACACATGAGTCAAACAAAGGCAGTGTCTACTTAAGAGTGATTTAGCTAATAAATTAGCATTTCTACCGATTTTAAAATCAAATCTGCCTCTAATTTAGCTTTATAAATTGAAAGTACAGGAGCACCTGGTTGGCATCCAGCTCTTGATTTTGGTTCAGGTCATGATCTCACAGTAGTGGGACTGAGCCCTGTGTCTGGCTTCTCACTAGACATGGAGCTTCCTTAGGATTCTCTCTCTTCCTCTCTTTAGGCCCCTCCCTTAGTCTGTCTCACTCCAAAAAGAAAAAAAAAAAGAAAAGAAAGTACATAAATTGGAATAATCTCCAATTGCTAAAAAAAAGCATTTAAATTAAAACACAAAAAAAGTGTGTTGTTTTGGGAAACGAATTCAACAAATAGTTATCGAGCAACTACTATGCGACAGGAGGTAGGAACTTATTATAAGATAAATGGAAAAGGGTCCCTGTTCCTAAGGTGATGTCGATCTAACAAAGTCTGTTTGGGACAGTTTTTTAGAGTTCAAGACACAAGAGAGACATTAAACTCTGCTTCAACAGCAGAGGTATCTGAAGAAAGAACTTTCTAACAGAGGGAGCATCACACGCAAAAGTACAGCATATAAATAGCATGGTAAGAGTTCTACATGGTGTTGTTGCATCTGGAGGGGCGGAAGATGAAAACTAGGGAATTAGTGAAAGGTTTTTATGTGTCATATACAAGAATTCGAGGGTATTTAGTAGCCCCTGTCCACTCTATTTCCTCTGTGAAGCAAAAAAAAAAAAAGCTCCTTTAATATTCCACCTTCATTCATAAATGTATATCCACATCACTCTTTTCTTTTCCAATATTGATTGCACTGGATGACTAAATCCTTCCCTGATTCTCTTTTGTCATCTCTCTGGCCTTACTTTGTCATTTAATCTCTTTCTCTGGCTTCAGCTTTATTGGCATCTTCCTCAAAAACAATAAATACACGCCCATTCTTAACAACAAAAAACAAGAACAAACAAAAAACCCACCACCTCTGGGGCTTCCTCACTTCTCTATTTTTCATAACCAAGCATCTCGAGCTCTTCAAAAGAAGTTTTTCCACACAGACTCTGTTTTCACTCCCCTACTGGTACCTTAGTTGATTCCTCTTCTGCACCTGACAGTACTGATCACTCCTCTGATGCTCTCGTGACCATTATGCCCATGTATATCCAAAAATATCTCATTACTTGCTCTCTCCTTCTTCAGCTGTCCCTTTTTCATCTCTTTTGCTACTTTAGTCCCCTGGACTACTACTATTCTCCCTTTTCTATACTAAAAGAAAATTCTTAGTGATAAAGCTTCCCCTTGAGTAATAATGCTTCTTCCTTAGGTTACAAGTACCTTTCTGATACAAAGCATCTCCAAGCTTTGTTCTTGCCAGGCTAATCTATACTTCTCCCCACTTACTATTCTCAATCTCCCTTTACTTCACCTGTAAATTAGAAACCCCAACACTGGACTGAATCTATTCTGCTAATTGTTACAGATGTTCATCTAACCAGGAAGTCCAATCAAGTCTTTTGCTTACTTAACCATTGACAGCAGTCAACACTTTGTTCTTTCCTGAAACTTTCCTATCAACTGAATCCATGACACTCAAAATATCCTTGGTTCTCCCCTAACTACTCAGATTATCTTTTTCCTCAGTATCTATCTATACAGTTAAATTTCTCCTGTGTTCAGATCTCTTGACTATCTCCCTGGATAAGACCAGCCTCATATCATTCCCTTAGACCAGGACACCAACTGATAAAGGAATGGTTGTTAGACATTTAGTATTTTAAACCCTTGGTCAAGCATTATAAGCCTTCCACTCTGGGCCCCTACTATCTTTATATCCTACTGTAGCTTCTTGCCACCCACTCACCACAGAGACTGATTACAATAAACTTAATTATCAAGAAGGGAACTATGAAGAAGAAAAAGGGTAGGTTTAGCCTTGGTCCAAATTCAGGTTGTACCAATGGATATGTTAATTAGCTTGATGATGGTGATTATTTCACAATGCATATGTGCTGGAGTCCAGCTCTGGTGAGTCCAGGGGTCCCCGAAGGACGAACGGTGTCAGCACAATGAATGACTTGAGAGAACTGCGTGGCTTCTGGAACCAGGTAGGTGAGTTTCTTTCTGCCCTGCTGATCTCTGTATTTTTATTTAATGGTAGTGAATGACATTACATCAAAGAGTAGCATAGTTTGATATCTTTAGTAACAATGTGTTTTGATCAGCAAAGGGCAATTTCCTCAGTCTTGCATGTTGTTTTACATCATTCTTTTCTAGACCATAAAGGAAACAATTCTTATCTTAGCTATTTTGTGATTCTGCTCCTAAGTTAATTAACATATGCTGTCTTTGAAGTAGAATTAGGTAAATTTGTGGTAAGGGGAGAAAATAGGATGTTTACGAAGCAAGTGGGGTTGTTATCGGTGTTAGTAAGTCTCAGTAAACAGAGGGCACATATGTTATCATCTTAATACCTATGTTAATCATACATAGAAAGGTTAAGAGTCATTCCGTCTAGCTTCCTAAACTACAATGAGGGAGGTGTAACTCTCCTGGTAAAGACATAATTCCTGAGGCTTGTCTAAGTTCCTTTGCTTATCAATGAGTGAATTTAGTAATAGGGGCCTAACGTTTACATAAGTTACACTAATATTTAGCCAGCTCACAACTGCTATCAATTTGCATAACCTATCTCCAAGAGGCAACTTTGAGGTTACTTCTGGCCAGGCTACTCTCATTCAGATGTAATCTATCAAAGCATCGTACTCCAGGTCCTTTTTTATTTAAATACCATAAAACAAAAGAGCATTACATCCCTTGAAAGCCAAAGAGAGTAGCTCAAGAAATCCAAGCCTGAAAGGTTATTAATAGAAGGAGATGGTATTGGGTGCCAATTTGGTTGGCAGGAGTCTTTGCAGCATCTGCTTTTTCACACAGGGAGAGTCTCAACCTGTGAGCCCATGATGGCTCCCAACACATATGTATATTAAATCATCATATTTTACACTTTAAACATACAATTTTAAACTGTCAGTTATGCTTCAATTTAAAAAATGTAGCCCAGGGGTGCCTGGGTGGCTCATTCAGTTAAACATCTGACTCTCCGGGCGTCTGGGTGGCTCAGTTGATTGAGCTTCCGGCTTCAGCTCAAGTCATGACGTCGCAGTCTGTGGATTTGAGCCCCACATCAGGCTCTGTGCTGACAACTCAGAGCCTGGAGCCTGCTTCGGGTTCTGTGTCTCCTGTCTCTCTGCCCCTCCCCTGCTCATGCTCTGTCTCTCCCTGTCTTTCAAAAATAAATAAATGTTAAACAAACAAACAAACAAACAAACAAAAAAGTCTGACTCTTGATTTCAGCTCAGGTCATGATTATCATGGTTCATGGGTTTGAGACCTGGCATCGGACTCCACATAGATAGCATGGAACCTACTTAGGATTTGCTCTCTCCTCTCTCTGTTCCTCCCCTGCTCATGTACCCTTTCTCTAACTAATTTTCTTTCTCAAAAATAAATAAATAAACTTAAAAAAAGACTTTAAAAAGCAAACAAAAATTAAAAAAAAACATAGTCTGTAATTTTCTTTAGCAAGTTAGTTAAGTTTTCTAAGCCTATATTTTCTTATAAGTAAAATTGTAGGGATACCTAATTCTTAGTCTTCTGATAGAATCAGAATTCTCCTTATATAATGATGAACATAAAACACAAATGTGCATAATAACACCTAATTATTTTTATGATTACAGTAATATTTATTATTATGGCCAGGTACATATATTTACTCATCTAATCTGCTCAGAAACCCTTTGAGGTATATACTCTTACCTCATTTTACTGATGAGGAAACAAAGGCACAGAGAGTTTAAATAACCCAAGAGCACAGAAATAAAATGTCTCTATGGACTGAATGTATTCCCCCAGAATTCATATATTGAAGTCTAATCCCCAAAGTGATGGTATTTAGAAGTAGGGCTTTGGGGAGATGATTAGATCATGAGGGCAAAGCCCTCATCAATAGAAGTAGTGCCCTCATAAGAAGAGATATAAAAGAACTTGCTTCTTCTCTCTCTGATCTCCACCATATAAGGATACAATGAGAAGATGGCCATCCACACACCAGCAGGTAGGCTCTTACCAGACCCTGGGTCTGCCAGCGCCCTGATCTTGGACTTCCCAGCCTCCAGAGCTATGAGATAGAAATGTTTATTCTTTAAGTTACCCAGTCTGTGGTACATTTGTTACGGAAGCCTGAACTGAGACAAAAGTGAAATACGGTCAGGTTTTAGAGCACCTAACAGAAAACATAGAATAGATGAGTCCCTGAATAAATCATTAAATCCAAAGAGAACAACCATTCTCTATACACTGCTTTGCTCACCACCTTGTTTTAACAGTTCTCTTACTGGTAATTCCATTTTGTCCCTTCCCACTACATATTCAGCTGAAGGCTGGCCCTCCTTTCACTGTCCCTCTCAAGGCCACTTTAACATTCCTTCCTTACTCCTTCCTTCCCTATTCTTATTGCTAATCTGTTTATCATTTATGAAACTAATTTGTATGCTATGGCCTGAAAGTTTGTGTCCCTCCAAAATTCACATGTTGAAATCCTAACCCCTAAAGATGACGGTATTAGAAGTGGGAACTTGGGACATGCTTGAGTAATGAGATTGGAGCCCTCAAGAGTGAGAGTAGTGCCTTATAAAAGAGGCTCCTGAGAGAGACCTTGAGCCCTTTCCACCATGTGAGGATATAATGAGAAGTCTGTGGCCTTTAAGAGAGCTCTCACCCCACCGTAATGACAACTTGACCTCAAACTTTCAGCCCCCATGCTATGAGAAATAAATTTCTGATGTTTATAAGCTACCCATCAGCGGTATTTTATTATAGTAGCCTGAATGGACTTAGACACTTATATCTCATACATTTATGCATGTATCTATTTTCGTAATTAGCTTGAGAGATCTGAGAAGATGCTTATTATGTTTGGGTTTTGTTTCTAGTCTTTGACCGTCCGTAATAATCCGGCACTATGCATTGCCTCAAATAGGTATTCAATAAGTCTTTGTTGAATTCCTTTTTAACATTATCAGAATAAATCTCCTAGGATTTTTTACTTAAGAAAATCATATTACCTCCATCTATTCTCCTGTGACATTTATGCATTTTCAGACAAGGCTGGATTTTTCATGTAGATGCAACTGGGAGGATGGGCCTGGAGTCTGTAATGTGCTTTTGGTAGTAGGACTCTTCTCTGGTCAAAAAGAGTACTTCATCAGATTTTATTGTCCATGAGAATGCATTAATTGAAAAGCAGACCTCCAAAAACACCGGTTGAACCATGCTGGGGTTCAATCATGCACAGATAAGTGACTACTTACTGCAAGACATCTACTTAGTTTCCTAGTACATATGAGCCTTTCCAGTGTGCACAATGAACTAAAAGCTGCCGAGCACAAAAACGTCTTTTTATCTAAGTAACACCAGTGCCATCTGCAGGAGAAGCTCAAGCAGTGGTTGTGTTTTTATTCATGTATTTCTCTTTATTCCCATCAGAAAGCTTTCCCAGGCTTTCACCTGATGACAAGCGTTACAGGGCTCACCTCCTATGGAAGGTTTCCATCCATTCTCCTTAGTGAATGAAGCAGGTGCTGGTAAAGTATTAAAAAAAACACAGAAGGTTGAACTAGAGAGATTCTAGTATTCGAAGGTCCCTGGAATATTATTTAAAAGATATAAACAAAACCTGGGAAGTAGACGGAAACTCTTTCCTATGCTAGCCTGAAGAGTGTTCATGATCTTGTCCATGCAAACTGAATCTTTATTAGAAGTTTCGATGTAGGGGCACCTGGGTGGCTCAGTCGGTTAAGCAGCCAACTTCGGCTCAGGTCATGATCTCGCAGTCTGTGAGTTTGAGCCCCGAGTCGGGCTCTGTGCTGACAGCTCAGAGCCTGGAGCCTGCTTCAGATTCTGTGTCTCCCTCTCTCTCTGCTCTTCTCCTGCTCACCTTCTGTCTGTATGTCTCAAAAATAAATAAACGTTAAAAATAAAAAGAAGTTTCAATGTAGATTTGTTAGACTGAAATCATAAAACAAGAGATTTGAGAAAATATCATTTGTTTTATAACTATTTTTTAAAAGAGATTTTTTTATTTGTAAGTTTGTTCTGCCCTAAATTTACATTTGATTTCTGATATGCACAACACAGGCTGTTAGTCTCCTTTTTGCCTGTATTTTTCCTTCTCTTTTCCAAGCTTCAGGTACTGAAATTCTGGGTTCTATATGGCACTTACCAGAAGAACCCATTAATGTATTTTTAGTAGAACTACCTGTAATCTTAAATAGTTTTAACAGATCACCTTTCGACTGCCTACAATCCAGGGGAAATATACACTATAAATTCCACAGCTAAAGTTACCATGTTTCAATTTCATCTCCAATAAAATAACATTCTCTTATCCCACAAAGTAAGGAAGTCAATATCTCTCCTCTATAGCCATACTTAACAAGAAAAAAAGTATTGAAATAAGAAAAGCACTATTATAACATGGATGGCATTGGCCACGGCAACCCCTTAACTGCTAAATATTTTGGGATCAGGCTTTGTAAGGTTATAAACCCTCATCTTTATTTGGCACTGGAATAAAAATTTTGGTAGAAATTTGTGGGAGGAAAGAAATTAAAGGTATTATGATATTGCAACATTCCTGAGTCAATTCTAGAATGTGCTACTAAGACAGGTCACAAAATAGACATGGTCATAATGAAGACCTCAATTAGTTCTTGTCTGACATTAGTTCAAAAAAAGCATATGATGAGTCTTCATAATTTGGGCACAAAAAGAAGGTCAAAGAAACAGCTTGGGACTTAAGACCAAAAAAGAATTGGTTAGGGAAGCCAAGTAATAGGAATCCTAGAATTCAGGAGATTTACAATAACCAGCAAAAAAAAAAAAAAAAAGGTTGGGTTAGATGACTTGATAGAAGTCTAAAATATAGTTAGATAAGAATTTGACAGTTCGAAGAAAAATTCAAAATTCTAAGTCATGCAATCCTAAAAGGGAAAATAGGTCAAAAGATCTAGCGCCTCTACATGACATAATTTTGATTATTGAATCACAAATTATCTTCATGAGACAAGAAGAGAGTAAAGTAAGAAAATAAAGAAATATTATGGTCCATGCAATTCATAGACTAGGTGACATAACCTCCTATAGTTTTAAAGGCTATACGCCAAAAATGAAAAGACTATGCCAAAAATGGCAAGAAAGACATAACTGTCGAGGGTGAATACAAAGTTGTAGAATGCTTTGCTTAATACAGAGACCAGGTAGAACTCAAATTTATAAAATATGTAAATTGACTCTGGCTGAAATCAGGATGAGTCCTAAAGCCCTGTTCACTCCTACCACCACCACCGGGTGCCTGAAAATGCTCTTGGAGCACTGTCTGTAATTATAGGACTAGGTCAGTGTCCAGGTTGCCCTGCACACAAAAAAGACCTTTCTTATTCCATGCTCTGCCTACCTTTCCAGCTCCACCTCTTATTCCCTAGGTACACGTGTGTGCACATACACACATACCAGTCACTACATTGCTATGTTGATTTCTGCCTTTGCACAAGCTGTGCCCTCTGCCTGAAACATTTTCTCTACTGAAGAACTTATTTATTCTTGAAGACCCAGCGTTGATATCAAGGTCTCAGCAAAAGCCACTTTCTCCCTTCTTCTTTAGCTACAGTTACTCACCTGCTCCTCTATTTCCTCTGTTCTTTGAACTTTATTATCCCATAGGAAGTCTAAGATTGTTAAATAAATTAGCATAAACAGGAGCAGAATTTGCCCACTGTGTGTGATCGCCTTTTCCTACAGGAAGACCTTTTTAGGGCTTTAATTCAAATGACTTTCTGACCTTATTCAGTGCTGTAAAGGAGATATGAGACTGCTCTCTACCTCATGTTTGGTTGTAAGTGGTGAGAAATGATAATGCACCTGTCATACGTTTAATTCATTTTTAAGTTTTTCTTCATCTTAGATTTTCCAGGTGCATGATCAAGAAAGAAGTTTACCTGTATAATTAAACCCTGTTGGAGTTTTCCATCTGGAGGTCCAGCTTGAAGCTCTTCCTACCAGGCAGAGACAAGCAATCCTACAAGAATGAGGAAGGGATATGAAATATGGAAGGGATGGCCCTTACAGGACTGTGTAGCTACCCAGAGTAGCTTAGTGTAAGCTCAGTGTAAGTTTACTCAGTGTAAACTTCTGAGTTACAGAAAAATTAGTGAAAAATATGAGTCGTAGTATCTTGATGTTCTCTCTAAGAATTATAAATTAATTACTTCTTTATTTTTTTCTAAATTTCCAAAGACCACAGCTAGCGTGAAGTAACCTAACCCAGAAACTCAAAGCCATTGTTTTCCTCTTTTTAAACTCTCTGGCCTTTCATAAAATGCTTTAATTGGAAAAATTAACATTTCACAGATCCACAAAAGTGTTCCTCCTTTGTGGTGGTTTAACCCAAATAAAGAGTCCTTAGAATAGATCCTTGCCTGATTCTGTTCCCTTCAGAATATGAATATGGGCAGATCTGAAGCCTATAATGGTTTTTAGAAACAGGATAAAACCTTTGTTGAGACTTTAATATGTCATCCCTTTTTGTAAAGTTTCTGTAATCTCATGACTTTGATAAGATCATCATTTTCAAAGATTTCCATTCCAACAATTTTTTACATTATCTAGTTGTCAGGGTGCCTGGGTGCAGTCAGTTAAACATCCAACCTTGGCTCAGGTCATGATCTTGTGGTTCGTGAGTTCAAGCCCCATGTCAGGCTCTGTGTAAACAGCTTAGAGCCTGGAGCCTGCTTTGGATTCTGTGTCTTCCTCTCTCTCTGCCCCTCCCCTGCTCACACTCTCTCTCTCTCTCTCAAAACTAAACATTATAAAATTATAAATAAAATAAAATTATGTAGTTGTGTAAAACTTTTGCTGGTAGTTACCAAAACAAAGTCAATTTACTAAATACTAAACCAACTCTTTTTTATATTGTCTACACCACTGAGCATACTGTTTTATCAGTGAAAAAAACTTTGCCAGAAATGTTTCCGAGTTGTCCTGTCATGAGATGAAGTCCACAGAAACTAAGAATAAGCTGATAAAATTAAAGCCATGTGAAAGTTAAAGAGAAGCAATCAGTTTTCTAGAGTTTTCTGTTTACTCTCTCTAACTCAGGTGTAGATAGTAGATAGGTATAAGTGGACAAAAAAACATATAAGAAAGGTACCATACTGTTAACCGAGTGAACATCTCACTATAAAACAAAGCCAACAGAAGAGAGAAAACAATGGGAAGAGTAAACTGGTTTGGCAAATAAAGAGGAAGGAGAAAAGACAAAGGTTGAACGTCTGAATGTAGCAGTTTGTAGTCAATTAAATAAACATTACCTTACATTTTTATTTAGATAAATATATAAAGCAAGAAAAGAATTTCCATATGCATAAACTGATTTGCTCTACACAAAAGGTACCAGCTATGACATACATACAGGATAAACGAGTGGGTAGAATACCTGACCTGCTCCCACTGCCACTGTATGCTCTGGCATGTACACTCACACTCACTCTATGCCCACAAGACTTTCTTCTTTAATGCAAAAGGGGGGAAAATGAAAAGAAAAAAACAAATAGCAAATCAGTGTCTTGGGGCATTCTGCTTTGCCTCATTGCCCCTTATCTATTGATTGCTTACTTAATGTTACTTTTTGGAAACTTGAAACATTAAACTTCTTGTCATCTCCCAGACGCACAACGCAAATAAAGTCCATTTCAGAATGGAGCAAGGGTTAGGTGAAAAACCTTCAACTTCTCAGAACTCCCTCATTTTTCTATTCAATACATTTTACAGTCACTCTATCTGGCTTAGAAATAGTACGGAAACATTGTTTTGTTTAGGTGAATAAGAAAGTAAAAAGGCTTTAGTACCAATGAAAATATACACATATATTCTATAAGTTCACCTTTATAAACTAAGTTAAGAGAAATAAAAGCAGGTGTATTATCTAAAACATATAAGGTAGGCAATGAGAATATTCAAAAATTCCAAGAATAAAGGTTCAGTATAGTATGATTAGTCAGTCCTGCTTCCGAATTTTAGGTGGAGGGAGATTAAAAGGTACAAGTCCACCACAATTGCTTTTCACTGCCTCATGAAACAGCTACAAAAGGTATCAGGCCAAGGACAAAAGAAGCTATCCACTGTTCCAGCAATGCCCTTTCTGGGCTAGATTCCTGCCAAAGCCCTATAATTCCTCACATAGTCACAGCACTCTGGGTTCACAGAAAGCCCTTATATAAAGCTTATCTGTGTGGTGGGGGCAATGATTTTCAAAGTGCAGTCCTTTCAAAGAGCAGCAGCATCACCCAGGAACTGTTTGGAAAGAAAAACTTTAGACATCACCCTAGACTTATTGTATCAGAAACTGGATGCGGGCCCCAAATATCTGTGTTTACCATTGCTCCAGAAGATTCTCATGCATATCAAAGTTTGAGAACCACCATGTTAGAGTAACTGGTTTTGGACACAAACACATGCACAGGATGAAAAACAATCCTCTTTCACAGACATTTAATCCTTTGTGTTAGGCTTGCCTGTCTAGGACTCTATCTGCTCAAGGCCATTTATTTCTTCATTCTTTTTCCTGTCCTTGTCACTGGAACTTGACTGAAGCTACCCTGGTAGTCTCCCATTCTAAATCCTGGGAAGAAGGGGTGAGGAAAGCTCCTAATGCAAACTAATCCTTCTTCTCCCCCACAACGATCCTTCTCAAACCTGGGATTACAAGGTAAAGCATCTTGATGGGTCCCCTGAAGAATTTGCTGCAACCTAATCCTAGAATAGCAGCTGCCAATGTTCCCTAAACTTGCATAACCAAGACGTCCAGGCAAGTAATCTTAAAACAAAGCAAATCCAGGCAAAATTATACCCTCAAACAAGTTTTCCTTTTGCCATGGAAGTACATGATTCTTGGTTATCCCTCATCTCTAGGAAAGCTATTGGACAGGACGAAAACAGACAAGCCAGAGTCTAAGTCTGTAGAGAGACTCTCCTTGTCCTATACATAAATACTATCAGCACCAAGTCAGTAGTAACATTATTTAAATTTGTCAAATACTTTGTAAATATTTAGATATTTTCTCTTTTTTTTATGTTTCCAGAGAAACAAATGTTCTATGCACATTGAATAATCAATTTATTGCAAAGTTTCCTAAAAGTTAGTAATAACTTGTAGTCAATATCCAACCCAAAAAGGAATCTGAAAAATATTTTGTTTATCCTACTGTAAGGGAAGAAAAACTCAATAATTTTATGATTCCTTTCTCCAAACATCATTAGCTAGAAATACACAAAATGGAAATTAGACAATAATATTCCTTTAAGACTCAAAATTTCCATAGAGGATAGCTGATAAGGAGTATGTACTATATATTTCATTGGCTACTAAAATAGTCAATCTTCCATTGTCTTCATGTAAAACATAGTAAATGCTAAATTTCCTTTAAGCAGAAACTTTATGGTACACTGCATGATGCTGGTTACGGCTAATGGTTATAAAATCTTAAAACTACTGCTATGGATTTTAAGCATCAACTGCATACATGGCCAGGTAGTCTATCAAGTGCATCAATATGCCACTCAACTGAAACCCTACCACACTAAGCTCTTGCAGAACCGTGACTACTGTTTTGTGGCTATTGACCTTCCTCAAAGTAACAAATGAAAGTGGTTGCTTTAAGGATTTACATAATTTCTTTATGTGACTATTAGGGTAATTATAAACTATAATAAGCAAATATAATTTAGTTTTCTCATTTGTAATAGCAATACTGTATTCACTTGCTAAATGAAAGCAATTTTGAGATTTTTTTTAAACCTAAAGTCCATTCAAGAGATCATGGGAATGAAGAATGGTAATGTACCATTAAATGAAACTGAAAAATAATAAACAAAGTTTATTTTCATCAGTAATTTCCATTTCCTTCTTCATCAAAACTTTTGCCAAGGCAGTTAATAATGAACAGAATTAATTAACTGCATTCTTTCTTCTAGTATACATAACACGGTCAAAGGGTAGCTGCAGGAAAGAAAAGAAGGTAGGATCCAAAAACTTCAAAGAAGACCATAATCAGTGATCCAGAGCTGTTTACCAGTGGCACTGAAGTTTTCGGTATTGCTGAAGTTCTTGAAAGTGAATCTCTGTTTAAAATATCCCATAACACTGAATGCCTTTTGTCATAGAATAATAAAATGGAAAAAACATGTACTTTGGAGACAGAGATCTCTATATAAATTCCCACTGTGTGATCTTGGGCAATTCACTCAATATCTCTGTTGAATATCATCATATTTACAAACTGTGCTCTACCTCATAGGGACTGGTGAAAAGATTGCATTAAATGAGAGAAGTAAAGTACCTGCTGTGGCATCTGACACCCAATAGGCATTCAGTAAATAGTATCTATTCATGTAATTTTGAATAAAATACTTAAATGATCCTTTCCATTCATACCTACTCTCTCATACTCCACTCCCAATCACACACATAAATAAAAAGATTTTAAGCTCTTTCATCTCTGTCATCTAGAATAATTAGAAAACAAAAACATCCACATAAACTAATATATGCTGTTGTGTCTTCAGTAGGGATGATAGGGATAATGCCTTTACTAGTCTTTCTTACTTTCCTGACAATTTTGCTAATGGGCTCTTAATGGATATTAGAAATTTTCAAAAGGCAGACTTTTAAAACGAGGCAGTTTCTGTTGAAATAGGTCTAGCTATCCAGAATAATTAATTCTTTTTGGAAGCCTAGTAACAGCAGGAAGGCTCTGCCAAGCTACTTGAAAATCAGCCAGGAAGTTAGCAGGTAAGTGCTCCTTTTAGGTCACCAGTTAATACAGGTGTTTTGAGTTTCTGGAAGCTTTGTTCTCAGAGGAAAAACATTTCAGTGAATCTGAGAAAGCATCAGGGCAACCATAATAAGTCTGAGACCAGTTGCCAGTCATAATTTTAGGCCAGCTGCTACCTCCTTTCGATTTTGAACAAAGAAATACCCTCTGAGAGCACAGCTCTCGCCCTGCCTCGGGATTGCTATCATAGAGAACTATACAAAGCGGATTCTGGCAGGATTTAAACATCATGCTGGGCTGTAGCATAGCTGCAGTGGAATAAGGTCTTAGGTGGGATGGGGATTTGTCAAAACCATGTATGAAAGAAGACAGGCCCGAGAAGTACAGTTGGTCGATGATAAAGTGTTAAGTTTAGAGAAACACAGTAGCTTCAAATAAGACTCTCAGAACCTCAATTAAGTTGTATTCCCACCTCACAGCATGTTGGAGTAGATAATACCCAAGTTTTATAATCAAACAAATAAGTTTGAAACTACATACTCGCTAGGTAATCTTGGGCAATTTACATGACCCTTCTAAGTTTCATTTTCCTCATCTGTTAAATCATTGAAAATAAAACCACCTATGTCACAGGATTACTGTGATGATTAATTGGGCTAATAATATAAAGTTCTTAGCACCATGCCTGAGATATAATAGGGCTCAATAAATGGTGGCTGCCATTATTACATGGCAGTTATATTGCCATAAAGAGAAAACCAAAATTAGCTGTGGCTTAAATAAGAAAAAAATCATTCATTTTTCTTTCACATAAAAGAAGTTTGGAGATAGGATAGAACTCTTACTATTTTTGGTTCCAACATCCTAGCAATTGTTGCCCATTCTCAAGGGCATTTAATGATCCAAAATGACTACTGAAGCTTCAGCCATTACGGTATTTCCAACTTCCTGGAGACAGAAAAGAGGAAAGGGTAAACAAAAAGGACTCATCCCAGCTGCCCGTACACTTCTAAGGTGCCTTTTAATTCTGTCAACAACTTCCATCCAAGTTCTTCTACACCGAAATCCTTGGCAAGAACTGAGCCAAGCTTTGCTACACAGGGAGAATAGGATTTACAAAATTGTATCCATGCAATAAAAATTAGGGTTTGTAAATAAGAAATAAAAACTTGAATGTGGGTGGGAAACCAGCAGACTCTATCACTACAGGTGGCGTTGGTTCTTATCTGTCATTCAATCTTTCACTACCATTACTAAATCTACCATCTCTTTCTTCTATCTGGAATAATTACTAAAGTTCAGATTTTTTTCCTCTGGTATTCCCCTCCAAGAAGTCCTCTATTATTCATTATCTCTATAAGGGGTAGCTCAAAAAATTAAATCTCTAGCTTTGCCTTAAGTCAGAAGTCAGCTGGAGTCAAGCCTCCTGCAACTCAATAAGATTTGCTCAAATCCCATTTTCAAGACCTTCCCTAAGATTCCTGCCAACTCCTAGCTTCCATTCTCCTGATTATATTTGGTTTCAAGACAACCTCTACCTTCAGGATCAGCATTCACACCCACACTGAGGTCTTGTCTTGCTGGCTGTTTCCTATCAATGACCAAAGAAAGAGGGCATACTGGAACTGGGAATACAGCACCCTGAGGGACAGTCTCTGCTCTACTCCCACTAGCTTGGCCAAAACTTGCTCAGAATTTCACAGTTAGTCTAAAGCAATTCCTATCCAACCCTCCTCCTTTCCCCATCTCTTTCACAAGTGTCACGCCTGTATCTGCAGGCTCTTTGTGGACTCCTGATCCCTCCCTATTTACTTCTCACAAGTATTTTCCTAATAAATCTCTCATACTTAAAATTCTATCTTGGCGACTGCTTCTCAGAGGACCAAGCCTGGCACAGTCTTCTTGACATTTTCAGTTAGATAGACGGTAGTCAGCTCAAATTCACTGTGTTCAAAACCAAACTCTAGAGGCTCTCGTGAAACTTGGCCCAGAACACTGTGAATCAAGTTAGAGTCATTTGGGGACTGAGGCCAGCCAGTTGCAGGAAGGGAAAAACAGCACTGAAGACCATCTCCTAAGGATTGAGCACAGCAGCACCCTTGGGCCAGGGCACCCCTGGTAGAAAGCAATTACTACAAAGAACATCATCTCGATTTTATATAAAAGGTTCCAGATATTTGAGGTGGCCGTTTTTAGAATATAATCATTTTGAATACTTTTAACCATAAAGTTCATTAAAATAAGGTGGAAAATTGGTTTTTGAAAACTAAATTTTGGATAATTTTGATATGATTTTTATTAAAACAAAACGGTAAAATTGTAATATTTTTTTAAAGATTTAGACTTTTTTCCATATTTAGGTTCAAAACAAGTTATATAAATAGTAAGGAATTTAAGCTGGTGGAATTTTTGCCTTCTTTCCTGTCATTGGTATTCTTCAGCCAGAGCTGTAAGAGAATTTTGATCTGTGCACAGAGTAGTTTAAACAGCTTCAAATTACTGTTTAAAGATGGCTTATATTATGATAGATATTTTTACCTTTATTAAAAGTTACAAGAATTTCTGATGTTAGCTTATTCCATGGCATAGTGGGCCAACTTCTCTAAATGAAGACATTAAAAATATAAATTTATTTGAGGCATTTCCATTTCACAGGAGTATGGTAGTGACAAGATAGCTACATGTCTACGTGACAATTCAAAATGTTTTTCTTTCAGATGTGAAATTTTCTTTTGGGTTTGCTTTTTAGCTCCTGAAACCTATTTCATCTGAAAGGAAGTCAACTCTACAAGTACATGGGACAATAAAGAAACAGGATTCAGAACACTTTATAACTTTAAAAGCAAAGACACGGGTTAATTTTGAAGAACACCACACAAAAATTTTCAATAGAAGTATAGGTAACTGACTTGAAATAACTGTGTCAACTAGCTACATGTTAAGTACTCTTTGTAAAAAACCTGGACATTATTTCAAAGGAAACAAAATTTAAAAAACAAACTGGAAAACCCGACAATTTCAGAGAAAAACTCTAACACATTTCTATGCAATCCTGTTGGCTTTTGAACTTGCCATGAGATTTGGAAACTGTTTTTACTGAATCAGAGACTTCGCCCAAAATGCACAGCATAACTTTTAATTTTTCTTCTCTTCCATCAAATATCATAATTGAATTTTGATAATTATGAAAACCTTTTATGGACAGGAAGTTGTCAAGATGTAAATCATAGATGACAAAATCCTTCAAATACTTTTGACTCTAGTATTGGGCATCCTAATGGAGGTAACACTATAGGAAATATTGAATGGTGTATATAGGAATAAATGGTATTGAAAATTTAAATTATTATCACAAGGAATATACTGTCTTAGTCGGTTTGAAATGGCATAACAAAACTCCATAGACTGGGTGGCTTAAACAACAGACATTTATATCTCACATTTCTAGAGGCTGGGAAGTCCAAGGTCAAGATCCCAGTATGGTCAGAGCTCTCTTTTGCACATTAAAAGAGGAGGGGAGGGTATGGAGGGCACCTGGGTGGCTCAGTCAGTTAGGCATCTGATTCTTGATTTTGGCTCAGGTCATATCTCAGTGTTAGGAGACGGAGCCCCACGTCAGGCTCTGGGCTAAGCATGGAGCTTGCTTGGGATTCTCTCTTCCCTCTATCTTGCCTCTCCTCTGTTCATTCTCTCTCTCTCTCTCAAAATAAATAAATAAACATTAAAAAAAAGAGCTCTCTTCTTGCCTTACAGATAGATATCTTTTTGCCGTGTCCTGACACAGCAAGGAAGAACAAGCTCTCTGGTCTCCTCTTCTAAGGGCACCAATCACATCATGAGAACCCAACTCTTATGCCTCAGCTAAACCTAATTACCTCCCAAAGGCCCATCTCCAAATACCATACATTGTGGGTTAGAGCTTTAACATATGAATTTGGAGGGATACAAACATTCAGACCATGACAGATACGGTAGAAGCTCCTATTCTTGTGGCAGTACTTTCCATTATGGGGGGAAAAAACAAAGACTCCACAAAAATAACATCCGTGATGATGAAATTGAGGGTGGGGATGCGGGGCACTCCCCTAAGGAAAGACAAGAGAGAATGCAAACAAGTTGAGGCTAAAGATCTTATATCTTTAACTCCTGAACATGAGGGAGAACTAAATCAGAATATATTGAGCTATCGTTATAAAGAGCCTCCATGCCCAGACACACAAATACCCAACCAAAAAAGTCTCCTAAGCTTCTTTCTTAGAAAAGGCTCTAAAGCCTATATCTAGAGTACTAAGAATGCTGGTCATTGAAGAAGATTGTATAAAAGACTGGCAGATATCTGGATTCCCAGGAGTAGAAAATTTTAGTTATGGCCAGTTAAGAATAAGGCAGGCCCAAGTAGTATAAAGGCTTAATCCCTAAATGGGCTTGCTGCTCTTCTTGCAAAAGATCATGATGGAAAAGCAAAACTAAAGAAACTACAGCTGGAACTTCTTTGACTCATAAGTCCACCTACAATATTGGCAATTTTATTACTTACGAATCAGGTGCCAAGAATGTTAGTGCAAAAAAAATTAATAAAAGAGTGTAATCGCTCAAACTCTTCTTTAATTGTTGACAAAATTAATCAACAGCCTCACCCATCCAAACTGATTCGAATGGGCAATGACAAAAAAAAATGTGAATTCTTGAAAGCATTGAACAGGGACAGAGTGGAAGACGAAAGTGAAGATGAAAGTCAGGTTGATACTGGCTTTGCATAATAGCAATAATATCCTCCAGAAAGAGATATCAATCAAAACTTTGATGAAAATTATATTCCTCAAAACAATGACAATGCTGCTGTGACATCCCAACAAACCATTCAGTCTTCAAATTTTCCATAAACTCATGTGAATACATAGAAGGCATTTGGAGCAGTGCCCAGTACACAGCAAACCTGCAATAATGTTAAGTATCATGTAATGCAGTAGGAAATATGGTGCTATCAGCTCCAGGCTTAAAATAATTGTAGTTTGTAATTTGCATCAGTCATAGCTCAATATCTGGTAGGTTTGGCTAGTACTTGTAGGTACCAGGGAAAGTACCAGTTGCTGGAAGTTGTAGTCTTGTGACAAGACATGAGATAAGCACTCAAAACTATAATGCACATGCTAAATAATAAAAAATTAAATTGTAGAGTACAAACTAATTGCTAATCAAATTTGAGAAGGATATCAAAACCTGGGATTCAAGACTTCTTGGGAAAATGTGGAACTGACTTCAAGGAAGAATTATTTTTGCAAAGTTAGAATGATTATGGCATTTAAGTTGAAAAAAAATTTAGATGCTCAATTTTTTTAGATTAGTATTTTTAAAAAATTTTTTGTTAATGTTTTTGTTTTTGAGAGACAGAGACACAGAGTGCAAGTGGGGAATGTTAGAGAGAGGGAGATGCAGAATCCAAAGCAGGTTCCATGCTCCGAGCTGTCAGCGCAGAGCCCGACCTGAGGTTTGAACTCACAAACTGTGAGATCGTGACCTGAGCCTAAGTCGGCCGCCCAACCAACTGAGCCACCCAGGCACCTCTAGATTTGTCTTTTAACCTTCATATTGTTTAGTTTCTAATCCCTTTTAAGCAATAAAATTGGATTAATATAAGAGAAGCATTCAATGATTCAGGAATGTAAACTATTTTTTTAAATCAAGAGTTGGTTTAGATAAACAATTTGTTGCATCCTTTATATATATTCTGAATTTCTATAACTGACTCAATGTGAATTGGATATTTGAGTTTTGTGACATTGTAGAATGTTCCAAATCTTAGAAAAATATGGGAAGACAGAAAAGGTTTCTTAGGTCACTCAGGCAAATTACCGCCATGTGTCATACCTTGCAGCAAGTTTATTCACATGTTATCTTGTGCTCTCTGTGGTCTGGCCTCAACAGGACCAGTCTACAAAATAGATGCTTTTAAAAACCAAAACTCAAACATGCATCATGGCCCTATTCCCATGTCTGTAATGGGACAGGTGCATCTTTGATTATTTACACAGAGTGCCAGGAAAAGGGGATTACTGACAGAGCCAGCATGCCTTCCCTTGGTTTCTTCAAGAGTGCTCATCACTAGCTGAGCCCCAGGGATCTGGAAGTGGGATGAGACTAAGCAGAAGGAGAGCAATATAAACATAAGATTAAAATCGTGAGTAAAAAAATAATGGCTAAGGATGATGAGGAAAAATATATTTGGTTTCCTTAGCTTTCTGAAAAGCTGAGGATTTTGTTAGGAATAGCTTGTTAACAAGAATCATTTCACATCAAGGAAATTAAGTATGATGCTGATAAAATACACAACTTTGTCAAATCTATTAACAATATTAAGACGTGTTATTTTCTATTTAAAAGATGAAGTGATTATGTAAGCAAAAATAATATGTGAAGAGAGGCTGTGACATAGAAGAAAGAGCACTGGTCTTAGAAAGGGATTTTGGTTGGTGTCCTGGTTTTCCACTGTGCTGGCTATATGATTTCAGCCTCTGCTTACTCATGTGTGAAATGGGAATAACATTGTCACCCATCTCACAGACTACTGATGGATCTAATGGGTTGAACGGCAATCCCAAAAAGATATGTCGTAATACCCAGGACCTCTTACTATGACCTTATTTTAAAATAGTGTCTTTTCAGATTTAATTAAGAATCTCAAGATGTGATTAGCCTGGATTTAGAGTGGGTCCTAAATCCAATGACAAGGGTCTTTATAAGAGACAGAAATGAAGAATACACAGAGACACAGAAGGAAAGATCACATGAAGACTAAGAAATAAAATGAAGCTACTAGCCAAGAAATACGAAGAATTGCCAACAGTCAGCAGAAGCTAGGGAAGAGGCATGGAATAGATTCTTCCCCAGACCCTTCAGAAGGAGCCAACATTGCCAACACCTTGATTTTGGAATCAACACCTTGATTTCAGAAGTTTGGCCTCTAGAACTGTTACAGAATAAATTTTTGTTGTTTAAAGCCATCTAGTTTGTGGTAGTTTGTTAAGTAGCCCTAGTAAACTAATAGAGAGGCAAATGAAATATTATATATGAACATGGGCCTAACAACTGCTGATAGCAGTCACTCAATTTTTTACTAAAATTTATTTTAATCTCTTTTGAAAGAGTTATTAATAATTTTGGAGTAAAATTATAAAATTTGTATTTTTCCTGAGAGTAGTTGCTTTCCATTGCCTCTTATAAAGAGATAGTGTGCAACCATTTAGAATTCCTGGTTAAAATATTTTAGTTGCAAGCAACACAATCAACTCAGACTAGTCCAGAAAAAAACAAACAAATAAACAAACAAACAAAAAAGTAAAAAATCTACTAAATAAGAGGGTGGGAGTTTTGAAGGGAGGTTATAAGGGGATCTCTGAGACTCAGAAAAAGTTGAACAATCAAGATTCAGACTCATTAGCAGATGTTTCTGGATTTCAACAACCAAAATAGAAGGTATGCACTTCTGTTTGTTTCTGGTATTGTTTCTGTAGTATTTTCCTTTTAGAAAAACTGACAATTGAGGTCCAAAGAATCAAATTTTAGGGAAAAGAATCTCAACTGTGTTATTTGAAAGAATTCAAAAATTCCTGAAAATATTTGACAGTTACATATAGAGATTTGTAACTCTTTTATTAGTTTTTAAATAGACCAAGAAGCATCCCTTCATCCTAACCCTTAAAAATGAACACATTGTTTTTGTTGTTTTCATTTCCATCCCCTACAGGAATAGAAGCATGGTTTGTTTGAATGTTCAGACTCATTTGAATAAAAATGCAACCATGACTTTTGAATTCTAAGACCTGCCTAACTGGTCAAAGCCTTAGGATATATGTCTCTTAGATACATTATGCACCTTAAGATCCTGCTTGAGGAAATTATCACGTTTGAATTATTTTGAGATGCAGCCAGGAACAAAGCATTTTTCAATAATACATTCTATTTGCCTTTGGCAATTTGCTCTTAGCTTCATTCAGAATTCTCACTAAGACAAGAGTTAGTGCAACTGGTATGTTCCCTGCCCTGGAGATTTAAGTGAAAAATAAAACTTAGATCACAAGTGAAATCAATTTGATAGATTCCTTTAAACTAAAGCTAAACCTAGTAATCTTTATTTGGAAAACATTGGTCTATGGAGGAATAAAAAGACTAAGCTTACAAATACTTTTCAGATAGGAAAATAAGACATTTACTGGATACTCAAAATATAAGAGAAAAAGGATTAAAAAAAGGTCTATTCTACAATGTTTTGAAAGACTTTTAGATAAGCTTCTTAATATTAGGCAGATGAATTTCTTATACTCACCAAGAATTAGAATCATTAGTATTTAAATTTTGACAACCACAAGCTAATAGGTATGTAGACATATACAGTAACAAAATGACCTCTGTTCTCTAGATACTTTGGTCATAAATTAGTACAACACATCCCTCAAATATAGTCATTTTCCTTCCCCCAGCTCCTAACTCACAACTGTAGTTTGCGAATGTTAATAATACTACATATATTGCCTTCGTTTTTATAAAGACTTTTCAGGTGAGGACAAAGACAGCTCCCATAGAACCCCAGTTTACCATAAGTTCAGGAAAAACTGCCTCCTTCCCAGTAGTGCTAGAAAAAAATAGCAAGAGAATAAATGCTTCTGGCACTGAGCCCATACATAAATCAAAAACTCAAGCTAGAGGGACAGATAACTCCACCAAATCTGAGTCCTGTGCCAATCCCTGGAGCAATGGGTGGTATCACCCCATAAGCTACACATGGAGAAATGGCTCTCTTGAGAGGAAAAGTGGACTTTTCATCCAAGGAAAAGGCAGAATAGTTGTTGAGTTTATCAGTTACAGTCCCAACAGGAAATAAATACAACACTCAAATTAGGGTAATTCAAGAAAATTTATTTATGAAGAGATGAATTACAAAGGTATAAATGGGACATAGAAGGACCACAAGAGATAGCACTTAGAAGAGTTGTCCAAAGAGACAAGGGAGAGGAGCAGTTAACAAAATCAAGAAGCAAAGGGTATGTAGAGAAACCCCCTTGAGAGGAGCAGAGATATTCAGCAAGGCACACTACTAACTCAAAGTGACCTGACAAGAAGAATGCCTGAGAAATAAATCATCTCTCCCTCTAATCTCCTTCCAGGAATCCCCATTGGCTAAACTCAGCTGAGATCCAGAGAACATGGGAGCCCATTAACATAAGCCTTAAAAGTCATCCCCAAGGCAGCAGAGTAGTAACAGCAGATAATGGATCTGGAGGGACAAATGGAAAAAATATGCAACACAGTGAGCAAGCAGAAAGACTATACTTACCTACCACATCCTTAGTTGCTCACCCATTCATTCAACAAACAGCAGTTGAGTCCCTCTATAAGCAAAACACATTTTTAAGTAGGGAAGGTACAAAATTAAAAGAGACACAGTTCCTTCTCTCAAAAAGTTTACAGTCAAAAAAGAAAAAGGAGACTGACACTTTTTGAAGTGCAATGAACACATTATCACTCCAGGAATTTGATTCTGGAGCAGTTTTTCAATGAATTTTTATATTTATTCCTATATATTTTGACAAGTACATGTTTTTTTCTATATAGGAGATTACCTAATAATACATAATGGAGACTATAAATGATCACAAACATACAGCTATTGTTTTGTTGTTGACTGATTTTTAGAGCAATCAAATGTTCTTTAGCTATAAGAAAAGGTTCATATACACAGTAGTGAAGGAGCACAGAGAAAAGGACTACTTTCAATAGTTCACTAAGTTACTGGGGAGGATTGCCATAGAGGGAGCTACTCTTCAATCGAATCTTTACATATAAGTAAGCAAACAAGCAGTTCAATCAAGAGAGAAGGGGTAGAAGGACATTCTAGACAGAGAGAATATTATAAGGAAAGGCATGGAGTCGTATAAGAATAAATACAGCGTATTAAAGCAAGTGTATGAAATCCAAAATGACTAGAAATTATATAGGTTATTACTCAATGAATGAGAAAGCCAGAAAGTTATTGTGTATATGTTTGTGTATACTTATGTCATTTTTTGAAATATTGAGAACGGATAATATGCCTTATATTTCTTTTCTACACTCCCACATACTCCAAGGTTGTGAATAATGGAGCTTACCAAAAAATTGTCAGATTAAATTTGTGTTTAATTCTCATCGGTAAAAAAACACTCTTGATTAGTTGATCTTTTAAATAAAATTCAAAGTAATATTATTTTGAAGAAAATACTGAAGACAAGTTTAAGAAGAACAAGAATTAGGAACATACCTAGGGTTACTTTAGAACTCACTTGCCAACTACACAATAAATTCTTCTAAAATAACACTGCTGACTATAACATTGAAATAATGACATTTGTGAGGAGTTATTTTCAAATAAAGTAAGTCATACCAAGAGACTGAAGATTAGCAATGATATCAGTTTTGTTTTTCTGTTTGTTTGTTTTTACTCTAGAAAGAAGTTTAAGAGAATAATTTCTACAAAATCATTCATAGTCACCATTTATGAAAGAAAAATTTTAAATCTCCAAATTACAGTATAACTAGAATAAAATGAATCATGAAATATATAGAATTTTTTTTACAGAATTTTAGGTTTAAAAAGCCTAAGTAATATTAACAACTTGATTATAAAAATTAACCTTGCCTATTAACAATATTGAAAGAGTTTTTAATAAAAGATAAAAATAGTTTAAGTCTGTCTCTCAATTTAAGTTTAAAATCTGTTTTTAACTATCTGCAGAAGCTCCAGGGAACATGAGAGAAAGTGTAGGAAAATGTCTGCTACAAAGGATAGAGAAGTGGAATCTAATTTTAATGGCTGAATACAGGGTGCCAAGAAACCAGTTACTAGAGCATTCTGACATGCTTGCCACTGAGACTATGGGCAGAAATACAGTTTTAAATGTACAAGAATCATCCTAAGAGTAGGAGCCTCACTTTAAGTCTGTCATCAACTTAGTTTCCTTGAATAAGTCTCTCATCTTTGAGCATGTCTATTGTAAGGGCAAATCGGGACTGATTCCATTTTGCTTAAGGGCAAACTGGGACTGACTCCATTGTGTTTCCGTGTCCTCCACCCTGAGTCCCCATTGCCTGCACAAAAGCTTAAAACCTGCAACTTCCCGGTCCCAAAAGAACCACGCCCAGTGACCTATGGAACAGGACCCTTGACCCTTCCTCAGCCAATTGGCTAGGGTCACGACCGTCACCCCTCCCACTGCCCCTAGACCCCTTTAAAACTATTGTGTTTTTGGACCGCACCCTCTCTCTTGACCCACCGCTGTGTCGGTGCGGTAGGAGATTGAGCTCCAGCTAGCTCGAATAAAGGCTCTTTGTTCTTGCATGGGACTTGGACCCCTGGTGGTTTTTGGGGTCCCCGAATTCCGGGCATAACACTACCACACTTGCTTAGCCTAGAATTATCTTCACCTCTAACACATCCTTGGGTTAGACATGCTTTGGTTCATCTCTAAATTTCCATCTAAAGCCTTCTGTTTGTATGATTGGCTAGTCTTTCTCAACATCTAAACTAAACTCTTTCCTGACCATTACATTAAGAGCACAAGTTGTCTTTGGGTCTCATGGCCCTCAAGGTTTTGACCACCCAGTCCAATAAAAAAAAAAAACAACCTAATTTAGAAATTAAAGAAAAAAAAAAAACTGGGTTAGTGCTCCAATCTGGAGTGCCCAACCTACTGTGATGGAAGACTCCTATGGCTCTAAGGCAAATGGACTCAGAAACCCAAACACGAGCAATACTTCCAGGCTATCTTGAGATAGAAACAAAAACTGGGAAAACAAGGCACATGTGCTCTATGTCCTGATATCCCTATGGTGGTTATCAGTTTAAGAAGCACAGAACTAAAATAAACAAATAAGAATTATAAAAAGTATTTGATAAAATAGAAGGCACAAACAGAAGATTCAATCCAAAATGAATGTATTAGTTTCAGACAGTAACTGCATATGTGTAAAACACAATCCTGGTAGGGATATTATAATGTCCCTAGGAGATTTTTCCTCCTCTAGATTAAGGTAGTAAATGCTACTGTATATTCTGATAAATCCTAGCAATTGCCTTGTCATAGGACTAATCATACTTAATAACTATCACTCATGTGATTTTCTCCTTTGTCCATTAGTAGGCTTTATAAAGACAGTTACTATCTGTCTTATTTACCACTGTGTTCCCAGTGTCTAATATGATGCCTGTAAACAACTGTTTTCATTGAATCTCCAAGCCCTTGCCAGTCTACCATAAATACTTGATTGCCAGAGCTAAGACTCTAACAGTACACCAAAAAGAAAATAATCCATAATATCTAAACTAGGGACAATAAGAACAAATTTTTCCTTTGTCCTAGGACTACAGATGTAAAAAAAAAAAAAAGCTTGAAGAAAAATTTACAAAAATTTAAAAGAGACACAGTTGATACCACAAAAGAGTAAAAACAAAGGCACTTTTCCCTTCAAACCAAAGGGGGGAAAAAAAACTATTTCAAAACTTGGAATAATTTGTCAACAAAAGTCATATAGATATATTGATTAAAACAAGGAACCATGGAATCTACAAGATAAAGAAATATTTCTAAAAGATACACAGGTTTGAAAATGAAGAAAGATAAACATAAATATTATTTTATTAGATGACACAGTCTTGCTAAAATGAAATTTGAACACTGAATTTTGGATGGATTTCAGACTATTGAGATAAAACAATGAGGAAAAAAAAGGGGATTGAAATGTAAAACTAAGTAATTATTCTTTTTGGATCTTCTTGGAGGAGTATATTATTTACTTGGTGATAGTACAAATAACAGAAGTTATAAAAATAGTTATTTTGAAATATATCAATGACAATAATAATGGAAATTTATGGGATTTCTGGGAAATATATGGGATGGCTGATAAAGGCCACAAATTTTACCTCTCCCTCAAAATGAAATAGTATTAACAAGTATTTCATTTTAAGAAAATTGAGGGGAAAAAAAACAAGGAAAATGCCAGCAGAATCAATAAGGAATTCCTGGAAAATTATAATGGAATAAATTAATGGAGAAATCCAACATTTCCATAAACCCACAGCCACACACAGGTAACAGGAAAAATCTTCTAAACAACATTTTCTCAGCAGACTACAGAAATGGTATAAAGATCAGAGACATGGGGATGTGGGGCTTAGAAAAGGAAAGGTCCATAGGAATTTTACCAGGTAATCATTGAACAGCAGAATATTTGCACCTGTTTTATTTTTCCCCAAGGTGATGTTCTAAATAAATTCTGAAGAGAGAGTTCTAACTGAAGATACATTTGGATTGGGCATTGCAGCCAGAAAAGTGAGCAGTATCCCGGTAGCTACTAAAATGAACAGGGAACCTCCGTGACAGGAAGGAAGGAAGGAAGGAAGGAAGGAAGGAAGGAAGGAAGGAAGGAAGGAAGGAAGGAAGGAAGGAAGAAAGGAAGGAAGGAAAGAAGGAAGGAAGGAAGGAAGGAAGGAAGGAAGGAAGGAAGGAAGGAAGGAAGGAAAGAAGGAAAGAAGGAAGGAAGGAAGGATAGGAGAGAGAGAGAAAAAGAGGGATAGTGGAGAAAGAAAGAGAGAAAGAAAGAAAGAGAAAAAGAGAGGGAGAGAGGGAAGAATGAAAGAAGGAAGGGAAAAAGAGAGGCAGGGAGAGGGAGAAAGAGAAAGAGAAAGAGAGAAAGAAAGAAAGAGAGAGAGAGAGAGAGAGAGAGAGAGAAAGAAAGAAAGAAGGAAGGAAGGAAGGAAGGAAGGAAGGAAGGAAGGAAGGAAGGAAGGAAAGAAAGAAAGAAAGAAAGAAAGAGGCTTCTTTGTTATTTGCAGCTAAAGAAAGAAAGAAGCTACTTGCCCCCCATCCCACCAGGTCACATTGCCTTCCATCCACACATCAGATGTACAGCTCCTATAATGAAGATATAATTCATTGTCTTACAAACAGATTTTTCAAGAATTCCTTGCCAGGTGGACAAGGCTAAAAAAACATAATCAAGGAACAACTGGAATTCTCATATAATACTAGTGAAAGTATCAACTACCACATCCACTTTGGAACCAATTTAGTGGTAACTATACATAACCTCCCCTCCTCCAATGTATCTTCCACACAGCTTTATGAATTGTTTTCTAATTAAAAATGTTTCACAAAAAAAAAAACAAAAGAAAAGAGAATTGGACTTCTACAGCCACCAATGAAAGGCAAATCAGATAAACTCTCCCACTTAGGCCAATTAAATAGTTTGCAAAAATATAGACTATATTATCTATTTAAATACAAGAGAATTGATATTATAGTGAAGAATTACATAGGCAAGATCTATGCCAGATATATCCAGAAAAGTAAACCTATCATTTGTGGTTGCTTGACCCCTGAGGGTATTTGCCAATTCCAGAAGAGCTAGAGGAGAGGTTAAGTGGTACTTTTGGAAGCTTCATGTTGGAAGCCAAAATCCATGAAGGATTGGAGCTCTAACAAAGGCCCTCACAAATTCATCTGGGTACTCCAGAAGGATTAGAGTGAATCGGAAGTAGCATAATCCTCACACAGACTGCAGTCCAGCTTTCAGTCACTTGCATGGACCCATGAAAAACAACTGCTGACTATCCAAACTGTTACTGCACTTTGAAAGAAATGGATTCTTCTTTGAGGGAAAATATTATCATAGACCTTACATTTTTTACAAACAATTTTGTCAAAACAATGTCCAAAAAACAATAAAAAATAAACTGGTAAATGAGATCAAGACAGCATGGACAAAAATAAGTAGAATCAACACACCATGAAAATAGAACCAATAAAACTACAGATAATAAAATTTTCAGGTATAAATTTTGAAATGATTATACTCATTAAAGAAAAATTAAATCAAATTCAAAATTTAAACACAGAATTAGAAACCATAAAAATAGCATAACTTTGGAATAAAATCAAATAGAAAATTTTGATTTCTATTTGTACACTAAAAGGACAACTGAAATTAAGAACTTTGTGGGGGGCGCCTGGGTGGCTCAGTTGGTTAAGCAGCTGACTTTGGCTCAGGTCATGATCTCGCGGTCTGTGAGTTCGAGCCCCACGTCGGGCTCTGTGCTGATGGCTCAGAGCCTGGAGCCTACTTCAGATTCTGAATCTCCCTCTCTCTCTGCCCTTCCCTTGCTCATACTCTGTCTCTATGTCTCTCAAAAATAAATAAATGTTAAAAAAAAAAAAGAACTTTGTGGATGGGTTTAAGAACAGATTAGACACTGGTGAAATAAGATTTTTTAGAAAGGAATATCGATAATTAAGCAGAGACGAAAAGCATGAGAAATATGGAAGGAGGGTAAGAGAGAAGACTTCATGATAAGTTATAATATTCATTATAACTAATTATAGGACCATGAGAAAGGACAAAGAAAATTAAGTAGAATCAATATTCGAAAAGACAGTGGCTAAGAATTTTCTAAAACTATTAAAATACATCAATCCACAGATATAAAAATCTATATAACACAACCAAGAAAAAAAATTAAAGAAATTCACACCTAAATGCATCATACTAACAGCAAAACAAAAAAACCAAAAAATCTAAAAAGCAGTAACAGTAAAGAAACAGATTAATTTCAAATGCCTTTATGCTAACTGCTCAATGGAAAAACAAAACAGAACAAAAAAACAGAAAGAAGACAGTGGAAGGTGCCTTCACCATACTAAGAATATAGGTGCCACAAAAAAATGGAAAGACATTCCATGCTCATGGATTGGAAGAACAAATATTGTTAAAATGTCTATACTACCCAAAGCAATCTATACATTTAATACAATCTCTATCAAAATACCAACAACATTTTTCATAGAACTAGAACAAACAATTCTAAAATTTGTATGAAACCACAAAGACCCGATTAGCCAAAGCAATCTTGAAAAAGAAAGCAAAGCTGGAGACATCACAATCCCAAACTTCAATTTGTATTATAAAACTGTAATAATCAAAAGAGTATGGCATGAAAATAGACACAAAAATCAATGGAACAGAATAGAAAATCCAGAAATAAACTCATAATTATATGGTCAATTAATCTTTGACAAAGCAGAAAAGAATATCCAATGGAAAAAGAACAGCCTCTTCAACAAATGCTGTTGGGAAATCTGGACAGCAACTTGCAAAAGAATAAAACTGGACAACTTTCTTACATCGTACACAAAAATAAACTCAAAATGGAATAAAGACCTAAATATGATACCTGAAGCCATAAAAATCCTAGAAGAGAGCACAGACATAAGGTCTCTTACATCGGCTGTAGGAACTTTTTTCTATATATATGTCCTAGAGCAAGGGAAACAAAAGCAAAAATAGACTATCGGGACACATCATAAGAAAGCTTCTGCACAGCAAAGGAAACAATCAACAAAATGAAAAGGCAAGTACTAAATGAGAGAAGATAATTGAGAGAGCACACCTACTAGTTGAGAGAGCATAAGAGAGAAGGAGCAGAGAGAGAGAGAGAGAGAGAATTCCAAGCATGCTCCACACTGCTAGTCAGAGCCCAATGCAGGGCTCGAACTCATGAACTGTGAGATCATGACCTGAGCTGAAACCGAGAGTCAGACACTTAACTGACTGAGCCACCCAGGAGTGCCAACAGCATTATTTTTATATGCTTATAGGAGCATTACTTACAATAGCCAAGATATGGAAGCAGCCCAAGTGCCCATGGAATGATGAATGGCTAAAGAAGAGGTAATATGTATACATATAATGGAATATTAATCAGCCATAAAAAGAATGAAATGTCACCATTTGCAACAACATGGATAGAGCTAGAAAGTAAAATGCTAAGCAAAATAAGTGTCAGAGAAAGACAAATACCACTTTATTTCACTCATATGTGGAATTTAAGAAATAAAACAAAAGAGCAAAGGGGAAAGAGACAGAGAGACAGAAATCAAGAAACAAACTAACTATAGAGAACAAACTGATAACTACCAAAAGCGAGGGTGGGTATGGGATGGGTAAAGTAGGTGATGGGGATTAAGGAGTGCACTTGTGATGAGCACCGGGTAATGTGTGGGATTGTCGAATCATTATATTGTACACTTAGGACTAATATAATGCTGTATGTAAACTGGAATTAAAAGTTTTTAAAATTTTTAATTAATTAATTTAAAAAGGAAAGAAAATAAAATTTTTGCCACTTTAAAATTCTCCACCTAGTGAAAATAATATTTAGAAATGAAGGTAAAAAAAGCCATTTTCAGAAAGGGCTGAGACTTCTTCCCAGAAAATATATACTAAAAGAAATACTAAAGAGTGTTCTCCGAGCAGAAGAAAAATTATCCCAGATGAAAGGAAAGAGATGCAAGAAAGAATGAAAGAGAATGAAACATATAAATACATGGGTAAATATAAATAAATATTCACTGGATAACAACAATTTTTTTCATGGGGTTAAAATACAGATAGAAATTAAAATTCAATAACAGGACATAGGTGAAAGGGAAATAAATAAAGCCAACATACTCTAAAGCACATGTATGTTCTAGGAAAAAGGTAAGGGTAAAAATTAACATTATACTTTGATTAGTAAAGGATACAGGTAGTGATCAATTAAATCTTTAAAAACGAGTAAAAGTAGTTGAAGAAAAAAATGAAATAATAACAATTTCTCAATCCAAAAGATTGAGACTTGTTATTTATATTTATAAAGAAAAACTGTCATGTTAGCTCTTACCATGAACCTGCTGCTATTCTAAGTGCTTTACAAACTCTACAAAATAGATACTATTATTGTCTCCAATCGTAGAATTCATTGCACCCACTTATAATAACAAGAAACTGAGGCATAGAAATGATTAAAGTTTTCCCAAGATCACATAGTAAGAAAGTGGTGGAGTCTGTATTCCAGTCCAAGCACTTCAGCTGCAGATTCCATTCTCTTAACTACTTACTACTGATTAAGAGCCTACTCCTTGCCAGCCATTAAGCTAGACATTTTCATATCTCATCACAGTCTCTGTTAGGTATGCATTATTATAATTTCTGTGTTTTGCAGACAATGAATTAATCAAGGCATCATTTGCCTGTGATCATTCCAGTAGTTAGTAGTAGAGGTGGCTGGGATCCTAAATTCAGGTCTGCTATGACTCCAAAAATCTATGCTCATAACAAGAAAGATGGGGAGAGCAGGATCCAAGAAATTACAAAGGGCATTCTACTTTGGTAGAATTTTAAAGACTTTATTGAATATTTGAATTGTCTTCTTATTATCATTTTCGTGTGAAAGGATGTTTCTTGTAATACTACTGAAAGTGAGCCACACAATGAATGTTGTATATGTTAGCAGTAGTTCTCAAACTTTGGCGTTTATTAGAAACATGTGGAAAACTTGGCGAAAATCAGCCAAAATTCAGCCCCATCCTACTTCAACAAGCCTTGTCCTCCCTAGCCTTTAATAGATTTCCAAGTGATGTAGAATCACACAAAAGCTTGAGAACCACTGGGCTCCATAATATTTGCTGTTATCACTTACACCATGTGCCTGCTAACCTCCAGATTATCAAGGGAAGTTCTGGTAAACTCTGCTGACAGTCTATTATCCAAAAGATAAAGCTCGAGCTCATTTGGGGACACAGGACATCTCACAGTCTAGGCCGGCCTAAAAATCCAGTCTCATTCCCCACAATTTCCATAATTTTCACTATTCCCCACAACCTATACAAACACTTACTGCAGCTTCAAATACTTTATTACTATTTCCCAAATGTATCTGGTGCTACTAGATCTTTGCTTTGCACATATGATTCCCTCATCCTGGAAAACCCTTTTCCCATTTCTCTGCCTAGTCACTCATATCTATCCTTCAAAACCCACATGAAAAGTCCTTCTCTCTCAAAGCTTTTTTTCACTTTCTTTTACTCTATCACACCTCATCGAGAACCAAAAAGCACTTTTCATATCTCAGTTATGACATTTTGCATTACATATTTATTCTCTAGTCAACACATCTACTCAGTTGCCCTCATCCCACATAGTCAAACTTGAAAGCAGGAATTGTACTTTACTTATTTGTTTGTTTGTTTAGTATTTATTTATTACTGTAACCCTAGTATCCGAGCACAGATGGTATTCAGGAAATGCTTATTGGATGAAGAGAAGCAAGAACTATAAACTTTCTAATATACTCTAACTCAATTCTTCTTTGTACAATGTACCTTAAAGATATGATCCAAAAGCAAAGAAAAAGTCAATTTCTCCAATAAGAAATTATTTATAATTTAAAAATGTTGAAAGTGGCCTATATGCCCAAGATTAGGCATATGGAGCATAGGGGACGTTTAGGGCAATAATCCTTGTACATGATACTACAATGATGGAATCATTTCATAAAATATTTGTCAAAATGTACAGAATGTACAATACCAAGAATTACCTAATGTAATTACCTTACCCTAATGTAAGCTATGGACTTGGGATAACAATGATGTTTTGATGTTGGCTCATCAGTTGTAACAAATGTACCTCTCTCATGTGAGATATTAATGGCAAAGGAAGTGATAAGTCTGTGGGAGCAAGGCATATGTGGGAACTCTCTCTACTTCCTGCTCAATTTGATGTGAAACTAAACCTGCTTTATTTTTGTTTTTTAAAAATAAATAAACATTTTATATATGTCAATATATTGGAAGTATATTTACACAGATAATGCCATTAGATATTAACAGAACGCAAAATCGTAATACATTAGAATTCATATATTGTATATAGTTACTTAGGTATTAAATTAATGTAAAATAAGAAAAATAAGAGTTTAATGTCATTCACTTTTTTTCTTTACAGTTGTTGAATGTCACAGGAGGAAGGGAAATGAAAGGCAGAAGATAGGGCAGAGGAGGGAAAGAAGAAGAGAAAGCAATTATGCTACTTTTCTCTATGAGAGAAATTCATGTCAAAACTCTAAGAACCACTTCTTCAGGGAACAGTTCTCAACCCCCATTCCATTGTTATTATGATGATAGGCTTGAAATATATTTTTTTGCAAATGTTAGATTATTTTTGTCTGTAAAGACTGCTGTGGTTTGGGCCTAACTAAAATAAGTCAGCCTTCTCAAGCAAAGAAATACAAACTTCAATATTCATTTCAATCTGCTTACCTCATAGAAAACACCCATTATCCATTATATGAATTCAAGCCAAGAAAATAGTTATAGGCTAGACTGAGTTGGCTCTAAAAATGCAATTGCAAAATTCACAATCTGCTCTGCAGGGCTTCAATCCTACTTACGGAACAATTTTACACACACAGCAGTTTTTCAGTATGTTCAGAGGCAATTAACAGAAATGTTACTAACTTGTGCGTTTGATAAATCTGTTTTAAAGATGCAAAAAGCAAACAGTTTAACATTGTAAAGGTGACTCTTATCCAAGTTCAAACTACAGATAAAACAAAAATTAGAAACTGGGTAAATGGATATTTCAGATCTTAGTTTTCATTAACATGCTATATTGGTATAAGTTATTTTTCCTTTTCGGTTGACTTTTTTCTCAAAATAATACTTATCTGATTAGTAGCTCTTTTTAATCATGTTTCAAAAATCTATATAACACATGGTAGAGACAAAGAATCCATAGGTCTATTAATTCCTGCTTCCTTGCCTACCTGAAAAGAAAAGTAAAAGGTATAATATTTCACAGAGGAATAGTAATAAGAATGTGTGCACATTTTAGGACATGTGCACAAGAAATGACTATACTCCTTCCTTGCACCAGTTAAGGTCACCAGTGTTGAAATCATTTCTGTGCAGTGCATAATGAAGGCAAAGCAACAAGGGGTTTGCACTGACTTTTACTATCAGGATTTCTAAACTAGCCATTTGCTTCAAAATACAGACTGACAGATTGCCAAGCTTTCATTGTGTCCTCTACAAGATTCTAGCCAACGCTCTTGCTGACACAGCTGTCCTACCTGGGGCAAAGGGATAGAACAGATGACCTCTCTACATGGGCCTTCTTCATCCACGACTCGGCAAGCAAGCTAAAATAATGAGAGAAAATGATGGAAAGGGAAGGTTGAAATTTTGATAAAATAAATTAGCTCACAAAAATGGAAGCCAAAGCCATCTAACTCATAATTGATACTTTAAGGATGAAATTTTAAAAATTAGGAACACAATATTGAAGTGCTTATTCACAGAAAAATCTATTGCATTGCTTCCTATACTACTCATATAAAAAAATAACCTCTGAGGTTATCTATTTGGGGATATGTACAAAATAATGCCTTTAAAGAAAAATTATCTGATCTTAGGAATAGATCCTGGAGACAGCTGCCTTAAATGATACCATTTGGAGATACTACAGCATGGCCCATGCATAGAACTCTGCTTCCTTTTAGAACCTATATCACTCAGCTCTTGATTTCCCCTATTAGTCTCTCCATGATAGGTAACATGTTCATGAATGTGATGAGATTGTGTTGATTACCTACAATGTGCCAAACAACGTACAAAGTGCTGATAATTCAAAATGAACAGAATGTGAGGCCTCCCTTAAACTACTTAAAGTGTGATAACTACGTAGTTCAGCATGTAAAAGAAATTGTGCAAAGACCCTTGACAGAGGAATGTACTTGGTTCTTTGAAAGAGAAAACACATCTAACTGACACAGCACAGTGTCAGGAAAGACATGTAGGCTGGGTATTGACACTTAAACCAGGCCCAGAAGGCATTGCTGGTAGACGGAGCAGGAAGCAAATACACTTGGTCACAAATTATATGCATACTCCATGGACTAGTCTCACATTCTCAGCAGAACTCAGAACTCATATCACAAGAAGTTTCAATGAAGAGAGATAGGAACCTGCGGCTCTGGAGGGCAGCAGGCATTTGGTCACAGCAACATGAGACAGAGCTTCATGCCAAGCTCAGGGCCAAGCCGGATGGAGTGTGGCAGCACAGGGTCCTGGAGAGTCAGATGGGAGGACAACAGAACTCCTGCTGATTGAGGAGAGCAAGTCAGCATAAAAGGCAACTGGCCCTGTGGTGGAGTATAGCTTGCCTCTGGTAGCTCAACAATAATCAATCATCAAAATAAAATAATAGATATTAAATTACAAAATAAAAACAAAAAGGAAGTGGCTCTTTGGGTAATTTTATCTCCCGTCTCTTTTCTTTCCTCTGCTTCCTTCTTTTACTGAGAGAGAAGGGAGTGGATGGGGTGAGGGAGAATCAGAATATAAAATCCATTTGGAAATAATGAATAATAATCCATACATCAATCAAATAAATAGAAGATTAAACATTTTTATGTCTGGGGAACTTCTAGCCAAATGAGGATATGAGGACACAAAGAATGAAGCCAGATATGTTCATTGCTCTTGTCTTTTAGCACCACCTATAACCTTTTGGTACATTTTCCTCTTTTCATCTCTCTCCCTACTTGTGGCCCAAATCAACCTTTCTCTTTTCTTCCCTCAATACATAGAAAAGATGGGCAAGATACGGAGAAAAAAGGACACAGATTAAGATGGAGAGAAAGTATAGAGATCTAAGAAGGCAGCCTGGGTAAAAGGAGCAAGAAGAGGAACACCTGAGAGAGGAAGAAAAAGGAGGGGCAAGAAAGAAGAAGATAGAAATGGTGCATCATGGTTTGTTTTTTTGTTTATTTTTTTTTTATGTTTTATTTATCTTTCAAAGAGAGAGAGAGAGTGTGAGAGCAGAGGAGGGACAGAGAGAGAGAGGGAGACACAGAATCCGAAGACAGGCTCCAGGCTCTGAGCTAGGTGTTAGCACAGAGCCTGTTGCGGGACTTGAACCCACGAACTGTGAAATCATGAACTAAGCTGAAGTCGAACGCTTAACGCTTAACTGACTGGGCGCCACCCAGGTGCCCCAGGTTTGTTTTGTTTTAAAATCTTTCGACATTTTTGAAAAAGAAAGTGAGAAAAGATGAGGGAATGAACTGGGATAAGATGCAGTGGTCAACAAATCTCACCTCTCATTTTGCCTAAGTCTAAGTTCAAAGAAAGCACAGCCCCTTGTGGGATCAATACTTCATATTTCAATCCTAAAGTAGATGGAAAATAAGGATGGGGGATAAGTCTCCTTTATACATTAATCCTGAACAAAGACATGCATTCCCTGATTCACTGAATGCAAGTCTCTGAAGTTAGCAAGGAATGGTCTAATTTTTTTTTTTTTTACTTCTTAAAATGTTCTAAGGAGCCGTGTCCCTTAACTACATTTTACATAGGAAAGAAAGCACTAGCAGGATAACCAGCTTCTCATCTAATCACCGTTAAGTTTCTGTCCTGTCTCTAAGCTACACAAGGGATACCTCTCTTCTCTGTGGCCCATCCTAACAGGCTCACACTGCACCTGAGCAGATAGTAGGGACTCGAAGATCTTTTTGCAGGGAACTTTCCCCCTAGCCCATCTCCAAGCACTCTGAGGTTCAAGAGATAGATAACTCAATTTGATAACTAAAGTTTATTTTGTGCTTACTACATGCCAGGCACTCATCTAAGTGCATTACATATACTATCTCACTTAATCCTCACCACTGCCCCTTAAGGTAGATTACAGTATTTATCACTCTTATATAAAGAGGGATAGGGATGGGCAGTGCATGTTTCACAAACACAGGTATGCATTCAATTACAGCACATGTACATGTGTACATTCCCTTATACAGTCTTCTGAGTCAGCTGGTCACAAACCCATTTAAGGTCTACTCCTTTATAACACTATCCATAACCCTCCCTCCAACCTTGCTGCCTTACTCTCTCTCACTTAAGTTTTGGCCATATCCCAATCTCTGCCACAGTTTCTAAAACCCAGAGTTTATCCTCTACCATGGGGGTAGAATAATAAACAATACACAAATTGCAGACTTGTACTGCCTTTATGACCTCCTGAGAGAAAGTAGGTATTCGAGCAATTGCTACCGTATCACATACAAGGTACATGAATTACACCCATAAAAACCCCAATTTTTCTTCACAATATAATGTGCAAATTTAAATACAAATGAAAATAAAAACATTATCTTTCATGCCTTTGCCATTTTTGCCAAGAAGCTACTGATAAGTGCCAACAAAACAAGGGAGTGAACCAAGAAGAATAAAAGTGTGGCATGCAGGGAATAGTGGATCCAGAACAAAAAATGAGAAAGGGAAGCACCGAATCAGCTATGCACCAAATCCTAGGGAACAACTGATTCAGACTGTAGCAGCTGGACAAAAGACTAGGAGGTGGAAGTCTGGAGGGAGAAAGAAAAACAAATTGATAGATTATTTGATGTATAAGAGTGTATAAAAAATTATCAATAGACATAATTAATGATCAATAATACATAAAAACAATACAAAAAAGGCAGTTTCAACCATGTGAAAACAAATTATATACAAGAAGAAATAATTCTAAAATCCTTGTCTCAATAGTGAAAACTAGCACATGTGGCTATTAAACACTTGATAAATTGCTACTCAGAATTGAAATGTGCTGTGAGTGTAAAACATACATTAAACCATGAAGTTTTGGTATTAAAAAATGTATAATATCTCACTAATAATTTTATATTGATTATATGTTGAAATGGTAATAATTTGGATATACTGGGTTAAATAAAATATGCTTTTAGAAGTAGTCTATCAGCTTTCTGTTTACTTTTGTAATGTGGCTGCCAGAAAATTTTAAATTTTATTTGTTGTTCTCATTATATTTCTATTGGACAATGCTACAGTAGATGGCTGTCAGGAGAATGAATTTGTCTTCCTTTCCTAACACTGGTGAGACATAACTTTGAGTGTGTAGACTACTCATAAGAAACAAAATTTCGTCAGAGGTGGAAATTAGGAGAGCTATTATGTTCAAAGTGGTTAACAATTCAAACTGCTGTCCAGTTCCACAATCCGAACAGATCTAACACCACTTTCAAAGATGCTGTCACTGACATTTTAAATCTAGTCATCTTGAACTTTTTTTCTGCCCCAGGAAGGCATATGTCAGCACACTGTCATTAACTTGATGGTGATATTTAAATGGCTAACTAACCACTTAACTAAATGGCATAACTAACCTAATTAGTTAAAGCTGGGCTAAGACTAAAGCCTAATGAGACTGCCAACATGAAGATTCAACAGATGCCTGAGTAAATGGCTAACTGACAAAGGCCTTCCATTGAATTTGAATTAAAGTATTTTTTTTCTGTCAAACTTAAGTCTGTGAGCTAACTGGAATCTATACCTAAAAGTGGCATTCTTTTAAAATCCTGGTGAACATATTGTGGTGTCTTCACTGGCTTTAGTTAAAAAAATAAAAATAAAAGTAGATAATCCCCACTCCCATATGTGTGATTACTTCTATTTTCATCTTTTCCTGGAAAGCTTTTTACATTTCACTCTTGTGAAACGGCTCATAATTCTTTGGAAACAAGCAAAGTCTCATGATCTTCAATGTTTGGCAAAGGAGAGTAAAAGGCAGTAAAGAATAATGGTTTCTTAGTTATTTTTCACAATCTTTAAGTAAAAACAGACCATCCTAAATTCAAAAAATCATATCAACAAATTTAACACAACAGAAAGAATCTCTTCAGGTAGAGTAGCAGAGTGGGTAATATTTCCTTTTAGTGGATCTCTTACTTACTGGCCTTTGCCAGTAGTTATTATTAATTATTATCAATAATTATCCCCAAAGAAAATGAAAATACTAATTCTAAAAGATATATGCACCCCTATGTTTATTGCAGCATTATTTACAATAGCCAAGATATGGAAGCAACCTAAGCGTCCATCAATGGATGAATAAAGAAGTTGGTATGTAAACACATTGGGTTACCACACACACAAAGAAGAATGAAATCTTGCCCTTTGCAACAACATAGATGGACCTTTAGGGTATTATGCTAAGACAAATACCATATAACTTCACTTACCCATGGAATCTAATAAACAAAGCAAATGAACAAACAACAAAAGAGAAACATTCATAAATACAGAGAACAAACTAGTGATTGCCAGAGGGGAGCCCAGGTGGGAGGACAGGTGAAATAGGTGAAGGGGAATAAGAGGTACAAACTTGCAGTTATAAAACAAATAAGTCAGAAAGATGAAAATACTACATAGGAAATATAGTCAATAATTTTGTAATAACTATATGGTAACAGATGGTAACTACTCTTAAATGAGCATTTTGTAATGTATACAATTGTTGAATCACTGTTGTATACCTGAAACTACTATAATATTATATATCAACTATACTTTTAAAATATAAAAAAAATAAGGGGTACCTGGATGGCTCAGTCAGTTAGTCATTTGGCTCAGGTCATGATCTGTGGTTCTTTTTTTTTTTTAAATTTTTTTTAACATTTATTTATTTTTGAGACATAGAGACAGAGCATGAGCAGGAGAAGGGAAGAGAGAGAGAGGGAGACACAGAATCCAAAGCAGGCTCCAGGCTCTGAGCTGTCAGCACAGAGCCTGACGCAGGGCTTGAACTCACAGACAGCGACATCATGACCTGAGCTGAAGTCGGCCGCTTAACCGACTGAGCCACCCAGGCGCCCCATGTGGTTCTTGAGTTCAAGCTCCATATCAGGCTCACTGCTGTCAGACTGTCACTGTCAGAGCAGAGCCCACTTTGGATCTTCTGTTCCCACCACCCCCCCCACCCCTCCCTGCTTACGCTCTCCCAAAAATAAATAAATATTTTAAATATAAAGTAAAATAATAAAATAAGTAAAGTAGAAATTACAATTTTTTTAGATTCCTGAATTGATGTCTCCATAAAACTTCAAGGCTGTGCCTCAGTTGAGGGCTCTTTCTCTCACTCAGCCTGAACTTCATTTGTAATTACCTTCAGCTTTTTGCTTCAATGTAATTTACTCAGAAGAAAGTTGTCCTGAGTACCCTCATCTCCTCAGGACTACTCAAAACAAGACTAGCTCCCTTATTATGTGCTCTAGTAAGCTTGTCAGACTGTATGTTAAATGACCAGTTTGAAATGTAGGTCTCTCCATCTAGACTAGAAGTTCCATGAACATAACTATCATGCCTGTCTTGCTAAGCTTCCGACTGTGCCTTAGCACTCAGCACAACATCTGGCCTTTGATCAATGTTTGATACAAAGTCCATCTGCACTTCCTCTCCAATTTGAGGTGTGATGCCATCCAGAAAGAGGTTGGAATATACGTATACCTGAATAATAAACTGGTACAGGAAGCATAAAAGTAGCAAATACTCCATTTGATTCTGACACTGGTACATGGGACATTTTACCACATCACTATCACTGAAGAATTCCAAATCGAACCTACTTAAAGGTAACTGTTTTGTTGCTGGTTAAGGCTGATCAGTACAGGACTTTTTATTTGATATTATTAAGTGTGCAAACAAAATGCATTTGTAATTGCATGTACTTAGAACATAGCCAGACCAGCTAACTTTTCATCACAAAATTAACAGTGTCAGTCACAAGTTCTATTTGTAAGGCTGCTTGATCTCCAAGGAAATAAGCCCATTCCCTGTCATTACTCCAGGAGTTAGAGCTAGCATATTTCCCTCACTCAGAACTAATGGCGAACCAGCATGAAGTTCAAGGAATGAATCAACCAATTAAGTGTTAAATAACTTTTCTAATTATTTTCAACCTTAAAAATTGCAGTCTTTCAGAATATAATCAACCGAGAGGAAGGAAAGTGATGAATAAAAAACAAAGTTAATTCAATCATAATGAATGATTAGAAAAGAAAAGTATCTCTCCGCTTGGAAAAAATGATAGTGGTAACTAAAATCAATCTATTTCATTATTTAATGCATTCCATTATAACTTAGGTGTGTGTTACATTTACTTCTAAATAGAGTAATTGATCTTCTTTGAATCTGAAATATACTCACTCATAAAAAAAAACCACACAACTAATTAACTAATGTATTGAGCTTGTCGTTAACTTCACACACTAATCTATTCTTCCTTAAAATTCTCTCTCTATCTCTCTCCAGTAAAAATATTCAGAAGTGTAAAACTTTTCATTTAAAATGTCATCCCACTTAACTTTATTCTTTAAAAAAATCAACCAGTATCAAATATATGTACTTTTACAGTTTGTTGAATATTTGATTATTAAGCATCATCTGCTCACCTCCCACTGCCTCCCATGTGTCTCTTTTCAGGCCACTGTCATTCTGTTCTCTGGTTTCCAGCTATAACTTTTTCTCAGTTTCTTAAACATACCATGATCTTTCTAATCTTGAGGTCTTTGCCCTTTGCTAGAAAGTTCTTCATCTATTCTGTGCCTCATTACTTCCTACTCCTTCTTCAATTTGAGTTTAGGTCAAGTGTCACTTTGTTAAGAAAATCTATCTTTACTCTTCCACTAAGTCACTTTCCTGGATTTTACCCTCTCAAAGACCTCTAGCTTTCTCCTAAAAAGTAGGCATAATTGTAACTCTATTTATGCTTTTTTTAAAACGTTTATTTATTTATTTTTGAGAGAGACAGCACACGAGCAGGAGAGGGGCAGAGAGAGAGGGAGAGATAGAGAATCCCAAGCAAGCTCTGTGCTGTCAGTAGAGCCCACTGCAGGGCTTGAAATCACAAACTGTGAGATCACGACCCAAGCTGAAATCAAGAGTTGGATGCTTAACTGACTGAGCTATCCAGGCATCCACATAACTGTAGCTTTTAAAATAATTTTTAATGGTTGCTTAGCATATATCTCTAAGGAATCACTAATTTAAATCACTAATTAAAAATCACTAATTTAAGATGTCATTCCTTCTCCTGGAGTTGCTTTCTCATCCTTAATTTTATGGAAAGGAGGTATAAGCAATGAAGCCTGAATCAGAACACTGTGTTTCAGATGAACTCATGCAATACATATATATGTGTGTGTGTATATATATATATATATATATATATGTACATGTATACATATATACATATACAATGCAATACATATGTGTGTGTGTGTGTGTGTGTGTGTGTGTGTGTGTGTGTAATGAAACCTAACATTTCAAACTCTTTAGCTCTTTCAGTACAAAGATGATCTAGGACCATCAAGCAGGCCACCCCCAAATTCCGACATTTAGTCAAGTGTCCAGGCTAGTAGGCCTCTTCTGTCCTCACCGATCCTCTGCCTCGACCCTTCTTGTCCTCTACCCTGTAATGGACAGAAAGGACATGCCACCAGACAATCACCTAACTACCCTCTGGGGAGGAGGATATTCCATCCTGTTTCAGAGAGCATTTCCTTCTTCCTCCCCCACCCCCCACCAAATCTTCTTATATGCAAAGAATGTTCTGCTCATTTGAGTTAGTTAACACTCCAGCTCATCTTAAGAACAGCACAGATGGCAATCAAGATCTCATAATGGGACAGGAACAACACCTTCCCCAAAATGGAGAGACAACATGTATTAAAAACAGGCATATTTGCCTGGAGTTATATTGTCACTGAATGGTAACTATTTAGGGAAAGAAATCCTGAACAGAACTCCAGCTCTGATTATGCCATTAGCTATGATACCTCAAAATAAATCCTTATGCTCCTTTTATCTTCTGTTCTCAAAAGAAAAAGAGATAGGCTAAATGACTACTTAGGCCTTTTCTTGGTTTGTGGTTTTTACCTTAATTCTTAAAACTTATATGCAAACAAGTTGCTTCCTCGGTCCCTACCCACTTGGCTAAGAAGGAAGAATTTGTCTCTAACACCAGTTCTTCAGCAGGCTTGTTATATCTGCACCATTACATTTAGCTTGTTTTTGGTGTCTTCATTAACAGTGCAGCTTGTCAGGAGCACTTGCATATTTACAGTGTAATAGTCCTTCAGAGCAATTATGATATCAATAGAACAATTATGATTTCAATGCCACCATAACATCTTATAGACATAGCTAGCACTAGAGATAAAATTTTTATGAGACATACTCAAGCTACTGCACAAAGCAGCAGTTTTTCCAAATATAAACAGTTGAGGTCTTTAAAAACATTTTGGTTTTAAGAGATTAAAGGACATTAACATACACCAGATTGCGGTGTCAGTGTGGGAAGAAGATATCTATTTAAATGTGTTTCCAGAAAAACACAGCACATATATCATAGTCTATTTGGCTGCACTACAACTGCAAAATGGTTTAGCCTATGCATGCTTCTTCAGACCACAATTATGAAGATTCAAGGCAAAGAGATTTATGAAATTACCATATTCAACTCATACTAAGTGGCTGAAACAATTAAAAAATTGACATTTTCAAATTCGTGAATATATTTTTTCTGAGATTTTGGGATAACTTAAATATCTAACTCAAATACTTCTCCATAAATTTTATATCACAGAAAAAAAAAAAAACAGTGTGTGTGTTCTATCTCAGTGATGTGGTCTTTTTGAATAGAGTCAAGGAAGTGAATTATGGAGAATTGAAGAGGTATGTAAAGGCAGAATTACTATGGAATAGAATAGAGAGATGTGAAAGGGAGAAATAAAGGTCAGGAGAGAAGTTTAGGGTACTTGCAGTGAAGAAGCTTAGAGATGTAGGGAACAGAGCCTACCTGCTGAGAAATGGTAGGGAGTAGGCAACTAAGCTGGGCTTTCCTACTGCACCTTGGCATGTTTTAAGATTTTTAGGTGAATATTTTATATTGCTTTTAAGAATATCCATTGGTCTGGTTCTATTCTTTCTTTTTTTAAGTTTATTTATTTTGAGAGAGATTGAGTGAGAAAGAGAATGTATGTGAGCAGAAGAAGGGCAGAGAGAGAATTCTAAGTAGGCTCCACACTGTCCGTGCAGAGCCTGATGTCAATCTCATGAACCTGAGCTGAATTCAAGAGTCAGGGGCTTGGTTAAGAGTCACCCAGGCACCCCTGGTTCTATTATTGAAGGCTAATATCTCAAGAGTAGGACTTAAATCTGCTTAGGTATATATGTGTTATGTTTATATTTTACAAAGTAATAAAACCAGTTTTTAAAAGGCTAAGAGTTCCATGATAAGTTTTTGGATGGTTGGTATTGTCCATATACCCTCACATTTCCAGTTCTTAGCCAGAGTAGCTGTTCAATGAACATTTGTAGAATAGAAAATGGATGAATGGGTGGTTTCCAGATTCACACACAGTAGAAAAGGCAATTATACAATAATTTGCACAAAAGAAAAATTCCAAATAATTTTTTTTCTCTATTATCTCAAAGTTTAGGTGAAAGTTACTCTAACTCTGAATTATTGCAGATAATTTTCTTAACTCCTTATTTCACTTGTTATGGCTTAAGTCAATGTTTCCATTAAATATTTCTGTATGTGCAAAAGCTTTATTAGATAACAGAATTCATTCACAGATAACAACTTTGTTGGCTGGATCCAAAGCCTTCTGCTTCTTCACTAGGTTATGAACAGAAATAATGGGTTTATCAAACGGCACAACTTTGACTGTTTACATCTGATGCTGGTTTCCTCTGAGTCACAGTAACTTTCTGTCAAAGGCAGGTAATGTTTTGCATCTTTATCATAATTTCAGAAATTACTTCATGACCTAAAGTTAGTATTAAGCAGTCACTTAGAGGACAAATATTCACCATGGCAACAATCTAACATAGCATAGGTTTGAAAGGTAGGATAGCAAAATTTTATCTCACTTTCTACTACTTTCTACCCACACAATCAATACATACACACTCAGCTAACATGCAAAGTAAGAAAACTTTACCTGCAATGTCCACTCTGGATCAGTATTACATTTCCTTCTCCTCCTTTCCCCAGATTTAACACCCTTATTATCTGACTGGCTCCCCAACTTAGATGGCAGGTTGAGAGTAAACAGGATTGACAGTCATTGTAGCTAAAGCCATTAGCTAAGAATAGTTTAACATGCTTGGAATTATCAGAGGGCTTTTGCATTTTAACCCAAGTAGCCATTCATTGTTGGCAGTAAGGGTGCATTTTGACACCTCTAGGTCACATTATCGCTCATCTACTTATGTCTAAGATATTCATATATATATCCTATCTTTCTGTTACGAATACAACATTACATTAAGTTATTTGTTCATTTAAAATTCGCAAAGTATCTCAAGAGTAATCACATACCTTACCACAACTTCTTAATTCAAATGAGGAGAAGAACAATGAAAATTAATGAAGTTTACTTTGTATTTTATGCTAAGTAATTGAAAGCTTACTAATTTCCAGGACTAATATGTTACCACAGCAGGATGTATTCCAAGAAAAAGTTGAAACTGATTTCCAATCCTATAAAGTGTTTATTATTATTATATACCAAAATATTTGGAAACAATCTTGTCCTCTTACTGTGCTCATTAATAATTTTCCTAAAATTTTATATTATTAATTCGCTTGTTTATTCCAATTTTCATTGATAATTTTTTTAACGTTTATTCATTTTTAACAGAGCGAGAGACAGAGAAAGCGCAAGTGGGGGAGGGGCAGAGACAGAGAGGAAGACACAGAATCCAAAGCAGGCTCCCGGCTCTGAGCTGTCAGCACAGAGCCTGACGCGGGGCTGGAACTCACAAACTGCAAGATCATGACCTGAGCCGAAGTCAGACACTTAACTGACTGAGCCACCCAGGTGCCCCTCATTGACAACTTATAAATAAACTTCAGCCTGGTTTCTGTCTGAACATTTCAAAGTTTTAACTTGAAATAATCTTGTTAGTGATTAATGTTCATTTTTCCCAGAGAACAGCTTATATCATAACTGCTCATACTTTGAAACTGAAATGAAATGTCGTTTTTCCTTTTAGGCTTTACTGGAACTGCCTAACTTTACAATCATCTTAACAAGAGTTTAAGCATTGATTTTTTTTTTTTAATATTCAAACCAAACTACAGCTGCCCCAACAGTCTACCCAGAAAAGAAGACCAAATGATACTGCAATTACTAAGGGGATTGCGCATAGTCTGAGCAGGGAGGTCAGACTTTAACTAACCTTGCTGAAGTTTGTTTTTTTTTTTTTTCTCCTTTGCTCCCTTTATAGCTGCCAAATTGAGGGGGACGAAAAATAATTCTATTTTTACAAGATGATGGCCAAATTATTTGAGCTTCCCTGATAATTATATAGCTTGACATGTCTTTTCATTTTATTGTCTTCTAATATCGATTTTTATTCTGTATTTCTTCTAAAACCGCAATCCTTTTAACCGGGATTGAAAAGTCAAGTTTTCTTGCCAGAGAAGTAAACACAGATACCAGATTGATCATGTCCTAGCCTAGATGGCTATTTCTGAAACCTTATCCCAGTAGACTTCTGAGAGAATGGTTAATGGTGGATAGTCAAATCAAGTCTTCTAGTCAAATTTCCATCACTTAACGTCCACTATTCCCACTATGTCACATTCAAGCCTATTGCTTTATTTAGCTTGCAAAAAATTTTCCACTTTGAAACAACTGCAAGTAGGCAATACAGTAAGAATGACAGCTTTTGGATCCTCTGGCCAAACCTAGGCTTATTACAGTGTCTTAAGATTATAACTCCTTGGGGCAACATCACTATTAGATGAAAACTGGTACACTACTTGAGAAAGAGGTATCATCTGTGTCATCGTGTAGATGTTCTTTAAGTGCACATAATGAGTCAATCTTATCATCTTTCCATCATTTGAACCAGACTAATAACATCAATCATTTTTCTATATGTATATTTTTATAGTGAATCTTAATGCCATTTTGAAGGCTTTGTGAATATCCAGTTCCATAGTAATGTCCAGATGTAATAGAATCATGTTGAGGGGATGCCAGATGAATTACCTAATTCCTCTTGCTATTAACCTTTACTACCCTCGTCAATATTCTTCACAAGATAAGTGAACCAGTAATGGCCTTCGAAGCTAGGTAAGACAAGAACAGAGAGATTTAACATAAGAAAATGATCTCAAAAGCAAAACATTTATTCGAAGCAATAAATTAAAGAAATAGAAATTATTTTCAATGAAATAAATGACTAAAAATTGGACATAATTTCAAAATAAAGTTCTCATTTAAAAAAACAAAGTGATTAGAATATTCAGTTGAAAAGATCTCCTGCAGTTCCTAGATTCTATGATTATGGATTCCACAGTATCAGGTATCCCACATAAGAGTACAATAAGAGATGATTTAAAGTAAAAGTTAAGTTTTTAACTTCTAAAATTTGTATCACCACTAAAAAGAGTAATAGAGCACTTTTAACACATCACAACTATCAAGTCCCCAAAGCCAGCCATATTTCTATCAAGCTTATAGTCATTTCCATGACTGACCTGATACATAATTCATTTATTTCATTTCCACTATAAAAATATAAATGAAGGGCACCTGGGTGGTTCAGTCAGTTAAATGGCTGATTCTTGATTTAGACTTAGGTTGGTTCCTGAGACAGAGCCCCACATCAGGCTCTGTGCTGACAGCATGGAGCCAACTTGGGATTCTCTTTCCCTCTCTCTCTGCCCCTTCTATACTCTATCTCTCAAATAAATAAATAATCATTTAAAAATTCAATATATAAATGAATACTCAATATATGTATACAGTGTCTCTTGGAAGTAGAGTAAATCATTGAGAAACACCCACATTCATAAACAAAATAGAATATGCTCTGTATTCTATATATTTGTATATTTCTAAAGAAGTAATGTCCTAGCCCATTTTTTTTATTTAAAATAGGCAAAGTGCATGGTAATGAAAGAGAACATTTCTCCTTCTTATACCTTTCATTAAGTAATTCTTCAGCTGGCGTCTTATATATATCTTTTATTTTATATCATTTATATTTATCTATATCAGTCCTTCAGAATAAATGTTTTAATTTTTCCAGGAACTCTGTAAAGTGAACAAAATATCTACCCCAACACTCTAAAACTGATAGGCTTCTAAATATAATTATTTCATGTATCTTGCTTGTCATTTTGAAATCATAATAGCAACGTTTGCAGATTCAAAGCCATTCTCTTTTAAAAAAATGAAATGGAGACTATCTTTAATTCCAGTTGCATACTGCTAAGGAATTTAACTTTGTTTCATTAATATTCCCTCTTAACAGAAATTCTAATTCACAGCAGAGGGCCAGGCTAAGGTCAGCAATTATGACGGGAGAGTAGCAGAGACTATTAATGACAGGCAATATTGTAGCCGCCTTAATGCTCAGTGACAGCAGTTCATGTCAGGCTGTTAAAGAGATCTAAAGGGACATAGTCTGATGCAAGCAGCTTTCCACAATCACCTGCTTGAGCATTCTACCTCACAATGTAAAGAGCTTATGATAAAGATATGGATAGGCTTGAAAAATGGAGAAAACTTCATGGCAAATAAACAAATAAATAAATCTCTCAACTTTGCCATGCAGTTCACTGGGAAAGTATCTTTTTGAAGCGAAGAAGATATTTGGGTATTATATCAAGGTAAGAAAATTAGGAGACGAAGAAGAGTTGGATAGAATCATGGTATTGGTGTCCACAGAGACTGCATTTAAAAGCCTTTTCAGGAAAAGTCAAGTTCACATTCAACTTAATACTATTCACCATGATTAGCAGTAGGGAAATCTGCTTAATACAAAAGAGACTTTCACATTTCTCAGTTTGCAAAAGGTGAAATAGGTTTGTGGTATCTTTTTGTACCTTAAACGAAACTGTCAATGAAAACAATTTCTATTTTCTCCAAAGTAAAAGTGAAAGCATTAAACTAACATCTGATATAGTAGCATCCTATTTTTCTTGAGTATCCTAAAAACCACTCTTACAACCAGGGACTCAGAAATATTTCCCAAAGTTCCCAAGCATAAGAAGCAACACAAATTTAAATGAGAGCAACTAAAAACAAAACAAGTGATGTTTGTATTGATTTAACTAATCAGGAAAAAAAAGAGTGATTGCTCTCTGGCAGGTGTAATCATTTTATTTATGTAAAAATAAGTCCTTCAGCAAAGCCACAAGGGAGAGGAGGAGTGGAAAAAGGATAAAGAGAAGAGACAGAAAAACAGGAAAAAGGACAGGAGAAGATTATCTTAAAAAGGAAATAGAGGGGCGCCTGGATGGCTCTCCAGTTAAGAATCTGCCTCTTGATCATGGCTCAGGTCATGATCTCACAGTTCGCGCTCTCTCTCTTTCTCTCTCTCTCTGCCCCTCCCCCAGACGTGCACTCTTGCATACACTGGCTCTCTGTCGCTCTCTCAAAATAAATAAGTAAACATAAAAAAAAGGAAATAGAATGTGTAATAGAATCCCAGGCTGAATGAAAGTGAAAGCATAAAGCTAATGATGTCAAAGTCGGGATTACCATCCAGCCTTGCGTTGCAGCTCTAGGCTTTGTCACTCAACACACAAGTGTGTGTCCTAGATCTTTGTAGCATGATTTGGCAAGAGAATATGGATAGTCTACTACATTGACTTTCAAACTGTTTCAACTATGAACCAGAGTTTTTTGACCAAATAAAGTAAGAGTTTTACAAAACAATCAACATTAAGCCCTGCCAAATGTGATTGTCTCTAATCTTATCTATCAGGTTGAACCATGCAAAAGTTGCCTCCTATTTGGTAAAATATGGTAAAACATTGGCAATTTCATGTGATTCAAATAAGGTAATATTTTAGACTACTGTGTTTTTTCCCTTCACCTTACCACTTACCACTTACCACTTTGGCTTGAAGACTCCCTATCAACCTGGTCAAAACCTTCTAAGAACGGAGCTGCAGTGTGAGATTCTCCCTACCAAGACTTCCTTCTTTTCCTCTCTCCTACACAGCAGTCAGATGTGCATGCTGACCTATCCATGCTCTCTGCTCTCTTCCCATTTCTCCTCACAGATGTTTCCTCTAATAAATCTCTTCTGTGTCTGATTCCATCTTAGCATCTCCTTCTCAGAAGGCCCAAAATAACACATCCTTCTTTCACAATAATAATAGCTGATACTTAGTGAATTAATATTATTAATTACTTAAAACAGTGCCTGGCATATAGAAAGACTATAGAGATGTTTAATAAATAAATAGAGTTTAAATACCCTAGTTTATGCTAAGTATATTTATAATAATTAAAGGTATGATATGTTTCATATAATTCTTAATCCATCCTATTCAGGAGTTACATTATTATCCCTATTTCATTGTTGAGGAAAACTGGGTCTTCAAATGATTAACTGATGTGCTCAACTTCATAAAATCAATAAGTGGCAGAGCCTACATTCAAATCCAGGTATTAACGATATTAGCTCCTGTACACTTAACCATTATGATAAAAATCAATCTTTTCCCTTTCTTCATAGCTAAACTTCTCTGAATATTATCTATATTCACAATTTCTACTTCCTTACTTCCCACTACTCATCAACCCACAACAAGCTGGTACTCTCCCCACCCCTCTATTAAAATTTTTCTTGCCAAGATCAACCCAAAGTACATTTCTCAGTCTTTATGTCGATGACACTCTCTTTATTAAGATACTGTGTTCCCTATTCTGATGACTTTTCACTCCCTGTTGCTCCTCTGCTGTCTAGCAGCATCTATCTGCTTTACGGGTTGCTTAGCTTCTGTATCTCTCTTAAATGTCCTCAAACACCTCTTCAATATTCATTTTATAGTTTCAAACACTATTTTTGTACTTATTCTTACCATGTCTACAAATCTATCTCTCAAACTTAGATCTGTATAACCACCCATCTACAGGACATCTTCACTTCACTGGGCCTTTGGTATCTCACACTCAGTGACCCAAATGAAGTCATCACCTCAAAAGTCTACTGCAGCTACAGCTTATTCCTATCTCAGTGATTGATATCACTCTCATCGCTATTCTTCCATTATCTAAAAGCTGGGGGATCATCTTTATTACCTCATTCTCTTTTATCACCCAAACACAGTTACTATAAAACTCAAACTGCCTTCCTAATTCATCTAATGCTCTCCATTCTACTCTTCTCTTTTCATTCATACCACTACCATCTCTTCATTGGATTACTGTAACAGCCTCCTAACTGGTATCCCAACTCTAATCTTGCCCCGATCCAATCTACTCACTTATCAATAGTCACTTTTAATAATGCAAATATAATTATCAAATAATCAAATAAGTTATGATTTATAAAGCCTACAGCATTGTGCTGTCACTCTTTCTCTTATTTATCTCTCACCACTTTCCCATCCCATGTACTATATTCTAGTAATACTGAGTTGTTTTCAATCCCCTGAACTCATTGCACTCTACTCTGGAATTTTACGCATACTTTTCGGTCTAATTCAAAACACTATTCCCTCTATTCATCCTGCATCTTTCACTTAGCTAAATCTTCATCCTTTAGACCTCTGCTTAGAAAATCTTTCTGGAAAGTTATACCTAACACCCAGACAGTGGTAGGTACTTTTCTCAAGTACTGTTTCCAAATTTTTCCTAGGTACTGTTCCCAAGATTCCTCTAAAGTAATTACATGCTGCATTTTAATTATCTTTTTTACTATCTTCTATGCTGAGTCACCATTCCAGAATACCAAGAATCATCTTTTGAAATTCTAATACCTGGGATATTGTGGGGCATAGAACAAGTGCTCAATAAATGAATATGAAAGTGAGGCAGATGAATCTTTACAGGACATGTTTCCAAAATGGAAAAATTAGAACCAGAGAGGCAAACCACAAAGGTCTTAAACACTACTTTTAAAGTCACAGAGCTCTTAAACCTTACTTTTAAAGCCACAGAGGAAAATATTCAACAAATTCTAAAAGAATTTAACAAGTGGATAATCTAAGTGCTCCCTATGCCCTCCCCAAAATAATAACTACTTAAAAATAATTTCAGGGGTGCCTGGGTGGGTTAGTCTGTTGGGCTTCTGACCTCAGCTCAGGTCATGATCTTGTACTCTGTGAGTTCGAGCCCCATGTTGGGCTCTGTGCTGACAGCTCAGAGCCTGGAGCCTGCTTCAGATTCTGTGTCTCCTTCTCTCTCTCTCTGCCCCTCCTCTGCTCTCTCTCTCTCTCTTTCTCTCTCTCAAAAATAAATAAACATTAAAAAAAATTCAATCCTGCTAAACAAATGGTGGACTAAAAAGGAAATCTAAATGGAGATAAATCAACTATAGGCTTTTTCTTCACATAAAAACCATTCAGTTTAAAATTTGTATCATAAAAGACCTTAAAGTTAAGCATCAAATTCCATTTCTGCCTAGCTGAAAAGAATATCACTTCAAGTTTAACAAGAAAACTCCAGCTAAATTTTTAAAAATCACCTTTTTTGAACCCATCAAAGAACTGAAGTCATAGACCAACCAAGTAGTCCAATTCTGAGAGGAAACACACAGACTTACTTCAACTATGGAAAAAAAGGGGTGGGGGGATCACCATAGAAATAAGGTAAGAAGAAGTCAGATGAAATTTTAACAAATTCTGAAGGCTAAGTGTAGGCTAGTGTGAGAGTATAGAATCTCTATGTCCTGCACAAAGAAGGAGAATTTATACCTATGCATAGGCCCTTTCTTCAAAATTCCATGGCATAGGAACTGGGCAAGAAAGCAGACAGAACCTCCTTGACTGGTGCAGATATGCAGCTGGAGATCATCTAGTGATGATGAAGAGGGGGGTGGGGAGAGAAACAACTGTCTGCCCCAACTCATCACTCAAAAGCCTTAATCCTCTGGGATAGGGGAAACAAAGTTTGTGGTCTTTGGAGCACAAATAAAGGCTCATTGCCACTGAGAAAAAATAGAAAAAATAAATTCTTTTGGGGGCAAGAATACGAAACAGTCCTAAACCCATGATTTAAAACTCATAGCATTAATGGTCATATACCACTGAGCCATACATTCTCCACAAAGTAAATACATCTTCAAAGGGGCAAAATACACTATTTGAATGTAAAAAAAAATCTAAAATATTAATTCAATGACCCTCCAAAGGGCCACAATATATAAACAGAACAGACATATATCTCTGGTATTAAAATCTCATAAGGAGGCAGAAAAGGGGAAAAAAAGTATCTTAAAAGATTCCATAGTAAATGAAGTTGTTTAAAAAAAAAAAAAAGGCTGAAAACACTGCACTGAAAAAAGAGAAAGATACTTTCTCTTAACTAAGTCCTGCCATATATACAAGGCAGAGCTTGAAGGAAGGGCAGGAGTGCTAAGAAAAATCTCATCCCCTAAGACTCAATCCCATTCGCTAATTTAGGTACAAGGTATTTTTAGGAGAATTCAAAGCATGTGGTGCATTGAAGGTAATCATAGCAACAATAAAACCCAATTTCAGTTCGACTCCTGACTTGTTTGTTCAGTCTTACATATGCTGCCTGAGAAGATGCAAGCTTATTTTAAAACATTAATATTATAATTTCAGTCTCTTTTGTTCTATAGGATGTCCAACATTCAATCAAATATTATGAGACCAAAAAAAGCAATCAACAGAATCAGACTCAGAAATAACCTAGGTGTTGAAACAATTAAAGAAATTTAAATAGCTTATCATTAACATGTAAAAGGACCTAGTGGGGAAAAAAAAAAAAGGTGAACAACCTAAATTCATAAATGGGAACTTTTAGTAGAATAGAAATATAAGAAATAATCAAATAAAAAATCTAGAAATAAGAAAAATGGCATCAAAAATAATCTTTTCAAAAGTCCTGTCAGTAGACTCAATACTGTTAAGAAAGACAATCCATAATTTGAAGACAAATCAAAGAAAGTACTCAAATTGAAACATGGGGTGGGAAGGTAAAAAAAACCAAAACTACAGACCATCATAGAGCTATGGGAGAAACATCTAAGAGATTAAAATACTTGTAAATGGAACCCTAAAAGGTAAAGAGAAAGAGAATGGAACAGAAAAAAATATTAGAAACAAGATAACAGTGAGACATTTAGAAAATAATGAAAAATATCAAACTACAGATTCATGAAGAACTCAAAAAAGGATATATATACAATATTTAAACACCTACATAGCATATCCAAACTGCTAGATACAAATATAAAGAGAAGACATTGGAAATATCCCAAGGAAAAAAGACACATAAACAAGAAATAAGCTAAGCATAACTGTTGACCTCTCATTACAAACAATGCAAGCCAGGAGACAATAGAGTAACATTAAATTACTGAAAGAAAGGCTGTCAACACAGAATTCTATATCCACCCAAATATATTTCAAAAGTAAAGGTGAAATAAAGACTTTTTCAGACCAGCAAAAGTGGAGAAAAATCATGACCAGTAGACCCACACAGTAAGAAACGTTAAAGAAAATTCTTGCTATATACATATATATATATACATAATTAATAATGTAATATCGTATGCGTGTGTGTATACACACACACACACATATAATAGTAAACAGGAACTTGAAACTACTGAAATAGATGGAGAGCTCCCAAACCAATAATTTAAAAAGACTTTTTCTTATTTTTAATCACTTTGAAAATAATAGTTACTATGTTTGCTTTAGATAATATATTTGGAGTTTATAACATATAAACAGATGTAAAAGTAAAATGTGTGACAACTATAGCACACAAGATAGTATTGCAGAATGGGAAGTACATAGTCCTAAGATTTTTACACTATACATGAAGTGGCATAATGTTCTATGATAAGTTATAGATATGATAAATTAACAATGTATATTGTAAGCCCTAGGGTACCCTCTTAACAATTAGAAATAGGGGTATAAAAGGTCAATAATAAATATAAAATAGAAACAAAATATGCTCAAGTAATCCGTAAGTAGGCAGCAAAAGAGGAAAAGAAAAGGAAAAAAAGGAAAAGAAAAACTAGAAAACAACAAGCAAGTTCTTAGACATCGCACCAAAAACACAAATCCTTAAAGGGGAAAAAATTAAAGTTTTTGCTTTGTAAAAGATACGATTAAAGTAATGAAAAGACAAGCAACAGACAAGCAACATAGTGAAGAATACACTTGCAAATCACATATCTAACAAAGGACGTCTATCCAGAATACATAAATAATTTTCAGAGGTCAACAGTAAGAGAATAAACAACTCAATTTTTAAAATGGATACAAGACTTGGACAAATACTTTACCAAAAAGTTACAGATAGGTGGGAAATAAGCACATGAAAAGATGTTTACCATCACTAGCCATTAGGAAAATGCAAATTGAAACTATGCTGAGATACCACTACATCCCTATTAGAATGGCTAAAATAAAAATTATTGATGAAACCCAGTACTGACAAGGATGCAGAGCAATTGGAATTCTCATGCATTGCTAGTGGGAATGTTAACTGCTAAAGTCACTCTGAAAAATAATTTTGCAGTTTCTTGTAAAGTTAACCAATCATTACCGTATGTCCAATAATACTGCTCCTGGGCATTTACTTTAGAGAAACAGAAACTTATATTCAAACGGAAACATATCCTACTGAAATGAGTATGGCAACCCTATTCAAAATCACCAAAATCTGGAAAAAACTCAAATGTCTATCAACAGGTAAGTAGATTAAAGCAAAGAAACAGACAAACAAACAAACAACAACGAAAACTATGGTATATCTACATAATGGAACACACTATAATAAAAAAAAATAACTATTGAGGCACTCAATAACTTGACTAAGTCTCAAAGATATTAGGCTAAGTGAAATAAAATGTCTCAAAGGCTACATAGTATATGCTTCCATAAACATGACTTTCTCAGAAAGACAAAGTTATAGTGACCATGAACATATCAGTGGTTTTGCAGAGACTAGGAATAAAAGAAAGATGTGACTACAAAGAGATAGCCAAAGAACATTTTTTTTCAGAGTGATGCAATTGTTTTGTACCATGAAAATGTTAATCATTATAAGAATGAATACATGTGCTGTGCACTATGATGCTATTCACAAATTGGTTATATAATTTAAAAAAAAGAGAAAAATAAACGAAGAAATATGAGGAAAACAGACCTTTTGCATATCTTCAATGTGTTTGCTGTTTGCTTGTTTGTTTGTTTGTTTTTTTGAATTAAGGGATTTTTTTTTAATTTCTCTTAAAATATTAGTCTACAGCAGTGGTAATTAAAATGTGGCCTCCTGACTAGCAGCATCGGTGCTATCTGTACTCTTAAATTCTCAGGCCCCACTCTACACCTGCCAATTCAGAAACTTTGGGGATCCAACATAGAAATAAGTTTTAAGAAACTCTGATGCATATTAAAGTTTAAGAAGTATTGCCTATACAGGGGTTTCTCAACCTTCACACTATTAACATTTTGTCCAGATCATTCTTTGTACTGGGGACTGTACTGTGATTTGTAGGATGTTTAGTTTCATCTTAGATTTTTACCCACTACGTGGCAGTCCACCCATCATGACAATCAAAACCGTCTCCAGATAAGACTAAAATCATATCAAGTATCTTTTCCAAACACAAGTGGTATGAACTAGAAATCAATTATTAGAATAAAACTATAAAAAAAACACAAAAATGTGGAGAATAAACAACATACTACTTAACAGCAAATAGGTAATGAAGAAATCAAAGAAGAAATTAAGAAATACATGGAAACAAATGAAAATAAAAACACAACATTCCAAAATCTATGGAATGCAGCAAAAGCGTGCCTAAGAGTGAAGTTTATAGTGATAACAGGCCCATCTCAAGAAACAAGCAGAATTAAATAAACAATCTAACTTTACCCCTGAAGGAACTAGAACAAAGTCCTAAGCTAGTAAAAGGAAGGATATAATAAAGATCAGAGTGAAAGTTAATAAGACCAAAACATTTTTTAAAAATAAAAAGATCAATGAATCTAAGAGTTGATAGTTCTTGAAAAATTAAACAAAATTCATAAACTTAGAGCTTTCTTTCATCAAGAAAAAAAAGAGAGAGGGGGAGACTACCTTACAGAAATGGATAAGATCCTAGACACATGCAATCTACCAAGACTGAATGAGGAAGAAATAGAAAATCTGAACAGACCAATTTCTAGTAAAGAAATAGAATCAGTAATCAAGAAACCCCCCAAAAAACAAAAGTTCAGGACCAACAGCTTCACTGATGAATTCTACCAAACATTTAAAGAAGAGTTAATCCCTATCCTTCTCAAACTATTCCAAAAAATTGAAGAGGAAAGAATGTTCCACAAACTCGTTCTATGAGGTCAGCATTATTCTGATATCAAAACCAAATAAAGACACTGCACAAAGAAAATTACAGCTCAATACCATTGGCAAACATAGAAGCAAAAAATCATCAGCAAAATATTAGCGAACTGAATTCAACAATACATTAAAAGGATCATACACCATGATTAAATAGATTCCATAATTTCAAGGATGATTCAACATCTGCCAATCAATCACTGTGATATATTATGCTAACAGAATGATCATATGATAATCTCAACAGATGCAGAAAAAACATTTAGCTCCATTTATAATAAAGACCCTCAACAAAGTGGATATAATAAAGGGAACATACCTAAACATAATAATGGCTGCATATGACAAACCCACAACTAACATCATAGTCAACAGTGAAAAGCTGAAAGATTTTTCTCTAAGATCAGGAATAAGACAAAAATGCCCATCCTTGACACTTTTATTCAATATAGTATTGGAAGTTCTAGCCACGGCAATTAAGCAAGAAAAAGAAATAAAAGGAATCCAAATTGAAAAGGAAGAAGTAAAACTGTCATTATATGCAGATGACACGATACTATACATAGAACTCTAAAGCCTCCACCAAAAGTCTATTAGAAGTAATAAGTGTATTTAGTAAAGTGCAAGATACAAAATGCATAGAAAAATAAACAGAAATATACAGAAATCTGTTGCATTTCTATACATTAATAACAAAGTAGCAAAGAGAGAATTAAGAAAACAATTCCATTTACAATTGCATCAAAAAGAATAAAATATCGAGGAACAAACTTACCCAAGGAGGTGAAAGATCTATACTCTGAAAACTATAAAACATCAATGAAAGAAATTGAAGATAACAAAAACAAAGGGAAAGATATTCCATGCTCATGGATTGGAAAATTGATATTGTTAAAATGTTCATATTACCCAAAGCAAGCTACAGATTCAATGCAATCCTTATCAAAATACCAATGGCATTTTTTACAGAATTTGAACAAAGAATACTAAAATTTGTATGGAATCACAAAAGAACCCTAATAGCCAAAGTAATCTTGAGAAAAAAAGAACAAAGGTGGAGATATCATGCTCCCGGGTTTAAAATTATACTACAAAGCTATACTGATCAAAGCAATATGACACTGGCCATTTGTAATGTATATAAATATCAAATGATTATATTGTACACCTGAAACTAACACAATATTGCATGTCAATTATTCTTGGGGGGAGTCATATCAAAAAAAAAAATAGCACAATTTGAAGAGACAGAGAAAACATCAGAACCAGACATGGCAAGGATGTTGGAATTATCAGAGTAGGAATTTAAAACAACTATGATTAATACCGTAGAACTATAATGTATAAAGTAAACAGCATGCAAAAAGAGAAGAGCAAAGTAAATAGAAAGATGGAAATCCTAAGAAATAAAAGGAAATGCTGGAGAGAGAGAAAAAAAGACAACACTGCGAGAGAGAGTTTTATGATATGAATCTTCCTTTTATAAGAACAATAATGCTACTCTGTAAGAAATGGAGAAAAGGGAGACAAAAACAGAAATGAAAAAAAAAAACAAACAAGCAGGAGAGTCTTCTTTTAGGGTGTAGATACAAAAAAAGCATGAAAAAAGGAATGCATTTTTAAATGATGACCTTCAGAAAATATTTTGAAGAAAAGCCAACATGACTTATTGATGAACTGAAAATAACTCAAAAAAGTTGGCCATAATCAATTAGATGAATGAAATAGAGATTTTAATTTAAATGGGGAAGACCAGAGAAGAACATGTTTCATGCAGATTTGGAAGAATAGGAAATCAAAAGTTCTGTCATAGACATGATAATTTCGAGATAACAGTTGGAAATCTAGGTTTAAGTGTCAAGGAGAATTAAGTGTAAATCTCAGTGAAAAAGCTGAGGCTAAATATACATATTTAGGTAGCATTATAGGTGGTATATAAAGCCAAGGGCCCAAGATCTAGCCCTTAAGCACTCTAACTATAGAAACTGGGAAGAAGAGAAGCCAGCAGAACACAATAAAGAGTAGAAACCCATGAGGTGGGAGGAAAACTTAGAGAACATGGTTTTAAGGAAACAAATATAAATGTTCCAGTAAAGTATGTCAAATGTTGCTGGGACTTTCATTTTAAATGAAGACAGAGAATTCCTTATTCAATATGGCAAAGTGGAAGTCATTTGAGACTATAATAAAAGCCATTTCAATGGAACGGCGGAGTTGAAGGACCAATTATGCAATTTCTAACAAAATGTTCTATGAAGAGGATCAATGATAATGGGAAGTGGTTGAGAAGAACAAACATTCAAGGAATTTTTTAGATGAATGATATTAAGGCTCATGCTTCTGAAAAGAGAAAGAAATTCACAATCCAAAAGAATGAGATTATTGTAGGAAGAGTCCTTGCATAGCAAGAAGTCCACAGACTAAATGGAAGTGATAGAATTATTTTTTCCCTGTCCTTGTATTCATCATCTTAGCAGCACTTGAAATCTGATCATACCTTCTTGAGAAACACACCTCTCTCTTAGTTTTCATGCCTCCACCTTTCCTGATTTGCCTCCTCCCTCTCTGCCATACCTTTCAGTGTCCTTGTCACCCAACTACCAAAACCTGGATTTCATCCTGGGCTTTCTGGTCTTGCTTGTGCTCTTGTTGAGTCCCACGCCCTTAAATAAATCCTATATGTTCCCAGCTCCCAAATATACCTCTTCAGTTCTGAACTCTACACTGAGTTTCAGATTCTTATAGACAACTGCCCACCTTAATTAGATGTCTAATAGATTTCTCTAAATTACATTGCCCAACTCTTTTTTTTTTTTTACATTTTCTAACTCTTGAGTCCACTCCTACCTTCTACTTCCAACAAACCAAATCCTCCCCTATCACAGAAAATCATTATTCACTCAGTTCCTCAGGCCAAAAGTTTAAGAGCTGCCCTCGATTCCTTTCATTTATTTCCTGTATCCAATCAATCAGCTCAACTTGTTTTTTCCATCTCTAACATATATGTTTAAGCCATCACTTCCTGTCCACTGTCATGATCTTAGTCTAAACCACCACTACTTCTTGCCTTAGCCTCTATAATAACCTCCTATCTTGTGTCTATGCCTCCATTCTTCCCCCATCCATCTTGGAAATATTATCCACAAAGTAGTCACTTAAAACATAAATTAGATCACTCTCCTACATGAAATGTTCATAACTTCCCACTGCTCTTACAATAAATTTTTCAGGGTGCCTGGGTGGCTCAGTTGATTGAGCACCGACTCTTGATTTCAGCTCAGGTCACAATCCCAGCTTCATGTGATCAAGCCCCATGTTAATGTCCATGTTGAGTGTGGAGCCCCCATAAGATTCTCTCTCTCTCTCCCTCTGCCTCTCTCCCCTGCTTGCTCTCTCTAAAACATAAAATATAAAATAAAATAAAATAAAATAAAATAAAATAAAATAAAATAATATAAAATAAAATAAAATAAAGAATAAATTTGAATTCCCCATCTTGACCCACAAGGTACTATGTGCCTTGATTTCTTTCTTCCTTTCAAAGTTTACTTGACTCCTATTTTATTCTTTTTCTCACCATAGTTCAGACACACTGATCTACTTTATGTTCCTCAATTATTCACACTAATCCTTCCTGTGAGTCTTTGAAAATGCTTTTCCCTCTTCCACTGGTCATTGCACAGCTGGCTCTTTCTCATTCTCCCTAATCCCAAATTTATCTCTTCACAAAGCCCTTTCTTAGTCACCCAATCTTAATGCCCTCAGGACACTACCTTACCTCCCCACTCAATTTATTTTCTTTATAACATCTACCATAATCTGTGATTATCTTTTTTATTCATTACTTTACCCACTTTTGTTTTTTCCCACTTTTCTTCCTTGGGCTCTGCTCTTCAAAAGGCATCCATACCTACACTTGGTACACTCTGATATTCAACCAATTCTAGTCAACCATTTATTCAGAATTAATGACTAAACAAATGAACAAACTTGTAAAATAAATTGTATTTAGAAAACTCATGATTAACCACCTCCTTCTAATTGTTCAAACCAGTTATTTACTTATTTATTTTGTCATAATGATAATCCATGTTAAATTCACCAATATGTAGATCCCGGAGTCTACTGTTTATCTTTTAGAAAGTCAAGATGACTTTTATTCATAATTTGTCTTCTGTATTTAATTTAAAAGCTTGTACAAATTTGCAATGACAGCATTTCTAGGATTCACCTCTTAGCTTATCTTAAGGCTCCCTTTTATCCTTTAGTGTCTGCTCCAATATGGAACTTTCCTGGCAGCCTCAGTAGCCTTCACTTTTATTCCACTTTTCTCCAAACAAATTTCCTGTATATTCCACAGTCCCAAGCACTTGCTCTTAATTGCGTCTGGCATCCCTGGAAAGATTCCTATATCAAATAGGCAGGTGTTATTACTTCCCAGTCGAGAATTCCTTCAGCATATTAATCTTCACCCCAAGCAAGACTTGGTCTTTAATCCCCAAGGACCTTAGTCTCCACTTTTGTCTTCACTAGACAATCACTTCATAGTTCTATGTTTTAGAATCTTGTGACCCTCATAACATTTGTCGTGCCTGTCATCTGACATGTTTTTGTCCCGTAAGTTTTTAATCACTTCAGTTTTAGAATTCCCCAATCTATTATAACCTGCACCGATTCACTAGCAGTAGAAACTCTTCTTTCTGCTACCTTGTTCCTCACAATAATGGAACACATTTCCAACCTTCCACATCCTACTGTAGTTCCTTTTAAGCAACATCAAGTGCGTTTTGATCATTTCAACATAATCCTTAAGTTGTGTCAGTTCCTCTTCTACCACACAAAGTAATAACAATAATTCTCTTTACGATTCAATATGTCTCTCTTTTCTTTTGCTTCCCCCAACCTCAAATTGTTTTTTGCAACTCTAGATTATGTCTTACAGAACTCTCCACAGTGAGAGATATGCAGTCATTAAATCCAAAGTCTGCTACAGACATTTATTGTTCAAATAAATTCTGCCCTCCTTCAACTCATTGAACAGGGTTAAACGCTATTCAACAGAGGAAACAGCCTTCCATCAGTCCAGCTTTAATCCAGGACTTTATTTGTCTGTACTGGTCCTGTTTGACTCATTTTTAATGTACCTCTTAATCAATGCATGTTCTTAAAGAGTTAAAATGTTATAAATTTCTAACCAGGGAACACACCAAGCATATGTTTTCCTTCTTAAAATAACTGTGGTCACCTTGAAACTCATTTAATAATGCCCACGATGATTAGGAGTAAAATTTGAAGACTAGCTACCTTAGACTTATCTAAATTTTATGTAATCATTAGTGTAGTCTTTCCAGGTATTGGCTCCTAGTCTGCGACTTTAAGAAGGCATTCTTCAATTGTTTCATGGTTGTGGGCAAACTCTGAGTCTGTCTGTTGAATTTTGCCTCTGAGATCTCACCTCTCATCATTTGTTTTATCTAGGAATAACTAAAATAACCCTCTAACTAGAAGGAGTTGAGTGCCTGTGTTTTCTTTACCCCTTCGTATCTATGTACCCTAACATCTAATCTCTTAATCTTTCTTCCCCCTTTCCCCCTTTCCCCATCTGAAGGTTATCTCATCCTCCCTTTTCCTTCTTCCCTCCCCTTGTTCCTCTTATGATTTATGACTGTCAGACTTATAACTCTTTTTGTAGCTAATTCTATTCTTCCCAAGTTTCTAAGTAAATCTGAGAGTCCTGGAGTCACTGTGTTCCACACATGTGTCGGATATCCTTTGTAGCTCTCAGTTTGTAATAATCCCACAGAAATTTTCCTCTCTACCTCAATCTAAGAAATAGATCACTGTGTAACACATGGTATGCACCAAAATATTATTGAATGAATAAATTAATTCAAAAGTGTTTGAATACTTCCTACATGCCAAACAAACATCACTATCCTTATGATGCTTATGTGAGGGCTGAAAGAAAATAGATAATAAATATTAAAAAACAAATAAATAATCTGATATATTAGAAGATGATTTTTGGTATGGAAGAAAAGTAGGGGGGGTAAAGGTAAAGAGGGGGTCAGAGCAGGGGGCTGATTACAATTTTAAATAAGGTAGATCAGGGTGAACCTTATTATGAAGAAACTCTTTGTGTAAAGAATTGAAAGAAATGAGGAAATTAGCTCTTTAGGTATCCAGAGGAGAGCATCTGACAAGAGGTAGTCTAAGCTCTAGAGCACAATCACACCGATATAATCAAGATATAGTAAAGAGTAGGTAAAGAGAAACAAAGGAGATAAGGTCTGAGAGTTGATATGGGTAGATTCAGATAATGTTGAGTTTTGTAGACTTTGAAAGGACATGGATATTTAATCAGAGTAAAAGTGTAAGTCACTGAAGGGTTTGAGCAAAAGAGGACTTGTTCTTACATTATAGAAGGATAACTGGCTGCTCTGATGAAAATGAACCATAGTATGTACATTAGTTTCCAAGCACTGTTATAACTGCTATAAACAGGGTGATTTAAAAATCGTAGTTCTGGAGGCTAGAAGTCTGAAATCAAGGTCTTAGTAGGGCCAACCTCTCTATGCAAGGTCAAGGGGAGGAAACTTCCTTGACCCTTAAGAGTTTATGGTGGTAACCAGCAATCCTTGGCCTTCCTTGGACAGTACATGCAGATCTTTGCCTCTATCCTCACATGGCCTTCTCTCCTCTGTTGGTATGTGTCTGTCTCTGTATTTTTCTTCTTAAAAAGACAGTGATCACTGGATTAAAGCCCAACCTAATCCAGTATTATTTCTTCTTAACTTAATCAATTACATCTGCAAAGATCCTATTTCCAGATAGGGTCATATTCTGAGGTTCCAAGTGGACATGAATTTGGGGTAGACACTAGTGAATCTATTATACTGAAGTAAAAATATAAGTAAAGTACCCTGTTAGAAGATGATTGCAATAATCCAGGCAAGAGATGATGATGCTTCACACTGGTTTGTTAGCTGTAAACGTGGTGAGAAGTATTGGATTTTGGTTATATCTTAAAAGTAGACTTACAGGATTTACTAATGGATTAAAAGTAGAATGTGGAAGAGAAAAATCAGTGATCGCTCCAAGTTTTGGTCTGAGCAACAGGAAGGACAGAATTGCCATTGACCGATCTATGAAAAACTGATAATAGATGTTTGAGCATCACTGAGGTGAGGAGGAAGGACAGAGACTTTAAAAAGTTCAGTTTTGCATGCATAAAGTTTTAGGTGCTTACTCAGCATTTCAGTGAAGGTATCAATTAGGTGGTTGGGTATACAGTTCTGGAATTGGGTTAAATCTGGGCAGAAGTTGGCAATTTGGCAGTTACCAATATATAAATGATATTTAAAAACCATAACTGGACACTTGTTGGGATGGGCACTGGGTGTTATATGAAAAACATATAACCATAAAACCAATTTTATTGTCAAATAAAATTTTAAAAAATGTTACCCCCTCAAAAAATAAAAAATAAATAAAACCATAATTGGAGAGCACTGTTTAGTTTGTGAACATTGAGTTGGTACGCATGTAGGGATTGAATAGAAGAGAGAGCAGGAAAAAGCAATTCCCAAGGAATAAGTAAAACCTGCAACCCAAAACAGAATAGCGAAATTAACTTTTCATGTAATATGTTAATAAATACTCAGGATTTTAAGGAATATTTGAGTATTTAGAGATGACAAAAACAAGAAATTTGTGTAAATAGTAATGAGTCCTTAAGCAAGAAAAGGACCAATTCCAAGAAAAAGGGGGTTAGTAAATAGAATGGAATGTGTGATAGAGTATTTTGGTACTTGGACAAGAGAAATTTAAGGAGAACTCAAACTGAAAGTACTGTTCTCTTGGCATAATAAAGAATGCTTACTGGTTCCTCAGAAAAGAACAACTGGAAGTAGATATTAGAATAACATTTGTGGTATTCATGGTTTTTATATGTAATGTATGCTTAAATTAACCACGAGTAAGTGTACTATCATTCAATTCAGTGTTGGGATGGGAGTTAATCTTTCTCATTTCATCATAAAGCTTCAAATTTAAAATCTATCATAGATAGGTACTTATAAATATACATAAAAACACATATATGAGATAGATCCTCCCTAACAAGTATAGTTACAATTCTGGCATCCCTGTCAGTGATTACTTTATATATATATGATATATATATATATCATATATATATATATATATATAATATATATATATATCATATGCTAGTATACTGGAAAGCACTTTGGAAATAGGTAACAAGAGCCATAAAATGTTCATAAACTTTGATCTAATAATTTTATTACAGGGAGTGTATCCCAAGAACTAACATACAAAAAAGCTTAATTTTCAAAGCTTAATATTCATATCATAGAATGGTTGGGAAATCAGTGTCTTCATATCCTGGAATACACTGAGTAGTATGCTGGATGATATTAACCAGAGTTATCAATAGAGAAGGGACAAAATCAAGTATTGTCAGAAACAAAATAAGTCATCAGGCAGTAAATTCAGAGCAGAGCATACTGATAAGTACAATTTTGTGGAATATCAGATGAAAGATAAAAATATCCCTAGATGAAAGAGGGATAAAGACACTGCGGAAATTTTAAATCATTAAAAATACAGAAGTGAGGTTCCCCCAAGACCTCTGTAGGAATAAGTAACCTAGTAAGTAACCTAACAGTTAAGGTACCAGCAAAAATCGAATTGAATATGCACTTTTTTCTGTGGCCCTAAGATTAGGGTCTCCTTCCGGTACTATGTATATTTTGAGAAAAACCCATATGTAAACAAAGCAATTATTAATCAGAAGTGCAGCAATATATTCTAGTTAACTCCACCTTAGGAAAAGTTCTGGGAGGGTCCCACTAAATTGGTGAAGTGAAAGATTCTAAACGACACAGGGAATGAATTTGAATTTTGTATATCAGAGATTTCACTGTGCCTGGGTGCTTGGGAACTTCTCAGATATTACAGACCCCCTGTTCCTTGTAGCTGACTTGTTTACACTCCATACATAAACAAAGTTTTGTCCATTCATAAAATTTATTATACCTGTCTGCATCATTATCAGAAGGAACTTTTAGCTAGAAAAAAGCAAATCCCATTTTCCTGGTGTCCTGGGTAAATTGACTTTGGGTTGGATTGATTGCAGCTGCCTGCTGTTTAGACTGCTCATGCTATTGCTTGCTAATACTCAGAAGGGTTGACTCCACTCAACATAAGTACCAAACATTAAACCAGGAGCCAAAAGAATATCATGCAAGCATTAAACATTTTCAAGAAGAATTTTCAGTAAAACTAGAAAATGTTTATATTAAGAGCAAAATATATTTATATATTTGTTATTATATCAATAATGTATAAAATTAGGAATAGAAAAAATTAGTAATAGTTCTCCCTGGTGGTAGCAGTGTAAATAATTTTTTAATTATTTATACCAGAACATCTCTCTATGAAAAGCACATTTTACTTTTATAAGTAGGGAATGAGGAGAGATTCTGGGGCTCAGATTGGATAGCAGGGAAGCAGTTCTCTTTAACAAGGCTCATAAGAACAAGTCTTTCTTAGTATGCTTCCCTACTATTATTAAAGATCAAACTAGTTGCAGTCCATAACAGAGAAAATAATGAACAAATTTGTGAATTGTGCTTCTGCTTATATTCAACCCCTCAGTACCTAATCAACTCTATTAAAATAACTTTTTTATCATTGAAGTATATAGTTGACATACAAAAAATAACTTTTTATAAAAATTAAGAAAAAGTACTTCTATTTCTTATGAAAAGTAAAAAAATTAATTCACAAATTTTATTATTTTTCTTTCTTGATACAAATGTTTCCTGACCCATAGGAAATTGAGATTTAAGTTTTTCTTCATCCTCTTTCCTCAGCGTGTGCCTCCCATTTCAAATAGAATTCATGACATACGACCAATCTAAAATTTCATTCAGCATGTGGAAAGATGCTGCTGTCTGCCCTTTCCCGTGCCCCACTGCTACCGAGACAATAAAAAAGCAGAGGATGACCAGGACTGACCCTAGCAACTAGAATATATATTTGTGCTCCATATTCTATACTTTCTCTGACAATTTGGAGCTGCAAACTTCTGAGATTTATATGTTCCTGAAAACTAAGTTGCTACAGCTCTATTTCTTTCATACACCAAGAGTTGTTTAATAAAAGGGAAACTCAAAAGACTCAAGTCACTTTATCGTTGTACAACCTAGGCACCGGATAAAGGAGATACAAGGCATACTGTGCCAGCCAGCCTATTTCCACATCTCTAAATTTGTGAATTAAGCTATGTATCCATTATCACTTTGCCCTGAGGCGTGTTCACTGACGGATTTCTTTGCAGTGTCCTATAAATCACCAATAGAATTCTGAGATCATCAACTGTTATTACTAGTTCCTGAACCTATTCCAATGGTTATGGCATATGGATCCTGAAAAATCTCCCTGTGCAACAGGACTAAAGAGAAGCACCTTTCTGGGTCAACCACTGCTCCTAATGCTCAAAACTAAAGTTAGTTAGGAGCCACAGAATTGGTGAAGTGAAAAGTCCTAAAAAGAAGAGTGATTAATTACTATAAATTCTCTAATCTTGTATCAACCCTTTGAAATGGTGTGAAAAAAAAATTTATAGGATCAAAGATATTATGTTGATGTAAAGACCTGAGATAAGACAATTTTTGAGACAGAATAAACCCTAAGAAGAAGAAATTGAAAGGCCATCCATTTTGACCCAAAACTCAATAAAAACATTGAATTTTATCTTATTTTATTTTAATGTTTATTAATTTTGGGGGGAAAGAAAGCACGAGTAGGGGAGAGGCAAAGAGAGAGTGAGACAGAGAATCCAAAGCAGGCTCCGTGATGTGGGGCTCAAACTCACAAACCATGAGACCATAACCTGAGCCAAAGTCAAACTCAACTGACTGAGCCACCCAGGAGCCCCAACAATGCAGAGTTTTAAATGAGGCTTGTACTATTGCTTTTTTTTTTTTAAAGAATTTAATGTTTATTTATTTTTGAGAGACATAGAGACAGAGTATGAGCAGGGGAAGGGCAAAGAGAGAGGGAGACACAGAATCTGAAAAAGCAGGCTCCAGGCTCTGAGCCGTCAGCACAGAGCCCAACGCGGGGCTCGAACTCACAGACCGTGAGATCATGACCCGAGCCGAAGTCAGCCGCTCAACCAACTGAGCCACCCAGGCACCCCTATTTCTTAAAAGAACTAAGTAAAAGACTGCTCTTAGACTAGTTTTGTGCAGTGATGCCTTTGTTGCTTTGTCTGAAAATTTTACTTTTGACAATGTTTCTCTACAGCGCCACATATTTCCTCCATATTCAATTTTCTAATCTAGTACCAAATCTTCCCTTGCTACTTTGTGCCGCTCCCAAGAGATGAAATGAAGAACTTGGAAACTTTTACCCCAATCTTCAACTGCAGATTTCAGAACTGAATAAAACCCAGGGAGAGGGGATAAGTATAGTATCACTGTCAGCCAACAAGACACTTATAAGAGTGACACATTATATCAGGATTTCTCTATCTTCATAATCTAGGAACACAAAAACCCTCCTAGGCAATTAACCTAAAAATGTCTTTCTGCATCTCTTTAACATCTTTCTAATTCTTTGAGAATTTCCTCTTATCCATTATTAGGAAACCTCCCTTAAAGTTTTCCTTATGGGAACACAATCATCAATTTAGGAAAAATAAAGGCATCAACTAATTTATGGGAAAATTTTTAGACTTTACTTTTCCCCAAAGAAGCTTTATTAGCCTGTAAAGCATGATCAAAAGCTTTAAGAGAATCTAAATCCACCTAATCATAAAGGATTTTGTATTGGCACATTCAGCAAGCCTTGTTTATCCTACAAATAAAGCCATTCATTATGTGCTTTTGTTTCCCAGCATCTCATTAACTCATCTTGCACAGTACATCTAAAGTAGTCACTTCACTTTTTCTGTATGATTCGGAATTATCCTTGATAATGGCTTTCAAATACATAGGGCATCACTGCATTTTAAGATCAAAGGGAAATATTGAAAATGAAAAATGGTCCCAGGAAGTACCAGAAGAATACATATTTTCTCCCCTCTGTTGATCACTGCACTGTGGTACAAGATAAAATAACACAGCATGCCCCTGCCCTCAAGGAGCTTATATTACCACCTACCTAAGAAGGAAAGACACAGACAAAACAACAGTGAAAAGTACAAATAGCATGTACTAAAGCCGTAAGGTTGATATTATAATGTTAATATTGTGATTTAGAGAAGAGGAAAGTCAGAAAGTACTAGAGTCTACAAAGCAAGTTTCCAGAAAGCAGGTGTGCTTCTAGATAGCTAATATGTGGATCAGGTGATGCAAGACATAGGAACCCACCTCAGAGAGGGACAACAGTGTGTCGTACAATAATGAGATATCTCTGCTCAGAGCCAAGGGTACTGAGGAAACTCCTGGAATACCTTGAAACAGATAAACGTAGAAATAGGAAGCACAGCATTCCCATTACTATTACATATAACAAATTATCCTAAAATCAGTGGCTTACCATAACCATTTTATTACTCTTATGGATTAGGTACATTTGAAATTTAAAAAGTGTAAAACAAGAAAGGCTCATCTCTGCTTCATAATAACACTGACCTCAGCTGGAAAGACCTGAAGGCTGGAATCACCTTGATGGGGGAAAAAGGAACAAAGGTCAAACTTTGCTGTGGCTCATAGTCTCCAGGTAGGATTCTTGAAGCATACCGATTATAACACTCCTACGGCTCCCTCAAGGACTTCCTTTAATGTTTTACCATTATAGCTCTGCTCTTGTTAGTGCTACTTTCCTCTGATAGCCATAAACATCCCCCAAGATATATGTTAGCAATTATCTTTCAAACATGTGGCCCACTGACATATATCTGAAGGGTCTCATGACTAATGAGACTAGACAGTAGTAAAGAACCTTATCGTAACAGCAGCTAGCCCTCCAAGGTCCTGGAGACCTTGCTTTTAATATGCACAAATTCCTTAGAGACTTGCCTTATCCCTTACTCCCACTAACTAAAAAGCATATAATCAGTTACTCCTCACACTTCCAGTGCAGCTCTTTCTGCCATGGGTCCTGTTCCTGTGCTATAATAGAAGCACCTTTTTACACTGAAAACGTCTCAAGAATTCTTTCTTGATTGTTCACTTGAAGTCCATCAACCTGGAGGCTTACTTCCTTACATTCATCTAAGCTGGGATGACTTGAAGATTAGGACCCATGACCAGTCAACTACATGTGGCCTCTTCATATGGCTTTCCTTCTTCACAGCTTGCCAGCCCCAGGGTGGTCAGATTTCTTACATGCCAGTTTCGGGCTCCAGAGAGGAGTGTCCCAGGGAACAAACTACATCATCTATTGACCCAGCCATGGAAATCACAATGTTGCTTCCATCATACTCTCTATTGGTCAAAGCAGTGACAAGCCTACCCAGATTCAAAGGGTGGTATCTTAGACCCCACCTCTCAATGGGAGAAGTGTCAAAGTATTTTGAGGCCATGTTTTAATATCCACAAACACAGGTTTGCTGAGTATTTTCTCCCACAACATCTAAAATACTTCACAATTTAATAAATCTCCTAGTATCCAGGAAAAGAAAAAGAAAATAAGTGTTCAAAGCTGGAATGACCACATGTCTCAGCTGTCCCAGGAACAGTCCCACTGTATACATGCCCCAGGGTAATTATTAATTGTTCTCTTTCCATTCTCAAAAGTGCCCAGCTAAATGAGCTATATGATCATCCTATTTAATGCTAAGTTTCCCTAATTTAAAGAACCTGTGTATACATAGAGGGTGAATTCACACCCTCACCTCTCTCCCAAATAACTGAATTTAAAATACATATAAAATATATAAAAATTCCAACTGCACTTTCTTTTTGACAAAATGCCAGTTATTTTACCAGTATGTGAAAATAGTAATCAGCAGGTGATGGTGAAAATGAGGCAGAACCAAGACCACATGATTCCAAGGCTCTCTCCTCTAATTCAGGTCCCACAACAGGGTAACAAGGCAGGGTATAATTCCAGTTTTGTTCATTCATGTAAGGAATCGATATTTTCTATGCTAATCTTGTTGCACAGTAGTGGCCTCTCCGTGCTTTCATAAAGTTTTAAGTGACAAAAACCAATAAGAGCCATGTAACTAAACTGCACATTATTAGTTTCAAAGGCAGAGTTTCCTACTTTAGCGAATAGGCAAGTCAAGAAACAGTTGAACACTTTTTTCGACAGTCCCTTAAAAGACTGAAACTTGTTTATTGTGATTTCTTTTAAATAAGGGGGTGTATTTCTCTAAATAGAGGACTCTTCCCTCTTAAACACTGATCGTGCCAGCCAGACTAGCTGCGAACACTAAAATGTAGGTATTTACAATTTCAGTTAACGCTTTCACTTGGATGTAAGGACATCTTGTTTTGGCTTTTAATACAGTTTGCTATCAACAAAATCACCATCTTTAAGAATAATATTCAGCAAAGAAGAAAGGCAAAAGGAAGTTTGTTTACATTTAACTAAGAAATATTTATTATATTAACTATGAATGGCTAATGTTAGTCTTTAAAATGCTTTCCATGCCAGCAACGAGACCTTCCCGACTTACCTGGATCTGCACTGCTAGAATAAGAGTTTTCCACCAAAATGTCTATTTAGAGATTTTCCATTAACAAGTTGTCTACTAGTCTTCTAGTAAATTCACTAGATTCAGTTCATGTTGGGAGTTGGGGTGGGGGGAATACATGGGCCCCTCTTGCCTTATTCTGATTTTTTTGTTCATAGAACAACTTTAGTTCATATAAATTTCTGGACAAGGTTATCAAGAGTTTGAGTATTAGTAAAAAGCTATTCCAAACTCATCCCTGATTTAAATTCCAGAATGTATCATACTCCATATTACAACTCTCATTTCATTTATAAACCTGTTCCAGTTAGGGTTCTTTGTTGCGGGTCCCCAAACCCCCCTCTAAATTCAGTGATTTGCTAGAACTCACAGTACATATAGTTAGGATCTATTATAGTCCAAAGATACAAAGCAAAATCCATAAAGGGAAAAGAAACATGAGCAAAGTCTGGAGGAAACGGGCTCAAGATCTCAAATCTCCTTGTGTAGTCAGATAGGATGACTTAATTTTTGCAGCACCAAACTGTGTGATGTGTGTGAAATGTTGACTACCAATGAAACTCATTAGATACTCAGTGTCCAAGGTTTTCACTGGGGGCACCTCTGCCTAACACATACCAAAATTTCAGCCTCTCAGAATGAAAGCAGGTGTTAAGCATAAGCCATATAGGGTGCATAAACACTTTGGCACAGTAAACCACCCTAATCAGTTAGGGAATGGTGGGAACATTTGAAAATCTGAGTATCCAGTCACCAGACAACTGCTAACCTTGCAAACGGACCTTTCCAAACATAGCAGTCTCAAACCAGCTGTGTTAATTCTTCTGTACAGGTTCCCCAGCTTCGGAGATCTAGGTAAATTTGACTTGAACTTACCCAATCCCATGCCTCCTGGAAGATTAAGCCTCCCAAATTTTTGCAAACTGCCTGGGGCCTTTTCTTAAGGTCTTCAGCTGAATTTTTCAGTTGCTTGTTTTTCCTCAGCTGCTTGACCACCTGCATGGTAATCAAAGCCAGGACAGTCTTGTGCTCTTTCTGACACCGGTATTCAAGGTATAATGATGGCAGAAGCCAGTATAAAAGACCATACACACATTTGTGACAATCATGTTCATGTCCCCCAACTCTTTCCCAGGGCTGTTTCTCTCACCATTTTCTTTTCTCACTTCTAATAGTGCTTTTCCCATTAAAATAGGGGTGGCAAACCAGACAGAATGATTTTAGGAATAAAATCATGTCCAGGTAATTCCCTTGAGGAAACATACCCTACTTATTGGTTTACTAAAGCAATTCTCCAAAAATACATCTCTAAAACAAAGAGGTTGCTTTGGCACCTATTTCATGTCATTTATTAGGCCCTTATGTAATCTTCTTTCCTATGAGTTCTGCTCAGCCACCTGGAAGGTGAGCAAAATTGGAACATTTTAATATACTCTACATAAAATTATCCTTCAGGTAATTTCCTAGATGTTCCTAAATTTGAAAGTAAGAAATGTACCTTTCATAGAGCTCTCTGGCCGCAGGAAAGAAACCTTTGGCAGAAACTTTTCTGCCCCTCCGGAGCACCATTTGACATTGTAATTTTGTACCAATCTAATATTCAGGCATATCTGCATCAGTGTGGCTCAAAATACCATCCTTGCAATATTAGATCTTTGCAACACAACATCTTATTCCTCCCATTTCCATGAAACTCAAGTTGCACTTTAGAAACTGTTTCTCCCGAAGATTATTTTTAATTCAATTTAAATTAAGCAAATGTTCACTTGAGCAGCTAAAGCTCTCTTAAGGATGCTTAAATTAACGATAATTATTTAAACATTCATATACTTATATGCAGTTCTCCTGATATAACCTCCAAGCAACATAACTCAAAATTATATTCATGGAAGGAGAGTTAGTTAATTCATGTCTTTCATAGAAAAAAGTATTTATTTTGAGGATTATTATTTTAAAGGACAATGAAATTATTGAAATGGACTCCTAAATTCTTCACCTCCACATTACACAGTCACAAGGTAGACCATACAGACTTAGGTAAAGTTTTGAAACCTAAAGCTCTTACTATAAAAATATAATAAGAAGTGAGAATGTAAAGCCTCTTGGTAAAGCTCTGGATTTGTCCTTGAATTCTATCTTCACATGTCTGAGCTTCACTGACTTAATCTGTAGACAAGAAACATGAAGATTAAAAAAGAATATCAGCGAAAACTGAGTGTGTTCTACAAACTGGAGGAGGTGACAAGGTCATCAAGTTAATATTATGATAAAAGCAGGGTCAACAGATCTTCATCATCCTCTCAGATTTTCATTAACTATCAGCACCTTGCTCTCACGTAAGAGCTTACCTTGTTATCAGGACATGTTCTTTGAAGGCCAATGCACCTCTGGGGACATTGCAACACCTGGAATGGTGTCCCACACAACATAAATGCTCAATAAGTACTAACTGAATTAACATAGAAATAGAAGTGTTATTCTCCTCTTCATAGCAACCTAGGCCCTTAGGATTAAAAGCAAAGGTGCGTATGCTTCCCTAAATACAGCACAGAATTACACAGATTTTCTTTTTAAACCCCAGTTGGCCAGAGCATATGTATCAATGGTCTTTTGATGCAGTGGATAAAAAATAAGGAAACATAAAAGAATTAAGGTAAGACTTAAAGATGTAGATCTTAACTTCGGTTTAGGTAGGATAGGCAGAAATCAGTAGGGTAACCACTTAGAATCAAAAACACAGTAAGAGGACCAGCAGCCGAGACCTGAAAAACAAGTCAGAGTGAAGAGACAAGTAGGAAATATACTTTTTAAAAACAAAACCAACCACTTGCATCATGCGAAGATTTTCTATATGTTTCCTGGGTCAGTAGGAAGCAATCCACAAATTTGGCCCACTTAAGGTTTATAAAAGATGACAGTTGATGACAGGAGATGCTTGGTTAGACTGGAGAGTAACCAGCCAGGAACAAAACAATTTGAGCTTTATCCATAAGGGACTGTAAAAAGATAGATATATCATTTCTCATTGCTGTTTTCCCTCTTTAAGAAGAAGAAGAACACGCTTATTCACAGGGCAACCCTTCTTTCTTTCTTATAAATTTGATACAACATGCAGGAGATGGAAAACTTTTTTCTCCTGCAAAGCAATGTATCTCATCCAGTTACAGGATGTACCCTGGCACATCATTTGTAATACCGTCAGTGAGATCAAGCATAAAATTAAAAAGCAGGTTTCCCACCATCCTCTACTTACATGCTATAATCAGAGAGTAGCCCAAGACCATTATCTTCCAAAAAGATCCTCTAGTTTATTTATAGTCAGTGTTCTCAACATTAAAACCTCTACTTTGACTTAAGACACTGTCTTTAGGTATCCCTTACTAAAATACACATATTTTCTAAGAACAGTAAAATATTAACCGAGTGAATGGTTAATCACACTGTGGTACATCTATGCCATAGAATGCTACTCAGCAATCAAAGAAATGAAGTTTTAATTCATACAACAACTTGGATAAATTCCTAGAGAATTATCCTAAGCAAAAAGGAAAAATCAAAGGTTACATATGATATTATTCCATTTACATAATATTTTTGAAATGACAAAATTATAGAAATGGAGAACATATTAGTGATTGCCAGGGGTTAAGAATGAAAGAATTGGGAAAGGGGGGATGGGTGAAGTTGTAAAAGAACAATATGAGGGATATTTGTGGTGATGGAACTGTTCTAGACCTTATCTGTGGTGATGGACACAAGAACCTATACATGTGCTACAATTGCATGGAACTAAATACACATACACACACACACAAATACAGGTAAAACTGGGGAAATCTGAACAATATCAGTGGGATTAAGTATCAATGGGTTTTGCCAATGCCAAATCCCAATATTTTACTATAGCTCTGTATAATCTTTAAGATGTGCCTCAATTCTCCTTTTCCCTATTGCCTTATGGTTTTGCAGGATGTTGTCCTTAGGGATATTAGAGTAACAGGGACACAGAATCACTCTCTGTATTATTCTTTACAACTGCACATGAATCTACAATTAGCTTAAAAACAAATGTTTAAAAATACTGACCCATCAACCTGATACTACTTACAGATATGCTAACTCTTTCTGAGAAAAGCCAAATAAATACAAAATGGGCTTCAGAATTAGAAAATCTCCTTTCAGTCCCAGAAAACTGGGACTATTGTATGCTGTTAAATTATGTGATCTCTTAGACTCTTGGTTTTCTCTTCTGTAAAATGGAGAGAGTAATACCTCCTTAACAGGGTTGTTGGGGCACCTGTGTGTCTCAGTCAGTTAAGTGTCTAACTCTTGATTTCAGTTCAGGTCATGATCTCATGGTTCATGAGTTCAAGTCCTGCGTCAGGCTCCATGCTGACCGTGTGGAGACTGCTTGGGATTCTCTCTCTCCCTCTTTCTCTGCACCTCCCCTGCTCATTCTCTCTCTCCCTCTCTCTCTCTCTCTCTCTCTCTCTCTCTCTCCAAAAATGTATTAAGTAACTTAAAAAAATTGTTTAAGTAGGGTTATTGTGAGGAATAAATTAGATAATCCGTGTCTGGGACTTTGGTTAGCACTCAATAAAAGGGAGTGACAATTGTTAACAGATGAGCGATAAAGAAGTAAATATTGGCTCCTCCTCAGGGAGACAGAATTGTGGGATATACTACACGGGGTCCTGGAGCTCAAGGCAGCTTGTGGTAAACAGATGCTGGAGCACTACGGGAACCAAATGATTTGCAACATCTACCTCTTTATTCCCCCACGAATGTTCTCCCAGGTATCTACTCAGCCAGCTTCTTCTCTTTTCCCAAGTCTCTGCTTAAATATCAGCCTATTAAGAGACTAAACCTGACTATTCTGTGTGAGAAACCTTGACTTTATCACCACCTAGTATATGTTATTTGACTGACTCTTTCTACCTCCCTATATTCTCAGGACCTAGAACGTCACTGCCATATATCGCTGATAAATATTCATTGATGAGTAAATAAATTCTTGTTTCTTAAAGCCTAAATAATATTCTAAGTAGTCATTTTTCAAAATATGTGGCAGGGTAGATATATAGAAGAAAAAAACATCACAGTCATTACTTTCTAGAACAAAGTAATTCCATGTTCATCTTCTTCTCCTAGCCTCTGCTTTCCACACACCATTTCATTCATTCATCCAACATAGTATCTACTGTGTTGAAAGTCACTCAGAGCATGAAATGCCTTCATTAACATTTTCAAGGTTTAAAGCTGTCCCTTCTGAGATTGGCTTTGGTCCCCAGTAGAAACTAGAATGCCACCGTCCATCCTCTGGTTCTTAATGAAAATAGATGGACAAGCCAAACACTATGCAAAATTATAAAGCAGGCCTTATTTATCCTTTGTATTACTCTACTTCCTCCACGAAGATACTTCTCACCCTTCATCACTATCAACTATTATGTGGCTACCTAGGCCGGTGCAACTCCTCACCAAGACCTGATCATTCATGGGAGTCACCCCATGCCCAGAACTTTTCTAAATTCTTTGACTCCATGAATTTTAGCATCATTCAAATTATACCAAGAAGGAAGTCACAAATCTCCTCCTTTTACACAATCCTACTACTCTTACTGGTATTTTCCACCTAAGCTTATCCAAGTACAGCACAAGTCTTCTGACTGAAAGTAACTCAAAATACTCTAAGACAGGGCTATGTGAAATTACAATACCAACGTCTGATTAACTTCCATTCTGGTGATTTGCAACAGCCATGACATTACTCTAAGAGTATATAGTAATTTTTAGTGTCTTTCACTGGTCATTTTATACTACAGGCTATCTTTCAAATTACAAATGTAAGTCCAAATTTCAAACAAAACTTTTGAATCCTGTGAAACATTACACTATCATCTTTGGGAAATCACATATGATTCCATTTCAAACAGCAAAGTATTAGAGAAGTAACTCCAACTTGTAAATTATAGCAAACCCATGGACGCAATTCTCTATGCAATTAATCCTGCCAATACAAATTCTCAATGCTAGCTAAAGTTCTTAATAAGATCAGTCAGCTTCTACTAAAACAAAATTCTGAGCTGGTTGAAATGAGAAACAAATATAGACATGTTACAGGGGGAGACAGCTATGCCCTAATACTTATTTTTAAACATTTCTAAGAAGACAAAAGTTCTTATACAAATTTACTAAGAACTGGGGTTTGGGGAGTTGGTAAGGTTTTGTTGCGCATTGCAGACTGAAATTTAGCATGCTAAGGAAATAAGAAATACCAAGGTGAGCAATAGGGGAAAAAGCTATCAGGCTGTGCTCTAGTTTTAAAATTCATTTCTTAGAGAACAGTATTCTTGAAAACATTAAAAAAAAATGGGTAAGTCAGAAACCCAAAAGGGAAAACTAAGGTTTTTGATATCTGTGTTGTTTTACAAAAATATTATATCCCAACAGATTAAGCTATAGATGGTTCTACAAGCTACTAGCTTCATAAAGCATCATAAACCACCAAAAGGGGAAGCAGAAGGAGAATGATGTAGCTTGCTCACCTGCTGAACCAGAACACTTCATTCTCCTTTGATAGTTTTGGCAGTAAACTTGTGGGAGACTTAAAAGATGGGGATTGAGGGGCCCTGGGTGACTCGGCTCAGGTCATGTTCTCACGGTTTGTGAGTTGGAGCCCCGTGTCGGGCTCTGTGCTGACAGCTCAGGGCCTGGATCCTGCTTCATTCTGTCTCCCTCTTTCTCTCCCCCTCCTCTGTTCACACTCTGTCTCTCTGTCAAAAGTAAATAAACATTAAAAAAAATTAAAAGATGGGGATTGAATCTGAATAGTTTTCTTTACCGAGCCCTCAGTGAATTAAGTGCTTCATTTATAAATGCTTCCATGATGCTGTCTTTCTTTTGTTTACTTCGTACGTGTGTATCATCCCCTAGTAATACAGTTTGTACTTAGTATTTATAAATATTATAGCTATAGGGCTAAGGGCACCGTGTTACATTACTGCTTTTATCTTAGTCCAAAAGAGCTTTTTGCAACTCATTCATTCCGTCTATTCAATAAATATTTAGTGAGTGCTAGAATGGATTCCAATGTTAGCTTTGCTACTTGCTAGCTACATAATAATGACTCAAGTTACTTCTCTGTGCTTCAAGTTCCTTATCTGTAAAAATGGTAAGAGCTATAGTATCTACTTCAAGAGACTGTTCAAAATTTAAACGAGTTAATAAAGCACTTAGAACAGTGACTGCTACATAGTGGAACTCAGTAAGCTTTATTGTTGTTGTCGCTTGCCAGGACCTGCACTAATGTTATAGCAAGCAAAGCAGAAATATTCTTGCTCACTTGAAATTTTCAATCAGGAACTAAATACATATTTAATTTCCAACTGAAATAATGGGGTATGAAAAAGAAACAAGAAGATTTTATAGGAGTATATAATAAAGGAATCTTCACTTGCACAGAACCAGGCCCACTTACCCGGTTGGTATTTGGCCAGCTCACTCCCTCCCCTTTGCTCACTCAAGCACCTGACTGAGTTGTTTCAGGTTTGGTTGCTAATTGGGGTTAAAACGGGATTTAAGGCTGGAAGAAAGGTTCTGGTTCAATCTCAAGGATTAGCCATACACACAACTTTTCCAGCATTTGCTCAGATAAAAAAATTTAAATTTTTCCCCATTTAAAACTACCCTTTTCAGTGTATATTTTAAGATTCTCTCCAAGGAGAAATGATTATGCTTGCCTGAGATTCATGTCTTCTTTGATTAACTTTCAGGATATATACGTTAAGAAAAAGGTTTATAGGGGTACCTGGGTGGTTCAGTCAGTTGAGCATCCAACTTCAGCTCAGGTCATGATCTCATGATTTGTGAGTACGAGCCCCGCATTGGGCTCTGTGCTGACAGCTCAGAGCCTGGAGCCTGCTTAAGATTCTGTGTCTCCTCTCCCATGCTCATGCTTGTCTCTGTCTCTCTCTCTGGAAAATAAATAAACATTAAAAAAAATATTTTTAAAAAAGTTTACAAAACAGTGAGAACTATAACTACCTGTATCAGTATGACATAACTATTAGGACCAAGAACTAAGACCACCCAGGTCAATGTGACTAAGTTATTTGCCCATGAAAGTTAACACAATGAACCAATAAATAACTTTACTGCTTGGAGGACTCTGAAAATTAATTTCTGAGACAACATTGCTCACTGGGGAAGACAGCTGACTTCTCAAACAGTCTCACTTCAAGACTTGCACTATGCTCTGTCCATTCAGTCCAAAGCTTTTATGTCATAATCCTCCCAATTGAGCTGAACCCCACTTTGGAAGGCCTATCTTAAAATCACTCAGCCCACTTTTGTAAAATCACTTGTTACAAGCACTGATGTAATGCATACAAAGTATCATTTGATTAACACTTATTTTTAACACTTATATTCCCCTTGGTTGGCTTGGATTCCTTAAATGTATAATTGCTTAGAATAAGAATGCTTTAAGCAAAAGTACTAGACAAACTGAGGTAAACTGGTCAAACCTATCAGATCTTTAAAAATATCCAGTATTTGGGGAGCCTGACCAGCACAGTCGGTTGAGCATCTGATTCTTGATTTCGGCTCAGGTCATGATCTCCCAGTTTGTGGGTTCAAGTCCTGCATCAGGCTCTGCCCCAACAGAGCAGAGCCTGCTTGAGATCCACTCTCTCTCCGCCCCCCCCCCTCTCTCCCCTGCTTGTGCTCTCTCTCTTCCTCAAAATAAATAAATAAATTTAAAATAATATATCCAGTACTTTATTTTTTATATTTTTTATGTTTATTTATTTTTGAGAGAAAGTCAGAATGCAAGAAGGGGAGGGGCAGAGACAAAGGGAGACACAGAATCTGAAGCAGCCTCCCAACTCTAAGGCTCCAGGCTCCAGTACAAAGCCTAATGTGAGGCTCTAACTCACAGACCATGAGATCATGGGCTGAGCCGAAGTCGGATGCTTAACCTACTGAGCCACCCAGGTGCCCCTCCAATATTTTAAATTATAAAGAGAGACCTTAATTATTATAAGGGTGCTTATAGTCTGTCAACTTGATGGGATAATAAAATAAAACAAATCTCTCCTATTGACAAGTATTTATAGCCCTGAAATATATTTCTGCATAACGTAGCATTTTTCTGGAATTATCGTTTTGAAATGAACTTGTCTCTTGCCGTAACAACTATAAATGCTAAAGATTCTCTGTCGCTACTACAAATCTCCATAAACGAGATAGAGTCTGCTTAGTCAGGGTATGATCATCAGATACATACAAAGGGAAAAGTCTTTTATTAACACAACTGCAAAACATGCCTAATCACCTAGTGTACTATAGTCAACCTAGCATAGGTGGAATCATTACCCTGGTGTGGTACTTAAGAGTAGGGTGCTTATGAATGTCATTTCTGGAGTTGCCTTTTATTCATATAAGTATGCTCTATTCAATATCAGGATTTAATTGTTCCACTCTTCCCATTGAAGAGGTGACTGCCCACAATTCACATGTTAATTGAGATGCCATGTTGAGATTTCCCCTGAGGGTACAATACGGATGTTGAAGTTCATTCTCAACCCAGTAACAACCAGATTGCAACAAGCCACTTAAACAACTGGCAGACTTACCACTAGGAAAAGCTTGTTTAAAAAGAGGTAAATATAAAAATTTTATTTAGGGGCGCCTGGGTGGCTCAGTCGGTTGAGCGTCCGACTTCAGCTCAGGTCATGATCTCGCGGTCTGTGGGTTCGAGCCCCGCATCGGGCTCTGTGCTGACAGCTCAGAGCCTGGACCCTGCTTCGGATTCTGTGTCTCCCTCGCTCTCTGCCCCTCCCCCACTCATGCTCTGTCTCTTTCGGTCTCAAAAATAAATAAACATTAAAAAATTTTAAAAAAATTTTATTTAATTCAAAATACTTTTCAATCTGTCTATATTAAGTGCCAGGAAATGGATAAGTAACAGTGCTAAAAGTATATGATGTGTCATAAGCATATTAAAATTCAATACAAAAGTGTCTGATTCTAAATGCTAACTGACAAAATATTGCATCGTTCATCCCAGGCCTAAAACTCTACAAATACCTTTCTCTAATTTCCCCCATTTTGAGTCACTGCCAAGTTTCTGTCAAGGTGTTGACTTTCTTACTACAATGGGCCATAATAAACTTAGCTTTGGTATATTAACATGTGGATTAACTGGTAATGAGATACTGAGTGTTCAACAATAGTACATATGTTATGATTCTACTTACAAATAGTAATAAATATCAGAAGTGTAAATGAGGATTCTATTAGCTAATGGTATGATAGGTGAGGTTGTTTTCTTTTTTTCTATGTTATGTGTTTTCAAATGGTCCACAATAAATATTCTTATTTTTAACAGAAAAAAGGTTGGGGCACCTGGGTCCCTCAGTTGGTTTAGTGACTGACTCTTGATTTCTGCTCCGGTCATGATCTCACCATTTCAGGAGTTTGAGCCCCATGTCAGGTTTTGTGCTAGCAGCACAGAGCCTACTTAGGATTCTCTCTCTTCCTCTTGCTCTGCCTCTCTCCCACTCACGTAGTCTCTGTCTCTCTCAAAATAAATAAACTTTTAAAAAATACTTAAAAATAAATAAATAACAGAAAAAAAGGTTATCTTGATATTTTAGGGCCCTCTAAAAAGTAACTTTTTTTTTAATGTTTATTTATTTTGAGAGAAAGAGAGAGAGAGCAGGGGAGGAGTAGAGAGAGAGGGAGACAAAATCCTAAGCAGGCTCCACACTGTCAGTGCAGAGCCCAACTCAGGACTCAGTCTCATGAACCGTAAGATCATGACCTGAGCCAAGACCAAGAGTTGGATGCTTAACCTACTAGGTTACCCAGGCGCCCCTACAAAGTAGTTCTTTAATTTTAACTGTTAGACAAGATATTATCATTGACATTGAACTAAATGTCAATTATCATTGACATTGAAACAACACTCCTAATTAATGTTTGCTGGAATAAGTAGGCTGTCAGTTTGGGAGCGAGGTCTGTTATTGTGACATGAGAATTTCTCTGGCATTTTGAACATTAAATGATGTGAAGATCATCAGTCTCCCTCCCTTCCTTTCAAAATTGAAATTACTAATATAAACTAGTAGTGGAAATATAGCTTAACCCAAACCACCTTAACATACAGATAAGCGAAAAACAGAAAACAAAGCCCTAAATTAAGCTGCAACTCTAGCAATGATTTATAATCATGTCCACTTAACCAATAACCGAATGAATACACAGTCTCCAGCAAGTGTTCATCACACGCTGACAAGTAACCTCTTCAGTACAGATGCTCACTCGCAGGTTTGGGTTTGTTATGGTTTCCAATTTCTTTTGTTATTTGGAGCGATGGGGAGTTCTTTGTTGTTTTTGAAGAAGTTTTTTGCTTAGACATCACTTATATTCAAATTTATCATATTTTTTTACTGATTTTAACCAAGTTAATAAAATTCAGTCATTTATAAGGAATTGCTTAAAACAATTTATCAAAATTTATTATGCTCACTGGGACATTTTCCCAAATTGATCTAAAGAGGAAATGGGTACTCTTGAGTTTTACACTGAGGTGGAATAAAAGCAACAAGGTCAAAATTCTAAATGTGATGTTTTTAGAGGTCATTCGATTGTATATAAGATACATCAATATACTTTTAACACAATTAAACCCCTTCAAAGACTTTCAGGGCTTTGACTCTTCAGAATGGAGATATCCACAAATGTCCAAATACATGAAACAGGCTGGCAACAGGACTTCAAAGAAATCTGTCCACATGCCTTTTAGACTCGTACTTACAATACATGAATTGACTTAGGTAATTAAATTGCATATTTGGGCATAAATATATTGAGTTCCTAGGGTAAATTTTAAATTATTTAAATGTAATCATGATGCTAAATATGATTTTTTTAAATGTCATTAAAAATTTACCAAAGACCAAAATTGATCCTTATCCAGTAAAACCAATTTCTGAGAACAATGAAAATATTTAATAAGAATATCTACAATATTAATTACTTCTGACCCAGTAATTCTATTTCTAAGTTTCCTACATCAAAGAAAAAAAGATTTAAATACACTTAAGATGTATTTACAAATTATATTTTTAAAATATGCAACTTTTAAGCTGAAAATAAATTTCAAACTGTTAAACAAGAGCGGTTATCTCTGGGCGCCTGGGTGGCTCAGTCGGTTAACCCTCCGATTACGGCTCAGGTCATGATCTCTTGGTTTATGAGTTTGAGCCCCACGTCAAGCTCTGTGCTGACAGCTCAGAGCCTGGAGCCTGCTTCAGATTCTGTCTCTCTCTCTCTCTCAATGCTCATGGTCTGTCTCTCTCTGTCTCTCAATAATAAATAAATTAAAAAAAAAGAGTGTTTATCTCAGAAGGGTGATTTTTTTCCTTAATAGTTTTCTATAGCTTCCAAATTCTTTTTATTGAACATTTATCAATTTTGTAATCAGAAGATATAACTTGGGGGTGAGGAGTATTTTAAAAAAGAAAATAAAACCATACATTCAAGGCATGCAGTTCAATTCTCCCTACTCTCTTACCTGCTTTTTAATCATTAGCACTTTTAATATTGTTAAATTCAAACATATAAGCAGAAACTCCAGACTTGTGATTCAAAGAATTATAAATCATAGAATTTCCTGTTAATAGGAAAAGGATACAGAAAAATAATTATATGTAGGTCCATAACATTGTAGAATGCAGAATGCTTTCTCATAACTCACATTAAGCCATGATGATATGTTCAGCCTTATGTATTTTAGGCTTACGTATTTTAGTTACATAAGCCATCTTTTATTTTTTAAGAAAAGTACAAAAATGCAAGAAAGCTACTTTTAACAAGGCAATGCTCTGAACTCAGTGAAAGCTTTATTATCCCACTTACTACATTATTCTTAAGATCAAAGTTCGTTATTATATTTTCTAAGATGACACCTATCTGTCCTATAGTCCTCTTGTTCAATAACTTCCATTTAAAAATTTCTCTGCTTTCAAATCAAAGGAAATATTAAGGTATATCATGTGTCTCTGAAGATCTAAGACTCCAAATGCTTTGGGTCTTTAGAAGTACAACTATAGAGAAACCACAAAGGACTACAAAGCAGGATGAAATATTAGCCATGGCCTTTGTATAGATTATAGCCAAAGGAGTGTATTTGGCTTGAGGGACTCAGTGATTTATTACCATTCAACTAACCTCCAATGAAAATATTGCTATGTCTCTGGAACAGACTTCAGAAACATCTCTAGGTGTCAACCACAAGAGTGAAGGAGAGAATGGCTTGGCATATAGACTGAGTCTATCACTGTCAGTAATACTATAAAAGCATAATATAAAATATTTCCGAGTCCCCTCTGGCTAGTAAGAGAGACCAGGACCTAAGCTCATAAGGTCCTGATTTACTGCCACCGTTTTCAACACATTGGCTCACTTGCTCATAATAAAGTTGAAAACATGATACTCCTTTTATATTTAGAAATAGTCATTCACTTTCATGCTTCCTGGTTCGGGAATCAAAAAATAGCTGGAGAAACATGGTATTAAGTGTATGGTTGTGTGATAGGAATACAAATGTAGAGAATGTGGCAATGATAAATTGTTGATATACCAAATTCTGCTACTGATAGTACTGATAGTACTGCTTTTATACTGGTTATTATCTTAGCAATGAAAAATCCCAACTGCTCAGCCATAAGAGAGAAGGAAATCTTGCCATTTGCAATAACACGGATGGATCTTGAAGGCATTATGCTAAGTGAAATAAGTCAGATGGAGAAAGACAAACACTACATGATATCACCTATATGTGGAATTTTAAAAAGCCAAACTCATAGAAACAGAGAGTAGAATGGTGGTTACCAGGTATGAGGGTTGGAGAAAATGGAGAGATATTGGTCCAGTTATAAGATGAGTAAGTTCTGGGGATCTAATGTACAGCATGATAATTACATTTAATAGTACTGTGTTATATACTTGAAAGTTGCTAAGGCAGTAGATCTTAAATATTTTTTTTTAAAACACACACACACACACACACACACACGATTGGTAATTATGTGACCTGATAAAGATAGTAGCTAATGCTATGTTGGTAATTATTTTTCAAAATATAAGTGTTAAAATCAACACATTGTTTACCTTAAACATTCACAATGTTATATGTCAATTATCTTTCAGTAATCTGGAAACTCAGATTACTGATGATTATATCATAACTACTTTAGGAATATGTGGTTTATGTTACTGATAAGAGTTAACCTTAGTTTTCTGTTTCTTTATGGTACTTTGTATTGCTATATTTTATTTTTTTAAGGTTTATTTATTTATTTTGAGAGAAAGAGAGAGAGAGAGAGCACAAGCAGGGAAGGAGCAGAGAGAGAGGGAGAGAGAATCCTAAGCAGGCTCAACACCATCAGCACAGAACCTGATGCAGGGCTCAAATTCACAAGCCGTGAGATCATGACCTGAGCCAAAATCAAGGGTCAGACGCTCAACCAACTGAGCCACCCAGGTGCCCCACTTAACTTTTGGATATTACACTAACGACATCTTCCAGACTCATTGAAGAAAAGAGCTAATCAAAAGGACATAAGAGATTGATTTTCATTTCTCTGTGATAACTCTGTTAAAGTGCATATTACCAAGATAGCTCTACTTAAGTATCATTAAACCATCTTCATTTAGCCACATCTATTCATCACATATTTATGGAACATCTATTATCTAGCCTTGTTCTAGAGATGTAAGAATAAAGAAGTAGGAAAAGTGTTCTGTGTTTACATCAGCCAGTAGTAAGACAGAATTTGGGGCTAAACTTTAAAATCTTAAGATTATTGGGGTTGTTGACTAGCTCAATTGGTAGAGCATCCAACTCTTGATCTCAGGGTCACGTGTTCAAGCCTCATATTGGGTGTAGGGATTACTTAAAAATAAAATGTTAAAAAATAATATATAAAATAAAATCTTAAAATTATTATTACAATTTATTTTTAATTTTTATAATGTTTACTTATTTATTTTGAGAGACAGAGCATGAGCTGAGATAGGTAGAGAGAGAGAGAGAGAGACAGAATCTCAAGCAGGCTCCATACAGGCAGTGCAGAGCCTGATGCAGGGCTTGAACTCACAAACTCGAGATCATGACTTGTGCTAAAACCAAAAGACAGATGCCCAACAAACTGAGGCACCCAGGTGGCCCAAGATTATTACTATAAAATAAAATAACTATTTACATTTTTTAATGATTCCAATATCAATACTAAAGAACACAGTTTATTTAATATCATTGCATGTTCGATTCAAAGAGAAGAGAACTAAAACAAACACAAACAAAAAACAAATCAACAAAGCCTATTGCTCTGAATTCAAAGAAAAAGGTTTTCTCCTACTATGTAACCATAAAAGTAGCATAAATAATGTTGTTATTAGTAAAAGCTGATCCCAAAATAGTCGTGATTTTTGCCACTTCATATAAAATATTGTCTACCTATTAATGTCTTAAACCATGGACAACAGAAAAAAATCTATTCCCAAGTCAACACCTGTACTTCTATCCCTTAGAATAAAAAACAATTGCTAAGACTATAAGAACAAAAACAAACATTAATTTGCAAAAAGCAGTTTATTACATTCACAGCTGGGAAGCTAATAAACTTTGGAAAGATGTTTTCCACTCGAGTCCAACTCAAATGATAGTGTCTACATCTTCATTTAACAGAAAATAAATCTCAAAGAAAGAGATTAATCTCTAAATCCCTGCCATTCATCATCAAGGGCAAATTAGGTAACTGCTTGCTTCTTGTTTCACTATTTCAATAATTCATAAGATTCTCCTGCAAAGATTGCATCACTTAAATCTCTGCGAGTAAACTGTCTTCATAGTTGAATACATGTGGAATGGTTTAAATAACTGACTTTGACGTTTCGTGAACTAAGTTATAGCCAATCCAAATGGGTAGAAACATCATTCAACTACAAAATTCATTCCTGGCCAAAACTGAGAAAAAAGAGAATTTTTCCTTTGGGGTTTTTTCATGTCTTTGTTTTTACCCTTCACTCACTTCTCTACTTCCCTTCATTCTAGCCCCTGGTGCCGGTGCTAATCTCTGGGTATCAGTGACTGTATTCTTATTTTCTCTTATTCTCTGTATTCTGATTACTGTTATTTTCTCCATTCTATTAAGGGCTCATATTATTTAAAAAGAAGCTGTTTAAGTGAAATAAGTCAGTCAGAGAAAGACAGATACCATATGTTTCCATGCATAGGTGGATTTTGACTTAGCAGAAAACCATGGGGGAGGGGAAAAGGGGGGGGAAGCCACAGAGAGGGAGGGAGAGAAAACATAAGAGACTCTTAAATACTAAGAACAAACTGAGGGTTGAGGGGGTACTGGGGGGGGAGAGTGGGTGATGGGCACTGAAGAGGGCACTTGTTGGGATGAGCACTGGGTGTTATATGGAAACCAATTTGACAATAAATTATTTTTTTAAGTATAAAAAATATAATAATAAAAACAAGCTGTTTGAATTGATTCTCACTAAAATGTGATTGACTAGTTACTTGGTCTGCTCTCCCACAGGTATTTGCCTTTTAAGAGCACATCAAAAAAAAAAAAAAAGAGAGAGAGAAAGAGAGCAGATGGTTGTTGTAACAAATCAAAATAAAGAGTTTCAAGCAGTTTGTGTAGGGCAGAAAATATTGGACTGGAAGACCTCTTAGGCAGCCCCTCATTTCAACAGGGGTGGTCTTGTTCGAGGTTAATAAGTAAGTAGAGCTAACCACTCCCTCCATTTCTTTGGTACCCTATAAATATCTCTATTTACTCACCAGATGTAAAGTACATCATTTATTCATTCAACACTCAAATGTATGTCAATTGTGTATCTGTTCTATGCATTTTCTTAGACCTAAAGGTGCAGTGGTTAAAAAAGAACAGTGAATCTGCTCTCATGGAGGTTTTGGTGGTGAATGCCATATAGCATAAAAGTAAATAAATAAATAAACTAGATAATTTCATATTATATAGGTTTCTAAGGAAATAAACAAGGTGCTGAAGTAGTGTGTGCCAGGAGATGCTCCTTGAGAAAAGAATAGTCAGAGAACTTCTCTCTGAAGAGTTGACTTTGATCTGAGCTCTAAAAGATGAGCATGACCCAGCCAGGCAAAACAGCTGCGGGGAAAAAGCTTTTTAAGCTGAGGGAATGGCACTTGCAAAGGCCCTACCACAGGAAGATATGCGGCCTATACCAGGAACACAAAGGAGGCCAGAGCATTGGAGCATCACAAGAGGCTGAATGGTGTCTCATGACGCCGGAGACAGACAAGAGACTGGATTTCCTTCTCTGTGTCAGTGAAAAGTCATGGAAAAGAATAACAGTATGAGGGAGAGAGGCCTGATCTGACTTAAAGCTTAAAAGATCACTCTGGTGGTTCACCCTCCTAAAATCCAAGTCTCCTCTTTCGTCTTAGTGACTGAGACAGCAGGTTCCAGAACTGCACTGCCTGAGATCAAATCCTGCCTCCACCACTTACACAGCAGTAACTTTCGACGAGTTTCGTAACCTCTCTGGACCACTGAGTCTTCTTTATAAAATGTAGAAAGTAATAGTATTTATCTTATAAGATTTGTACTTATTTGTACAAAACGGAATTCTTAATTCCCCTCTCATCCTTTCCTAACACTGTATGTTTCCCAGTCTTCCTGGTTTCAGGAAATGTCTCTACCACTTACCCAGTTGCTCAACCAAACTCTGGTCCATCACTTTCCCTTACACCCTACATCTAATTCATTAGTCATTTCTACCTTCAAAAGAGTATCATCTAAATCTTGCCACTTATTATAGACAATGTTTGTGTCCCCCCAAAATTTATGTGTTGAAACCTAATCCCCAATGTGATGGTATGTGGAGATGGGACCTTTGAGAAGTGATTAAGTCATGGAGGCAGAACCCTCATGAATGGGATTTTGCCCTTATAAATGAGACCCCACAGAGATCCTTCGCCCCTCCTACCATCAGAGGACACAGCAAGAAAATGACTGTCTATGAATCAGGAAACAGGTCTTCCCTCACTAGCCACCAAAGCCCTGGGTGCCTTGATATTGGAATCCTAGCTTCCAGAACTGTTAAAAATAAATTTCTAGGGGCGCCTGGGTGGCTCAGTCGGTTAGGCGTCCAACTTTGGCTCAGGTCATGATCTCACAGTTCGTGGGTTGGAGCCCCGCGTCGGGCTCTGTGTGGACAGCTCAGAGCCTGGAGCCTGCTTCGGATTCTGTCTCCCTCTCTCTCTGCTCCTCCCTTACTCATGCTCTGTCTCTCAAAAATTAAATAAACATTCAAAAACTTTTTTTAAATAAATAAATTTCTGTTGTTTATAAGCTACTCAGTCTATAGCATTCAGTATAGCAACACAAATGGATTAAGACACTACTTCTTAGCATTTCCACTGCTAAAACACAGTGCATGCCCCCCTTATCTCTCTCCTATGCTAGTGCAACTACTTTCTAATACTTCATTCTTTCCTCTGCTCTCAGCACCTACAGTCTATATTTCATACAACATAAAAAGTGATATTTTAAAGGCAAAATTCAGATAATATCTATCACTACCTTACTTACAACTCCCAAATGGAATCCATTATATATAGAATAAATTTTGGTCTTTTTATCATGGTCTCTGAGACTTTAATAACCTGATTCCTACCCACCTCTATGACTTGATCTTCTGGCTTCTTTCTCTCAGGGAACACTCAAAATTCTTTCCTGTCTAGAGCTTTCCCATTAGCTACTATCCCTACTATCACCCCTTGCCTGGAATGCTCTTCTCATTCTTCACACAGCTACTGTCTTCTTATTATTCAATTCTCAACTCAAATATCACTTCTACAAAGTCCTTTCCTGATCACCTAACCAAATTTTATTCCTGTCGATCTCAGCTATTATCATGCTGCTTAGTCTTAAGGCCCTTTTGCACTCTTAACAATTATTGAGACCCAAAAAGCTTTCATTTATGTGAACTATATCTATTAATGAGTATTAATTTAGAATTTAAAACTGAGATATTTTAATTACATGTTTATTAGGTCATTTAAAAATAACAATTACCCATACAGATCCAAAGTAATTACTTGGGGCGCCTGGATGTCTCAGTCGGTTAAGCTGCCGACTTTAGCTCAGGTCATGATCTCGCAGTCTGTGAGTTTAAGTCCTGCCTCCGGCTCTGTGCTGACAGCTCAGAGCCTGGAGCCTGCTTCCGATTCAGTGTCTCTCTCTCTGTCCCTCCCTAGCTTGCACTCCGTCTCTGTCTCTCTCAAAAATAAAATAAAAAATATCAAGAAAATGAAAAAAAAAAAGTAACTACAGATTTTTATGAAAACAAACAAAAAATTGATGAGAGAAGTGGCATTGTTTTAGATTTTTTAAAAACTCCTTAATATCTGGCATTATAAGATAAGTTGAATTTTCATATTTGCTTCTATATTCAATCTAATATAAAATGGTCTCTTAAAGCATATCGATAAAATCCAGTCTCACACAGATGTATAATTGGAAAAGGAAGGAATATTCTAATAGTTTTTCAGATAATCATAAATATTCTTTAATACTACATCAAACCCAACAAATGGAAGTTTCTTAGTGGTTAATTGGATTATGGAATCTGAAACCATATCAATAAAATGTTACGTTATATTAAAATCCATTGATCTATTTCATACTTCGAATTTAATATTGTAACATCATGCATTGGTCATTTAGAAATATTGGTTCATTACCTGATTTCAAATTATATTACAAAGCTATGGTAATAAAAACTGTTATTATATTGGCATAAAAACAAATAGATTAATGGAATAGAATAGAGAGATCAGAAATACACTCGTGTGCATGTGGTCAATTACTTACAACAAAGGAGCCAAGAATATACAATGGGGAAAGGACAGTCTCTTAAAAAAATGGTTCTGAAATACTAAATTTGGACTTACTTCTGGAAAAAAAATGGTCGTGGGACAACTGGACAGTCACATACAAAACAATGAGACTGAATCGCTCTTACATCATACACAAAAACTTACTCAAAATGCAAGAATGCAAGACTTGAAACTATAAAACCCCTAGTAGAAAACATAGACGGTAATCGCATTCACATAAATCTCAGTGATGATTTTTTGGGATTTGACATCAAAAGCAAAGGCAACAAAAGCAAAAATGAGTGAGTGGGATGACATTAAACTAAAAAGCTTCTGTACAGCAAAGGAAACCTAACAAAATAAAAGGCAATCTACCAGATGGAAGAAAATATTTATAAACTATCTGATAAAGGGTTAGTATTCAAAACATATAAAGAACTCGTACAACTAAATAACAAAAAATACCCAAACAATGTGATTTTAAAATGGGCAGCATATCCAAATTGACATTTGGCTATAGAAGAACTACAAATGCCCAGCAGGTACATGAAAAGGTGTTCAATCCAGGGAAATGTAAATGAAAATCACAATGAGATACCTCTTCACACCTGTTAGAATGGGTATTATCAAAAAGACAAATAAATAAATAACAAGTGTCAGTGAGGATGTGGAAAGGAGGGAACCCTAGAGCACTGTTAGTGGGAATATAAATTGGTGCAGCCACTGTGGAAAACAAAAAATCCCTTCCTCAAAAAATTGAAAATAGGACTAGCACGTGACCCAGTAATTTTACTGCTGGAAGATCCAAAGGAAATGAAAATCACTATCTCAAAAAGATATCTGCACTTCATGTTTACCCAAGTTTATTGCAACATTATTTATAATAGCAAAGACATGGAAACAACCTAAATGTCCAATGATAGATGAATGTATAAAGTTTTGGTATATACACATACACTATGGAATATTACTCAGCCATGAAAAAGAATGAAATCTTGCCATTTGCAACAGTATACATGGACCTAAAAGATATTACACTAACATATCAGATAAATACCATATGATTGCACTTATATGTGGAAACTGAAAAAAAAAAAAATAATTGAATAAACAGACCAGAAACAGACTCACAAATATAGCAAACAAACTGTTGGTTACCAGAGAGGAGAGGGCTGGGGGGCAGGTGAAATAGGTGAAGCGGGTAAGAGGTATGAACTTCCAGTTATGAAATAAATAAGTCACGGTGTTGTATATACTGCACAGGGAATATAGTCAATAATTTTGTAAGCTTTGCATAGTGACAGATGGTAACTAGACTTATTATAGGGATCATTTTGTAATGTAAAGAAAAATAAAATAAATAGAATATAAACCTTTTTTAGAAAGAAATGAAAAAAAGCAATAGTGGTTACATGTGGAAATCAAGAGTAAATGGTCCTTTAAGTTGGAATAAAATTTCCAACAACTACTGTACATGTTGATTCAAAAAGTATTATAAATTAAACAATGTTGGTTTTGAAAAAGGAAGATCATGTGTGTGGGAAAGCTATGATTAATGACTCAAAACAGATCTCTAGAAACAACAATGACAGTGATGTTGAAGTTGTATGAAGAGTTTGAGTAAAATAGTTTTATAAGATTAGGAAATATTAGGAATATTTAGGAATATTTTAAAATAAGTTATTTCAAATTTGTATGTAACTAAATCAGTATATATTTTTTAAATAGATTTTGGAATATTTCATCTGTATCTCTAAGAGTTTATATATTCACATTTCTATTTGAGATTGCCTATCTTTGTGCACACATGGTAAGACTTTACCAGCTAACTGCTGGAATCATCAGTATAATCTAGTTATATACAACCCATGAAAAGGGCATAGTAAAAATAAATCAGGGCAAATGTGTATTATGGAATACCATGTAGCCATTAGAAACTATGAAGAAACTCATTTATTGACACAAACAAGTCATATACTGATGAGTGGAAAAACCATGTATGATAGGGTCTTTTTAATTTTTTTTTAGAGGGAGAGCATGCACGAGTGGTGGAGAGGGGTGGGGAGGGGAAGAGAGCAAGAGAGAGAAAGAGAGAGAAAGAGAGAGGTAAAGAATCTTAAGCGGGCTCCACGCTTAGCACAGAGCCGAACACAGAGCTTGATCCCATTACCCTGGGATCATGACCTGAGCCAAAATCAAGAGTCAGACAGGCACTCAACCAACTGAATCACGCAGACATCCCACTAAAGTCTTATATACCTGTGAGAATCCACACATGTTAACAGTAGTTATTCCCTTTGTGATATGTTTTCAGGTAATTTTTACATTTATTGCTATATTTTTCTATATACATTTTTTCAAGAAAATTCTGCATCATTTACAAAACTGACAAAATTTCTTTAAAGAAACTTTCAGTTTCTTTCAGATATGATACTGGTTCTTACATAACTATGATTTCTCAATGATAACCGAGCATGAAGTCATGGTAAATATCCTTGACTTTAATTTCAGTGACCTTTATATTTGTTTATAACATAAAAGAGAAAAAAAGAAAAAGAAAACATCCCAAGTGCTAACAATCCACTGAAGAATTTACGAATGCATGAGATTCTGGCCCGGTGTGGCTCCTTGTGAATCTGCTGCTTTATTTCGAACTATACTTTTGTGCTGACTCCCTGATTTATTCTGCAAATACCAATTGATTACATAGTACATTAGATGTCATGGCAATTTCAGCCAAACATATACATGCTCGCAGCTATGATGCCATGTTCTCAAATAACCACAATTCGAGGAAAGATGGGAAGTGTTCTGTAAGAGAATTTACATGCCATAAAAGCTCCAATTTGAAGATCACTTCTAACCCCACTGAGAAAAGGCATAAAGGAAGTTGTAGTGTTTCAGCCAGACTGGAATGGATCAAAATTTCAGGATATTCTGGATGGATAGACAGAGAAAAGATCTCCCAGCAGAGAAGGAATGAAATCCAATACACATGTTAAGATGTATAAGAAACATATACTCATTTTCTACAACAATTTCTAATTTTAAATCCTTATGCTATGGACCAATAGAAAATAAAATTACTCTTACCCTTTTCCAAGTTATATGAAGTGTTGAGGCACTGGTGACTGTGGGTGTGACGGCTAATACGGAGTGGTGTGCAACCCCACTGAAACATCCAATATCTCTGACGTCATAACCTCTTTAATTTTTATGGCTCTCTGCCATTTCCATTCCACAACTGTGGGACAGAAATCTTATGAGGCCAGAGCGTTTCCATCTGCCTAAAAACGAAAGGCAGCCACCTCCTCTCTAGAGTCTTGCAGCTGCCCTAATGGCACTGGCAGCCAGCAAGTCTGTGGTCCCTCTGTCCCTTTCTTCTTTTCCTATCCTGAGGAAAGCTATTTCTCATCTGAAGTGACTTATAGACTTCCTCTCTTCTCAGCTTCTTCTCAAGGAATTGTTCTATTCCCATAAATCCTCTTTCCAAGAGATTTAGAATTTGAAACACAAAATTCAGAGACTTTCACAACACATGTCCTGCTACAATATCCTTCCCCTGAGCCAATGAACCCAAAATAGACTGCTTGCTTGAATAAGCAGGAAAGAAAGGGAAGAATACACTGAGAAAAAAACATGGAAAAATATTTCAAATATTATGTGAGCCATAATATTTCAAAAGGCTTTTGGTCAAGTCCTTGAACCTCAAGTAAAAGTAAAGCTCAACTATATATCAATAAAAACTTTCCCTGAGGGATTAACCTGAGAAATTCTCTTCCTTTCCTGTGGAGATATTACAGGCAAAGAAAGGACTTCCACCATACTCATCCATCGAAAGCACAAAAGAAGTAACTTGCTCACATACCAGTCTTAATTTCCAGTTATGTTGTTATTTTTACAGTTACAAAGGAAGTGAGCTCAACACATCATTACAGTCACATTCTCTAGGAAGACTCAATAAAAGTAATTTGCTCTAAGAACATTGCTTATATCAATATCAAATCATTTACTCATGATAAAGCCCAGAGGTCCTAGAACTAGGTTCTCCTACTGTGGCCTCTAAGCAAATTCAGCAACAGCAAAGAGACTACCATGGTATTCCATGGTATTAAAAAAAAAAAAAAAGGAAAAAAAAGGCTTTATGTAGAGAATGCACTATTAGTGCCACCTAGTGGTAACATTGAATAAAATCCTGAGGTCTGGGTCTGTCCACAAAATCTGAGTGCTGAGGGGACACCAGAGGAGAGCACTACATACATCTTCACCAGTTTGAACCAAGGAAACAGAGTGCTGTCTTCAAGAATAAGCAGAAGTTTGATAGCCTGGAAACAGCACCGTGTCTGATTTTCATCATGTTCAAGTCTAAGAACCTATGTTGCCGTAAGTTTCCTCTGACTTCTTTTAATTGTGTACAACTTCTATTCTTCAATTCCATTTCAATCCTGAAATTATTCATATTACTCTGTATCTTCTTCAGTGTCCAAACTTATCACTCAGAATCTCCTCACCAACACTAATAATATCACAGATAAAGAAGGTAGCGAGCTGGATACACATTCATAGGATGAGACCCCAAGGCAAGTTTCCATCTAAAGCCTCATATGCGCCTCCTCCTCTTGTCACAAGAATTTGGGGAAGTATACGCAATCATTATTGAATTTCATTGCTGGAAGTACACCTATAACTTTACTAATGAGGAGACTGAAACCCAAAGAAGTATTAATATGTTCAGTTTGACAGACCTTACCAGTGACACATTTGGAACTTGAAACCACATGCCAAGCTTTTTAGTTTCCAGTCCCATACCCTTTCCATGTAATGCCACAGTACCAAACTTCCCTCTGGAATATTTTCAGCATAAAAAGCAGACCTCCCAAGTGGAGGGAGAACAAGGTTCAAAGGAAATTGCTGTGTGTCTTGGCCCAGGTCCTAAACTTAAGTTTGCAGAATGGGATAACATTTAATTTGTAATCAACAAAGCTTGCCTCCTAATGAAGTTTTCATCATTAGGCAAGGTTTCACACTGCTTTCCAGCCCTGTAGTTATTGGACTATGCACCACAGAATCATATTTGCTGTTGCTTTATTAGGTTTATATACTGCTCATTACCCAAGCATATTCCCACATATATCCCCTTTCCTATCCTGTTCCCAGCACATCCTGGATCAGCATACTTTATGCTGATCAGCCATGAGTTTACAGTTATCATTTTAAGGTATATTTTTCACACTAAGTTATACTTCTCGCTTCAGGGGAAAAAATTCTTCAAACCTGATTATTGATTCACATCTTGCAGAAGAAATAATTACAACATGTCTCCCAAATGGAGAACTCATCAAAATAAGAACAAAATTTTGCTAATATCTTTATACTATATGCACAAAGCTAAGGCAAAATCTTAGCAGTTTCTTAATACTTATTTTATGTTATGTATTGTTCGTCCTCATCTGGAAGCAGAGTCCTCATGCCAAGGGAAAATAATATTTTTATACCTATTTTAAATGAACCTTCCATAAATATAGGGGCCCTTCTAATGAATGAGAATAAAGTTGATTTTGTACTTATGTTTTAATTAAAAATAATAAAAGAAATGTTTAAAATCCAGTGGTCCTTTTGCTAATGCTCTCAATTTTTTTTTGTTTGTTTCTAATTACTGTTTTCCTAAGGTAACTATACATAGCTTTACCACTTTCACCTCAGGTAAAGTTCATTCAAACTTCTACGCATTATTTCTTTGTATCTAGTTACACACTCAGAAGAATAGACATAGTTCAAGAGAAAAACACTGAGTCCAATATTCCAACCGCTTAAACCTTCTGGTAAATAAATGCTTTCTTATGCTCTCTGTAACAATGAGGGCATGGCCTTTCATACCAGGGTGAAGGGTGAAAATTTACAAGTCACAGTCTTGACACCCCTGAAGTTAATGAGGGCAAACATCTGTGCTGATGTAAGCTGGTCAGCATGGTACTTTCCTGTAGGAAAGAGCCAAGAGTCATTATTAAATCTCAAATGCTATAGCTGGAGACTTAATAGACTCACCCCAAGCCATTTTTATTTCTTTGCCTAAATACACTTTGCTAGAATTCCCTCTGCTGTGAAGAGAAATTGCTGATTGGCCAAATGGGACTTAAGCCTTCCTTCACTGGTCTAGTAGATAGGGTTCCCAGGCTATGTGCCACTTACTCCCTCAAGTGTTTTTGGGCATTATTTCTTTCACCCAAGGACTCTCAGTATCACCTTTCTATAGCCCTCACCAAGAAATGAAGATGATGATAAGCCGAGCTGTTAATTTGTAACTCTTTCACAATTGAGGTCACATTCAAGAATGAGAAAACATTTGGCTAAGAAAAATAAACCAGCTTTCCACGTACCCTGTTCTTTGCAGTACATACTATCTGTTCCCAGATTAAGCTGAATAAATGCCATTTTCATGAAGATCATACAGAGTGTAATATAGCTTTAAAACCATTTCTTGGCCTTCTCTGTCCCACCGTCCCCCTGCCCCCCACTGCTACCACTGTCACATAAAATTCTGAAAGACTCCAATTTAGGCCCTTAAGAAAAACACATTGCAGATGATAAAATTTACTAAACTGCAGCTCCTGTCTAGTTCCACGTAGACAAAAATAGTTGCCAGGAGGACAACTTCGAACTCAATAGCTAGGAATTTCTTAGAAACAGAGGTGGATCATGAAAGAAATTGAAAACATTGCTAGGGTTTCATCTCTGTCTCCATGGCAAACACAGTAGTTTCTGAATCAGTGGTAGAGGAGGAGGAAGCTGGGCATGAAATTTCTTGTGCGTTTGATTCACCCACGGAGTCAACACCGTGAGTACAACAGCTAACAAGAAGCAAGGAAAAGGACACATATGGTTCCAAACGAAGAATGCTACCTCTGGTTTCTGGTAATAAGAGAATTGCAAGATATATTTTGGCACACTGTCAGAACCCAGTTTGAATGCAAAGCAAAAATGTTCAAAAGAAAGATGCTTTAGGCTACATCTAGGAAACTCTTCACAGGTAGCATATGTTTGTAGTTAATGTAATCTATCCAAACAGGAGGGCCCTGTTGCATCAGACAAGTGTCTGTTCTGATGACCCAGGTACTGAGCTAGCAGAGAACATCTTTGCTGAAAATAGAAAGAGAAAGCTTTATGCCTGCTCAGAAAAGATATTCCCCTGTGGATAGAAAAGAAAACAACATGAGAAGGAAAATGTCATTACTGAGCCAGTTACCTCTGACTTGCTATGTCTGCAGATATTTCTTCCCCTCTTTGCCTGTCTTTGTTTCTTACTTCCCTCATTTCTTCACTTTGTCATCTCTTTGAACTTTTGATGCATATTCATGTCTCTGTAGTGTTTGACTGTACTATGATTAAGAACAGACTGAAGTACTTAATATAGCCTCTTCTGATAAAGGAAGCGGTTGGGTAGCAAGTCATACGTGTCAATGAGAGACATTTTATCATAACAGCCAATGAGTAAAATTGTAGGTCTAGACCTACACAGAGAATCCAACTGTCTTATCACAACTGAAGCACTCCCATTCCTTAAATGTAATTGGGAGATACAGACAAGTAACAATTTCTCTAACCTAGAGGCTCACCTATTTGTCAGCTAATCAGTTATGGTTTTATATCAGATATTTACTGAGCTGGGCTTTGTACTAGGCCTAGGATAAAACAGAGGAAAAGGGAGATGTGAGTCTTACACTCTGAACCTAAGGATCTACGGAATGGGCTTTCTGCAGTTACCTCTCTTCAAAGGCCTCTGTTAAAACAAGCCACTCAAGCAGCACCTGGCTGAGGAGGTGAGTAAAGGCTGAAATCCAGCTTGCACTCTGTCCTCCGAAACTCTGCCCCACCCAGAGGGGAAGCCTTCTAAAAAGCTATACAAAGGCAGCCTCGGGCAGCTACAGCACTGCATAAAGGCACAGTTTCCTCTTCTACAGGATTTACTGCACTTGTCCTTGCCCTGGAGTCTCCCAGCACTGCAAAGGCCACACTCACTTGTCAGACCTCAGCCATGGCCCTGTAGGTTAGGGTCGAGTTGAATTAATGTAGATGGGAGTGAGTATTCACCTTAGAAAAGAATGCAAAACTCTATACACTAGTAGTACAACAATAGTGCCCCTAGTCTCAGATTTCTTAGAGGTTTTGCCTTAAGCCACTGTTTGTTAGTTGTCATTTTATTTTTCTCAGTCCAGTTTTTCTCTCTGAGCTAACAAGCACTCAGAAGTCCAGATTTCTTTGTTCAGAGTCTATCTGCTTTATTATGCATTTTTCCCTCCTAATGAGGGCAGGAGCCTTTCTCCAACTGACTCACTACATCCCTAGACTTGTAATTAGTAAATATGCAAAAAAGCAAAACAAGAAAAAGGCTCTGAAGGAAGCCAAGTGATTTGCACATAAAGATGTGGAATTTCTTTCATACAGCTGATCTGCTACTAGCCAGTTCTGCAGATTATAGGGGATGGAAATAGCACATTTTTTGTCATTTGTCTGCTGCCTCTGTTGCATAGATAAACCCTTAATTGGCAAACCTTTAACATCTAATGGCATTTTGTTTTATGGTCTGATAGAAATAATCTGTCTAGGCTTTGTGACAAAGTTGTTTTGTAAATCCCTACTAATAATGGAGGGAAAGACCTGATAATGCATATATTCTTATTTTGGTATTAAAAATTTATACTAGCTTTAGTCAAAACAAATTCTGATCCCGTCACTTGAAAATGTAATTCTTAGCATTCTTTTGATTACAAAAGGTTTGAGGTAAAAGCTTCTAAAAGTTAGTGTTACAGATACCGTTCTGGCAAGTTACTGATAACATGGTTCTTCCATGAGTTGTTTGAAATCTTTTTAGCCCATAAAGGTATTCCACCCAAAATTCCAGAGTCTTTTGTATTTTAACCCAAGCCCTGGATTGCCTCCCATTGCCCGGTGATTTAAAAGCAACTAGAAACAGTGCCTGGATCCAGTTTTCATCTATGATTAAAAGCCTGTTTCCTAGAGACAAGCAAGCAGCAGTCAACATGTGGATTGAATGGTGACTAATAATCATTAATCTTTCTGATTCTTTTATCAAATAAATTACTATTGTCATTCTTAAAACACAACTTTGCCTCTCTGCCACGACAGGCTTTAAATGATATCATATAGAATTGTTCTGTCTTTTAGGAAATAAACCGAAAAACAAACCAAAAAACTTAGACTTTAATACAAAAGAGGGAGTTCTAAGAAGGATATAAACTAGTAGCATAGGTCACAGCTAAATGTTATTATTATTATTATCTGGAGCAGCCCCCTCAAGGATGAGACTACTCCCCCATAAACCCATTAAAAACTCTTCTTATGCTGCACCTGGGTGGCACAGTTGGTTATGCATTATCCATCATGATCTCCCGGTCTTGATCTCACAGTTTGTGAATTCCAGCCCTGCATTGGGCTCTCTACTGTCATGCAGAACGTGCTGTGGATCCTTTGTCCCCTATCCCACTTGCACTCTCTCTCTCTCTCAAAAATAAACATTAAAAAAACAAAGCAAAAAAACAACCTCTTCTCATGACTCTTCTTAAGCCTACCCAATTCTAATCAGTCACAAAGCAGAAAAAAATATGGGTCCAAACTCCTAGAATGCCTGCTTCCCTCTTCCTCAGCAGACAAAGGCTCTCTGGTCCTTCAAGATTTGCCTACCACATCTTCTCCCAAGTCTTCTATCTGACCTCCAACTCCTCCTCCAACTGGGTTACATATGGCTCCATCTTAGCACTTACCAGGGATTTATAAACATCTGTTTACTTGTCTTTCTCTCCACTAGAATGTGAGTTCCTTGAGACCAAAGACTGTATATTTCAGTCTCTCTATTCCTAGTTCCAGCCATGCTGCCTGGAATATAATAAATACTCAATAAATGTTTGCTGAATGTAACAACCAGGAACATAAGTATGGAGCAGCACATTTAATGCAGCAAAAACTCACTGGGAATACCTGCTCTACCCATTAACTCCCTGAAGAATTAGATACATCACTACAAAAGGTGGGCTTCCCTTCAAAGTTTCGATCATTTTCAGCAATTTTCACAGCTTAGTTGTATAGAAATGTGACAAGTTCCTTTAGTTCATTCAACAATTATACCTCTCACATGCCAGGTCAGTCCAGAAAAGCCAAGATGATATAGAATGCTACCTATAGTTTTCTTCTAGAAGAAGCTAGCAACAGGAATAGTTACCAATTAACCATTTATCTATGGATTTCTCAAATCCTCTAAATCATTTTCCTGTCATCTTGGTTTGACATGCGGGCAAAATTGTCATTTCTCCTCCTTATACATTCATGTTAACTGAAAGAATAATATATTTAAAAAATATTGTTTCCTATTTACTTTCATATAACTACATGTACCCTTACTTTGTCAAAGTCTTGAATGAGTTTGCAATTCAACCTCTGAACACAAAGCTACACTCGTGAAAATGGGTAATCTTTAGAATTACATTCTATTGCTTCTTTAATGAAAAAGGATGCATATATTGCCTTTGATTAGGCTGCCTTTGTGCAGATTTATGAAAAATTGGCAATTCTAAAAAAGCTGAATCTTGAGGTATCTGTCTTCAAACCTGTGCAGTTCTTTGATCTCCAGTTTGAATCACTCAGGTAAGCTGCTCATAAGCTGAACCAGCAGGCATCATTTCTCCATCTGTTTCACAGCACCCCAGAGATACCATGGGCCCAAAGAAAGTAAAAGGAAGGAAGGGAAAGAACATTTCTCTTTTTGTTTTTTAACTGAAATGCCTGGAGCAAATCAAGCCCAAGAGTCTAGCTGTTAAGGGAAAAGTAGAATCCATCAGCATTTCCATGGGAAATGATAGGTCGGTCACACAGACACAGGAAGATGCTGTGTGTGAGTGTGAGAGAGATGGGAAATAAAATCAAGTACAAAGCAATTCTAAATCAGTATAAAGTTAAAAACCTAAAGCAATAAGTTAATCTTTTTAAGAGCTCTTTCTCCCTTGCTCTGCTATAAAATCATTCTTCCTGTGAGCCTCTGCCAGTGGACCAAGAAAATATGCCCAAGAAAACTGTGAGAAAACATTACATTCAATTTCATGTGATGTGAACACACTGCTTGACATGTGGTTCCTCCACCAGGTCATTATATCATGCAAAGTATGAAGCGAAATCCTGGCTGTCATGTGTCCGAATTAAAAAGAAATCAGTCTGCTGACTCCTCACCAAGGTTGACAAGCTCTCTAGACTGAAGGTTGTGACTATTAGAACTGCAAGTGTCTATTATTATCCCTTCTCTGTGTTATTATTCTATTCTTAGCAGGCAGAGTTACTCTATCAGCATGAAAGTATCAGTCAAACTTCTGATTGACCACAGGAGCATTGATTAATATGGACACAAGAGGAGTTCTGTTAAAACTGCAGGATCTTCCTCCAAACAGCACAGGCACACAAAGCCAAACTTGGTACTGCAGTAACCAGCAGACACAGCTTGTTATTTTTAATTATATCCCCTCCTTAGTTAGGTCTCTCCTTTGGAACAGGGGATTATTATTTATCAACTTCTGAACAAAAGGGGTATGCACACAGTCCAGCAGGGAGCCAAGATAGTTCTTGATGCCTCCCATGTTAGACTTACTAATCAGTTCACTGTAGCTAAAAAAAAGTCAAGGTACACAGTAGGTATTAGCATCTTAATTTTAGGCCAACAGCATTACCTATACAACACAACACATCACGAATTTAAATGCACAAATGCTGAGAACTTACATCTCAAAGCTCATGTACGCTCAACAAATTGTACAATTCAGAGTGAACTCTAAACGTTTTGACATGTTGTTGATCAACATTCAGCTTACGGTGCCTTTATCTTTTGTCTGTTTTTAAGATGAGTGTTGCATAGTTTTACAGCGGTCGTTTTCAACAGGGGTCATCTTTATTTCTTAGGGGATACTTGACAATGCCTAAGACAAACTGATTCTCACGACTGGGAAGGAGAGAAAGGTGTTACTGGCATCTGATGAGTAGAGACCAGGGATGCTGCTGAAAATCCTACTATGTGCAGGACGACTCCCACAACAAGGAATTACCTGGCCCCAAGTGTCAATAGTGTCATTGTTAAGAAAACCATGGAAAAGAGAAAGAAGAATATTTTTAATTTTTAAAAATATTTTTATCCAATTAATGCATGTTCATAGTTTTACAAATTAAATAGGACTAAAAAAACTTCTCAAGAAAATTAGCAATCCTCTGCAATTTTTCCAAACATTTCCTTATTTTATCTGGCTACTCCTTATTTCTAAAGAATATACGTATATGAATACTTCTTATTTAAGCAAGTTTAGATATTAGTACTGGCACTTTATTTTACACTCTTTGAACACTCGGCCCTTCACCTACCTCTCTGATCATATCCTATTTTTTCCCCTGTTTTTCTTTTTTTTTCTAGACGGTTTTTCTAACTTTATTTCTAACCTTTTTATTGAATTTTAATCTCAATGGTTGCACTTTACTTTTTATTCCCAATGATTTCTTCTTGATCTCTTTTTTTAATAGCAAACTGTGTTTATTCCATGGACAAAAATATCTCCTCACACTACTCTACTCTTATAAACTACATTATCTTTAAAATTTTATTTTACTCATTGCTTTGTTTCTGTTTTTCTCTGAGATCTATTTTTTTATTCCTTTGTTATGATCCCTCTTTTTTATACAGGAACATTTATTTAAATATCTAGTGATGTCATGCCATCCATTTTTGTTTAAAAGTGTCAAACTAAAACAAAACAAAACAAAACATGCATGCATGGTAAGGATAGTCCACTGGGGACTTCAGGGAGCACGATCTGATGGCAAACAGCCATACTGGTAGTGGTTCCAACTGCCAGTGTCTATATTAGTTAGAATAGGCTATGCCCAGCAAATATCCCGAAGTTTTCATGGCTCAACACTCTGGGGATGGGTGTCCACTGCAAGTCAAGTGATCTGTAGTGCAGCTGTGCTCTTCATGGTGGCTTCATGAGGCTGCTTTCAGGCTAGTTCCTTCATGCCAACACACTGCTTCCATGATCACCACTGAAGAGTGACCCATACCACTTCCCTTCACAGCCCATTGGCTAGAAGCATGTGTTCTCTCTCTGTGTCTCTCTCTCTCTCTGTCTCTCTCTAAATAAATTCAAAAAAAAATTTTTAACATTTATTCATTTTTGAGAGACAGAGAGAGACAGAGAATGAGCGGGGGAGGAGCAGAGAGGGAGACAGAATCCAAAGCAGGCTCCAGGCTCTGAACTGTCAGCAGAGAGCTCAAAGCGGGGCTCGAACCCACTGACTGGGGGATCATGACCTGAGCTGAAGTCGGACACTTAACCGACTGAGCCACCCAAGTGCCCCTAAATATACTTTTTAAAAAACAGATCCTTGAGCTGGAATTTAGTTGCCAAATGCATTCACTAAATTAATCAGAAACATTAAAATTTCTACAACATAACTAGAAATACAACAGAAACAAGACAATAGAAATAAGAGGCTTCTACTCTAAAAGGTAAGATAATATAACTATTGTTTATTCTGACTGAACTATTCTCTGTTTTGATTGCTAGGCACCCATGCCATAGCAGGTGACAAATATCTTTAATAGCAAGCCTTGGTGCCATTATAACAAATGAGAAGGGCACCTACCTGAGGGTCCAATTTGTTCAATAACTGCAAGGAATATACTACATCTGTGGCCTGGAATGCAAAATGGAGAGTGATAACAGAGGAGACTGGAGAAAAAAACTGTGGTCAGAGCATAAGAGTCTTCTATGTTACTTTTTGGTAAATGTGGAGCTATTGAAGGGATTTTAATCAAGACGGCAAGATGTCAAACAGAGAGTATAAGGCCATCTCCAGAATACAGGAAAGAGAAAGTAAAGTTAAACATAATGAGGATATAGGAAATTAGACAAATTTGAGATATTAAGAAGGTAGAAATTAAAGGATTTTGTGATTACTGGAAGTCAGTAAGGCAGAGGAAGGTAGAGGAAGGAAGCTTTCAAGGATGACCTTCAGATTTTCTGTGTGGCAAGTGGGAGGATGGCTGCTGCCAAAGGCACAACCATGGCTGTCCTGTGGCTACTGGCCACTGCAAGGCAGGAAAACAGCAGAAGCAGCTCAGATCTAGCTGAGACACCCAAAGGTGACAGGACACGGTGCTCAGGTCTGGCTTCGTTGGGGAATAGAAACCAAGGAGTTTAGGCAGGTGGGCAGGATATTGCCGCCTCTCCCCCATCCTCTGCTACAAGCAATAGAAAGACTGAAGATTACAATTACTGTTAAGAGAGTAGAGCTAGACATGTTCGTGTTGTGCAGTGTTGTAGAAGTAAAGGACATGGTGTTTTCTGTAGGGGACTTGTGTAAATGGACCAAAATGTGGAGAGTTTCAGCCCAGCTGGAAATACCAAAGCCACCAGGAAAAACAGAACCTAAGTCCTGGGCATTATTCCTTCCCCAAGAAATACTTTATTAGACTTTCTATTCCAATAAAAGGTACCCAGTAGAGCAAGATTTCAAGAAAGCCAATAGGCTAGCATGGCCTAACCATGAAATTAAGAATTTTATAGCCCCATTCCTTTCAGCAATTGAAATTTCCTGAAATTAAAACTCCTCAGGTAGGATTGTGAGAGTCTAATCATAATAGATTCTTCCCGGAAGAGTAAATAGAAAAACATTGTCTTGGGTCTTGGAGAAATATTAATATTGATGTCCCTGTGTGTTAGCTGTTTGCTAAAGAATTATTACCTCTGAGCCATTTCATAGTTCGGGATCTATCCAAAATGCCCTGATATCTTCATGGAAGAACATCTGAGAGTCTGACCAATTCTGAAAGTTTCCCTTATCTGATTTGTAATTCCTATTTCTCAAGTATTTCTTAGTTATAATCCAATCACAGATATCTTTATTTCCTATCTAAATAATTTTCCCAAGGATTTTGCCATTTTTAGAAGTGGTCATTCTGAGGCATTGCTTTAGGTCTCTCCAACATTCCTGCTAAAGTCACTCACTGGACACTTTCTTCCAGTATCACTTTAAATAACCTAGAGATATTTTATTTAACTTCCTTTTAATGGCTTTGAGCAAGTACTATTACAATTCATTAAAATTGCAATTGCCTCTTCAGAGACAACTTGGAAGTTTTGTTTGTCCTTGATTTACTAAGATATGTCTCAGCTTGGGAAAATAAAGTTAATATTTCAAAAGCAATCACTCTATGTTATCTATGGTATAAAAATGTAAAGTTTGTCTAACAATTTGTCATTCACACAGAATTATAAAACAGATATCTCTGCCTGACTCAACATATGTAAGACTAAACTTACTATCCTTATTATTTCTTCCCAACCCAATTTCAACCCTGTTTTTTCTTTCATATTTACCCTCTTGGAATTTGCAATACCAGCTACCCAACCAATAAAGACAAGTCTAAGCATTATTGTATATTTCCCATATTTATTCTACTCCCAAAACATTTTTTTCCTCCACTCCCTCAAACTTACTCATGCCACTTCCTATAGTTTAGTCATACATAATTGCTGGATAACACTTCTAAACCCTGGATACTTTATATCTCCAGAGATTTCCTCAGCTTGTTTTATTTTCTGGAATGCCCATTCCTTCTTTTTCCTTTGTCCATTTTTCAGGACTTGATAGAGACATCTTCCCAGTTAATCTTTTCTTAACCAAACTCTGACTTCACATCCAGCAAAACTTATCCCCCTACTGAATCTCATATATACCTTTAATAAAGCACCTATAACCAACTGTCTATTTATGCTACTGTTTACAAGGACATATCCACACTATTAAACCAAAATCACCCTCTGGAAAGAGACCATTTTTGAATGTGCTTTGTGTCCCTAGGCCCTAGCACAGTGCCTGGGTAGGTAAAAGTCTGTTGAATTAATGACTGAATGAATGAATTCAAACAATGTGCAGTTTTTGTAATATTTTATGCATGAGAGTAGACATTGAGATTATGGGCTTTAGAGTCATGCAAATATAGGATTAAGTCCTCAGTTTAGCAATGTCTTAGTTGTTTGTCTTTGGCAAGTTAGCCTCTCAAAACTTCAGTTTCCTCATTTAGGAAAAAGGGATAATACCACTTTCTCATCTAGTTCTGGTGAGGATTGAATAGGGAAATGTATGAAAAGAACCCAGGAATCAATCGGCATCTAGCAAAGACTTAAGACAAACTGGTCAGTATTTCCTGACTTCTTCCCCACCATCCCTCTTGTTTTAGGTGGTATTCTTCCTTTTCACCTTTCTCAAAGCACCTTATATTGTCTCACCCACAGTGCATATCATACACGGCAAGTGACCGTTTGCTTCCCCAAGTCTTACACTAAACCATGAGCGTCATAAGAACAGGAGCTCTGCATTTTACGCCCAGAACCTAGCAATATGCATACAGGTATTTTGTACCCAATAAATGATGGCCAAAAGAAGAAATATTGTCTATTAAAGTACCATGAACTCGGACATGCAAATATTTCTTGATGATTCAATAAGGTCAAATGAGTGATTTGCTATGCCCTGTAAGGTTGCTTGAAATAAATTAAATCAATTCCAGATTGAAATCAAATGATGCCACCTAGAACAGACAGAAATTAAGTGGTCAGTTAGGATATTTCATTTTGGCCTATATGGAGAAATTGGGTGTAGCACATGGTATCAAGACCCTTTATGAAGAAACTCTTATTTATATTTGTAGTTCTACCTCACAGTTGATTTCAAAAACTAAGCAGGGAGAGCTAACTTAACCTGAAGTAAAATAAAGCTTGATAGTAAACTCTTTTAGTCCCAAAAGCTATTTGTTGCCAGGCTTTCTTTTTTTTTTTTTTATCATTCTTTTAAATGTTTATGGCTTTATCCTCCATTCTGCTTAACACAAGCAAATTAAGATTATGAACGCTTGTCTTAATTTCTACACATCCCTACAAGGAAACTGCAGAAAATAGCAGATTTTGTTCATGTAATTTAAGGTTTGACTTGTATTTGATGAAGAAAAATTCATCCCTGAAAACAGCATGGAATCCTACGATAATGGCGTAAAATATTTATTTATAATTGGAAGGGCAGACAGACTCTCAGTCATGGCATGGCTTAATTATACCAGCATAAGCATAATTACCACTGTTGTAATATGTTACTAATTTGTAAGATGAATTATCTTGCTTCAGTTTTCAAAATAGAAAGAATTCAACACATGATTGTATGACTACTTGGTTTAAATTATTTTTCTTCTGGATCTTGTCTGCTGATAACTAAACATTAATTTTTTTAATTTCTTTCTCTACACATTAATTTTAACATCTCAAAGTTGAAAAGAAGAATATCAACTTATTAGCCATTTTAATTTGCACTATTCATTGGGCATCAACTTTCATTATCTATTTACCTATTTTTTTAAGTTTATTTATTTTTGGATTACTGATTCAATTTTCTTAATGGTTTTAGTTATATTCAAATTTTCTATTTCTTCCTGTTTCAGTATTGGGAGTTTACATGTTTCTAGGAATCTGTCCATTCCTTCCAGATTGCCCAATTAATTGACATATAATTGCTCATTATATTCTCTTGTGTTTGTATTTCTGTAGTGTTGGTTATGATCTCTCTCTTTCATTCATGATTTTATTTATTTGGGTCCTTTCTCTTTTATTTTTGATAAATCTGGCTAGTGGGTTATCAATTTTTTAAAATTCTTTCAAAGAACCAGCTCCTAGTTTCATTGATCTGTTCTACGGTTGTCTTTTTTTTTTTTTAATTTCAATATCATTGATTTCTGCTCTAATCTTTATTATTTCCCTTCTTCTGCTGGTTTAGGGCTTTATTTGCTGTTCTTTTTCCAGCTCCTTTAGGTGTAAGGTTAGGTTGTGTATTTGAGACATTTCTTCCTTCTCTAGGAAGGCTTGGATTGTTATATACTTCCCTCATATAAAATGCCTTGGTTGCATCCCAAAGGTGTTGGATTGTCATGTTTTCATTTTCATTGGCTTTCCATGTACTTTTTAACTTCCTCTTTAATTTCTTGGTTAACCCATTCAGTCCTTAGAGGGGTGTTCTTTAATCTCCAATTATTCATGGTTTTGCCAAATTTTGTCTTGTGGTTGATTTCAAGTTTCATAGTATTGTAGTGTGAAAATATGCATATATGATCTAGATTTTTTGTACTTTTTGAGGGCTGATTTGTGACCCAGTATGTGATCCATATGCACTTGAGAGGAACGTGTATTCTGTTTCTTTAGGATGAAATGTTCTGAATATATCTGTTAAGTTCATCCACTCCATTGTGTTATTCAAAGTCATTGTTTCCTTGTTGATTTTCTGCTTAGATGCTGTCCATTGCTCTAAGTGGAGTGTTAAAGTCCCCTACAATAATGGTATTATTACCAAAACATTTGTTTATGTCTGTGATTAATTGATTTATATATTTGGGCATTTCCAAGTTGGGGGCATAAATATTTATAATTGTTAGATCTTGGTAAATAGATCTTTTAATTATGATATAATGCCCTCTTTCATATCTTCGTACAGTCTTTATTTTAAAATGTAGTTTGTCTGATATAAGTATGGCTACTCTGGCTTTTTTTTTTTTTTTTTTTTTGATGTCCAGTAGGATAATAGATGGTTCTCCATTGCCTTACTTTCAATTTGCAGGTGTCTTTAGGTAAATGAACCTTGGGACACCTGGGTGGCTCAGTTGGTTGAGCGTCTGACTTCAGCTCAGGTCATGATCTCATGCAGGTTCAAGTCCCACATTAGACTTTCTGCTATCTGCATGGAGCCCGCTTTGGAGTCTCTGTTCCTCTCTCTCTCTCTCTCTCTCTTTTTCTCTCTGCCCCTCCCCCACTTGTGTGCATTCTCTCAAAAATAAATAAATATTTTAAAAAACTATTTAAAATGAGTCTCTTGTAGGCAGCATATAGATGGGTCTTGGTTGTTATGTTTGTTTTTGTTTTTGTTTTTTTTTCCATTCTGAAACACTATGTCTTTTTATGGGAGCATTTAATCCATTTATATTTAGAGTGATTATTGAAAGATATGAATTTAGTGCCATTGTGCTACCTACAGAGTTGGTATTTCTGGTGATATTCTCTGATCCTTTCTAGTCTTTGTTGCTTTTGGTCTTTTTTGTTTTGTTTTTTCTCCACTCAGAAAGTCCTGCTTAAAATTTCTTGTAGAACTGATTTAGTGGTCATGAACTCCTTTAGTTTATGTTTGTCTGAGAAACTTTTTATTTCTCCTTCTATTTTGAATGATAGCCTAGCAGGATAAACAATTCTTGGCTGCACATTTTTCCAATTCAGTATGTTGAATATATCCTGCTGCTCCTTTCTGGCCTGCCAAGTTTCTGTGGACAGATATCCTGTGAAACTGATCTGTCTTCCCGTTTAGATTAAGAACTTTTTTCTCCCTTGATGCTCTCAGATTCTTTCATGGAAAGAATTCATAGCCAGAATTTGACTATGATATGCCTTGGCGATGGTCAGTTTTTGTTTAATCTAATGGGAATTCTTTGCATTTCTTGGATTTTGATGTCTGTGTCCTTCCCCAAATTAGGAAAGTTTTCAGCTATAATATGCTCACATAAACCTTCTGCCCCTTTTTCTCTCTCTCCATCTTCTAGGACTCCTATGATATGAATGTTATTCCTCTTTAATAAGTCACTGAGTTCCCTAAATCTTGTATCATGATATTTTGCCTTTGTTTCCCTCTTTTTACTCAGCTTCATTATTTTCCATAATTTTATCTTCTGTATCACTGACTTGCTCCTCTGCTTCATCCATCCTTGCCATCATGGCATCTATTCAAGATTGCTTATCGGTTACAGCATTTTTAATTTCAGCCTGACTAACTTTTAGTTCTTTAATCTCCAGAGAAAGGGATTTTATGCTATTTTCAACCCCAGCTAGTATTCTTATAATCGTGGTTTTAAAACCTAGTTCAGACGTGTTACTTATATCTGTTGATTAAATCCCTGGGGGTCACTTCTTCCTTTTCCTTCTTTTGGGATGAATTCCTCCATACTGAATATTTGCAATGATACATCAGATAAAGGGTTAGTGTACAAAATCTATAAAGAATTTATCAAACTCAACACCCAAAAAGCAAATAAATAACCCAGTGAAGAAATAGGCAAAAGACATGAGTACTTTTCCAAGGAAGACATCCAGATGGCTAACAGACATGAAAAGATGCTCAACACCACTCATCAGCAGGGAAATACAAATCAAAACCATAGTGAAATACCACCTCACACCTATCAGAATAGTTAAAGTCAACAACTCTGGAAACAACAGATGTTGGAGAGGATGTGGAGAAAGGGGAACATTTTTGCACTGTTGGTGGTAATGTAAACTGGTGCAGCCACTCTGGTAAACATCATGGAGGTTCCTCAAAAAAATTAAAAATAGAGCTACCCTACAACCTAGCAATTGCACTACTAGGTATTTACTGAAAGGATACAAAATAATGATTCAAAGAGGCACTTGCACCCCAATGTTTAGAGCAGCACTATCGACAATAGTCAAATTATGGAAAGAGCCCAAATATCCATTGACTGATGAAGAAATAAAGAAAAGAGGGTGTCAACAATCAAAAAAGAATGAAATCTTGCCATTTGCAATAAGTGGATTGAACTAGAAGGTATTATGCTAAGTGAAATAAGTCAGAGAAAGACAAATATCATTCACTCATATGTGGACTTTAAGAAACTAAACAGATGAATATAGGGGAAAGTAAGAAAAAATAAGATAAAAACAGAGAGAAGCAAACCAAAAAAACTCTTAAATACAGAGAATAAATTGAGGGTTTTTGGAGGGGTGTCGTGTGAGAGGATGGGCTAAATGAGTGATGGGCATTAAGGAGGGCACTGGTTGGAATGGGCACTGGGTGTTATATGTAAGTGATGTATGTAAATTCTACTCCTGAAACCATTATTACACTATATATGAACTAACTTGGATTTAAATAAAATTTAAAAAAATTTTTTAAACTATGTTGATAAAAAAATTATAATAAAATTTATTTATTTATTTTGAGAGAAATAGAGCAGGGGGGGGCAGAGAGAGAGGGAAACAAAGAATCCCAAGCAGACTCCATGCTGTCAGCATGGAGTCCAGTGTGGGGTTTCAACCCATGAACTGTAAGATTGTGACTTGAACTGAAATCAAGAGTCAGACTCTTAACTGACTGAGCCACTCACGTGCCCTTCTATTTACCTGTTTATTCATTTGTTTCAAGTAGTTCTCAATACTTGTTATCCTTCTCATTAATACATGAGTAAAATTCAGTATTAGTATTATGCCTAAGGTATGATGAGGTATAGGGAGAAAGGCAGAAAAATGTGTTGGAAATTATACAAGGTAATGGCTGTAAAAGTACTTCATAGTTAATTCTAATTCTTCAGAACAGTGTCATTGGTGTGTTATAACAACAATGCTTTGCTTTTATTTTTCAACTTAATATTTAAAACTCATTTTTAAAATGACATAATTTTCTTTTAACCATCATTCTTAGAAAAGAGACATGAAAGCAACATATCACTATTTTTAATGTCACTTTCTTTCAATCATCTTTTTTTCCTCTTTATTACTTTGCCATTCACTGTAGAATGTATTCTGGTAATAAACTCTAGGCCTGAAATGTATTGTTGGAAAAAAATGGTATTTAAAAAAATTTTTTTAACATTATTTTATTTTTTGAGAAACAGAGGGGCAAAGAGAGAGGGAGACACAGAATCCAAAGTAGGCTCCAGGGGCAAAGGAGAGGGAGACACAGAATCCAAAGCAGGCTCCAAGCTCTGAGCTGTCAGCACAGAGCCCAATGCAGGGCTTGAACCCACTAATGCAAGATCATTACCTGAGGTGAAGTCAGATGCTCAACCAAGTGAACCACTCAGGTGCTATCCCCCCCCCCCCAAATGACTATTTTAAATTTCCTTTTTAATATAATTTTTTGCCACAAATTCAAGGCATTATTTTTTCCTTAAAGAAAAAAGATTGGGAAAGAAGAATGTGTTATTGTTGCATCATAGACGAGAATGTCTCTACAAAACTAAGTAAACAATTGGAACAAATTTCAGGATTATCTAAGTTCCAGTATATCCAAGCAAAATGGATTTAAGGAGATTGAATTCTCCTGACAGTTGACTCAATCCTCCAACTCACTTTCAAATTGTAGAGGATGATATATTGGAAGGGTTAATATAGTTAAGCCTTGAGAAATTCAACATATAATTCTGGGGTAATGAGGTCATTTTCTGAAAACACAGATGTGATCACCTTATTCTGGTGGATTCTTCATTCCCAGTCTGCCTCACTTCAGAACCACTCTTCGGTGTCACATCAGCTCTGCAAATTAGTGGGATATAAAGCTCATCACAGATGTCTCTCAGATAAGCATTAATTAGACATTTGCCTGTGCCAGGACTTCAAGAACCCAGTCGCCGTGACTCATTGCTTAAATAATTTACTACCACGGAGACCCCAAGAGAATCAAAGGAGAAAAACTGATTAAGAAATGCCATCTGAAACTAATTACAAAAATTATAAAATTTACAGATATTAACCCAATTAGATATTTTCTTTGATTTTTTTCCAGATAATATACCATGGCCTCACCTAATTCCTTTGCATATTCTTATGATAGAGTAATACCATTTACCGTAAAAAAACGTAATTGTATCTAGAGATATAAATATTCAATTAAATATTTTCACTTGAAGACAAATTGAAATGTGCAATATTACTGGTCTTTCTTTTTACTTAATCCCCTCCTAGACAATTTGATGGCTTCTTCTTTATGGTGCCACTCTCAGCATCGGTCATAACAATGAAACTCTAGCTTACATGTGTGAGGGAGAACATCACTTAAAGCTGACATAGTCTATCATTGACCTTGAGCTGCTTCTGAAGAAAATGAATTGGCTTACTGAGGCAATCAAAAGGAAAGCAAAAACCATCATTTTCTAAAGGTTTTCAAGGTAGAAATCCTCAGGGACAATCTTTAGTCAGTGTCTAAAGACTTGATTAACTGTCTTAATTCACTATGATTAATGATTTTTGAAACTCTGGGCACCAAGTTTCTTATATGTTGTATTATATAAACCTTATGAGTGGGATGTTCTTCAAATGAACATCATAACCTACACACAAACAACATCAACAACTGTAATAGATAATTATGCATTATGTCACATAATATTAAAAGACATTTCCAGTTGAGAGTTCTCATTCATTTAAATTGTGATATCAATTTCTCAGCAAATACATATCACAGAGACAATTTTTCTTTCATCAACAAATGACACTCCGTTCTTCCTGTTTCCACAAGTGACTGTGCCTCTTAGAAAACCCACTAACGACTCATTTTTGTCAAATTCAAATTTAAGTCATATCATTTAAAAATCTCTTTATTTCTTAACTGCTAATGACTAGAAAATATGAAATGGAAGAAATGAATATGAATGCATATGGAATGTCAAAACTCTGCATATTTTTAAAGATTATAAAGTTCAAGTTCCAACATCCAATGCAAATTATGTAAAATTTGGTGTGCTGTTATTATCTAAAGTGGATAGGATAAAGGTTTCTGACTTTAATAAAAAGTAGGATCGATCACAACCACTTGCCACAAAGCTTGCAAAACTGGCACATAAGTTGTACTGATGTTTCTCAGGTTCTGTGAAATGGAGAGAATGAGAACCAAAAACTTTCTTCAAACCCCTGTATGATCTTCAAACAGATGTCAATGATGGCACTGTGGTGGACTACTCAGACTTCTTCTTCAGTCTTATTTACCCTCAAAGCTAATTTATTTCAGGTCCACAAGCACTCAGAAAATCAGGCATGCCTCATACCCCCAGGTTCTCCATAAGAGTGTGAGCAATACGCAATTCAAACCCTTGGACTTACTTATTTTCCCCCTGCATTAGGATAAAGTCATATCATCATAACCAACCAAAACTAGTCAGGGACCAAAGCATAACGCTACTAATACTACTGCCTTAATGGATTGCTCCAAAAACATACCCTAACTTTAAAGAGAAAGAAGTATGCCAAACTTAGGACAAAATTGGCATGATGTATGAATCAGATGATCATATGAATTCTTCAGAAGTTATCAATATTGAAAAATAAATATAAAAGGAAACTTTACAAGGAAATAAAACCCTCATTCCACCAAACTCATCCCCTTAATAAACTCAAATAACTCTAGCTAGTGAAGCACTTATAAATTATATATAATTTTGATGAGTCAAGTAATTTAAATACAAATTACCTCTTCTCTAAAGTCTGTGTATTTCATTATAGATACGGAATTCATCATTTGAATTATTTTTTCTTCTTGCAGAGAGAAATAATGAGTTTAATTTTACATGGTTGATATGTGTTTAAGATAGCTTTAAAAAGAATACTGAAGGAGGCCTTTATTCATGGAAAATAAAATTGTCTCAGAGAATACATTGGCTGGCCATTAGATTTTTTCCCCCTACATTTTTTTTCCATGTTAAGCTTAATTGATGATGTAGTTCGGCTCTTAGTAATGTAAAAATTTTTGATGTCAATAAAAAAGACACAAATTAATTAACTAGGATAAGAAATGAATACATAGACACATGATCTTTAGGGTGTTGGTAGGTGGTCATTAATCATTCTAGGAAGGTTAAAATAGTACAATCCCCAGTAAAAATATGCAGCATGTTTTTTTTAGCACAAGGTCTATGACATTTCAAAAATCCATTCTATTTTCTGCCCTTGTTAATAAAATGCACAACTTACACCTGTGAGAAGTTTTATAGTTAAACCTCTAGGGACTGACTTTCTGTCCTGTACATAAAGGGAAAATGAACAAAGTGGAGCCTTGTGAGCAGATGATGTTGAGAGGTTTATTCATTGGATTATCTCCCTCGTAAAGAAGTATCGTTCTGAAGAAAATAAAGATCCATGCTAAATAAATGTCTCCCCCTTTGTGCAAAAACCTATATAACAAAATAGCTTATGTTAATAAAATATTTCCCATATAATACAAGATATAAGGGAAAGTTAATTTACATATTTTACTAGCTAGTAAAGGACATAAATGGACATTATCATGCTTGTATCAGTTAGCTATTGCTGGGTAACAAACCATAACATAACTCAATGGTTTAAAACAAGTTGTTCATTATTATAGTTCACATGTCTGTGAGTCACCTAGAGGTCAGCTTAGCTCAGCTGCGCCCACCATACTGTGCATGATTCATGCCACTGGAAGTTGTCTACGGACTCTGCTTTGGGTTGGCTTTATCTAGGGCAGCTTGACTAGAGCATCTCCACTCCAAGTGTATCTCATCCTCCTCCTAGAACTAGAAGGCTAGGCTGGACATGTCCCATGTCTGTCTCGTGCTGGTAGCAGAATTACTAGAGAACAACAGAAATCACACGAGCACTTTTTCAAGTTTTGCTTATATCATGATTTCTAGCGCTTCATCGACCAAAGCAAGCAATATGTCCATTCACAGATTCAATACAAAGGGGAATATGGAAGGGGTGGTAAACTTACCTGGCAAATGGTGTGGCTAATAAAGAGAGATAAAGAATGGGGGTCATTAAAGCACTCTATCACATAATTGAGAAGAGCCATGGGCAATAAATAGGATTAATATGGAAACTACAAAGGAAACTAGCAAATTTTAGAAAATGCTAGAGATTAGTAAAATTTCTTTTTTGCCTTATTCTTAACAGCTACACCAGCCTTACTTGTCTGCACATGTATATCCCCTGGTTATACCACACTATAGGTAGGAGTAAGTGCTAGGATTACTGCCCCACAACCTGACTACCAGGTGGTATGTTACAATGAAAGTAAGCTTCAAAGCAAATTCTGCTATATATAAAAACACTCATCAGCCATCTTGCCTCATATAGTCATATAAGATTATTTTGTAAGCTTGATAAAGCACATATGCCCCTGTCATGTAAGGCATCTTAATGACCACAAGACATAAAAGGTTCAATTCAAAGTGGACACAATAATATCCTGAAGGCAACACCAGCCAACTCTCTAGAGTTCTTGGAGTTCTTGAAACTCCAGATCTAGGCCATTGGCAGCACTAATTTGTATAAGTGAGGTTTGTTTGTTTTTTCCCAAATTTTTTACCCCTTGTTTTTCTCAAGAGAGGCAATGAATGTACAGTTCCAGTCTTCAACATTTCCTGAGCACCACTCATTTCAGCAGGGGATAATTATTTCTAAGATCCCTTTTGTTAACTAATGAACATTTTGGTACTGACTTAGATGGTGATAGTTGAGTTGTTTGCTATAGCAACCTTTGGAGTGTATATTCCTCATTAAGTTACTTCAGAGAGTAACCAACAACCCCTGGAATGTAAATTCTGATTAGGGCCCTTTTAACGTTCACTAACAGCCCCTTAGCTATAAAAGAAAATTAACTTAAACACATCATGTACCTCACACTGTTCGTACTGAAATATTTTAAAGTAAATTACAGCCAGTATAATCCCCACACAATACAAGATGTAAGGGACAATCTTCAAAATAAAGTCTAGCAGTATAATTGTATAATATTCAACAAATCTCTTTTAATACTTCTTTCTTTTTTTTTTTTTCATCTTCCTACACTCAGAGTCTCAATTTTTAAGACTGGCTCTGCTGCTTTTTCTATGATTCTATTTATTTTGTTCATTTCACAAACTCTTCAAATTGCTGGTTATAAATGCCATCTTCATTTCTTCAGTACCTACAAGTTCCTTAAACTCTTCCTTCTATAGTCTGAAACTGGCATCTAAGATCAATTTTTAATTTTCAAACAGAAATCTCTCTGCAGTATTTGATATTGGTGGCCACTGTCTCCTTTTCTAACACTATCTCCTACAGATCTCTAACCTGTAATGGTTCTTAAACTAGTTTTTCTAACTTCTCTTTCTCCTCACTTATATGCCTGTGCACCTCACTCTCTAAACCACACCCATGCAGACCTTAGCACCTTTGCCTCTTTGAGGGAGAATTTCTCTCCAAATTCACTTTCATGGAGAGATCCTTGTCTCCTCATGGCTTAAACCATCACCACGAAATTGAAGAATCCCACATTGACTGCAACTAAACTTCAAACCCATGTCACCAAAACATGTCTTCTTCTCTTAACTTCTTCCCACCAAATTAGCCACCAGTCAGTCCTTTGCTGTCCTTTCCAACTGAGTCAATTCTCATTGCTCTTTACTGTTTTGATAGTTTTTCTACTCTTTAATAGTTTTTCTCAAATTCATTTGACAAATATTTGCTGAATACTCACCACCTGCCAGGCACATCCGAACGCTTAGGGATATAGCAGTCCACAAGATTAATAAAATCAATAAGATAGACACCTCATCAAGTTTGAAGTCCCCCTTCACTGAGATCTTCCAGTTCCTATATTTCTTTCAAAGTGCTTTCCCATATCCAGAAAGGTATCTCATTCTGGTTCTCCATCTCAATTTTTCTTTTTTCTTTTTAATTCATTCTCATTTTCTGTTGTATATAACCTGTACCTTATCATCTAGTCCTTGAGTTGAATAATTTTATAGCTGATATACACATATATAACCTACTTGTATACATGTATGCAAGTTAATGATATATTATATAACATAAATAATATGTCTAAAGGCATATAGAAAATTTCTCAACTATTTTGTAAGTTCTTAAAGGATAACATGTTTCTACTTAATGCCTGTAGCACACAGTAAGAACATACAACTATTTAAGAAATGAATCATAAAGAACACCATGGGAAATGGAATATGTTTTGGGTCATAAATGTAACAGAGGAAAACCATCAACTTAATTCCTTATTGCAAAAAGTTACATGTGTCAACCATCACTGTAAGAGTTTTATACATACTTAATCCCCCAAAATAAAATTCTGAGAGGTACTATTACTATCATCATTTTTTTAAGTTTATTTATTTTGAGAGAGACAGAGGGAGCGCAAGCAGGGAAGGGGCAGAGAGAGAAGGAGAATTCCAAACAGACTCCACTTATGGTCATCATAGAGCCCAATGCGGGGTTCAAACTCATGAAACCATGAAATCATGACCTGGCCTGAGCCAAAATCAAGAGTCAGTCACTTAACCGACTGAGCCACCCAGGTGTTCAACTATTCTTATTATTTTTTTATGTAAAACGGAGGTAAAGAAAAGCAAATAACTTTTAAAAGTCAGTAAATGATACAGTCAGAATTCAAATTCAGGGAAATTTTATTCCAAATCTAATATTCCAGTCTATCCTGCTATACTCTTCTTTCATGATTCTGAATCTACAGATTTAGACTTCTGGGACTATCAAATGTTTTTATTCTAGTAACCTTCATAAGTACCTGAATATTAATGTCATAGTGAAAGCTTCAGGTGTCAACAGAAAAGAAAAATTCCTAATAAATTCACGAATTAGACTTGTGTTAACATATAATCTTTATATAAGGTGACTTTATAATTTTTCATCCAAATCAAAACACTTTTGGAAGGAGAGGGGGTAATCTATTTATTACATTTTGCTGAATAACATTATCCCAAAATTTATCAGCATAAAATAACAAATACTCTTTACTTCACACACTTTCTCAAGGTCATGAATTCAAGAGAAGTTTAACTGGGTGGTTCTATGTCAGAGTCTCTTATGAAGTTACAGTAAAGATATAGGCCCAGACCATAGTCATCTAAAGACTTTACTGGGCTAGGTCAGTTCCTTACATAAGCCTTTCCATGAAAGCTGCTCGTGACAAGGTATCAGGCTTCCCAAAGGGTGAATGACCAGAAACAGAGAGAGAGAATGAGAGAGAGAAGGGAGAGAGATTGAATCACAGTGCCCTTTAATCTCAGAAGTGATATATAATCACTTTTGCTTTATTCTACTGGTCAAACAGACCAACCCTGGTGTAATGTGGTTGAGTGTAAACACTGAGAATTAGGGATCATTGGGTACCATTTTGGAGGATCTTATTATAATCAAGCCAGGACATCATGCATAAATGAGGACAGTCCCTGACAAATCAAGTTTGATCACTTGTACTCTATGTCTTGATTTACACTTATCACACCAGGAAGTAATTTCATATCTATAAAATTATTTACTTCTATGACTAAGTGCCTGAAAATTTATAATATGAATAACTGCCATAATCTTGTCCTCCTCGGTCCCACAAAATCCCTCTCATAACATTGCTGTGGAAGCTACCAGCAGTCAAAAACCAGTGGCTTTTCAAATAGGTCTCTTCTCTTCTACTGCCAACACTGGATTCTTGTTTCCTTGGGTCCCTCACAATCTCACCTAGGTCCTCAAATATCCATATAGGTCTCTTCAGCAATCTGGGAGTTTCATGAATGATAAGAGCATCGGGCACCTTGTAAAACACTAATAATATTGAAAATAGAGTAGTTTACAATTTAAAAAGGCCTTGATAAGCCTAACCCTAAAATTATAACCATGGTATTTTCTATGACAGATAAGTTTACTGGGAGAAAAAAAACACTGAATTCTGAACAGAATTTGCCAATAGTTATTGGTACTTCCTACACTGGGTGTTTTCCTCCAACAGTCAACTTGACCACTATGCCATCTTAATAATTTCCTTGCGAATTTGGCCCTGGTACTAAAGTCAACTCCAATTCACCTTCTTAGTCTTTAGAATATGAATTAAACCAGAAGAAACATGTCTAGTTTAAGGATTGTTTATTAGTTTCCTCAATTCTCCTTTTTTCTGGGATATAATATTAGATATCAAGCAAATCTATCTATGCCCCGATATAGGACAAAAAATAAAAATTAATGAAAATTTAAAAAATAATTATTATTTATTAGAACTTAGTTACATAAACTAATCAAGTCAGAAAAACAATATTTTCCTTCCAATAACTGTTAAAAGTAATAAAAATAAAGAATTGTCAAGAATAGAATTGTTTGGGAGGAACTCAAACTATTCTTTTTTTACCCTGTTAATATGATATAAGACCATCTTAGAAATGAGCTCATTAAAGCTGCACAATATGTGGCTGTCTCAAGTATAGCAATAACCATCATCATATCATAGTCAGGCTGGTAATTTAAGAGTCAAGCTTAAAACCAGAGAGTCCATTCATGATTCATTGCCACTGACATGTTGATATGCTGAAGACAGAGAAAGAGATTGAGACTGAGAGAGAAAGAAGAAGCAGAAACTTTTACCTCCTTCCTCCTGTAATTGTTTGTCCAACCTCATGACTAGGGAAGTCAGGACCTACATACCTAAAGAATGAAAATGACTGTAAACTTCCCATGAAAATCAAGCAAGAAACAATGATCTAAGAGAAACAGAAATAAATTACTTCACCAATGTCTATCATAATTCATTTGTACATTCATTCTGTTTCCAGAACCATCTTGATATAAGCCCTGTTAGTAAGGATAAAGGAAAGTAACTGCTTAACCAGACTACATTATATTGCTTGCTTTCTTCCTCTTTTCAGTTGTGTTGGGGAAATAAGTTGACTGCTATTTTCTAATGTTTCCCCTGTTGATAACATATCTTCCCATAGCATTTGTAATCCAAGATCTTTTTTCTCATTTCACTTTTAAAACAAACCTCCTGCCAGTTAAAGTTGACTTCACCTTTCCATAGGCTGGGTAATTCCTCTAGGCAGTAGAATATCTCATTAGTTACTTAAATGTTGTTTTCCTTAGTGGAGTCCTGTCAACTATTTTTTTTCCTTGTTCATCTATTTCATTCCTGTTAGAGACCACTATTGATTTCCCTAAGATAAGTCAATTTACTCCAAAAATTTTCTAGCTGTGACTTGGGAGTACTCACTCAGGTCCACAGAAAAACAGCCATGAATCACATTTTCATGCGTTTTTAATCTTATACCTTTAAGCATCTGCTAGAGTTATTTTTGCTTTTCTTTTTTTTTTTTTTGCAACACACACATAAAACATTATTTAATGGAGAAGCTAAATTGTATATCTTCTCTCTGTTTAGAAAAAATCATAGAATACATATTTCTCATGCAAAGAAAATGTTCTGTGTATTTATAAACTGCATAAAGGAAAAGAGTATTGAATCCTATTTGAAAGAAACTGCAAACTAGCTTTATTCTTTAGATTGTGTTTTCAAATTAAACTGAGTTACTTTTCTAGTGTTTTCCAAATTTCCCAGTTTTTATGTCTAGGTTTCCTGGACTTTATAATAATGTAGCTTGTGATCTTAGACTGAATTTCTGATTGTGTACCCAAATCCAATAAAATTTTCTGTTGCGCATTGAACAGTCCACATTGCTCTTCACTACTGGTTATCAAAAGCTATAGAGAATTGACACCCAGGTTTATCAAATAAAAATATGGTACTTTGTGTTTTTTGCATTTCCTTCCCACTTGCACATTATGGTTTCTGTGTTCATATAATAAATACATATGGAGTATGGAGTGCCTGGCATGTGCTAGATAGCAAAAATGGCAAAGAGACAAAGTGCTTTATCTCCAGGGAAATACCACTTCAGGAATTTTGAATTTATTTTATTTCTAATCTTAACTCAGTGTTTTTCAAATATTTTTAGCCAGACTTCAGACATACAACAGATAAAAGCCGAAAATCTGGATTAGCAGCAAGCTCAGTGGAGGACAGTCATCAGCAGCCCTGACATTCAGCCTCCAAAGTGGACAGTGAGGCACCTCTGAGAATCCTGGAGCTCCATAGACCACTTTTAAATCCAGGAACATAGCCAACCTCCTTATTTGTCAGGTAAAAAAAAACAAAAAACAAACAAATAAAAACTTTAAGGTGGAGGTACTACACAATTTGTCCAGAGTCGTCAGCCAGCCAGAGACACACACAGAACTCTCCATGTCTCTTAACAGTCAGATTCTCAGTTCTTTCCAGGGATCTATAATCACTTCTTACTTTGAGTAATGTTGATAGTTTGTCAGAATTATTTCTGCTTGTAAATATTTACCTTTTAAGCTTGATAAATTCTTAAGATAGATTTGATTACATCCCAAAAAGAAAAAAAATGAAAGAAAAGCAAAAAAATAAAAACAAAAACACAAAAAACCAAGCTTCCAGAATTGCTCATCTCTGATGTTAGACTTTAAGTTGATTTTTAAAAGCCTATCTTACTCTTCCATAAAGTAGATAGATGAGAAAAGGATAGATAGTTCATCAGCCCCTTGCATGTCAGAGCACTAACCACTATAGTTCAGCATAAGAAAAGATTTAGTCATCTTTGAATCACTGAAAGAAATTCCTATTACTAATACATCTCCTAGCAAATAGCAATCCTGCATATGTCCAGGAAAATAAATAATGAAATGGTAAACATATGCCCAAGGCTGCTACCCTTCCCAGACTATTTCTCTTCTGTTGCTTTGCCCTTTTGCACCATTGCTCCTAGATGCTTCTCACACCCTCTTTCAAATACTTAGAGTGAAGTCGTTGTGTCACAACCTTTGCCCCTCCCCTTGCCCACGCCATGTGCCCTGCTGCTGATAATACATTCCATTGCTAAGAATACAGTGGCAGCTGAGACATAGCGGTCAGAACAAGCATAATGCCTCCCATTATATTTCTGTTCATTATTGATCACAGCTATGCATATACCTGAACTACTCAAAAAACTAATTTGAGCAGGTTTCATCTCTAGCTCTTAATCACAATAAAGCATTCTCTCTCACCTCATCAATTAGTATATATTCATAGCCAAGAATATAGCACTTTTTTAAAAAGTTAATTCTGATCCTTTATTTAAAATAAAAACATTAACTGTTACCCCATGCTATGCTGGTAAAACTTTAAACCCAAGCTCCTGAGGTATACTGCTTTTATACTGCAGATATTGAAATGTGACCCTTACTATTATAGACTAATTAAAAGTGAAGTTTTATGGCATCCCAGCATGCAGTCTGCTTTTAAAGATTTAAAAAAATGAAAAGAGTGAAGAATAATGAATTACATAGGCAGTTGGAGCTATCAAAAAGTGCTTAATTTAAAAAGCATTTCCCATAGTCATGGTACAAGATGTTGGTGCTCATAGCTAAATTAGTTTACAACTCACCTGCATTGCATTCCTTAATTATTCAATTATTACCATGTATACTGTTTAAAGAGACCAAATGACCTTCAGGATAATTGCTTTCTTTTTTGTTGTTGTTTTTAGTACACACTTAATTCCTTGAAACAGACCATCAAGTATATCAACAGATTTCTTCAATAAACAGTTTCACTTTATGTTAGAGAGCCAATAGGCTTTGGAAATTTTCCCAACAATATTCAGAAGTCACGTACCTTAACATCCTATGATTTATTATCCTCACTGAACAATTATCAGAGTAAGAAGTTTTCATATTTGTATAAAATAAGTCATAACATCACTTAATCCTATAAGTGTCCACTATATTAACAATTTTGTTTTATGACTGCACATTTAATTTAATTTAATTTGGTTTAACTCTTATACATGCAAATTAGTTTTCTCTAAATATTTTGCATATGGAAAAATAAGACACATAATGTTTCAAATAAAGCAATATTAAAATAGCCCAACCTATGTTGTGTAAAGTAGCCTTGCAATGAAGAAAAAAATATATAGAGGCATCCAAATGGTTCAAAAATATAGGCCTTTGTTATACCCAAGGATGTGTCCTGAGTCCTTATGAATCTCAAATTTGTGAATATACTAAAGCGAATCATCTCCTTCATAAAATTCAATGAGGTACAACTGAAAAATTTAGGTGATTACTTCAGATGTTTAATGATTCTATAAATATGAGACTAGAGTCATTTGTAAAACTATTAAAATAAATTCTGCCTCTAAAATAAACTCACCACTACATTACATCATGTCATTACTGTAATAATGTGACACAAAATTAACGGAGTCTCTACATTCTTATAGCTTAAATTGGGCCCTGCCCAGGCATGTGTAGCCAAGTGCCTACGTGTGAGCTGAAGTCCACTTGCCAGGCTGAGTACAGACCTGTATGAGGCCAGCATCAGCCTAGGAAAAAGGAGTCTTTTTCTCTTCTCATGAAGAGTCTATAGATTCTACGATGACCCTATTTCTTCTAACGCTGGACAAGGCAAAGTTGAGTAATAAATCATGTAGCTAGAGCCCAGACTGTCTTTCTTAGTCCCCCTGTTGACATTACTGCATAGAAATAAAATACCTAGTACCTGGAATCCTGGCCTAGGGGAAGAAGACTGCTGACTGGCTTACAGCTGTGTAAAGATTCTGCATCTGGGCAGGAAAATGCTTGGATTGTTCAGCCTCTCCTTCCATCCTCCAACCCCCTCCAGGAAGGATAAGTGGGTGAGTCACTCTTTCTGGTACCAAGTAACATAGCTCACTGACCAGCACTGAAGAGGATGGCAAAGGACTAGAACAGTACTTGGCATATTCTCTGGGATAGTTTCCCCAAAAGATGATGCTAAATACAGGCTCATCTGTATCTGATCAATTTGAAAAATCAGTAGAGGTAAGGGAGTGGGGAGATAGGGGGGAGAATATTCTCAGGTTCCCAAGGGAACTCATGGGGAAGAAGTTCAAACGATGAAACTGGAAGAGCTTTCCCCAGGGCAAGGAAAGAAGAAAGACCAGGCATCCAGGTATCCAAGGCACAAAGTTCCTTTTGCAAGGCTTGCCCATCGTGTTGCATAGCCCTTTTCTAATACACAGTGATCTGTTGAAGAGGCTTACAAAGGTTTTCCACTTGGAACTTTTTAGCATTAAAATCTTTTAAGATTGGGCACCTGGGTGCCTCAGTAGGTTAAGCATCCATGGTTGGATGCTTGGTTTCAGCTCAGGTTATGATCTCACGGTTTGTGATTTCAAGCTCTGCACTGGGCTTTGCTGACAGCATGGAGTCTGCTTGAGATTCTCTCTCTCCTTCTCTCTCTACCCCTCCCCCACTGGCCATAAAGATAAAGGCTTACAAGACAGAGAACCAGTCCTTCTAAAGATTTGGCCATAGTACGAGCCAGGATATCTGGAGAATTAGAATGAACGTTGAAAGTAATGAAGCTAGGATGGATAATCTCTATGCACTCTTGACCCACAGCAATCTGTCAGCAGGAGTGAAAAAGTAACAACTACCTGCTGAAGGAGGAGCTGTGCCAAACCCCAAGGAGACGAGGAAGGACAAAACAAAAAGGAGCTTTCCCCTCCTCTTTCTGCTCATGGGAGAGGGTGACTACAAACAGTGCAGGCACAGGATGATTGGAGCAGAACTCCAGATGAGGTCCCCAGGGGCTTCCAAGTACACAGCTGGCCAGGGGCCCAGGGTTGTTGAATCACCATGCCAGGAAAAAGTGACGTCACTTCTATTAGAAAGCAAGTCAGGAATTTAAGGCCGATTACTTGAAGGCTGATTCCCAAGTTCTGGGTCCAAGGAGTAATCAAGGAGGAAGAGGAGAAGAGAGAGGCTAGTTGTGGCAAGGGAAATTTCCTGATCTTCTTCAAGTAACACTGCCTTCAGAGACAAGTGGGAGAAATCTCTGTAAGCATTCAGAGATACAGAGTCCCCAAAAGTGCACTGAATAAATGCCAAAGGTTTTGAATGGTGGAGGAAGCACAGCTAAAGCTAAGCTATTTTACTGGCCTTTTCTGAAGAGGTGGCTAAGTGTAAATGAAGTTTCCAAGTTAATGTTTTACCTATGAGTAACTCTGTATTAAAGTGAAGGCACTAAAGCTTTCTCCAAATCTCCAAGATCATACTGAAAACCAATTGGCTTACATGTGTCCAGAGGTTCCAGAATTTGTTTCATTGGGCATATACATGTTTATTGTATGTATATGTATAAATATATATTCCCTTTCGTAAAATTAAAAACAAACTTTTAAAATTCTGCTTGGAATAGGTAGATGTGGTGTATACAGCCTGATTAGATGGATCGATTAGATATTTGGTCTAGGTGTAAGGGACAGAGAAAATCTCTACATAAAATCATTTCCAGGATGGTTCACATTCCTCTTGTATACTGCATTGTAATTGCCTTAAGAAAATTAAACTAAACGTTTGGCATAAATATGTGTGTTTTAAATTACTAACATCTCCAATTCAGGGATAAATTATGACTGGGGCCTGAATTATATCCAATAGAAAGAGATAAGAGAGCATATAATGTGACAGTAATATGCCTAGAAACAGGGGTATCAAAATGTTCTTCCCAGAAGCAAAGACTTTTGAACTATATGTTTTTATTCCCTCTGTTTTATCATTTTGGAACACTGGCATGAGGCTGTGACTTCTAAGTATAACACCACCACCTCCATAGCCCTTCTCTAATACACAGTGATTTGTTGAAGAGGCTTACAATGGTTTTCCACGTGGAATTTTTTAGAATTAAAATCTTTTAATATTGGGGCCCCTGGGTGGCTCAGTTGGTTAAGCATTCAACTCTTGGTTTCTCCTTAGGTCGTGATCTCATAATTTGTGATTTCAAGCCCTGCACTGGGCTCTGTGATGACAGTGCAGAGCCTGCTTAAGATTCTCTCTCTCTGCCCTTTCCCCACTCACTCTCTCTCTCAAAATAAATAAACTTAAGAAAAATTTTTTAATCTCTTAATATAAACTAAAGATAAAATTGTCATAGAAATGAGAAGGCAAGTTTTTTTTATTCTTTTTTTTAATTTTATAATAGTTTATTTTCAAATTGGTTTACATATAACACCCAGTGTTCATCCCAACATGTGCCCTTTTTAATGCCCGTCACCCCCTCTCCCCCCTCCCTCACCCCTATCACCCTCAGCTTGTTCTTAGTCTTTGAGAGTCTCTTATGTTTTATCTTCTCCCTCTCTGTGTCTTTTTTTTCTTTCCCCTCTTCCCCTCCCCCTGGTTTTTGCTTAGTCTCACAAAGTCCACCTATTCGTGGAAACATATGGTATCTGTCTTTTTCTGACTGACTTATTTCACTTAACATAATACCCTCCAGTTCCATCCATGTTGCTACACATGGCCAGATTTCATTTTTTCTCATTGCCACGTAGTAGTCCATTGTATATATGTGCCACAACTTCTTTATCCATTCGTCAGTTGATGGGCACTTGGTCTCTTTCCATGATTTGGCTATTGTCGAAAGTGCTGCTATGAACATTGGGGTATATGTGCTCCTATGCATCAGCATTCCTGTGTCTCTTGGGTAGATTCCTAGCAGTGCTATTGCTGGGTCAAAGGGTAGCTCTATTTTCATTTTTTTGAGGAACCTCCACACCGTTTTCCAGAGTGGCTGCACCAGTTTGCATTCCCACCAACAGTGTAGGAGGGTGCCTGCTTCTCCACATCCCCGCCAGCATCTATAGTTTCCTGATTTGTTCATTTTAGCCACTCTGACTGGTGTGAGGTGGTATCTCAGTGTGGTTTTGATTTGTATTTCCCTGATGATGAGTGACATTGAGCATCGTTTCATGTGTCTGTTGGCCATCTGAATGTCCTCTTTGGAGAAGTGTCTATTCATATCTTCCGCCCATTTCTTCACTGGGTTATTTGTTTTTCCGGGTGTGGAGTTTGGGAAGTTCTTTATAGATTTTAGATATTAGTCCTTTATCCGATATGTCATTTGCGATGATCTTTTCCCATTCCGTTGGTTGCCTATTCGTTTTGTTGGTTGTTTCTTTTGCTGTGCAGAAGCTTTTTATCTTGATGAGGTCCCAATAGTTCATCTTTGCTTTTAATTCCCTTGCCTTTGGAGATGTGCCGAGTAAGAAATTGGTGCGTCTTAGGTCAAAGAGGCTTTTTCCTGCTTTCTCCTCTAGGATTTTGATGGTTTCCTGTCTCACATTCAGATCTTTTATCCATTTAGAGTTTATTTTTGTGAGTGGTGTAAGAAAGTGGTCTAGTTTCATTCTTTTGCATGTTGCTGTCCAGTTCCCAGCACCATTTATTAAAGAGGCTGTCTTTTTTCCATTGGATACATTTTCCCGCTTTGTCAAAGATTAGTTGCCCATATACTTGCGGGTCCATTTCTGAGTTTTCTATTCTATTCCATTGGTCTATGTGTCTGTTTTTGTGCCAATACCATACAGTCTTGATGACTACCGCTTTGTAGTAGAGGTTAAAGTCTGGGATTGTGATGTCTCTCGCCTTGGTTTTATTCTTCAGTATTATTTTGGCTATTCGAGGTCTTTTGTGGTTCCATACAAATTTTAGGATTGTTTGCTCTAGTTTTGAGAAGAATGCTGGTGCAGTTTTGATTGGGATTGCATTGAATGTGTAGATTGCTTTGGGTAGTATTGAGAAGGCAAGTTTTTTTACAGCTAGGACTTTTTTGCCCTGTGCTCCAAACTTAAAACGGAATAAAAACATTGTTATCCTTGACTCTTTCATGAAATTTCATCCTTTAAATACTTTCAGCTTTTTCCACTGGGTGACCATGTAATTACCACAGAATATAAAATTGAGGATATGATATTAGTTTAAAATTATGCATACATATATATGACACATATATTTTCTAAAGAAAATAAATTCAAATAATGGAGTACAAATGGGAAAAAAAACTGGGAAAAGACATTAAACAAGCTTGAAAGCCAATGTTTGTCTTATTTTGCCTTTCATTATAATCTTTATTCAGTGTGCGGGAACTCTCTGAAACTGAGCAGTGGGAGACAATGCTCCATGGTCTCTTGCATGTCTTGTGAGTAGAGGCACTGACAGCTTTTGCTCTGGATCACCCTTTCAAGGATGCTTGTGGAGCCAACATGCTGTCCAGTAAAATAAAGTGATCTCCCTCTAGGGCAAATTTTGGACAGGTTTGCTTGCACTTCCTTACAAAAGACTGGGGTTTCTAAACTCAGATTCCTCAGCTCTAATGCAAACCACTGTCTGCGAGGCATCTACCTGGGCCTGTTCTGTGTAACCCTGTAGGACTTGGGGAGTACCGGGAACGGAGGGGAACGTGAAGCTCATGCTGACAGCTGTGCTGAGTAACAATGTCCTTTGTATCTGACTCGGAAATCCTGTGTCTTTGCCAGGACTGGTGAAATCATGCAGGCTAACTTGTGAGTTTGCAGACAGGGTGAAACCTTAGACACTTCACATTTCTTGATACCAGGCATACTGTACTTTGGAGGTTCTCTTGTATTCCCCTGGAGATAAGTTGAAATTCTTTGTTACTGTTGTTATTATTTTAAGAAAGTTTAGTATTGAATGACGGTGACAAGATGCTCTTGGAACCACTTCCAGGGTGTTAGAATGAAATGTTTCAAAAATGAAGAAAGAAAAGGAAATGGAGACTTCAGGGCCTAAGGAACAACATAGTAATTTAAACTTACGAGCTGAAGAGCCAAGAACTAATATAGCATACATTGCAATTAGCTGACAAAGGAAAAAGGAGTAGCTCATAAAAGGAAAGAAATAAATAGTAAGCTCCTGAACTTCGTAAAATCTGAGATAAATTGGACCCATTAATCTCCAGACAGACTTGTGACCTCTTCTCTTTGAACTTCACTTTTTGTCTAACCCACGAGCACTGGTTTCTTCCTTTGTGACCTGACATTCCTTTTAGTCTTGCAATCTCACCTGGGGGCCGTCAACTGCCAGCAAGTGATTTTAAGATGTCACAGGGTAAATAGACTTCCTTTGCCTGTTTAATTTACATGGCTTTCATTTGTTTTGATAAACTGCCTTGATTTCTGAGCTACCAAGGAAACTATAGAATGCGGTGGCTAAAGAGAGAGACAGAAAAAGAGACACAGAGAGAGACACAGAGAAAGAGAATTCATCAAGTCTATGCCTCTTATTATATAGATAAGGAAAGGAAGATCTAATGAAATTAAAGTATAATTTGATATTGGTGTTTGAAATTCATTATGACAATCCAGGAATCCATATCACAGGAATCTCTAAAACAGGGAAAAACAAGACATCACTTCAAAGGTTTTCATTTAAAAGTATCACTTAATTATTCGTGACAACTATTTCTTTTTTTTAATATGGTCTTTAGACGAAAATTGCTTACTTTTGAGCTATAGAAAAATCTCAGTTTAAGATCTTCGAGACTTGAAATGCATGTCTTAAAGAGATATTGCTTATGGCATTATTTATTCTAACAATGAACATTATATGATGGTAAATTTCAAATAGATTTTTAAACTGTGCTCAAAACTGTGAGCACATTTATAAAAGCTGCCATCAGGTCACGAAGGCGCAGCCCTTTAAAACAGTCTTAGAGAATTTTCTGAATCAGCCCCACATTAGCTTCCAATCTCCCTGAGTCTTGACAACTCTAGGTGCTTTCCAGGTCTCTTTCGGTCTGTGATTTTCAGCATACCTCAGCATTTACTAACTCTCTTCAAGGTAAGCTTGTTTTTCCAGTCACTATCTTGCCTCCGAGATCACAAAATAAACCTGTCACTTGTGCAGTTATTTACAAGACTGATATTATGTACCCATGATTGTCACCACTGCTGGGTCAAATGTCTTTTCTAGCCTCTCTTCGTTTTATATTTTTTGTTGTTGTCTTTTGCTTGATGCTTCTGACTAAATCTATCAGCTATCCAACCTTAGCTCAAAACCCAACCCATCTGATTACTTCTACTGCAGTGGTACCTCCACTTTCACTTTCCAATCAGTCCTCCTGGCTCCATGGCCACGGCGCTAGTGAATCAAGATACCAAGATGTAAGAAGCAGTTCAGTTTTCATCTCCTCATAGGTTATTTTGTAGACTCTATTCACTTGAAGACAGTAGATGTCCTCTTAAAATCTCTTCACTTTTTTATAGCCTTAGATTCCTCCTTCAAATATTTATTTTATCCTTATCAATTTTAAGACCTTTTTTTTTTTTCCACAGAGAAGATAGACGCAAAATTGGATTGATTCATTTCTTCTCTTTTTCACTCAGTGGTTTTTCCATCAGTCCTAAGCAGAACATACACTTCTTTAACTTTCTTATACTCTAATTTTTTTTTAAATTTTGTTAACTGGATCATGCTTTTTAGAAGCCTCAATTTCTGATTCTATTCTTAAAAGTCTATGACAGTCTCATTTCATCCTCTGTCATGTGCTCTTCTTTCTATCTTTGGTCATGGCTTTTAAAATCTGAGCTCATTAGGAATCCTCAGTATATTCATGCTGATTTATTTGGGTCCTTCTTCCTCTTCTTCCTCATTTGTAAACATGCGGCAAGAATGGCCTCTTTGATAATATTCTAAACCTTTAGCTCATTTCTCTTTCAGGAACCCATGCCATATAATTATGCCTATTTTTTTCTTCTTAACTTTGTAAAGTCTGTCTGCCTAAATTCTAGGCTGTTTATTATGCTCAGTCTTCCTCTCACTGGTTATCATTAAGTATGCAGTCATGGAGTCACAGACAAGAGGCTTAGAGTCAGAAAGCCTGGATTGTAACCCCATATTTTGTTGATTATTCAACCAGGGAGATGAGTTATATAACTTCTCTGAGCCCAGATTTCACCCTTTGAAAAGTGAAGCTAATATTCTAATACTTACTTCATAAATTACTGAGTGAAAAAATATAGCCTATAAAAAGTGACTGCCATGTTGCCTGATGAATACACTCCCTTACTCATAACCAGAACATTTCTCTTGTTGGTCAGAATTAAGTTCTAAGTAGCAGATCTCTTAACTAATTAGTTGAAATTATCAGTAAAATGATTCAAGAACATGCCAAATGTTCTTAGTTTATTAGAGATTTAGAATGTTCTAGATCGCTGAAAATGCCTGTCACTACCAAAGCTTGCCTTTATGGAAGTCTTCGTGATCCGATCATACAAACTTACAATGTGACCAACAGTGAAATTCTACTATAATATTGTTTCTTTTCTCTCAGTGGGTTTTCTCATGGGCATATTTGTAATTGGTCACAGCGATATTCTTCCTCCACTTCTAACATGTCTATTCTACTGGATAACATACGCTGTTTCCTGACTACATTTCAGTCCTGAGCTTCAAACCACCAATGTTTCCTAAATTCACTTTGTGGATTACTTATAATTAGTTTAACGGTAAGGAGAAATTCGAGGGCATAAGCAACATGCTCGACCTCTTCCTAAATGTATATCATCTGTACAAAGCACTCCTTCACTCTTTGCTCCAAGTCATATATGGTATTATCATTAGCCACTGTTTTCATTAATTTACCTGAATATTTTTCCTTCTCCTTTTATACGCAACTCAGCATCTTCTCCTCAAAGTAATTTGGCTCTATCCAAATATATCCTCTCCTATTTTTATACAATGCACTAACCAAGAGTTCAATATACGAGAATCTTACTCCATAGACCATGAAATACAAGTCCTATTCATGATATACATAGGCAGCTGTTTACCTTCCGGGTCATCTTCTCTCTTCTTATGTATCAACACTAAGTAGGAGTAAGTCAATCAATTAACGGCTAAGTTCCTAATTCCTTTTGCTTCCATAATGGTTAGGTATTTTGCAATGAGCGTAGTTTACTTTTGTAATCAGGAAAAAAAGCAAGGTATTTAAATTTTAACCCTAAGAACTTTGGAGAAACACTCAACTTTAGAAAAGCATAAATTCTGCTATAAAACAAAGACAAAATCCTGACTGGCTGAAAGTTCATGATTTATCTCTGTGCTGATACTCAGAATTCAGCAAAATAATGTTTTCAGGAATGAATACTGATAATCGTTTTTATGATAATCCACAAAAAATAATAATGATGATCATTGGTAAGATATCTACTATAGGTCTCATTTTCTGATCCTTCCTCAAACCTAAATGGTAGTATCACACCTTTCATTTTCAGCTTAGGAAACTGAGGCTCAGGGAAATGAAGGGACTTACCTGCTGTTGCTCAGTCAGTAATGGACAGGGCCAGGGTTTGAACGAAGTTTGTCTAATTTATGCCCTCTCCAGAATGTTGCCATGCCTTTCTGTATATTGAAATATAATACAAGAACATCTCTGACTACTGCAGGCACATCTTTTATGAGGCTCCCAAGAGAAGAAATTTTATACCCCCACCCCCCAAAAAAATCAAGAATCCTATTAGAGTCAAACTTCTCAAGTGCCACACTAATGCTAAAGGTCAGTAACACAATGCCTTCAATTTATTTCCTAAAATTTATTTATTATTTACTAAAATTATTTGGTAGAATTCTACTAACAGTCAAACTATCAGTTAGACATGAAGGTAGAATATATTTTCAACCCTTTTTTATTCATCTTCTTAAGAAGATGAAATTGATGGACTGTCTGATTTGTTTGAGCATATTGAGAGCAGACAAATTATAAGTATGTAGAAAACAAAATAAACCAAAAAATGATAATTATAACCTCAAGGAAAGCAAAAAGTTGTACATACATGTCTACTGTATGGTTCAGTTTTCAACGGCATAGACAAAGTAACAGCAATGTAAACACTAAACTTGTAACTAACCAAATTGCAATACAGCTCTACTGAGAGGATAAGGGACAAGAAGGGACACACTAGTATACATACATACTAGGGAAGGTGTGTGCTGAAGGTGGGGTGTTAAAAAAAAAACTAAACTAAACTAAATCCTTCATTTAAAAAGTTACCATCTTAGGTTACCTGGGTGGCTCAGTTGGTTAAGCGTCCAACTTTGTCTCGGGTCATGATCTCACTGTCCGTGGGTTTGAGCCCTGTGTCAGGCTCTGTGCTGACAGCTCAGAGCCTGGAGCCTCCTGAAGCCTGCTTTGGATTCTGTGTCTCCTTCTCTCTCTCTCTGCTCCTCCCCACTCATTCTCTCTCTCTCAAAAATAAATAAACATAAAAAAAATTTTTAAGTTATCATCATTTGGAGGAATGGCCAAGATGTCAGAGCAGCATGGAAGTTCTCTGCTTCTCTTGTCCTTGAAATGCAGCTACATCAGCACCAAACCATCTGGCACATCTAGAAAACTGATCTGAGAATTAACACAACAATCTGCATGACTTGGGCCACAGAACTTGGCAGACACGTGGTGCAAAGAGGTGAACTGGGAGAGAGAGAAGCCGCCGAGGGTAGGGAGCTGTTTTTGCAGAGAAAGGACAGAAAAAGTGGGGAGAGTGCAGGAAAAGCACTCCCCAGGAAGTAGCTGAAGAGAGAGAGAAATAGTAGAAACACCCACAGGGAACTGAACAAGAAAGGGAGAAAGGAGAAAGGAGAGGGTTTCAGTGTCATTGAAACAGGACTCTATAACAGGGGAGAGCAGAGTAGGAAATTCTGCAGCTCAATACCTGGCAATGGTCTGGTGAGAAGAGTGAATCCCTAGAAGCAGGCAGCAAGGTTTGAGGAGTCCATGGGCCACCCATGGAGAAGTGATTCTCCTGCTAGGAGGGCATTTGGTGGAGACCATATGGCCTCCGCACAGGCAAAGATTCCAATGGACCCAGATTATAGCCACATTAGCTGGTATTGGAATAAAGACGCTAGGGTATGGTGAAACCTGGTGCTGGTGGTGTGTTGTGATTTACCATAATCCCTGAAACACTGCTGCTATGGGATCACATACATTTTTTCTATGGCAAGAAGGCACCCAGCCACAATCTCAGAGCCTCTGAAGCAGCACGATTGCAGGAATGTTCCTGAGGGCAAGCTGGCACCTGGCCACTGCTTGGCAAGACCCTCCCCCATAGAGTCAAAGCAGGTCCAAGCCGCAGGGCATCAGGTGAGGGGTTTGGAAACACAGCCCCATTTGAGATAAAATTCTGGATGGAGGTGCAGCCTGGCAGGCTGACGGCTTGGTTACAAACAGTGTAGAAGTTGGGAGTGGATGATGTCGGAGACACAAGAGGGGTGCTTGATTGCTGGTCAGTGAGAGTGCAGAGTTCTGGTGCTAGAGACTGGGAAGCTGGGTGATGCCATTTTCACCTCTCCTACGCATGCACATACATAAATACACACATCACAACAATTCATCCCAGTAAGCTAAGCAACACCACATAGTGTAGAACGGAGCCATTACACCGAGCCCTGTCCAGCTGCACCAATCAAGCCCTAGAAAACAACCACAACTCTCCACCTGCTTAATGTAGGGACTATAAAGTGCTTCATAGCTTGACTTCTAGGGGAAACTGGGTGTAATTTCATTCTGTTTGCTGATCCCTTTATTCATTTTTTTTATTTTATTCTTGTTCTTGGATACAGAAAAAGAAAAATATTTACTTTTATTTTCCGTTTTTATAAAAAAATTTTAATTTTTTTAACTGTATTTTTTATTTTTGTTAATCTTTTTTTATTCTATTTTACTTTCTTCATTTCATTTTATTCTATGTTATTGTATACACTCTTTAATTTTTAAATGTTTTCTTACTCTTTTTTTCTTTCTTCTTTTTTTTCATTTCTTTTCTTTCCCTTTTTCTCTACTCTATCAAGCTTCTTTCAACACCCAGACCAAAACACAGCTAGGATATAGCTTCATTTATTTCATTTTTTGTGTTGTTTTTAATTTTTTAATTTTAATTTTTTACTTTATTAATACTTTTTCTTCCTTCAAAATGATGAACTGAAGGAATTCACCCCAAAAGAAAGAACAGGAAGAAATGACATCCAGAGACTTTATCAACACAGATATAAGTAAGATGTCTGAACTAGAATTTAGAATAATAATAATCAGAATACTAGTTGGGGTTAAAAGTAGCATAGAATCCCTTTCTGCAGAGATAAAAGAAGTAAAATCTAGTCAGGACAAAATTAAGAATGCTATAACTGAGATGCAATTTCAAATGGATGCCACAGTGGCAAGGGTGGATGAAGCAGAGCAGCAAAGCAGCCATATAGAAGACAAAATTATGGAGAATAATGAAGCAGAAAAAAGAGGGAAACTAAGGCAAAAGAGCACAATATAAGAATTAGAGAACTCAGTGACTCACTAAAAAGGAATAACATCTGAATCATAGAAGTACCAGAAGATGAAAAGAGAGAAAAAGGGGTAGAATGTTTATGTGAGCAAATCATAGTGGAAAACTTTCCTAACCTGGGGAAGACACATACATCAAAATCCAAGAAGTACAGAGAAATCCTGTGAGAGAACAAGAAGCTGGAGGCACCATAAGAATGTCCTGAAGGAAAGGAACGGAGCAGCAAGGAACTGAAAGTAGTTCCATTCCCAGGTGGAAAGCTGCCAGAACTTCACGTTCTCTCCAGAAGGACATCAGATGGGCACCAGGCCAGAGATAAGAATGTTTTATCTGACACCAGATGTATTCATGTCCCAGTATGGAATATACTGCAGATGCATGACCTGTCAGGATGACAAATACTATGTTGTATGTGCTTGCTGTTATCAGACAAATAGCAAAATAAAAGAGGCTTGAGCCAGGAGACCAGTGCTTAAACTCGTGGAGAGTCTTAGCCCCCTTCTTTGTAATTCTCTCATCACTGCACCTTTAGGCTCTGTCTCTCTTTCAAACTCCCATCAGATTCAACAAAAACTGACCATCAACAAGGCATATCATAGTTAAATTCACAAAATACACAGACAAGGAAAGAATTATCAAAGCAGCAAGGGAAAAAAAAAGTCCTTAACCTATAAGGGAAGACAGATCAGGTTTGCAGCAGACCTATCTACAGGAACTTGGCAGGCCAGAAAGGAGTGCGAGGATATATCCAATGTGCTGAATTGGAAAAATATGCAGCCAAGAATTCTTTATCCAGCAAGACTGTCATTCAAAATAGAAGGAGAGATAAAGAGTTTCCCAGACAAATGAACACTAAAGGAGTTCATGACCACTAAATTAGCCCTGCAAAAAAATTTAAGGGGGACTCTGAGGGGAGAAGAGACGAAACAAAACAAAAAAAGACCAAAAGCAACAAAGACTAGAAAGGACCAGAGAACATCACTGGAAACTCCAACTCTACAGGTAACACAATGGCAATAAATTCATATATTTCAGTACTCATTCTAAATATCAATGGACTAAATGTTCTAATCAAAAGACATAGGATAACAGAATGAATAAGAAAACAAGACCCATCTGTATACTGTTTACAAGAGAACCATTTAAGACCTAAAGACACCTTCAAGTTGAAAGTAAGTAGATGGATAACACTCTATCATGCTAGTGGTCACCAAAAGAAAGCCAGAGGAGCCATACTTATATCAGACAACTAGATATAAAATAAAGACTGTAACAGAGAGATGAAGAAGGACATTATATCATAATTAAGGGATCTATCCACCAAGATGATCTAACAATTGTAAACATTTATATCCTAATTTAGAAACGCCCAATATATAAATCAATTAATCAGAAACATAAAGAAACTTATTGATAATAATACCACAATAGTAGGGGACTTCAACACCCCACTTACAGCAATGGACAGATCAGGTAAGCAGAAAATCAACAAGGAAACAATGACTTTGAATGATCCAGGTGTACTTAACAGATATATTCAGAGCATTTCATCCTAAAGCAGCACAATACACATTCTTCTCAAGTGTACATGGAACAGTCTCCAGAATAGATCTCATACTGGGTCACAAATCAGCCCTCGACAAGTACGAAAAGAGCTAGATCACAGTATGCATATTTTAGACTACAACACTATGAAACTTGAAATCAACCACAAGATAAAATTTGACAAAACCATGAATAATTGGATATTAAAGAACATCCCAGTAAAGAATGAGTGGGTTAACCAAAAAGTTAAAGAGGAAATTACAAAATACATGGAAGCCAATGAAAATGATAACACCATAGCCCAAAAGCTCTGGGAAGCAGCAAAGGCAGTCATAAGAGGGAACTATATAGCAATCCAGGCCTTCCTAAAGAAGGAAGAAAGGTCTCAGATACACAGTTTAACCTTACACCTTAAAGAGCTCGAAAAATAACAGTAAATAAAACCCCAAACCAGCAGAAGACAGGAAATAATAAAGATTAGAGCAGAAATCAATGCTATCAAAACAAAACAAAACACAAAAAACATTAGAACAGATCAATGAAACCAGGAGCTGGTTCTTTGAAAGAATTAACAAATTGATAAACCACTGGCCAGTTTGATCAAAAAGAAAAAGGAAAGGACTCAAATAAATTAAATCAAGAATGGAAGAGGAGAGATCACAACTAACACTGCAAAAATAAAAAGCTATCATCTTTCATAGGAGGGAGTCAATAGATAATGCCTTAAACTAAAAAATTAAGAATAATATATTGCTTATCTGGCAATAAATTATCAAAAGAAAATGGTTAAGTTGTTGAAAATGGTTGCCTATGAAAGTGTCTGGAAAGAAAGAGGACAGAGGAGTCTACTCCTTTTTGAAAAAAACTTTGGTTTACTATTTGGCTTTTTAAACCATGTGATCAAAAACAAAAAGAAAATTCATCTCTACAAAGAAAGAAAAAGCAATTACTCTCAAGGTGTCCACAATTTAATGGAAGACATCAAATAGAAATTGGTTAAGTAGTATAGAAGCATGTACAAAATATTTTTGAGGTACATTCATTCTTCTTTAGGCAGAATGAGAAGGTAAGAAGCTACACAGATTAGGTCTTCTTTGGTTAGTTAAAAACTTCTAAAGTTTTTAAGTGGTTTTAAGTTGTTTTGAAGTTTTTAGTGGTTTTCCAGTCAGAATAATATGGGAAAGGTATTCAAATCTAGCCAGGGAAAATAGCATTAGCAAAGGATGGGAGCATGAAAATACTTTCACTTTTCAGGCACTCGGCGTCATTACTATAGCTAGGCTGTACTGTAATCCAGATAAATGCCAGGTGATAGGGCTAGAGAGTATTTGGTTAAAGATGGCATAAAGCCTTAGACATCAATCTAAAGAAAAATATTCTCAAAGTCATAAATCCAAGCATATTTCCTGAATGACATCACCTTCTACCTAGTAGCTTAGTCAATAACTCAGAAGTCATCTTTGACCTTTCCATGTCTCGTAATCCACATTTCTCATCTATCACCAATTGTCACCCCCTGTGAGTAGATAAAAATCTACTGGCGAGTGGAGCACCGAGATTTTGTGCAGTGCTTTTTTCATACAACTGTATGGTGCAGCCCTCTCCACCTTAGTCCAAATTCCTACCATCTCCTAACTAGGGATGACCCTTTCCCTTGCATTCCCTATTGGCGGCCACAATGATCTCATCAAAATGCAGATCCTACTGTGTCAACCTTCCTACTTATAATATTGTAGTCACTTCCCATTTCTCTTTAGTTAAAGACTAATATCATTACCACGGTCTTCAACCCTCTGCAGAGTCGGGTCTAGGCATCATCTCTATCATGTCCCCCCCCACCCCGACCCCACCTTACATGAACCCATTGCTATTCTCCGGCTACAATGGCCTTCTTCCAGTAATTTTAACTTTACATATGCTCTCCACAACTGGGCTTTGCACACTTTTCCAGTACTTTCCGCCACTTCCATCACCATTTTCACATTTGCCTAATTAATTTCTATTCATCCTTCAAATGTGTGCCCTCAGGACATGAATGCATATATCTTTTGTGACATCAATCATGATTGTAATTTTAAATTCATTTATAAGATTATTTGACTAAAGTCTATCTTCTATTCTATAAGTTCAATCTGAACAGGAATTATACATTAGTATGTATTTGTTTAATTCACAAATGAATAAATAGCATACTTACTGAAATCTGCAAGAATTCTGTAAAAGCCTTAGAGAACAACAGTAATTTTTATTTACACAACAACAATTCCAGAAAAATTGGCTCCCCAATGCCATTAACACAATCAAAATGGATAAGATGTCCTGAAATGTCAATATACAAAACACAAGAAAATATACAAATAAAATAAGATATAATTGAAAGTAAACTCTGAAATGGCACACTTTAGATTTTATGTCATCTAAGCAATGTGTCAGATTTTTACCATCTTTTAGGTGGCCTACCCTCTGTGATTCCTATTTTCATCTTTTTAAAAATGCTGAGAACAGACTCTAAGGAGATTGATAAAAACACAAAACCTATTCAATAAGAGTTTCCTCTTCCATTTCCTCCTGAGTAAAAATAAGTGTCATCCTCACAAAGCTTCTAGCCATCAGCAGGCCAGATAATCCATCTGTTTTTTTAATTAAACAGACGGAACATTACTTCATTGGAATTGGACACTCTCCAATCTTTCTAAAGTTTTTCTCTCCAAGAGCTGCTTATCTATTTAAAAAATTCAGGAATGATACCTCGTATTCATTCCTTAACTAAAAGCAGAGATCCTGATTTGCAAATATATTTTCTTCCTTAACCCATTTAAAACCAGATGCTCTCTCCAGAAAAACAATGATTAATGTTTTAATTTAACTATGGGTGTTTAAGTGCTTTTATGCCTTCTCTTTTTAGATGAGTAGGAAAAACAAAGTCATGAAGTTACTAGTGAATAGCAGAAAAATTCCCTTGTTCTATTAACAATAACTCAGTAAGTCACCCAACAGCTAACCGTCGTGATCATAAATTAATTAAATGCCCACCTTCATTCGTTCATTTGTACAACAAAGATTTATATTAAATACTTGTCAGGCACTCTACTTATCTTGGGGAAAAAGATGAAAATTATAGTCCCTGTCTTCAAGGAGCTCAGAGTCTAGGGCAGGAGAAAGAAAATTAACACAACTTGATAGGTGCCAAGACAGATTTCAGTCATGCCAGTTGAAAGAAAAGAAAAGAGTGACCTTAAAAAAAGAGACAAGGGCAATTTAGGCTGAAAAAAAACTTCGTGAATCTTTGAAAATTAAAGGACTAAGAAACTGAAAAGAGGAAAGTAAACACTAGAAAAGCAAGTAGGATTTATGTTAAAAGAGAGAGAGAGACTTTGAATATTTCTCTCAGCAGAGTTTTCATTTTATCCTAAAATTGAAGAGGAAGGATCATAGGAAAACTTGTGACATCAAATTTCTCATTTAGAAAAATTACCTTGGCAGTGATATGGAAGATTAACTTGAAAGGAGAAAAACTTTCCATAAAGTCTAAAAACAATAACTGCTAAAATAGAAGACAGTTTCATACTACCACAAAAATAAAAAGAAATATTACACGTAAACTGACTATCTAAAAGGTTCGATATACTCTTTCTTGCAATACAAATAATTTGTTAAAGAAGTTCAGCAACACCAGCTCTGTAAAGATTAATATCTTAGTCTCAAAATTAGCAACAGTTAATATCTAATTTTATTTTTAATGTGACCAAAACAGTCCTGACGTTCCCTTCAGCTTGACTAAAACTTAGGTTTTTTCCTGAATTTAGGCTCCTGACCTCCTTCTTCTTAGAGCATTTATTTTAGAAAACTTCAGATTATAAATTCTTTCTCTGCCTCTCTTAGGGGGTAAATTATCTCCCAGCCTCTTGCCAGTTTTATAACCAAGGAATGTCTTTCTCAAGGATTTAAGAGCCATCCTTTTGAAATTTAATCATTGAAAAAGATAGTACCCCTAAATCCCAGTTTCTCTGTGAGGGTAGAAGCTTAAATTCGATAAGTGCCAATTAGCAAACGCAGATGGCCTCATCACACTGACCAACTTCTACTCCAATATTCTCCAGTACTTTTCCACTAGCTCACCTCAATACATAAAAAACTCTCCCGCCTTTTGTTTCAGTGGAGTTGAAGTTCAAGATCTCTCCACTATTGCTCTAAGAGCATTCATCTATATCCTCTTTGATTGACTAATTCCAATTCATCCTTCACATCTCAGCTTCAATATCACTTCCTCTAGGTAGTCTTCTCTGCTACCAGTCCTCCAAATCTAGGTCTAGGAAGTTCCTCCATTTTATCCTGCATAGCATTTGTTATGGACTGAATGTTTATGTCTCCCCCCCCCCCGCCATATTGGAGCCCTACTCCCCAGTGTGATGATATTAGAAGTTGGGACCATCGGGAGATAATTAGGATGAGGGGAGCTGGTCAGAGTGGAGCCCTCGTGAATGAGATTTGTGCCCTTACAAAAGTTATGAGGGTGGTTGCTTTCCCTCTCTTCTTTCCACCATGTGAGGATATAACAAGAAGTCAGCGGTCTGTAATCTGAAAAGGAATCCTCAGCAGAACTGTATTTGTTAAACATTATCAATTGCCCATTTTCTTGTCTCTATACCCTACTAAATTCATAACTTCATCAGGATAAGGAGTATATTTGTTGTGTTCTTTATAGTACATATAACATTAATAAATAAACATTTGTTGAATGAAGTAATAAATGATTATGAAAGTGGCCCAGTCTTTAATGTTGAAACCAGGACACTTGATTAGGCTCCTAAACTCTCAATACAGGATGTTAACTGTGTCACCTTCTTATCTGCCTTCACACTATGCATTCCTGCTTTCAGTCTTGAATAGAAAGTGCAAGCATTCAATGCCATTGTCAGAAACTATAACCTCAAATTGTCTGTTCTCCTCTTTCTGTAGAATCTTAGCCAAGAGAATTTAAGACAAATTGCCCTAGGAAAAAGCAATGTACGTTTTCCTTTACATTCCCTGAACTATCTAAAAAAAATCTAAGAGGAAGATAGCTTCATATTACTATAAAAAAGTAAAAAGAAGAATCAAGTTGAACGACCAAAAAGTCAACATATTTGGACATATCACTTTTGTCCCTTAAGGTTCACCTGAGGCCACTACATTTGAAAACTCCAGGGGCACTATGTACTTAGAATTCTGTGTGAAAGGCACACTCTTCTCCCAACTCCCCTTGCATACACTTTATAGTCTATTTGAATGGAGTTATATAAAGCAGTGGTCCTGGAATCACCTCTGCTGAGTTGCTCTCCCTGTTAAGCCTCTGGCTTTTATAAAAAGCTGGAAATAGACATAAGAAATCACTCCTGCATTTTCAGCATACATGTTGTTAACCATATCGTCTTCTTCAATAATCAGTGTACTCTATAGGATGTCCCACAGAGAAATGTATTTCTTTAATTTCATGTTTGCTCAGATCTAAAGCTAGTTTCTTCAAAGAAAAGTAGTAGAATACACAAAATACTATCAAGTCTAGAAAATTAAAGAGTCCCTACTCCCTGCTTCCCTAAGATGGAAGAAGCTTGGTATGGACTGGTCAAATTCCAAAATAATCTTTGGATTATAGCATTATCTTTTGGGAATGTCTAACTTCAGTGATGCTGGAGATATGACATAGGGCCCAGCTGCTTCACTTTCTTGGAAAGAAGTAATCTCCTCACCCATATCTCATTGCCTTCTTCACTCTTAAAAAGCCAACTGGGAAACCAGAGTAAGTCTGAGAGAAAAGATGTGTACTTTTATCTGCCTATTCTAAAGCAAAAGAAGTACTCAGGGGCATCTGGGTGGCTCAGTCAGTTAAGCATCTGACTCCTGATTTCAGCTCAGGTCATGATCTCACAGTTTGTGAGATTGAGCCCATGTAAGGCTCTATGCTGACAGTGCACAGCCTGCTTGGGATTCTCTCTCTTCCTATCAAAATAAGTAAATAAACTTAAAAATAAAAAGAGAGGGGTGCCTGGTGGTTGAGGTGGCTCAGAAGGTTGAAGTTTGAGACCCACATCAGGCTCTGCACTGACAGTGTGGAGCCTTCTTGGGATTCTCTCTCTGCCCCTCTCCCCACCCCTCTCTCCCTCAAAATAAATAAACAAACTTTAAAAGAAAAAGAAGTACTCAGAAATAACCTAACTCACCAGCACTAGGGATTCCACCAGGTTTTGAGTCAAAGCTCGGGGTAGAAAAAAATAATATCCTTTTTCTGGTATCATCCCTATGGATGTATTTCTCCTGAAAGATGGTAATGGAAAGATGAGTTGAATATTTGGTACACTGGTTTATTTCCACAGAAGTATCCATTTTGACAGATGTAAGGATAGTTAAAGTTTTTCAAAAGGAAAAAATGAGGTTGTAGATACTAAAACATATTATAAAACCTTAACTGTTAAAATGTGACATTTGCAGACAGATAAACTGAACGAAATAGTTTTAAGCCAGGGAATAATACAGTCAGATTTGCATTTTAATAGAGAATGTGGAGAGTGGATTAAAAGAGGGCAAGAGCGGACATAGGATAAAACTTTTTAAACCTTTGTGGTAATCCCAGGAGGAAGTAACAGAGGACTAAACAATGGAAATGGCAGAGGGACTGGAGATGAATGTACAAATCCAAGAAATACCCTAAAAATTAGAATCACCGTAACTTGCAAGTTGAGAGATGACGGAGGTAGGAGAGAGAAAGGAGGTGAGAATGGTGCTGGGCTTCCTAAATTCTTCACCTAGTGGATATAGTGTCATTCACAGAGATTAGAAACATAACAGAAGTAGAAAGTTTAGAAGGAAGATATTAAGTAGGGTTTTGAGATTGTTTTAGGGTAAGATAACTGTATGATACATAAGCAGAAATAGAGTATCTGTTGGGTTTGAGTTCGGAGAGAATTATGGCCTCAAAATGTAGATTTGGGGAGTCAGCAACACGAAACGAATTCTTAAAGTCACAGTAGTGCTGAATAGCACCCAAGAGAATGTGTACAGTGAGAAAAGATGAATGACAATATTTTGAGGATTACCTAAAGAATGGTATTTATTGGTCAAAGGAGATAAGAAGAAGCAAGGTAGAGGGTGACGTATCAGAGCAACTAGAGAAGGAGGGATCTTTTAGAAAGGAGTTGAGTGTGACACCGGGCCAATGGTGTCAAATATTACTGATAGGTCAGGTAAAAATAAAAAGAACTGAGAAATATCCATTGGACTCAGAACGATGCAGTTAGGACCTTGACAGAAGTAGTTTAGTGAAATGAAAGGAGTCTATATGGGCAAAAGATTGAGAAATGAATGCAAGGGATAGAATAGTAGCAAGGAATATAGACAACAATTCCAAGAGTTTCAAATGTAAAGAAAAGGAAAAAAAAGGAGAAAAATAAGGCAAGATTAAAAGAAGTTGTACACTGTGGGGAGATTGTATTGATATAACTGTTTCTTTGGTTAGTTGTTTGGTTAGTTGTTTGCATTTGTTTGTTTTTAAGAGAGGTGAAGATTAAATATGTTTCAAAGTTTATAGGAAAGTATGGTAGCCAGCCACAGAGACAACCTTAATAATCCCTGCCTCCTGGTATTCATGTAGCATCCTGCCCACCCCCCTACCACATAAATAGTACAGATCTGTGCAAGTAATAGGAAAGTGTAGAAATAATGATTCTTGAGGTAAATGATAAAAGACATTACGACTTCTGCCTTGCTCTCTTGAATCACTAGCTCTGGAGGAAGCCAGCTGTCATCTTGTGAAGACACTCAAGCAGCCCTATGGAGAGGCTCATGTGGCAGGGAACACTCATCCTGCTCACAGCTAGCAAGAAACTGAGGCTTCCTGCCAATAGCCATGTAAGTGAGCCATCTTGAAACAGATTTTCCAACCCCAATCAAGCATTCAGATGACTGTCCCCTGAGGCTGACATCTTGACTGCAATCTCATGAGAGATTTTGAGCCAAAATCTCCCACATTCCTGATCTACAAAAACTATGAGATAATAAACATGTGTTGTTTTAAACTGGTAAACCGTTATGCAGCAATAGAAAACTAATACAAAAGATTATAGTATTAAAAGGAAGAAGTTAAAAATATAAAAGAAGGAAGTCACTGATATGCAAAGTGTCTGGGAAGGTAGAAAAAGAGTGTTCTCTAAGTGAGATGATCAACTTTGGATCAAGAAAAGGATGTGTCATTCATTTCATAGGAGGAAAATGAAAGGATGATGGTTTGAGGTCAAAGCTGTTGGTCAGTGGCAGGTAGTGAAAAAGTATGCATTCGACAATCTCAGTTTTCTCTGTCAGAAGAAAGTGGGGTCATCCGTTAAGAGTGATAAAGGAGGCGGGAAATGTTTCACGTGTGAAGAGGGGGACAGTGGCTCATTCAGTTGAGCATCTGACTTTGGCTCAGGTCATGATCTCGCAGTTTATGAGTTTGAACCCCATTTCGGGCTCACTGTTGTCAGCAGGGAGCCAACTTAGGATCTCCTGTCCCTCTCTCTCTCTCTCTGCCCCTTCCCTGCTTATGCTGTCTCTCCCAAAAATAAATAAACATTAAAAAAAAATGAACAGGATGGACATTAAAGAAGGCACTTGTCATGAGCACCGGGCGTTATATGGAAATGTTGAATCACTATATTGTACACCTGAAACTAACATTACACTGTATGTTAACTAACTGGAATTTAAATAAAATCTTTTTAAAAGTAAAAACAATATATTTTAAATATTAAAAAAAATTTTACATAGCTGCTGTGGAGAATAGGAAAGAGGTGACCAGGAAAATATAGAAGGATTTTTCAGTAGCATCGAGACCCCAGTCGATGTCAGAGATCATGAAGTTTTTATGTAGCCAATCTGTGAATTTTCTCCAAAGTAGGGGTGAGCTACAGAAGTACCTGTTGGCAAAGTCTCATGAATCGGACTCTGGATCATACTTCAACTTAAGACAAACTTGCCTGTACTGTGGTCTAATCGCAGCTTGATGATTAAAAATGGAAAGTCCTAGAGAAGAGAAGCACAGTACTTTACGTTACAAAAAGATGGAAGACTGTATGGCCAAGGAAATTTAAACTAGTCCTCCACTCATTGTAGAGCATTAGCTAGGTAACTAGCTTTTATAAAAGTTCAATCAATCTAATAGTATAGGAAATTATTAGAAATATTTTCTGGGCATTAGTAATGATTCATTGTTTCTTGTTTTTCCAACTAAATACCTTTCCCTTCTCTTCTAGTCTCTCTTATTCCTTTAATAGGCAATTATTAACGGAGCGTAATAGAACTGTCTCAAAAATTACCTTCTTCCATGCATCTATGTAATAAACCTCATTCTTCAGAATTGGCCCATCACATATGCTGTGTTGTATGTAAGTGATGAAGCATTAGATTCTACACCTGAATCGAATATCATACTGTATGTCAATTAACTGGAATTTAAATAAAACCCTGAGGTGGGGGGAAGAATGTACCCATCAGGTATGTTTTATCCATTGAACACAACATATACATAAACCTAATCTAACAAATAATTGGGGAAATAATTGCTATGATCTAATCTACAAAGCAAACTTTCCCCTCTAAAATAAATACCTACCATTGGATTCCAAATAGCAGAGCAGTAGTATACAAACCAGCTCAAAACAACTAGTTCTAGTTTGCCTCTTTAGATACTTTTTTTAATTCCAAAATAAACCAGGCTTAGAAAGATTTATACAATCCCACCATGCATTAGCTGAACAATAAGCAATGATAGCCTAAATATGAATGCAGCTCCTTGTATTAATCATATTCATTAAGGGATAAAATATTTCATACAAATAAAAGTTTTTAGGCCCCAAGGTATGAAATGCAATATTTCTCAGCCATGACTATTTTTAAAGAGGTGTATTTCTGAAAATACCTTGGGCTTTATTTCAGCAAACAATAACACATACTAATGCAAACAGATACACTGCCAAGTCATTATTCCCATCCTTATTAAGGCAAATAGTCAGACCAACCTGAAGCACTATAAATAATGAGAGTGTTAAACTGAACCCAATGAATAATTCATGAAACCTAATTCTTCCAGCTTCTTTGGCAGTTCTCTCACAGCCAGCTGAAACAATGCAGAATGATTACAAAGATGTATCATCTGTACTGTTGTGGGGTATGCCTTATCTATTAAACTACCTCATTTATTTAAAAAATAATAATCATCTCATGGCTACTTTGCATTCTAAATGTTTGTTTTTGTAGGATAATGTGATGCAAATGTATCTTTTTGGAGTTTAAAAATGAAATAATGTCCAAGGGGTGTCTACCTTACAATCTAGACCTGATTTAGGGGTGAAGTAGAGACCCACGAGTAAAATGGAACAGTCTGTGACTCTCAGAGGGATTGTGTTACATTCGTGATCCAACACTTCACCAGCATGAAAAAATATAGTATCGCCAAAAAGGATCCTAGGAGTTAAGTGAGCTGAGACATTAGTTCTATTTCTAGATCTGCCATTGACTTGATTTGGCCCCAGCCATATAATGAAATTTGTCTAGACTTTTTGTCTTTTACTCTATCACATTAAAGTATGGATCCAAATAACTATGGGGTTCCTTCTATTTTTCATGTTCAGCAATCTATATCATCAACAAACACATCTCCCATCTTCCGACCATACTCCACTAGATCATAAGAATCATGAAGGAAGAGAGAAGTCTACTTTGTTCACCAACATATACTCAGCACCTAGCACAGTGCCTGGCCCATTGGAGTATTTAAATAAATATGCATTGAATAAACAAATGAACCCATTCCAATTGAGAAACAAAATATCAGTCCCAAGTCTATTTCTTCTTTCACACAGTAATTGATATAGCAAAAGTTTGGAACAGCCAAAGCCCCAAGTTACTGACAGCAGCAAGAGATAAGAGAATTATTACATTCAGCAACAAATATCTTATCATTTGGTTTTCTTTCCAAATTATCAGGGCAACACATTTTCCAAAGTGTGTTGTGGAACAAGGATTGGAATATGTTTTTCTATTACTCAGTGTAAATAGGCTTAGGACAGGCATTCTGAATAATCAACTGGCTATCTTTTTCTATAGAGATCCTATTGTAAAGGAACAGATTCCCTCCCTCTCCCAATACACATGTATGAACACATGCACACTTAAACCTATATCTCTCTTCAAAACACAGACTCAAAGACTACACACAATAAAAAGACATTTAGAGTAGATACCATGGAAGATTCTGGAAGAAAATATTCTGTAGGTGCTGCTAACTTCATGCTTACCACATTCTATTTTGTATTTTATCCCTATTGCTTGATTCAACTTCTGTTCTATGGAATTTTGGCATTATATTCAAGAATAGAGGATTAGTACTCTGTTTCCTCACTCAGGAATTCTTCCTGACTTAGAAGAGCAGTGTGGGAGAGAAGCATTTAACTTTTGGATTCCAACATATATGAAATTTATTCATGCAGGCTATTGTAACCATTCGAAATATGAAAGAAAGACATTTTACATCTAATAAAAGTCTCTGTAGCAGATGCTTTGTACTATATTGTGCTTTGTAAAATAATAATACAATATGAAAGATTATAACGTGAGCCATAAAGTATAGTGAATAACTCAGAACCAGTTAATGAAGTCATTGTGGTGACGCTTATAACAGATACCCAATATTTACTCTCCCATTCTTTCACTGAGTAATATATATTGTGGCTTCAGAAATTTATTTAAGCTCAGATTTGCCAGTGATTGGCTCAGGAATGAGTATGTGGCACAATTATTATCCATTAGACATGAGAAGAGAAATGCTAGAAGGTTTTAGAAGTATTATTCTTTCCTTCTAAGGCAGTGGCAAAAACAAACAAACAAAAAACTGGTATCTCTCTATAGCTGGAAATGAATAAGAAAACATGCAACCATGCAGCCCAGATGGCAGCCAGTTAAAATCACAAGGGAACTAGTCTTGGTTTGAAACCCAATACTACTGACGATATAATAGAAAAAAAGAGAGAGAGAAAAGAGCCTAGGTCCCAATGCCATTAGTTTATCACTAAAGCAGTTAAATCTGTCGTCTGTTCTACTTTTGGATTTTGTTTTATTTGAGATAATAAATGTCCTTACTGTTTAGGTTAAGTTAGGGCTTCTATTACTTGCGGCCCAAAGAACCCTATACGATACATTTAATTATCTATTTGTGGAGGCCATCTACTATGTAATTTTAAATAAGCATACAGTTACAGTGATTTAAGATGATTAAAAAAAACAGAATTGAAAAAAAGAATAGGAAACCAGTGAAGAATTCACCCATATATACCATAAGAAAATTACACACAATAGTCCACTCTGAGCACATGTATACTCAGAAAATATTTCCTATTTGTTTATCAGGTGTTTTATTTGATTACTCATAAGTGATTTTTTTGAAATGTTAAACATAAAAGGCATCTTAGAAATAAACTTTACGTGGCAGTCTGTTTCTGTGGAAAGAATTTTGTGGAAGTAAGAGACGGAAGAGGTCTGTCTGATGTGTCCCTTTGTCAAGGCATGAGTTTCTTACGCTACATTTTCTTGTTAAAATTATACAAAGGATCTCAATCCTGAGGCTTTAATGAATAAGCTGACTTCTAGCTGGGATTGAAATGAGATTTTTTCCCCCTGAGGAATAGTACTACACGTGTGATCAAGCGAATTACTGAGGGATTTCACCCTACTCTATAAGACTCCTGGTCTGTTCCAGGGTGATAATTTCTAAATACAGAGAATGAGGAAAGGGCAAATATATATCTTTAAGAGTAAACTGGAAACTCGAAAGAGATATTAAATTCAACAGAAGGAGTTGCTCTTAGTTTCCACCACAGCTACAGACAGATATAAAAAACGTGTAGGTAAACTTTTTAAAAGATCATTCAGTTATAAAGGCCATAAAAACAACCTCAGTAATCTAACTTGGCCTCACTTCCTAATATGTATCAATCACACTAAATTAGTTGGGCTTCACGGTTTCTTACAGTGTATTTATTCTTCTTGCTTTTGCCTGTGAAGGCTCCTTTGTTAAGGATGGACTCCCAGTTCTCCCATCCCTCCCACACTCCTCTCCACTCCTGCCTCTACTCTGTTCTTCTCTCACTTCTTCCCTACTCTCTCTTCCTCTTTTCCTCCCAGTTCCCACTCATCATTTCAGGCCTAATTCAAGTCTGACCTTCAGAAAGTCCTCCCTGTACATTCTTTTCCTCTGAATTTCTATAAGGAAATGTCTATGCCATAAGATTCCAACGTGTCCTGATTTAATAAGGCAAAATGGTATAATGAAAAGCATAGTCCTTAAGAGGAAATAAGAATTCAGCTCTGACACTCAACAGCAGACCCTCAGTGAATACTACTGGTTATTATTATTAATAGAAATAACAATTAGCAATTTTTAAAAGTTGATTTTGCTATGCAGTAATGTGATGATCCCAAGCAAGATGTTTAACCTATCGAAACCTGTTTTTCTATCTGTAAAAATCAATAACATCTGTCCACTAACCTCATAAGATTGTGAGAATTGAAATGAGATGATGTGAGTGATAGTGCTTAAAATGATTATTATACAAATATTTACGTGATAGAGTCTAAGAGAGTTATTAAAGATATTCATGTTATTAATAACATGAGAGAATGCTTATGTTGTAATGTCAAATGAACGGATAAAAATACACAGTTGTTCAACAATGTGATTAAAAACTACATAAAAAGTGCATTTTGTGAAAAGACTAATGAGACATTAGTAGTAGTTTTCAGGGCAGGGACGGGTAAAGCAAGTGAGGTGCCTAGGGCACAAAATTTAATAAAGCACTCTCATCTTCTGCAAGAGCAAGGTCAGCCTCCTTAAATTCTGTGCCAAGATAATATTCTGGATACCCTGATAAAGTTGCAATGCTGGGGCAATAGAGAGTCATTCGGAGCTGAAAAACAATGGCTAAATAATTGGTACACCAATTAATTAAAACTTTCACTAGGGGGCGCCTGGGTGGCTCAATCGCTAAACGTCAGACTTCTGCTCTGGTCATGATCTCACTATTGGTGAGTTTGAGTCCCATATCTGGTGAGCTCAAGCACCGCTTTGAGTGAGCATCAGCCCTGCTTCAAGTAAGCCCCGCTTCTCTCTCTCTCTCTCTCTCTCTCTCTCTCTCTCTCTCTCTCTCTCTCTGCTTCTCCTGAGACTCTCTTCTCTTTCTGCTCCTCGCTCACTTGCGCCCTCTTTCTCTGTCTCAAAAAAATAATAAATAAAATTTTTAAAAAATTAAAAACCTTCGCTCGGAAGACTACGTCTTAACTGCTTTTCTTATAATCAAAGTGTTTCTAAAGATAAATTCTGGCAAAGTCTCAACTCCCAGTTAGAAGAAGATATAGAGCAAAAGCAGAGCCTACCATAGATTTTAATGTAGTGAAATGGCTTGCCTTGAGTTGGAAGCAGAGTCTGCCTGGTATTTTTTTAGTCAATATATGATTTCGTGGACTTAGAATAATCAATTTTCCAAAGAAATAACTCAGTAAGGATATAGGCAGTATAATGCTGTGGTTGGCAGCATGAGAGTGCTGAAACCAGATCTCTCAGTTTCAACTCTCAGCTCCACCATTTATAGACCTACTTACTTAGGGCAAATTCCCTAATTTCTTTGTGGTTAGTTTCCTCATCTAGAAGGCAAATATAATAATAGCACCTACCTGATAGTGCTACTGTGAAAATTTAATGAGTTAATCTACATGCAGTGGTGAGTAGTGCATGAAACATTGTAAATCCTTAATAAGTCTTGGCTACTATTACTGCCAGATGAGTACAATTCTTCCCTTAGTTTCAAAAAGTATAAATGACTCTGGGGATAACACTGAAATTTAGGATTGGTTATTTATACTCAAGTCTAAGTAAAAAATCTGAGGTCAGATTTGGGAAAAAACATGAGGAATCAGGAGTGGAGATTTGGGAAAACATGAGAGTAGTAGGTTTGTAAAAAGTGAAAAGAAGAAATAATACACTGTAAAGTCTACAATTTTTTGCTCACAGTCATAGAGCAAAGGCAGAAGCCTGGTTTAAAAACAGAACAGCAGAACATAGGATTCCTTCTTTCCCTTCAACTAAATGAACTAATAAGAAGCATTGGGCAGTCTAGTACTTACCTAGAGCTATGCAAAGGAAATAAATAAATAAATACATAATAGATATATAAGTAGTATTCTCAAGAAATTCACTAGAAGAAACACAATTCATAATCATGAAATAATTAGAGACTATATCCAACAGCATATAGCAAAAAACCAGTGTCTGAAATAAATAGTATATGCCACAGAAGTTTAGAGGTAGAAGGGACATATCTTCTACCTTACTGAGGCTACAGGAACCCATCTCTTGCCCCACACAACACTCCCGAGTAGCAATAAGCCCAAGGGTCCTGAGGTAACATAATTAAATCAGAGATAATTTGATTGACAGAATCTAAAATTTTATTGGCAACTACAGAGATCGAACATATAGTCTCACCCTGACAGAGGAGCTTTCATGAAGATTTTCTAAGTCCCTACATTACAGTAACTTTCTTAGTTTCACAGTGCTCCCCTGTGTTATCATATTGCCTACATCCATGTAACATGGAGATGGGAGGAGAAGGAGGAGGAGGTGTCGTGTCAGGAAAGAAATCTTGCTTTTCCCTAAGATGTGTCTAAACCTATTTGGTTCAATGGCTTAACTTAATGTTTGATCTTTCAAACAGGTCATGACGAGACTTCTTTATCCCTCAATACCAGCCTCACAAATCTTAAATGTATAAGGGAATAAATGAAGTAAATCAGTCTTTATCATTCCTACCTTAGCCTTGTTTTCAGAAGGAGCCATAACTGATCATTAGAAAATTAGCCTCCATATCTCAGCTAACTGGTTTCCAATTAGTGAAGCTTTCAAACTATGCTTTGCAACTGTTTCCAAAAATAATGGATCATGAAATCCATTTTTCAAAATTATGTTATGTATTTTATTTAGGTTCACATGTACTGGCTCATGATATACAATGCTTTCTTAGTGAGGGTCACAAGTCAAAATATTTGTGAAACGCTGGCCTAACCTATTAACAGGGAATGAGATGAACCAGGAAATACACCATATTGACACCCAGCTATACAATGCTATATGGACATAATTTTCAGCAGATGAGGGGAGAGGACAGTTCGTCTGATCTGCCAGATATCCTTCTAATATCAGAACAGTGTCAGTTATTAATATGATAGTTCAACTTGCCTCCTCTCATACAAGGATCTGGAGAGGACTCCCAACTTATATGTTGGGTTCATTCTCCCTCAGTATTTACTATATATGGTTGTCATTTCCCCAGGTCTATAAATAAAGGTATATATGCCTTTGGGTGCTGAAGAGGTTATGTGTCTATGTACAAAATATATACATGTAAAATGGTATTTCTTTTTAAAATAGGCAATACTGGACCTGTCCATAATAAAGTTTGTTTAAGAGACTTTATCTGATAGAACATATGTCGCTCGGGCAATTACTTCAGAGGGTGTGGTAGAGAAGGCCCTAAAGAAACAAACTGCAAGTCATGAGAAGCTGTCTGTAAGCAATGAGTAGATGCTTGCAATCACGTGGCCAATAGGAGAGCTGACAAAAAACAGAGCATTCTATGTGTGAAATGGCTTCCTTGTTCGTTCCTATCCTGCTGTTCCTTGCTTATGTATCCCTGGAAAGCTCAGCCCCACTGATGCCAAAACTGCTCTGAGTAAGAATTCAGACACAGGTGGAGCTGTTGCCTTCATCACCACTACTGCTCATTATTTTTATCATCTCTCTTTATCTTCTTTCTTAAATGATGTGAATTATATGCTATATGCTATATATGCTAACTGACAAATTCATAAAATAGGTTGTTTGCTACACTGCCAGGCTGTGTATAAAAAGCTACCTGAACAATATGTTCATAAGAAAATCATTTTCTCATCCACACATTTTTCATCTGTACAAACTCTGAATCGGAAAGAAATAGAAAGGCTAAAGGAAGCATACAGAACTTCCCACAGAGCAGAATAAATCAATTTTACTTTAGTCTCACCTCTTTATCCCCAAATATGGTCATTACACTACCTGGAACTGACATAAATAGGAGAAAGAAATGCATGAGGAAGGAAAGGCGGGGTGGGGGTACTATTAAATGCCATTTTCATAGCTCTTAGCAATTTTACAAAAGCACTTACATATACATTAAAACACTTAATCCAGACTAAATTTTGATGCTGTAGACAATATTATTCATCTTCATTTTTCAAATAAGCCATGGAGACTAAAACGAAGTCAAGATTCAAACAGATCCATCATCTGATCCCTCCATCTATCACACTGCCTCTCTATTGACTGAAGATGAGCGAAGCTTGTTCAAAAGGGACGAGTTAAAACCCTTAAAATTTTTTTTTAATTTATAAGGTGGTATATCATCTCAATCCGTATATAATATCGCAAAGGCCTCTCTCTGCTCTGGTCATCAGTCTCCACGGCTACTAATTATCATGTTCCATAGTCATCCAAAGCAGCAGTGATAACTGTCTAGAACAAAGTAAACACTCTACTTGTCCCCATCCTCTCATAGAAAATTTATTTTTGTATCTGAATCAAACATATTATACTAAAATTTAGGGTCAAAATCAGGAAATTTTGTCATGTTTATTATATGTAGAAAACATAAATACAGGGTAACCAAAGAACCCAAGTTAAGGTCATCCTAGGATGTTTACCCACTTACATGGGTGTGTTTGCTAGGAAAATTAGTGTAAAAGAGAAAATAAAACCCAGCTTATCCAGCAACTCAATCTTTTCCAGTCTCCTATGTCCAAGAAAGTGATGGAAAAGATATTAAGCTATTCATCAAGGGAAGTAGGAAAGTGTTGAATCACTATATTGTACACCTGAAACTAATATTACAGTGTATGTTAACTACTGGAGTTTAAGTAAAAACATCTAAAAAAAAAAAAAGAAGAGATATTAAGCTATTGAAAGTAGAAAAGCACTTTGATAGATATAGCATTGTATCTAATAAGAGTTTATTGAACATCTTTAAAGTGTAAGTCTGTAATGGCCACAACTACTACAAAATTAGTAATAGTGGTAAAGCTTTAGAGACCTGTGGTCCAGGCCCCTGGCAAATGGACAATAATTTTTATTTGATATCTTGTTAATGGTCTCCTTATTCCTCCATCTCTATCTTTCTTCCACAAAGTAATAGGCTATTCATTTTGGGGAAAGGTTTTTTTGTTTGTTTCCTTCCTTTAATTTTGTTTGCTTATTTGCTTTTGTTATTGTTATTTAGTGTTTTTAGAACTAGATTTCTGAACTATCAAGTTTAGTAACACACACACACACACACACACACACATACACACACCCTAATCCACATCCAAATTCAAAATAATCAAACCCAAAAGGAAACATCAGATAGAAAACTATCAGAGACTTCAGATAGTAAATTATACTTATTGTAATTAACAGGGGCCTCATCTTTTATTCTTTACCATATTTCTTTCTTAGAATATTTTTTACCATAGTCCCAATCATTCATCCTGTAATACTATTTAGTTTTTAACAGATAGAAGAACTGCTATTGTTTGAAAAGTTTTCATTCAAAACAAATATTCTATTTTAATCATTTTAAACGAATTAGAAACAATACTTAATCTGTGGTAAACCTTTTTGTAAAGTGAATATTTGTAGCAATGCATAAAATTGAAATTTCATATATTGGGTTTCATGTTGACTGTGTTCACAACTGGGATACGTCATCGAGAAGTTCCCTACTCCCAACCAAATGCAATAGTGCAAACAGGGCTGACTGTATGTCCATCAACATTTCATGTTAAAATGACTGAAAACACCACATAACTGTCTTGATCTATCTCATTATTGTTCACTCCAAGGGATTCAGGAAATGCATTACAGATGCAACAAGGACTTCAACAACCATAGTGTCTGTTTCTTATAGACAGTATTCCTCATGAGAAAATAAAAACTGACAACCTAAGCTGGTTTGAAAAGGTACAACCTAATGGTCTGAGATACCACTCTTTCTTTCTGACCTCAATCTATCATTCAACGACACGATGTTAACACAAGTGAACTGAGACTGAGATTTACACATACTGGAAATTGCTTAGCATTTCTAGAACAGCACATGCCATAATGAAGCGCATGCTAGTTTCTCTGATTTAGAAGGCTCAGCTAAGAGAGTTACTCTCAACAGGCCGAGGAAAGTAAGATTCTAACCTATCTGCACCTTATTAAAAGTCTAAAAAAAAAAAAAAGAAAAGAAAACAGACACTCATTTTCTTTTCTGGTTCTTTCCAGAGAGAAAATGAGAAACAATAGAAGGAAAGGGGAATTGTTTATCAATTTCTCCCTTAGGGACGGTCCTCAGTGGTCTAGAGATGGGCTGATTTCTATGCTTTATATTCTGCTTTCTTAGTGGCTTAGGGGAAAGTTAGAGAAAGAAGCTATACATTAGAGCAAGAGGGAGCATTTCATGAAAAGGTAGGAAAATTCAAAATTCCTTAAAAGTTTTCCTACTTCTCAAGGTCAAGGTCAAACTAATATAAATTCATCCTAAATTAGGGAAGGGAAGAGAGAAAAGGAAGCCTAATTCCAAAGGAGAATCCTCCCTCAATTGTTCAGCTCTTCTCAAGACTGTGGTGCATTCAGCAACGAAGCAACAACCCAGAGCCCCGTCTGCATGGGGAGCCTGAGCCCCTGACTTGTGCCTGACTCAACACCACAGCCCTTTGTCTTCCCACCTGAGCTGAGCTGAGCTGGGCTGATGTTTTACTAAGCAGCAGTCCCTCTTCTTCAAACAAGGAAAGTCTGGCATGGCGTGGTATACACTACAATAATTTCACAGGAGCCTTTCGACCTCTCCTTTCAGTAAGACACAATCATTAATTTAACAAACAGTTCTAGTCAAATACATTGGAATTTCAAAAATTTTGTTCAAATAAAAAAATCCAACAGGTTTCATCTTTTTCCCTCTCAGCCTATGAAAAAAAATAAAAGAAGTACCAATAATTCCCTTTTGACCTAACCTTTTTGAGCTTTTCAAGTTTTGAATATTTTTACCTTTCAGAAAACAAAAATGTTGCTTTAAATATTATTTTCAGAATAACAATTATCATGTAAGATGAGCAACAGCATTGTAGAGTTTTTAGGGGTTACAAGTTTCTTTCCCAGAACATAGCAACAGTGTATAAAATCCAAACATCTTACAAGACTCCTTTGTTAGAAATAAAATTTGCAAGGATGGTTTTATGACAAAAAATAAAATCCTGTGTGTGTTTCTGCAGATATAAAGGTAGAGGGAATACTTTATCCTTCTTATCTTGCTGAGATTTTCATCAGCAGTTAGAAGTCCCCACAGTTTTATTGCTAGTACCAGAATTTCATTAATTAGCATCAAGAGAAAAATAAAGACTAGGCTGAAAAGCTCAAAACTTACAAAGTGGAAAAGGGAAAGGGCCAAATAAGATTATTAATAAGTGAAAACTGGGGCATGTAATGTTTTGCATCCTCATCTGACAACTCAGTGACATTACAATTAGAAATAATAATTATTGCTCGTACAAAGGGAGCTCCATTACATGGGAGAATTATGATAATTTGCCTGCATAGCTTAAGCTTCCAAAGTCTGACTTACACACAAAATCTGTAGTTAATATATTAATTCTAGATATTTCTCTTATAAAAAAGTTGGTAAAAATATATAATGTCCTCATCTGAAATATAAATGAATTTTTAATTCCTTAAAGGGATTCTGCATTATACAAAAGAAATTTGAGAATTAACATGCAATTCTGAGGATCAAGGCCCTTTCTAGAAGCATAAAATATTCAATTAACTATCCTGTAGAATTTTTAATTGTGACATTGAAATGCTAAGCAGAGCATTAACATCTATTATTCTTTATGAATTAATATTTTCCAGGACTTCATACTCAGCCAGTTCTATAATAGCACTTTAGGGCACTATTTAAGGTTTTGGCTTCATTTCTCAACCCATGTTAAAGGGTCATGTTTAATTCTGACTAAGCTACCTTTCATAACCAATGAAGCATCATTTCAAACCGAGGAAACATACTTGTTTAATTTAAAAGGGTGAAGTACTTTTTAATATACTAGGACAACTTCTTCCATAATTGCAAAATCAAGATGTTCCAAATTCCTAATTCTGTGCTATAAGAAATTATTCCCATAATGTGCTCTGTGGCTCATTTCTCTCCTTCACAAAAAGAGCAACAAGCCCTCCACCCCACTTCCAGAGAATAAGCCAGCTCTGCATAAAAGTGTAATCAGCACGGTATGGAGGTAGCCTAAAACGGTATTGTTGACATACCACCAAAACTTAAATGAAAAAAACTGATACCAAATAATGATTAAGAGTCTGAGCTATTGAAGTCAGAAAGTCAGACAGAAATGATCTAAATATTGGCCACCAACTTATTAGCTCTATGACTGTGGGCAAATTATTTAATCCCTTTAAGTCTCAGTTTTCTCATCTGTAAAATGGGAATAATGATAATACCACCATCATAGGGCTCCTATGAGAATTAGGAGACAATGCAGGTGTAACACTGAACCCAGTGCTTGGTCCCTAGGGAATGATTGGTAGATATTTTAGTTTTATTATATTAAGACTCTGATCAGTCATCTAGACATTTCTAAACTCAGTATAACTCCAGAATAATCAACAGGTTTTTGAACTTATCTATAGCTGCAATCAGTTGTCAGCAACTGCCTAGAGCATTGTGTTAAGAATAGTGAATGAAGCATCATTTCAAACCAAGGCAAGATTGTATTTGCTTCATAAAAGAGGGGAGAATTTTTAATATAACAACTTCTTACATAATTTCACAATCAATGATATCTTTCAAATCTGAGTCTGGACTCAGCAGAAAAGAGTTATCAATTATTGCTCTCTACCCGACTCCAGAACGGGAAAATAGCCATGTTTTACCCCTAGTATAGCTGTGTACTTGTTGTCATATAAGTCATTTTCTTGCTGATGAATTTTTTTGCTTTTCACTTAGTTTTCCTTCATGTGAATAAGATAATCCATTCACACGTGTGAAATAAAGACTGGAAGCAGATCCAGAGAAAATTACTAAATCAGCTTTGATCCAGAATCCCAATTCAAAATGCCAATGCAGCACTGTCAAGAAGGTTCAACAGACTGACATTATTTAAAATGTTTCTTTTTTAAATAAATACATATGTATAAACATTAGGTCAAATAGTTTTACATATTGAAAAATAACCTGTTTGTTTCTTTTTGAAATGTGTGAAGAAAGCTGGAAATCACTTCCACTAAGGTAGTTTTTTAATAGTGGTGATTTTTTTCAAGAAACAAACATTTAAAAGAGATCCTACCACTCTGCTGCCAATTCCCCTAGTTTAAAAATAGGTATAATTTTAATGGTTTTCTGTCTCACATTTAGGTTTTTCATCCATTCTGAATTTATTTTTGTGTATGGTATAAGAAAGTTGTCCAGTTTCATTCTTTTGCATGCTGCTGTCCAGTTTTCTCAAAACCATTTGTTGCAAAGACTTTTTTCCATTGGATATTCTTTCCTGCTTTGTCGAAGACTAATTGACCATACAGTTGTGGGTTCATTTCTGGGTTTTCTATTCTGTCCCCTTGATCTATGTGTCTATTTATATGCCAGTACCATACTGCCTTGATTGAAGTATGCAAGCAATGCAGAAGGGAATATAATTTTTAAAACAGTTTTAAAAACAGAGCTCGTCTGCTAAATTCATATTATATAAGTTCATTAGATTTACAAAAGATGTGTTTCAACAGTTCCCATTGAATCCTATTCAATATTTATCTTCTGCTTCCGATAATGTATCAAAATACAGATTTTGTTGTCATGAAAGTAGCATAGTTAATTATAGCATCCAGCAAGACATGAAAGATTAAGCCATCTTCCCCAAATATCTACATAACCAAACACTGACATAGCATGTTTAACTTAACAACTGAAAGTTATTGCTAATTCTACTTGCGTAATCAATTGAAATAAAGGGGTTTTAGTAAAATACAATCCTATCACCCAGAGTTTGACTAATGAGCGTTTTCTTTTTAATTTTTTTATGTCGTAACACATGTTTTTTGGCAGATAAGCAGAACATTTCTACTATAACCTGCAAATTCATAATTTTCTTCATAGCGGGTCCTATGAACTACTTAGTATAAACTGAGTGGTCTAAGAAAATTTGCATGCAATGCTTTTCACTAGATTGTTACTTTAAAGAAAAGAAAACCCTTGTATATTAAAACTAGAATAGACTGGATCTAAAAATCACAGAATCTTAAAGGTGAAGACTGTTTAAAGCAGTGATTGCCAATGGTTTTACCAGGAAAAAACCTTTTAAATGCTATCTAATAAAACTCATGTTTTGAAAGTTCCCTATATCAAAAAAAATGCATTTAGAGAGTGATTACTTTCCCTACTCTTATAAATACATGGAGCTACATCCACTTACCAATGGGCTTTAGGAATAGCTCATGCACCAGTGTGAGCACATAGTGCTGATAAAGGATGTGATATCCAGAACCAGATGTCTAGGTTCAATCCTAGATCTATTTGCATGATCTGTGCTTGTTTCCTAAGTAACTACCTCATAGGAGTAAATACTAACATGTGTAAAGGAATGCCTGGCAAATAGTTATTGCTCGTTAACTATTGATTATGGGGGCACCTAGTTGGCTTACTCGGTTGAAGGACCGACTTTTGGATTCAGCACAGGTCATGATCCCAAGGTTGTGGAATTGAGCCCATCAGGTTCCATGTTGTGCATGGAGCCTGCTTGGGATTCTCTCTCTGTGTCCCTCTCCCTCTGCCCCTCCTCTGCTTGCACGTGTGTGTACACATTCTCTCTCAAATAAAAAAATTTTAATTAAAAAAGTATTAATTATTAATCATCATTATGTTAATATTACCATTGTATTCCATGAGGAGGAAACCATCTTGGAACTTTTCTAGTCTAAGTATTCACCCAGTATCTTTTTCTATAAGAATCTTGACTGATAGCCAATCATATCCTCCTTGAACATGACCAACCAACAGAGAATGTGTCAGCTATCTATTGCCACAATAATATGCATAACAAACCACCTAAAAACACAGTGACTTAAAACTATAACTATTTTTTCAGCTTATAATAAACAAATGGGTGAGCAATTTAAACTAGGCTTGCCTGGGCAGTTCTGGACCTAACTGTATTTGACTTGGAAGTCTAGGGGCCAGCTGGCCTTCAGCTGACTTATAAAGGCCTCAACTAGGAAGACTAGGATGACTCATATGTGTCTCATTCTCCAAAAATTAGGCCAAGCATGTTCCTATGGTCCCTACAAAGATGCAGGGGAAAACAAACCCCAACATCAAGCCTACACCAATCCTCTGCGGTATCACATATACTAACATCCCATTGGCCAAACGGGTCACATGGTTCAGCCCAGCGTTAACGGGTAGGACAGCTCAAACTGCCCTTAGTGGGAGGCTCTGCTAAATTAGTGGCAAAAGACATTGATACAGAGAGTGGGGATAAGTTAGATCATCACTGCCATTATACACAGGGAGTTTATTACAATTGTCAGACATATACTAGGGCTGAGCCAAAACTTCCCTCTCTTTAACTTCTCTTATTTGTTCGTAGTTAATCCTCTGGAACTACAACTGTGTAACTCTAATCATTCTTCCACATGACATTAAGTAACATTAAAATATTTGATTAGGCTCCTCATAAATCATCTTTTGCCAGCTTAAAAAAAAACTCAGTTCCTTTTTTTGTACTTCATATCTGGAAAATGATCTGTCTTATACTGTCAATATTCCTTTTAAATCATGGTACTTAGGGGCACCTGGGTGGCTCAGTCAGTTAAGCTTCTGACTCTTGCTTTCCGCTCAGGTCATGATCTCACTGTTGGTTGGTTCCAACCCCATGTTGAGCCCCACATTGAGCTCTGTACCCAGCCTGCTTGGGATTCTTTCTCTCCCTCTCTCTGCTCCTCCCCCGCTTGCTCTCTCTTTCTCTCTCTCAAAATAAATAAATAAACTTAAATTTAAAATAAATTTAAATAATAGTATTTTATATATGTCAGAAATACTCTTATGCTACTTCAATTATTCTCATTATTCTGTACACTATATATCGATTATTACATTTTAAAAAATAGCATAGGCTTTTTTGGCTACTGAACTCACACTTGAGCTTGCCAGCAAATAAAATCCCTAGGTATTTTGCATAGACTATTGTTAAGGGAAGCTCCTCCTAGGATATGTTTCCCATAGATTGACCCTAGAACAGACTTTCTTGAGTACATGCTGTAGTTGATGATAAATTGGTATGGCATCATCATGGTTTTCTTGTAGCCAATTTGAATTATCTGAGTTGTTTGTTACATGTTTGTAAACTCACTGACCAAACATCAATCCCTAGTGAACATCTATTGCCAAAGCACTTATCGCACTGTGTTGTGAATTATTTGTCTATATATCTCTGTCAAAATATGAGTTCCAACGAGCAGGAATTATTCTCTCCTCCATGGTATACATTTTCCATTCCCTCAACTACAACTTATATGATGTGGCTTCAGCTCACTCTTCTCTGGATACACTCTAGTTGGTCAGAGTCATTTTCAAAATATGACACCCAGAACTAGACACAATCTACCATATGTATTTTACAGGGAAGAGAGGTGTTATTTTCTTGTGATGGGACCAATGATTGGATTACTACACTTTTTTCTTTTTTCCTGGCAACTACATCACACTGTCAACTTATTTTAACTTGACAGTCAACAATATCCTTAAGATGTTTTCATATGTACTACATTATGCACAGAGTTTTTTATTGTCTTTTTTTTCCCACCTAAGTGAAGCACTTTGTATTCAGTTTTAGGAAATTTCATTTTCTTAGATTTAACTTCCAATCTCCATTCCAGCTAATCAGATCACTTAGATATTAATTCAGTCATTCGACATATAAGCTATGTCTCCCAGCTTCATCATTTCCCAGTTTAATGAGTATGTTGTTTTAATAAAATAATTTTAAAATGTTGACCCCAATGTTTCAAAAGACCCATTACTAGAGATATATTTTAAGCACTGTTTGAGCACAGCCTTCAAACAAGTTACAAATCCAATTTCTCTATTTTTCATGTACCTTACGTTGAAAGCATGTTTATATTTTAGTGTGAAACCTTTAAAAGACTGAAACTTGCAAGGCCAATAGAAATTAATTTCTAACCATGAAACTTAAGAGTTGTGGGAGAAAGAGTTCTGGCAGGAGAGTTCTATTGTAGTTGTCTGTCTATTCACAAGCCTACACTAGCTAATAGCATCCTTGCCTAGGTTTTTAATTCCTTCTCTTCACAATGGTAGTTGAATTGTGCTGAGAATTTATTAAAAGTATTGCCTTGAGTGAGACAGATCTGAGGGAGATATGATTGGCTTATTTCTTTTAAACACAAACTCTAATGCATATTATTTCTTGTACTAATATCTGTGGCGAGCAGCTACACATAAAGAAGCCCTAAGGGTTCCAGGTAATCATGAGGGCTGTAACAATACAATATTAAAATGATTTCCTTATGTAAAATCTGAAGGAAGTCAGAGCTTCCAGATATCAGGCTTGATTTTTGGCATACATAAGTTACTATGATCATTTAAATTCACTTTGGATTCAGCAATTTTACTTGCATTTTTATAACTCTCTTATGTCACTGAATCTTCCCTAGAATCTACAGCCCTGACTCAGTGAAAATGAGGTGAATCACAAGCTATACTTGTTTTATTTTTAGTGTGCAGCACAATCCTGAGGGAGTTGCAGATGTTCGGAGACAAAAAAAAAAACAAAAAAAAAACCTTGTAAGGCCAAAATAACACTCCTTTGCACCATAAAGCGAATGTTTCCTGTTGCCTGAATCTTAATACATGTCAAGAGAGAGGGTGGTGTGTGACACTTTTAGGAAAAACTATTTTCTCTCTCTGCCCTTTTCTGATGCCTTTTTCAGTGTGACAAAAGGCACAAATGGCAAAGGAAAAATACCACATTTATGAACCAGGTGAGTAGTCTACACACAATTTCGTTTCTATTACTCACAGGCTGTGTGTGAGATGCATGGAGGAAAAGTAAACCTGGAGTGACTGCTTTCCAGCCATAACAAACCATTTTATCAGAGATGAGAAAACTGCTAACATTATGCTAAATTAAAGCATGTCAGAAAACAGGTTCCACACACAACTCTAAAGCTATTTTTAAACAAAGTCATAGCTACTTCCTTGAGTAACAAAATGTTTGCAAATAATTAATTCTAATTTTTCTTCCTTATTTTGCTTTAGAAAGTTTTATGGTTAACCCAGACTGCTATAAGAAATGAATATAAATTAAATCTGAGCTTAAATATTACTACACAATTCAAGTGGTTTTTTTCTTCTAAAGAAGCTTATGTCAACGAAATCATGCACTATCAGGTTTTATTTTTACAATACGCTGAGTTTCATCTATACCCTGAGATGACTATTGCTCATTAAAAATACTGCTTTTTCTTTACCTTAGAAAAGTATGTTACTACATGGGCTTAATTGGTAATGGGGTCTAACCCCCAAAAGGAAAGCTCCAGCTGTCAAAGTGACATCACCTCAAGACATTGTGAGACAAAAAAAACATGATTTATTCAGTAGAATTAACTTTACTGTAACTCATATAAAGCAAACAAGTGCTCAGAAGGAAATGGTCCATTTTTTACTTAAATGGCATCTCTATCAGTAGCATTTCCTGAACTTCCTGATGGATTCATGGCCCATCTACAAGATATGGTCAAATAGAAAATTTTTCAGTTATAAATATTTATTACATAATTATAGGAATATCAGATATATGGGTATTTTTACCTGTTTCATAGCCCCTTGTGACTCAAAGTGTGGTTTATAGATCAGTAACATTCGCCTCAGCTATGAGCTTGTTAAAAATGCAGAATCTCTGGCCCCACTCCTACCTCCAAATTATAATCTTCGTTTTAAACAGATCCCCAGGTGACTCCTATGCACGCTGAAATTTAAGAAAAGTAGACTTTAAAACTCTCTTCTAGCTCTGATCTTCCACAGTCAGGACCCTGTGCTCCCATTTAAATAACTAAAGCATGTGAATAATAGATATATTGTTGAGTCCTGCATTCCTTTTAAATTAACTGGAATGAAAATTTGTATGAACTTGTCAAATAATAAATAAATAACCGATCATGGTGGCAAGAATGAAAGTTACAGGAAAATTGTACTTAAGCAGGAAAAACAAATCTGATGGATATGATAACACATTCAGTATGCTTACTGCTTGTAAAGTTGCAAAGGATGCTACTAAACAAGATCAAACGAAGTAGCTATACTGAAATGAAAGCAGCACATTAAAGACAAAGGCAAGAAGAAAATTGTAATACCAAATGTAAGGTTATATTTGAAATAGGAAATAGAATTTTTGTGCAGATTGTTGTGGAAATGACAGTTACAGAGTCATGATGTAGATCTTATTAGATTTTCCCTTTTGTCTTTCTGCGCCGCTCCCCCCCCCTTCCCCGCCCCACAGATGTGTTGTGGAGAGAGCCTTGTGTCCCATCTCTGAGCAAAACTGCTCCTAAACAACTTCAAGCAAGTGATCACTTTAGGATTTTTAAAGAAACATCTTTAATTCCTCCCTATACTATTACCAGAATGATTTTTTTAATGCAAACAAAAAAATTATTTTCAAGATTGAACCTTTCAGTGGTCCAAACCCCTTAGCAAATACGCAGATCCCTTCATGAGGTGCTTCTGACTTTCCAGGTTCGTATCCTGCTGCTTCCACATCCCCACCGTACAGTTCTCTCACACCTCCAACTCAAGCATCCAAGTATTTGATCTTTGTTCCTCCTTCCTAAAATGGTCCCTTCTGGGGCTTTCCCCTTATCTCCTGGGTAATATCCTTCACGTCTCAGGTTTCAGTAGAATTACTCTTCCCTCTGTTCTACAAATGTAGTAGCACTTAATACCCTGTATTCGAATGTATTGACATCTCAGGGTACCTGGGTGGTTCAGACGGTTAAGCTTTCGATTCTTGATTTTGCCTCAGATCATGTTATTTCAGTTCATGAGTTCAAGCCCTACATCAGGCTCTTTGCCTGATGATCTCTCTCTCTCTCCCTTTCTCTCTTCCCCTCCCCCGCTCACATGTTTTCTCTCTTTCAACATAAATAAATAAAACATAAAAAAAAAATTATTGACATCTCTTCCACTAAGCTAAGTTCCTTAAGGACAGAAAGTCATCTTTTAACCCCAGTACCTAGTACACTAGCAAGCACTAGATGTGTGTCTCCATTCCTGGATTCTCTATTTCTTAATAATGTCTTGATTAGCTAGACTCTATTTGATAAGAACTTTGTGTTTATTTCTTTTCTTTTTTCTTTTTAAGAAATCATCAATATTCACTCTCTGAATCCTTCATATTTGAATGATAACATGGGTAGATGCAATATTTTGAATATTTAGACAAAAAAAATATTCATTTGTCCAAGAATGTGGTAGGCATATCTGTATCTTTCAGCATTAAATGTTTCTGCAAAAGTCTGACACCGGCTTGAAATTTCCCCTTTGTAAGTAACTTGTTTTTACTGCTTGATGTCTAAAGAACTTTCTTGGGGCACCTGGGTGGCTCAGTTGGTTTTAAGTGTCTGACTTTTGATCTCAGCTCAGGTCACGATCTCATAGTTCATGAGTTTGAGCCCTGCATTGGACTCTGCACTGACAGGACAGAGCCTGCTTGGGATTCTCTCTCTCCATCTCTCTCTCTCTCTCTGCCCCTCCCTCACTCTCACTCTCTCTCAAAATAAATATGTAAACTTTAAAAACAATTTTTTAAAAAATTAATTGTCAAATTGGTTTCCATACAACACCCAGTGCTCATCCCAACAAATGCCCTCCTCTGTGCCCGTCACCCACTCTCCCTAAAAACAATTTTTAAAAACAGAACTCTTTCTTTTTTTAGTCCTTGAGGCTCAATAACAACCAGGGCATGTCTCAGTGTTGATATTCAGTATCGAATTTTCCTGTTAGATGTGTGCACTTCCTTATTAAAGAAATTTTCCATTACTATATCTCTGAATACTTTTTTCGCCCTCTGTTGCCTACTTCAGAGACACCAGTCATCCTTGTCATTCATCCATGTCTGTCTTCCTCTTCTTAATTGCTTTCATCTCCACCTGCTTTCCATTCACTGTAATCTTACGTCTTTCTTCTGTTACATTAATGCGAATTTTATCATTTCTGTTCCTTATTCTTTAAATATACTTATTAGATTTAAAATGCTATCTCAGTGAGATTCCCTGTGTACTTGCCTTTCTATTTCATTCTGTTGGTTTATATTCTTCTGTTTAAACTTTCATTTATTGAATTTGTATTCATATAAAATTCTTCTACAGCAAGAAGCACTCATAAAGAAACAGTTTCTGTTACTGAAGTTATGAATTATTTCAGACAATTTCCTCATCTGATATGTAGAGAGAGATATCTCTTTCTCTATAGTAAATTTGCAGTTTTATGTCATTTTTTTAAATGTTTATTTATTTTTGAGAAAGAGCACAAGCTGGGGAGGGGCAGAGAGAGAGGGAGACACAGAATCTGAAGCAGGCTCCAGGCTCTGAGCTGTCAGCCCAGAGCCTGATGCGGGGCTTGAACTCACGAACCATGAGATCATGACCTGAGCCAAAGTCAGACGCTTAACTGACTGGGCCACCCAGGTGCCCCAGTTTTATGTCATTTTATTTCATCTTGCACATGCTTAAATAGGTAACATTGTCCAGACATTATTTTCTCTAGTATAGGGTTTTGCAATCATTTTTATTTCTTTACACAGTCTTTCACAAAGGTCATGCTAGAATGTCTACAAGAGAGAAGAAAATAATAACTAATACTTTAAACACAACTATGTGTCAAACACTGTGCTAACTATTTTAATTTACTACGTTTTTGAAAACACTTAAGATGTAGTGGTTAGGAGAATAGGCTGTGGATCAATCTAGGCTTGAACCTAGACAGTTTATCTTGAGCTAATCTATTATTTAATCTCTCTAAGCTTCCATTTCCCGATATCTAAAGTAAGACTAAGTTCCAAGATCCTGGAAACTTGGATCCCAGGCAGTTTTGGAGAACCCTGATGTCTATGGACTCTAACATGGACTTCATTCAAAGAAATCCACAGATCATTAATGGACAAAAATGAATCAGTTTGTATTGTGGCATTAAAATCCTAGCACCTTGGGAAAGCATTGTTCACAATAGCCAAGATATGGAAACAACTTACATGTCCATCAGTGGATGAATAGATCAAGAAAATATGGTGTGTGTATACACTGGAACATTATTGAGCCATAAAAATGGGAAACCATGTTATTTGTGACAACGTGGATGAACCCAGCAGATATTATGTTAAGTAATATAATTACTGGAATTATTTGAAAAAAATATTTTTTCAGAATTTGTAAATAAGAACAAGGTAAGCACCCTAATTTATTAAAATTACATATGTAGAAACCTTTACATTTTTTGAAGTATGGGAAAATGTTTGTTTTAATACTAAGTGTTTTTTTTGTTTGGTTTTTTGTTTCTTTGTTTTAAATATGGAACTCTTCACAAATTTGCATGTCATCCTTGTGCAGGGGCCATGCTAATCTTCTCTGTATCATTCCAATTTTAGTATATGTGCTGCCGAAGCGAGCACTAATACTAAGTTTAAAAAGCAAGATATGAAGCTGCAAAAAAGCCACAATTTTAGCTAATTAATAAACATGCAATAAAAAGACTGAAAGGTAATGTACAAAAAAATTAACAATGGTTATTGTAAAGGACTGTTTTTAATATTTTTCTTTTAATTTTTAAAAATAGAAAAAGACTATCATTTTATTTAAAAAAAGATATTTTTTAATGTTTATTCACTTTTTTTTTAAATTTTTTTTAATGTTTATTTATTTTTGAGAGACAGAGACAGAGCGTGAGCAGAGGAAGGGCAGAGAGAGAGGGAGACACAGAATGTGAAGCAGGCTCCAGGCTCTGATGAGCCGTCAGCACAGAGCCCGACATGGGGCTCGAACTCACAGACCGTGAGATCATGACCTGAGCTGAAGTTGGCCGCCCAACCGACTGAGCCACCCAGGCGCCCCTAATGTTTATTCACTTTTGAGAGACACAGGGAGAGTGTGAGGAGGGGAGGAGCAGAGAGAGACGGAGACACAGAATCTAAAGTAAGTATGGTATTGCTGTAAGTTTTGTATAGATATATTTTATCAGTTTAAAGATGTTGTCTTCTATTCCTAGTTTTATGAGACTTTTTATTGCAAAGGAGTGTTGAATTTCATCAAATGCTTCTGCTGCGTCTATTAACATGATTAGTATCATTAGTCTCTTTTATTCTCTTAATGTTATGTATTATATTGTTTAAGTTTACTGATATTAAACCAACTTTGCATTCTTGAAGTAAATTCCATTTCAGTCCAAAAAAATAGACTAATTAAAACATTTGATATCACTGTTGGGAGGGGAGTAAGTGAAACAACCAACTTTGCATTCTTGAAGTAAATTCCATTTCAGTCCAAAAAAATAGAATAATTAAAACATCTGATATCACTGTTGGGAGGGGAGTAAGTGAAACAAAGTATGAAAAACACATAAGAGGTTCATGGTGTTTGTCAAAGGAATGAATGAACATATATTCTCCAGATAAAACTTTTGAACATCACAATATATTTTCAGTTTTGGTTTGAATAACTTGATTCTAAATCTGACTAAGTCTGCGAATCGGGCCTTTATCATTTTTTGATACAAGTGCAGCTGTCTCATGCAAACATGTAAGTCTGAAATAGCTGCAATTTTTTCGCTTGATGCCATTGAGAAATTGAAAGAGGATGCTTGCCATCTAGTGGAAATCTGTTAAATTCCAGCGCTGCTTCTGCATTCTGGCAAGTTTTGGATTCAAGTGAATTGTTCATTTTATAGTACCTTTTGTGAGAAACTTCCTTCATGTAATTTTCATATACATTTATAGGGAGAGAAAGCTCTGCAGTAGAGCAAAATCACCGTCATCCTCCTCAGCAGCAGCCTTGAATTATCCTCTGATCAAGCAGAATCTGTTTTACCAGATAACATCTATGTAACAGTATTTTCAAGCGAAGCTTGAAAGAAAATTCCAGAGACTAATCAACAGTACAAAAGATACATACTCATTTAAAGAAATTTCAGAATTTCTTTCACAGTGCTCATGAAGAAGGGCCAAGAATATAAGTAGGTTCATGCTCTCAGGTTTCTATCTGATTTTAATGTCCAGTTTCTCTAATATTAGTCGCCTTTCTTTTTCTCTGCATTCATCTTTTTTTGGATGAAAGTCTGATCATGAAATTCCAACCTATTCTGTCTTTCAAGACATTTCCTTTTACTATTAAAAACCACCTAAACACCTTTTCTTTTTCCCTTAATAGATTATCATGTTTTATAAGCACTTCTTGGTTTGAGTTTAATATTACTCCTGCAATCACCACAGAGATAAAACCCTAAAGTAGCTAAGTCTTAAGAAACTAACTCGTATTTCAAGAAACAAATTACACTGGTAGGGCCATGAGTTTTGGCTTTGATGTACAGTTCTTGGATCAAAGGGTAACGTATCTACATGTTGAATAAGGTTCCTTCTCTCTGAAAATGAGGGAACTTGACAAAGTTATGGGTGATAATTCTTAAAAGAGGCAAGTAAGTAGATTCCATAAAATTATTTGAAAGGTTAATGGCTTTGAAATATAACGACACGGGAACCATGAGTAACAGGAAAAAATGTGCCAATAAGATAGTATAAATGCATGTGTGTAAAGGCTATAATAGACAATGATTTCCAGGACCTTCTGTCTTTCAAGGCCACCACTGAATAGGGCTATTTTTGACTTTCATCTACATACTAAGCTGACTCATTCATAAACCAAGCTTGAGTTTTCTTGTTACCCTTCAGATAGTCCATACAGAATCTCCTATATAAACAGAGGCACAGGCTGAGGGAAGGGCACTGATATAACTCTGCCATGGAGGTCTGTGATATTTGCTCATGAAGCTTGTTTGTGCTATCTGGTAATGCTTGTATTTACTCCCAAATATACCACTTCCATCTTGCAATGTATTGTTACTGATCCTGTCTGACCTTATGATTTGGGGAGTCTGACAGGATTCAGCTCATCCTGGGAATTTCTAGATAGATGGCCACTAGATGCTCCATGGTCGGGCATTGTGCTTCCACCAGGAAATACGGGCACAAAAAAGGGCATATAATTCTCCACAGAAAATGTCACAGCCTTGCTTCAGAACTCAAGGGGCTTCCATTAGGATTTCCACACTGGGGCTTGTGACAAACTCCACCAGCACCTTTAACATAATAGGTTCTGTCAAACTGTATGGCCCAAATGGCAGGGCCACTTACACCACACCTCAAACCTGTCACTGAGCTCTCTTTTACTCTAGATCCCATTTAGAATTGGCAGCCTTTTATTTATGACCTAGAGAAGTATCCCTAGGAATGGAATTATGCTGCCTTCCGAACTCAGGGGCTCACCAGGTATTGTGCATCCTTTTTAATATAGGAGACACATGATGCAGTAATTTGTACTTTATTTTGAAGGATATATCCATCCATATCACTGATCAACAGGCCTCTAAAATATTTATGGATATAGTAGGCACTTGAATTTTCATAGGATTTGTCTCCTACACTGTCGAGTACATGTCTTACCAATGCCGCCACTGTGCTAGCTATCTCTTGCAAATCCAACCCAGTCAATATAATGTCATTAAAGTAATATAGTGCAGAATGCCAATATGGTCCATATCTACTCAGACTATATTACGACAGAAGGTAGATTTAAAACAGCCCTGGAACAAGCCTATAAATACATATTATTATCCATTTCACATGGATATTAACTGTTTCTTACTCTCTTTTCTAACTGAAATAGAAAAGAAAGCATTTTGCAACTCAGTGACCACTCACACCTAAGGCCAAACTACCACAGTGATTAGCTGAGGCCGTGTTAGTCTACAGTCATTCTTTAAGATACACTGGATTCTGCAAAGGCTAGGTAAATTAAATGGAGATGTGATAGGGACTACCACCCCAGCATCCAACTGGTAGCTGGCAAACTTTTTCGGTAAAGGGCAAGGTTGTAAATAATTTTGTGCATGAGTCTGTGGGTCATACCATCTCTGCGGCTACTATTCAACTCTGCCATTATAGTGCAAAAGTAGCCATAGACAAAATATAAATCAATCAGTATAGTTGTTTTACAATTAAATTCTATTTGCAAAAACAGGCATCAGGTCACATACTTAGTAACAGCCATCCAATTTTGTTATCTGTACATATGTATATATGGACCTTTCCGCCATAAATCTCCAATACCTAATATATTCACCCATTAGTACATTCCTGTCTACCAGGTTACCCTCCCAATTCACTAAAGGTAAAAACTTAACAATGAACCACCACTTTTGTCAGGAGTTATTTGCATTCTTCATTGGCTGCCAGGAAGTGAGTAATCCAACTCTAAAATCCCATCTTATCAATGTTTTGTTTTTAGCCTATTCCCAGTCCAACTGCCAGCAATTTAAGTTCTCTCTAAGCAGATGGACCAGAGTTTGAGGTACAAGATGTTGATTAATGATCAACACAAATGAAAGAAAGAGGAGAAAACAGGACTAGGAGAGAAAGAAATTAAACTATAAAAGAGCCAATAAAGCCTCAATCAATTTGGCATGGAGCCCTGAAGCTCCATCAAACTATCCTTGGTTGAGCCAAAATGGCCAGGCATTTAAACTGCTGTTTCACTCAGTCACCCAATCCAAGCTGCGCACACAGGGTGTGACTTCAGGTAAAGCAGTTCTCTGCATCAAAGGCAGACACTAGAAAGTGTGTGGTGTCGTGTGGTGGGCTGAATAATGGTCCCAAATGTATCCATGTTCTAATGAAACCTGTGAATGTTACCCTATATTGTAAAAGGGGTTTTGCATATGTGATTAAGTTAAGGGTCCTGAGAGAAGAGAATATCTTAGATTATTAGGAGGAGGAAGAAGGGAGCAGCTGGAGAGGTGGTGTAATCATAGTGGTTCTCTGAAAAGAGATGTAGGAGGAGTCAGAGTTAAAGCAGAAGGCAACATAATGATGGAAGCAAAGATTATAGTTATATACTTTGAAGATGGGGGAGGGGCCACAAATCAAGGAATACAAATGATCACTAGAAACTGAATAAGGCAGAGCAATAGACTCTCCCTTCAGATCTCCCAGAAGGAACTACTCCTGCCTATACCTTGCCTTTAGAACTGTTAAAAAAAAATCTGTGTGGGGCTTTAAATCAATAATTTGTTACAGCAGCCATAGAAAACTAATACTGCCACAAATGTGGTTGGTGTATGTCCCTGCCTACCACACTAGTAAAGTCATGAAATCTCTCAGTCTCTGGGTCTTACAGGAGATATATATATGCTTCACTATAACACCTGCACCCTAGAAACCACTTTACTGTAACAAAGAAAAGGAAGCAGGCAGAAAATATTATTTCATGAGATTAGATACACCCTGTAAGTCATGATGGATCAAAATCACAGTCTACCATTCATGGGTAGGGAGCACTACTAATCATTTAGAGATAGAAGATAATGTTGGTCTTAGAAGCTTCAAGACTTAAACTTCAGGAGCCCCAAATGATGCCAGCTTAGACACTAGATTCTAAGATGCTAGACTGTAAAACACAAAGACGGGTTGGCATCCAGAAGTATCACCCATTCATTAGATAATCTAAAGGTCCTTGGTTTCATGCTTCAAAGAACACCAAAGCAGGAAATAGCTGCCAATGACTTCTGTAATCATGGGAATGGCATATTCTACAAAACTGCAATAATACAAACACATGAATAGAGTTCCTCAAGGTTCCTATTCTACCATGCTCTGTATATTTTAGGGTATATTGGTACAAAAAGTAAAATTCAAGTGAGAATCATAGATATTGCATCATGTCTAATGAGACACTGTTTGGTTGAGATGAACTAAGGCAAAATGCTGAATTCCAGACCAAGTTGCTCCTTTTCCTCCCTCCTCCAAGCACCTCTTCAGACCCTCTCTGATTTCTCTTCCTCTGGTAACCTTCCATGTCTCCTCCCCTACCCACACTCCCACCAGGCTCAGTTCAGTAACAGGAGGCAAAAGTAAAACTAGAAGAGAGCCAAAAACTACTGGCTCCAAGGGAGCAAATGCTTGCGTTCTTGGCATTTCTTCCTCCAGATGCGGCATATGAAGGACCATGGCTTACTGTGCTAGTTCCCATCTTTCCCATCCTTAGAATCAGAAAAGTAAGTTAGGCTCTGAAAAAGTCATCTGAATAGAATAGATATAAAGCTCACTGTAGTAACCTGTGATAAGAGTTTTAAGCTTTTTATTGCTCATCACCTAATTCAGGACTGGGCCAGAGAGGGAGAGAGGGTGATGATTTTCATGCGGAGCAGAGGGATTATCTTTTATTGCATATTTTCTCCTAAGACAGAGGCAGAAATATGAAAGAAAACTTCTACTGGTTCAAGTACCAGTTTAATACATCAGTACATTCATCCCTGGATTATGTGGATATGAATGAAATTATCTTTATATTTATAATAAACTCTGAACCAAAGCATACTCACTATTTGAACCTTGGACATTAGTATGGCCTTGGCGTCTATTTTCCAAGGGAATAAGAAACATCTACAGAAGAAAATCCCCAAAACCCACCTGAAATAAATTTTACATTTGTTCTATGTTCACTCCCAAGTTTAGGTAATCATAAACAAAACCTAAGGAAATACCTCTACATGACTTTTTTTTTTTACAGATGACTCAGATTTTTAAAAAGGAGGGAGGAGGAGATGCTTTAAAAACTGAAACGGCAAAAGACATTTTTGTGTATTTAAAAACTGCACAAGAGTACTGAAATGGTTGAATAGGACTGTTGAACAACTATTTGGGTATGCACAGGTATGATAGTTACTGATATTCGAATCTCATCTATTAAACAGACATAAGCCATTCCAGAGAAGATTCCTCTTATTTTTTAAAGACTTCCAAATGAAAAAACTTATATACTTCATATAATTTGTCAGTAAGCTTCTCTGCTTTTTTTATTTATTTATTTTGAGAGAGTAAGAGAGTGCACATGAGCAGGGAAGGGACAGAGAGAGAGGGAGAGAGAGAGTCCCAAGTAGGCTCTGCACTGTCAGCACAGAGCCCAGTGTGGGGCTTGAACTCACGAACCACGAGATCATGACCTGAGCAGAAGTCAAGAGGGAAGTCACCTAGGCGCTCCAGGAAGCTTCTTTTATAATGCAGGTGACTATTTCTGTCACTACATAAGGGTATACTAACCTGCCTTAGTCAGCTCCCAAAGTATAGATCTCAGCAGGAAACAGAAGACATTGGGCTGAGGTTTGAAGAACTTTTAATAGACTATCCACAGATGTATGAAAAGAGTTAAGAGATGCAACAGGGATGTGGAGCACTCTGGGACTGTGACCACTTCTAGGTCTAAAGGACAAGCTGGAGCTGGAGTGACAGAGGAGTTAAGAAATGGAAGCCTGTAGTTGTAGGGCTTCAACTGCAGCCAGAACACAGCTATAAGGCAGGAACAGAGAGAAGGAAGAAACACCTTCATTTGTCCTCTCTCCCTCCTTACACCCTACAAACTCTTGCTGGTGCCTCCCATTGCCTACAACCCCTTGCTAGTGCTTCCAATTGGAAACCAGAGGACAAGAACGTCTACATCATGCAGTTTACCAGGATCCACCTCCAGGGGCAAAAAGTAGGGCAGAGAAGGGTGGAAAATAAATCTGGCAAAGAGGAGTGAGGGGAACAGAAAATAACCAGCACTCAGGTACTTTACCTATTGATGACTAACAGCAAGTGTAAAACAACCCATGGACTGATCCTTTAAGAGCCTTCTAGGGTTGTCCCTGGGGAGTGTCATTTCCATGAGTCAATAAAGCACATGTCTCAAGACTGAGTCGCCATTTCTCACCAGAGTAGAAATAAGCTAAGTCTCTAATGGAGCATTCTAATATCCTTATATTATTTTAGTCAGCTATCAGAATTGCCCTATATACTCTGCTTCATTCAAGGAAAAAGGCCCAAACAACTTTTCTCTGAATTGCTTCAATTACTTTGAATACTAGGTTCTAACTAGATACTTTGTTCTGAGCCATAATATTTTATTACAAAGTAGTTATATCAGTTTTTGGAAAGACTAATCAAATATTTTAGGATGCTAATGAAATCCAACTCACATGGGACATATATTAACCAGAAATAGATATATGTTAGTACTAAAAAATAATAGTATGAATTTAAAATATAATCAGTTCTTTTTTTAAAAAAATGTTATCATTTGTTAAAAATTATTTTGCTCACGTACAATTGTTAAAAATTATTTTGTCCACGTACAAACATGTCAATTGAAACAAAAGAACAAACAAAGGAAAAGAAGAATCGCTAGTTGATAGAAAAATAAGTCAAATAAATATACTTCAGGATACACATTATATAAAATAATGGGAGTTTTCTTTCCATATACAAAAAATGGCACAAAAATCTAAAGTCATTGCCATTTAAGCTTCATCACACATTTGGATTATTTTACTCATTATATCACATAAATTGTATATCCTGTACCATGTTTTTATTGACATATTAACAATTCGAACTATCATTAAAATTCCATGTATAAAGTATCTGACGGATTTAGGTCTTAGGACAAGTGCATTATACTGCTACTTGCTTTCAGAAGGCTTCCTATAAGAGCCATGTTTGCAGAAACTATAGCATAGTGATTAAGACCACGAGGTCTGGAGATGGATGCCCAGCTCTGCCAGCTGTGTGTCCTCAGGCAAGTATTTAACTTCTCTGTGCATTGATTTCCTCATCTTTAAAATGGGTAACTGCCTCCTGGGAGGTTGTAAAGATTCAATTCATGTGCAGTGATTTCAACAGTGTCTTAAATAAATAAATGCACAACACATACTAGCTCTTGGTATGATGGCTATCCTCTTCCTCAACCCTAAGCCTACTCCTTCGAAGCAAGTTAAGCAATTACAAGGAAACAGGATCTCTTTGTGGTACACTCTCATTCTTGTACTCTACAAATTATCCTACTCTCAGTACAATCTGGTTTCAAAGGAGAACACAAGTATGACTAAGAAATATTCGTTGTATCAGAAACTGCAGTTGGACTGCAATAAATAGTCATAAAGAAAAAGAAAAGAAAAAGAAAAAAAGTTTTGTTCTCTAAGAATACAGAGGTGATAGGGTGGCCCCACGAAAAGCATCAGGGACTCTCACTCATTCTATCTCTCCACCATCCTCTGTGAGTAGTTTTCATGTTCAAAGTTGCCTCATGAACCAGAATGACTGCTGAGCTCTAGCTGACACATTCCCATTCCAAAACTGCAGAAAAGGCAAATGAATCCTCTTCCAACCAAACCCACTCCCCTAAGAACTTTCCCAGAAGTCCCACACAACACTTCCATTGAACTTATTCAGTTGATCACATCTACTGCAAATAACACTGGAAAATATAATCTTTTACTTGGGTGGACTGCTGCTCCGAAAAAAAATCTGGAGTTCTAATTCCCTGCTTCAAGGATTCAGACTGTGAAATCAAGTTTCTCTAATTAGAAAGACTGGTAGACCACAAAAAATAGTTCTCAAAAATATATTGCTGATTACTTCATAAAGAGTTGACGATGGTAATGCTACATAAAAATTTGCTTTTTTGGTTTTTATTTTTTTAAGGTTTTTTTGTTTCTTTTGTTTTTATTTATTGGAAATAAATGACTTTACTTAGGTAGATACTGAGACTGCATATGTACTTACTAACTCTGAAGAGAAGAAAGCTTAGTTTAACCAATAACTGGCTAAAAATAAAAAATGTCACAGCCTAATCTAAAATCCCCATTCTTTTTTTTCTTTATCAAATTGTTCATTTAAATTCCAGTTAGTTAACATACAGTGTAATATTAGCCTCACATATAGAATTTAGTGATTCATCACTTATATACAACATGCAGTGCTCATCACAAGCACCCTCCTCAGTACCCATCACCTACATAACCCATCACCCTGCCCAACTCCACTCCAATAACCCTCAGTTTGTTCTCTATAATTAAGAGACTGTTTCCTGGTTTATCTTTCTTTAGTCCCCCTAAGTTCATTTGTTTTATTAAATTCAATATATGAGTAAAATTACCTGGTTTTTGTCTTTCTCTGACTGACTTATTTTGCTTTCCATAATACTTTCTAGCTCCATCCACATTGTTGAAATGGCAGAATATCATTATTTTTCATGGCTGAACATATATATAATATACCACTTCTTCTTTATCAATTCATCAGTCGATAGACATTTGGGCTCTTTTCACAATTTGGCTATTGTCGATAATGCTGCTATAAACATTGAGATGCACGTATCCCTTAGAATCAGTATTTTTGTATCCTCTGGGTAAATACTTAGTAGTGCAGTTGCTGAATCTTAAGGTAGTTCTATTTTTAATTTTTCGAGGAACCTCCGTACCATTTTCTGCAGTGGCTGTACCAGTTTGCATTCCCAACAAGTGTAAGAAGGTACCGATTTCTCCACATCCTAGCCACCATCTGTTGTTTTCTGTGTTGTTAATTTGGGCCATTCTGATTGGTGTGAGGTGGTATCCTATTTAGTTTTGATTTGTATTTCCCTGAATGATGAGTGATGTTGAGCATCTTTTCATGTGTCTGTTAGCCATCTGTATGTCTTCTTTGGAAAACTGTCAAGTCATGTTTTCTGCCAACTTTTAATAGGATTATTTGTTTTTTGGGTGTTGAGCTTTATAAATTCTTCAGAGATTTTGTACTAACCCTTTATCAGATATGTAATTTGCAAATATCTTCTCCCATTCCATAAGCTGCCTTTTAGTTTTATTGATTGTTTCCTTCACTGTGCAGAAGCTGTTTATTTTGATGAAGTCCCAATAGTTTATTTCTGCATTTTTTTCCCTTGCCTCTGAAGACTTATCTAGTAAGAAGTTGCTATAGCCAATGTCAAAGAGGTTACTTCCTGTGTTCTTCTCTAGGATTTTGATGGTTTCCTGTCTCATGTTTAGGTCTTTAATCCATTTTGAATTTATTTTTGTGTACGATGTAAGAAAGTGATCCATTTTCATTTTTGCATGCTGCTGCCCAGTTTTCTCAACACCATTTGTTGAAGAGACTGTCTTTCTTCCATTGGATATTCTTTCTTGCTTTGTTGAAGATTAATCAACCATATAGCTGTGGGTCCATTGATCTATGTGTCTGTTTTTGTGCCAGGACCATACTGTCTTGATCACTACAGCTTTGTAATACAACTTGAAAGTCCAGAAATGTGATGCCTCAAGCTATCCTTTTATTCTTCAAGGTTGCTTTGGCTATTTGGAGTCTTTTGTAGTTCCATACAAATGTTAGGGTTGCTTGTTCTAGCTCTGTGAATAATGTTGGTGGCATTTTAATAGGGACTGCATTAAATGTATAGATTGCTGTAGGTAGTTTAGACATTTTGACAACATTTGTTTTCCAAATCCTTGAGCATGGAATGTTTTTCTATTTCTTTGTGTCTTATTCAATTTTTTTCATCAGTGTTTCACAGTTTTCAGAGGACAGATCTTTTACCTCTTTGGTTAGGCTTATTCCTAGATATCTTATGGTTTTGTCGCAATTGTAAAATTGTATGGGATTGATTCCTTTCTCTTTCTGCTGCTTCGTTATTGGTATATAAAAGTGCAACAGATTTCTGTATGTTGATTTTATATCCTGCAAGTTTACTGAATTTGTAGCAATTTTTTGGTGGAGTCTTTTGGGTTTTCTATGTAGAGTATCATGTTATCTGCCCATAGTGAAAGTTGGACTTCTTCCATGTCAATTCAGAAGCCTTTTATTTCTTTTTGTTGTCTGATTGCAGTGGCTAGGATATCCAGTACTATGTTAAATAACAGTGGTGAGAGTGGACATCCCTGCGTCTTATTCCTGACTATAGAGGAAAAATTCTCAGATTTTTTCCCAATTGAGGATGGTTTTAGCTGCAGGTTTTTCACAAATGGCCTTTATGATGTTGTGATACGTCCCTTCTAACCCCACCTTCTTGAGAGTTTTATAACGAATGGATGTTGCACATTGTCAAGTGCCCTTTCTGCATCTATTGAAAGAATCATATGGCTCTTATTCTTTCTTTTATTAATGTGGGGTACCATGCCAATTGGTTTGCAAATATTGAACCACCCCTATAGCCCAAGAATAAATCCCACTTCATTGTGGTGAATGATTCTTTTAATGTACTGTTGGATTCGACTTGCTAGTACTTTGTTGAGAATTTTTGCATCCATGGTCATCAGGGATATTGGCTTGTAGTTCTCTTTTCTGGTGGAGTTTTTGTCTGCTTTTGGAATCAGGGTAATGCTGGCCTCATAGAATGATTTTGGAAGTTTTCTTCCTTTTCTATTTTTTGGAATAGTTTGAGAAAAATAGATACTCTTTAAATGTTTGGGAGAGGGGCGCCTGGGTGGCCCAATGGGTCCGACTTCAGCTGAGGACATGATCTCACGGTCTATGAGTTTGAGCCCTGTGTCAGGCTCTGTGCTGACAGCTCAGAGCCTGGAGACTGCTTCGGATTCTGTTTCCCTCTCTCTCTGCCCCTCCCCCGATCGTGCTCTGTCTGTCTCAAAAATAAATAAACATTAAAAAAATTTTTTTTAATGTTTGGTAGAATTTCTCTGTGAAGTCATCTGGCCCCAGACATTTGCTTTCTGGGAGATTCGTTATTACTGATTCAATTTCTTTTTCCTTTTTTTTTACATTTTATTTTTAAATAATCTCTATACCCAGTGTGGGGCTGGAACCTACAACCCCCAGATCAAGAGTCACAGGCTCCACTGACTGAGCCTGCCAGACATGATTTTTTTTTGAAGATTTTATTTTTAAGTAATCTCAAAGAAAATCTTTTTGAGAGAGTGTGTATGCATGCACAAATGTGTGCAAGCAGGGGAAAGGCAGAGAAAGATGGAGAGAGAATCTTAAGTAGGCTCCACTACCAGTGAGGAGCCCAATGCCAGGCTTGATTTCACGACCAGGAGACCACAGCCTGAGCTGAAATCAAGAGTCAGTCATTTAACTAATGGAGCTACCCAGGTCGCCTTAAAGTAATTTCTTTAATGTGAGCTACCTCAGTCCTTTCGACAAACTTCCTTTTCTATATAAACTAATTTGAGTTGAATTTGGAACCCTAGGAGTTACTGGCTAATTCAAAGAATATCTTTTCAAATTTTTTAAGTGCATCAAAAATATGTTCAAGTAAGTGAGATTATAGTATAATTACTGTTATTTAACTTGTTTTGCATCTTAACTTAAAAATAATCATGGCAGGGTGCCTGGGTGGCTTAGTCGGTTAAGCATCCAACTCTTGATTTCACCTCAGGTCATGATCTCATGGTTCCTGAAATCTAGCCCCACGTCAGGCTCCATGCTCAGCATTAGGATTCTTTCTTTCCCTCTCTCTCTGCTCCTCCCCTGCTCATGCTTGTGCTCATTCTCTCTCTCTCTCTCAAAATAAATAAATATATATATTTTTAATCATGGCAAGGGCCTCTGGCTGTCCCATTTGGTGGAGCAACTCTTGATCTCAGGGTTGTAAGTTCAAGTTGCAATTCAAGTATAGAGATTACTTTAAATTTTTTAAATCTTTTTTAAAAATTATGGCATTTCTATGGCAAAACCTGTACATCTTTCACCAGTTTTAATGGCTCTCTCATCAGTTTTAAGTATTCATTTGTGTAAGGTACTATTTTTTATTTAACAAATAACCTATGGGAAATAGATAATTTTTCATTTCATTAGTACAAACAATACCTCACTTATCCTTGTACATATATTATCATATACTTGTGGAATTACTAATTTTGAATAAATTTCTAAAAGTAGAATCGTTGGCTCACATGATGTGTACATTTAAAGCTTTGATCATTATTATCAAATTTCCATCTTGAAAAGTTGTAAACATTTCTATTTCTAGCAACTTGTGTGGGCAGTGCCCTCACCAGGACTGAGTATAATCACAGTTTAATCTTTACCAATATGGTTGTCAAATGTGCTGTGTCATTGCTGCTTTTATTTTAACTTATGTAACTAGAAGAAAGATTGAGCATCTTTTCACTTTGATTGACCATTAATAACTCTACTTATTTCTCTTCTTTTTTTCCTCCTCTTCTTCCTCCACCTCCTTCTTTGAGAATGCTATCCTATAACAAACATAATACTCCAGGACTGATGTACTTGGTCCAGAATAGGGCAGGGATACTAATCACTGCATTTATTCCAAATACTTCTGGTAATGCTGTCATATATTACATACATTTTCTGAATTACGTATGAGTTAAGACAAATGACAAAAGCCAATTCAAACTGGGTTAAGGAATAAAGGGACAATTAGTTCACATAATTAAGAAGCCAAGGGCAATTGCTAGGTTGAAATGTACTTTGGATCCACAGCCTAGCTCTGCCCTCTCCATATCTTGGCTTTGCTTGTTCTGTATTTATTCTTTTCTCAGGCAAAACTCTTCACATTTGGTGTCAAGATACCCACAGAAACTGCTCATATCCTCTCTGATCTAGGTCCATGAGAAACAAGAAATTTGACTTTTTTGAGGCCACGTTGAACTTCATAACTACCATGGTGATCTTAAATAGGTGTTTTTAAGTTCATATGATTGATTTACTAGCCTTCCTTGTATGTCTATAAATCTTACATTCCTTTCTAGAAGATGAATTGAAAGCCCTCACACATCATGGAACAGAAATTAGACCTCTTGCACAATCTTCAAGCACTGAAAGCTGTAAATAGGCACCACTAAATCTACACAGAATCAGGAAATGTTGCAGGCCGCTGCACCCTCTCATTGATTAATGACCCCCTGTCCCAGAGTTGGCTTTTGGACAAGAGTACATTTCTCCTCAGGCGGTTGGTCTCCTGAATAAAACTCATATTACTTTCCAAACAACACTCACCTCTTGGGTCTTGTCCTTTCCATCAATAGGCAGCTAAACTTGGGATTCAGTAACAATCATAGCAACAAATCTCCTAAGATTTACTATTAGTCACCTAGATCATTTATCCACTCTGAACTCAAACACTGATCAGGCAATGCAATACACTGATTGATGAAAGCCTTGGTCATCTATTCCACCCCTAGGGCGAGAGGTGAAGTACCATTTAGAACTATCTTGTATTGAGGGTGGGAAAAGATTAGATTCTAGGAACAAGCTGGAGAGAAAGATCTACAGATGTTTGCTCCTAAACAAAAGGGAACAGCATGAACAGGTGCCCAGAGGCATGCAACAGCTCCTGTGTCTAGGAACAATAAGTGTTACTACATGTGCGAGGTGAGGAGTGATTGGAGAGGAGGCTCAGAAGTAGACAAATGCCAACTCACAGGGTACTTATAACTTGGACAGTAGCAGAAGAATGGAGGAAAGAGGAAATTAGAAGGTCATTTGAAATTGAGAGGCAGAATAAAGGACTGAAGGGGAGAAAAGAAAAAGAATCAGAATTGCTCTTAAGCCTCTAATTTTCAGCAGTGGATGAACTGTCTTTCACTGAGATAAAGAGCAGAGGAAGACAGAGTTTCAGAGTGGCATTCACTGAAGGGAAGGGGATGAGGGCAAGGAGGAGGTGTGTAAGGGGGAGGGTAGGCAGCATAACGCAAAGTTCTATTTTGAAGATGTTGACTTGGAATACGTGTGGGAACTCAAGGTGAAATCTTGAGGCACAGGGAAAGAGCTTTCCTTCAACTCACTCAACCAATCTAGTCACTGTAAACCAGATCCAGATCCACAGAAAAAAAAAAAAAAAAAGCTGAGCAAAATTGCCTTTAACCAATTTACGAGAGGGGTAGGCAGCAGGCAGGACCAGACAGAATAAAGGGTTCCCAGTGCAGCCACCTATTTAGCCACAAGATGGAGGCAGAGTTAAACTACAGAAGAGCCTTAGTCAGAACCTTCTCCAAAGTACCGAAGCCATCACTTACGCCATCTGTAGATTTTGTTTGTTAGCAAAGAAGAGTCGCTTGCTGGCAAACACGGCTGAAAACAACCATTGAGAACATTCTAAAACAAATTATATAGGTGCCAGTATGGTTTAGGAGCCAGGAAGACAGTGTGTGATGAGCAGACGACTGAAGGGACTCAAGGGTCAGATGTCTGTTTACCTTGGATCTTAGGGGCTATGAGATAGCAGGTCTGAGCCTTGAAGACAAACTACAAGTTATAAAAGCTGATCAAGAAGTTAGGTCAATTGGCATAAGTCAGAAACAAGAATGAAGACACTAACCAGTCTATGCATCATCAAACAGGACTCCAGGCTTCAATCCAGTTGATTGTTGAAGAGTCTCAGGTACCCACAGTCTTAGTACCCCCAGGCTAAATATTAGATCTGGGCATCATGCCATCTTGGTCCTTAATAAATGCCACTGCAAACACTGCGGTGCAGTCACTCACTGTGGGTTCAGATGAGTTAGCAAAAAAGAAACCAAATCTGTCTTAGCATCTCATTCCTTCGTTCCCAGTTTATTTCCTAGGAATCATCTCAGCACAGGGAGGAGGAGATGGAGGCAGCAGGGCTACAGTGAGATTTTAGGCATTTCCCCCTCCCAGATGGGAAGGGTATGGAATATTATGGTTTCTTTGAGTGACAGGGATCTTCAGGTGACAGAATTAGGGCGAGATGTTTTCAAGGTGGTAACTATTTAGAGAAAGAGGTATTTGACAGACCACAATTGGAAACAGAGATTGGGAAAATCAAACCATTTCCTGTTTATTTCCTAATGAGACTCTCACAAACTGGGTCCATTTCAAATCTTTGACTTCAGGTTGGTTTCAGTGTAGCTTCTAGGTAGCTTTACGCAGCTTCTTTTATTCTTATAAAACTTATCAGAAACAAAAATTGACAATCTTGCAAGTTGGTGCTACAGCAAATCTTGATTCCAGCTTTCACTGGTGCTCATTATGCTCCAGCAATCATTCTATTTCTCTCTCAAGTCAGCCCTCACATTTCCATTAACACTGTTCCAAAATGTAATCACTCTTTTCACAGAGGAATTATCATGAAGATTAAATATTTCAATACTCCTAGCTCACTTTTAAGCCAGGACCTCTCTTTCTATATCACAACCAAAAATATAATCCATGAGAAGATTTCAACTTTAAGGCTATTGATTACCTAAGAACCCTCCTGCGTCTCTACCAACCACTCCTTCCTTCCTTATAGCTATTCTAAAAGAAATGTCCCTCCATTTGTACCAGGCTAATAATTCATCAACATTTGCTCTAAGAAAAAAAAATCCTACTTAAGTCAAAGTTAAGTGTTTCCAACCTTGAGGGGAACACATTTCTTTAGCCCTAGATGCTCTTCTTGCTCTCTGCTTCCTTTCTTTACACATTTCTTGAGTGGAGAAGAGGGAAGGAGTCTCTGTGACTATCTCCATGCATTCTCCACCCAATTGTTCCCTACCCTACTGTAACTGAGTTTCTGCCTTACTGAAGACCTGTGGTCCCCCAAGGCCTCCTCGTTGCTAAATCCAAAGACTGCACTTTTGCTAGCCCTTATCACATTTATCTTTGGGGCAGCATATGACATTAGAGAGAACATTACTCAAATTGTGAATCTATAATAATAATAGCAACTACCATTTACTGAGTACTTAATATATGCCAGCCCCTTTCTGTTTTATACATACTACCCTAATTCTCACAATAATTATGTCTCATAAATGAGAAAATAGAGGTAAGGTAAATTGCCAGAAAATCAAGAAAGAGTAAAAAGAAAGAACTGGGATTTGCTATCAGGTTTCTCTGACTCCCAAATCCATTCTCTTAATGAGTATGCTATTTTCAGACCTATATAATAAGCCGCCTACTGGCCAATCCCACATGGATGCTACACAGGAACTTCAAAATCACCATGTCCAAAACCAAACATATCTTCTTAGCCTGAGACCAATACTTTTTCTAATGCTATCTACTTCTGTGAATGGTGGCATTCTCCACCAAATTGCCCAAACCAGAAACAAGAAAGTTTTGTTTTAAAATTTTCCATCTCATTGTGTGCCTGGGTGGCTCAGTCAATTATTTGTCTGACTTCAGCTCAGGTTATGATCTAACAGTTCGTGAGGACGAGCCCCACATAGGGCTCTGTGCTGACAGCTCAGAGCCTGAAGCCTGCTTTGGATCCTGTGTCTCCCTCTCTATTTACCCCTCTCCTGCTCATACTCTGTCTCTCAAAAAAATTAAAAAAATAAAAATAAAATAAAATTTTCCATCTCCCAGATCTCACACCAAACTGGCATTTTATTCTGTCAACTATACTCCTTTAATCTCTCTTCAATCTGTCCATCCTCACTTCCAAAGTTTGGGTTTAGGCCCTTTTCATGTTTTACCTTGACTGCTTCAAAATTTGAAATGGCTTTTCCCATCTACAATGTCATCCCATTCTAATTGGTTCCCCATACAGAGTCTAGAGTGTCATTCTAAAGTTCAAATGCTAGTAAGAATGTTTAGAAACTCAGTCATTCATATATTGCTGGTGGAACTGTAAAATGTTATGGCCACTCTGGAAAATAATTTGCAGTTTCTTAAAAAAAACCTAAACATACACTTGCACTTACCATATGATCTAGATATTAAACTCCTGGGCAGTTTTTCCAGAAAAATGAAAACTAAATCCCTCCAAAACTTGAAACGATTGTTTATAACAGCTTTCTTTGTAATACCAAAAAACTGGAAACAAATATACGAAATAAAAATACCAAAATCTCCATAAATATACGAAAAAGCAAACAAACTGTAGGTACATCTATAAATAAAAATGAACAAACTCTTAATACGACTTGAATAGATCTCAAGGGCATTATGTCGGGTGGGGAAAAAGAGTCAATCTCAAAACATGTTGTATAATGATTATTTTAACATACGCTCTTGAAGTGACAAAATTACTGAAACAGAAAACATATCAGTGGTGCCAGAGTTTAGAATTGTAGGGCGGGGAGGTGGCAGGACTTGGTATGGGTATAACTATACAGATTAGAATGAGGGTGATCTTACAGGTAATGAAATAGTTTTGCTTCTTTTTTTTAATATTTATTTATTTTGAGAGAAAGAGAGAGAGTAAGAGAGAGAACAAGCACAATAGTAGGAGAGGGGCAGAGAGAGAGAGAGAGCGAGAATCCCAAGTAGGCTCTAGGCTGACAGTGCAGAGGCTGATCCAGGGCACGATCTCACAAACCATGATATCATGACCTGAACCAAAATCAAAAGTCAGAAGCTCAACCGACTGAGTCACCATGGTGCCCCTTTAGTTTTTTCTTGATTGTAGTGTTTGCTACACAAATCTACAGATAGGATAAATTGACATAATGCTATATACATGTACACCAATGTCAAATTTCCATTTTGGTATTGTACTATCCTTATAACTATATATATAGTTTTTTATTTTTTTTAACGTTTATTTATTTTTGAGAGACAGAGACAGAGTATGAGCAGGGGAAGGGCAGAGAGAGAGGGAGACACAGAATCTGAAGCAGGCTCCAGGCTCCGAGCCATCAGCACAGAGCCCGACGCGGGGCTCGAACTCACAGACCTTGAGATCATGACCTGAGCCAAAGTCGGCCGCCCAACCAACTGAGTCACCCAGGTGCCCCATACTATCCTTATAATTATATAAGATGTAACCACTGGAAAAAAATAGATGAAGGGTACTCAGGGGCTCTTTGCACTATGTTTGCAACTTCCTATAAACCTCTAGTTACTCTTAAATGAAAAGCTAAAATTAAACTAAAATAGCAGCTTAAACTTCCAATAAGTTGTAGTAAAAGAAAATAAGGTGATTACAATATCTAATTGGTGCCCACATATGGGCAGAGTATAGCTGAGCCATCCTATCTTTTTAACGTTGATCTCTTTTCTATTATTTACCAAAAGACTTCATAGAGTCATGGTGATCTCTTTAAAAAAAATTCAACCTTAGGGGCGCCTGGGTGGCTCAGTCGGGTAAGCGGCCGACTCCAGCTCAGGTCATGTTCTCACGGTCTGTGAGTTCGAGCCCCGCATCGGGCTCTGTGCTGACGGCTCATCAGAGCCTGGAGCCTGCTTCGGATTCTGTGTCTCCCTCTCTCTCATGTTCTGTCTCTGTCTCTCAAAAATAAATAAACGTTAAAAAAAAATTAAAAAAAAAATTCAACCTTGTCATTCTCTTACTTAAAACCATTCCATGTTTTCATTTTTTTCTTGGAGTTCTTAATACGCTCCTTCAAAAGGATCAGACTCCTAACTCCCTCTCTAACCTTATCCACCACCATTCTTCTGGAGCTTTTATCCTTTAAGTCTTTAAACAAACCAGTGCATTCTTTCCATCTCAATGTCATCATCCCAGAGGATCCTTCTGCCAGGAATTTTTCCCTTCCTTCAACTAGTTAATGCCTAACATTCTTTAGGCCTGCAGTATGGTTTTCCTATTGCTGTGGGATATGAAATTATATTAGTGGTACATAAGATCTTAATCCTATATTTACTTCTCTTGTCCTAATAGCAAACACGAGGTTTCTAGACTAGGACTTACTATTACTACTAAGAGCAATAACCACATTAGTGTCCCAAGGTCCATTTTCGCTGTATGGAGTGATATGATAACGGCCAGATGGTTATGTCTGCACCTATACAAAGGGAGTTCTTAGGAGCCCTGAAATTATGAAGCTGAAAGCTTATATAACAACTGCTACACTGCTACGCCCTCGTCTCCTGAAAGAAGAAAAAACTTTATCTCCCTAAGATAAACAAATCATGTGGAACATAAACAGATGGTTCTGTATTTCATTCTCTTAAAATGTGAGGAACAAATGGATCTGGTAAAAGGAGACATTCTTCATCTTTATTACAAGACAATTTTCTTTACTCAAAACACCTGATCAAGCAAAAATGGCAAAACACGTAAATCCAAGAGTTCTTTTTTTACATCAAACAATCAAATTGTTAGAATCAGCTTTGTCAGTACTCTGGAAAATAGTCAAAAATTTATAGCAACCAAGAAAATACCAAAGCAAAAAGGAGGCAACTTAAAAGTCGCAGCAAAATTTTATGAAAAGCATTTTTAATTGCCATTCCTAAATTCTCTTTCCTGGCTAGGCAGGCGTCTTGAAGACAGAATCCCACATTCCAAGAATGGGACCCCAGTCTCTGGTTCCAGAGAGAGCAGAACAGACTTCATTTGCAAAGAACTGTGTTTGTCTGTTCCAATCTGTCTGGGGCTACTTGAAAAGATGGTGCAAGGGGCCTGTCTTTGATTTGCTTAAGTTGGAAGCCAGTCAGCACAGAAAAATGGCCACACAGAGGACATTCCTCAAAAAATTGTCAGAAAAAATGAACAACATGCCATTGTCTGGGGCAAAAGATTACTGTTGAGGCAAATAGAAGGTGCACTGAAGGCATGGAAGGAAAATCTGGGAAAAGAGTTTCTTTGGAAAATTGGGGCAATCAAAATGCCTGCATATACTGGGTATTTGAGAAAGACACATATAGGTCTAAGGCAGAATGCATGTGCAGAAATGACATGAGAAGACCTTGAGCTTTCACCTCTGATGAAATTTTATTCTATTTCATTTCATTTCATTTCATTTCATTTCATTTCATTTCATATTCTAGCTCCTGAAGATCACGGAAATCTCTGTCAAATACCAGCTAAAGACAAGCTAAAGAAACAGATACTTCAGAGACCACACATGACAAAGAATACAGACTTTACAAAAACTATCAAAAAAGATCTCTAAACAAGCAAACAGCTACAGCCCAAAGCCAGCAACAAAAACAAATCCCGATGAGGGAGAAGAATCTTGTTACCAGAGTTAGCACATTTTTTAAGTTTATTTTTTTACTTTTAGAGAGAAAGAGAGAGAGAGAGAGAGTGAGCATGGGAGAGGGGCAGAAAGAGGGAGAGAGAGAGAATCCAAAGTAAGTTCTGCACTGTCAACATGGAGCCTGATTGGGGCTCAAACTCATGAACTGTGAGATCATGACCTAAGCCAAAGTTGGACAATTAACCAACGGAGGCACCTAAGTGTCCCCAGAGTTAGCACATTTTAATATTCAAATGTCAACTTTCTAACAAAAAAATTACAAAGCATGTACAGAAACAAGAAAGTATGGCCCATTCACAAGAGAAATCAACAGAAATTATCCCTGAGGAGGCACAGATATTGGACTTACTAGACAAAGACTTTAAGTCAACTGTTCAAATTGCTTAAGAAAACCATAGACAAAGAGCTAAAGGAAACCAGCAAAATAATCTCTCAATAAACAGAAAATATCAATAAAGAGAGAGAAATTATGAAAACTAACCAAACATAAATTGTGAAGCTGAAAAGTATAACGACTGAAATGAAAAAATTCACTAGAGGTTTTCAATAGCAGATTTATGCAGGCAGAAGAGAGAATGAGTGAACCTGAAAATAGGTCAATTGAAAGTATCCAGTTTGAAGAGTATAAAAAAAAAAGAATGAAGAAAAATAAACAGAACCTAAGATACCTATAGAAACCATTAAGTATGTCCACATATTCATTATGGGAGGCCCAAAAGGAAAGGAGGAAAAATGGTGAAGAAAGAATATTTCAGGAAAGCATCAGAAACTCTGACACCATAAGCAAAGGCAACGAAAGCAAAAATAAACAAGTGAGACTATATCAAACTAAAAAGCTTCTGCACAGCAAAGAAAGCCATCCAGAAAACGAAAAAGCGACCTACAGAATGGGAGAAAATATTTGCAAATCATAAACCTCATAAGGGATTAATATCCAAATACATGAAGAACTCATACAACAGCAAAGCAAAACCCCATAATTGGTTTAAAAATGGGCAGAGGGACTGAAAAGACATTTTTCCAAAGAAGACATTGAAATGGGCAACAGGTACATGAAAAGACACTCAGCATCACTAATCCTCAAGGAAATGCAAATGAAAACAACGAGATATCACCTCACACCTATTAGAATGGCTATCATCAAAAAGACAAGAGGGGCACCTGGGTGGCTCAGGCAGTTAAGCATCCAACTCTTGATCTTGGCTCAGGTCATGATCTCCCTGTTTGTGAGTTCGAGCCCTGCATCAGGCTCAGCACTGACAGTGTGCAGCCTGCTTGGGATTCTCTCTCTCTCTCTCTCTCTCTCTCTCTCTCCTTTCTCTCTACCTCTTCCCCACTTGGGCACGTGCGCTCTCTCTCACGAATAAATAAATAAACTTAAAAAAATTTCTTTAAAGACAAGAAAACAAGTGTTGGCAAGGATGTGAAGAAAGGGGAATACTTGTGTACTGCCATTGGGATTGTAAACAGGTGCAGTCACTAAAAAAATAATAATAATACAGAGATTGCTCCAAAAATTAAAATAGAACTACTATATGATCCAGCAATTGTATCACTGGGTATATATCTGAAGAAAATTAAATCACTATCTCAAAAAGATATACACACTCCCATGTTCACTGCAGCATTATTAACAATAGCCAAGATGGAAAGAACCTAAGTGTCCACTGATGGATTAATGGATAAAAGTTATGGCATATATACATATACATATATATATATATGTATATATATATATATATGTATATACACACACACACATATATATGATATTAGTCAGCCATAAAAGAAGAAAATCCTGCCATTTGGAACAACATGGATGGACCTTGAGGGCATTATTCTAAGTAAAATAGCCAGGCAGAAAAAGATAAAAACTGTATGTTTTTATTTTAATATGAAATTTAAAAACAAAACAAAATAAGAAGATGTGGTATGTATATGGCATATATGACCTGAGCTGAAGTTGGACAATTAACCAACTGAAAAGAAGAAAATCCTGCCATTTGCAGCAACGTGGATGGACCTTGAGGGCATTACGCTAAGCAAAACAAGCTGGGCAGAGAAACACAAAAACTATATGATTTTATTTTAACGTGAAATTTAAAACCAAAGGAAAATAAAACCAAACTCACAGATATGGAGAACAGACCGGTGGTTGCCAGAGGCAGGGGTAGGGACGGGTAAAATGGGTGACGGTGGTCAAAAGGTACAAACTTCCAGTTATAAGATAAATAGGTCCTGAGGATGTAATGCACAGCACGGTGACTATAGTTAATAATCCTTATTAGCTTCTTGCAGGATCTGACCTGATATATCCTTATAGCACTTATTACAATTTTTAATGACATGTTTGTAATATTGTCTCTATTACATAGCAATCTCTGACAGTTTTTTCCACTGAAGTGTCCTCCCCTCACATGGCCTGGTTAACCTCTCTTTTGACTGCTCCAGGCCCAGACACAGCAGTAGTGATTCTATAGCTGCACCTTACACAAGGGAACACAGCCAAGAGAGTAAGAAGAGTCTAAAACCCTGTTTCAGGGCTATATCTTACAAGTCTAGGATTTCTCAACCCTGGCATTATTAACATTTTAAACATAATTCTTTATAGTGGAGGGCCCGTCCTGCACATTGTAGGATGTTTAGTAGCATTCCCATCCTCTACTCATTAGATGCCAGTAGCACCCCTCTTAGTTGTGATATTTATGATTTGCATGTCTTCAGACATTGCTAAATATCTACCCAAAATATCACCTCTGGTTGAGAATCACCAGCCTTAAAGAAAGAGCATCTTTTTTCTAATTATCCCCCAAATGCCATATGGTTAATTGCACTAATTGTTCCCTGCTGGAACTTACCATGGTCCTGGGAATATTCCTCCAGGCTAAGCAGACCCAGATGCTTTGGCAGCGGCTCCCACACAGTGTGTGGTTTCCATTCCTTTTCTTCTATGTCTGTCCCTTGGACTGTAAGTGGGTCTGCACTTGTTTCCATGAATAACAGACTTAAGACTGGACAGATTATCCCAGGTTGCTGACTGTGGCTTGGAGAAGCTCACCCCTCCTGACAGAAACTTAAAGCAAGGCCAGTCCAGGGCAATATGTTGATGTCCCAATGGGCAGATGAACACTGTTCCTTGGCCTGTATGCCTTCTCATCACACTTTGTTATCCACTAACTCTTTCCTCCAGTTCTGTTTGGAAAATCATTAGTCATGTTTATATAAATCCCTGTTGCTGTTCAGCCTGGAATCTGGTATATACTAGCTACTTCTCACATGGAAAATGACTAATTAAAAAAACGAAAGTGTCTATTTCTGAGTGTCTACTCTTAACATTTCAAGGTTCCTATTCTGGCTGAATGTGTGAGAAACCACCATCTCTGTATCAGGAATAGAAACGTCTCATACTTCTATTTAAGATGCTTTGGAATATGAATGCCTATCTCCTCAAAATCTCTCTGTCACACAAAATGCATTTCATACACGCTCATATATGTCACTTAACAGGCATCTTAAAGCTCTCTCAAACGTACTCGGCAAGCTGTTTCTTCAGACAAGCAAGCAACAAATGACCATTCATCACCAGCTACCAAACCAGTACGGTAGCCGAGAAAGATTAAGTGTAGCTTTTCCCAGAAATCTGGTATGAATTCATGTCCAGCCATTTTCTCATTATGCTGCACAAACACAAACTTCATTTTATCTATGTAGATTTGCTTTCCTCTCCTCATCCCAATCGGTTTCGTCTCCTTACTTGCATTCATTCACATCCTTTAAATTTGTATATCAGATTCTGAATATTCGGTGTGCACAAGACTTAGTGCATATAGGATTTAGACGAGGGGATTGCAAAAGTCACTTTAAAAAATTAATCCATTATAACCATTTCAGTCCAGTGTTAACGGAGAAATGAGATATATGGCTCTAAGATGCTGAAGAATTTTCTTGGCTGAGGCATAATCTCTCCTGTCCCATTCTGACTTGTTGGGGAGGGGAACGAAGTTAACGAAGAAAAGATGCAGGATCGGAGCTGAAGGGGTTTAGTGCTGAAAACATTGGTTACTCGTCTGGCTACTCCTCCGCCTCAAGACTGAAACCAGGCACCCTGCACGTTGCTTCTAACCAGCGAATGCTTCTTGCCAGGGCGCTGAGGCGGAAGATGCACAATACTCCGCGGTGGTTAGAATACAGCACCACCGGGTGCAATCTAAGGCAGGGCTCAGTCTAAGTGCCACTGTCACAAACTGCTTTGCAACCCTGAGTGGTCAAAATTAAAACCTTTGGGACTTTGGGGATTCGATAAGATTAGGTTCAAAAAACATTACACTTCTTGGGCAAATAGCTCAAACTAAACATCGATTGCAAGTCTAACTTTCCATTCAGTATATTATCCTCTCAACAACAAAACGTTCTTTCTCGTTCTCAAATATCTGGCAGCCAGAGAAAGCTAAAATCTCTCTCAAAGGTACTCGGCAAGCTGTTTCTTCAGACAAGTAAGCAACAGATGACCATTCACCACCAGCTACCAAACCAGTACGGTAGCCGAGAAAGGCCAAACTTAAAAAACCGCAACAGCGCCGCAGAACGCAGCCGACGTCTGACGTAAGCCTTCCTGCCGCAGAGCATAACGGGAGGAGCGGCTTAACGTATTGAGGGCGCGCGCCCACCGTAAAAGAAAAGAATTCTGCCGAAGGCTGGAGTGGTGCTGTCTGTGCTCGTGGCCCCTTGGGGTTACCCACCTGCTGTGGAAACCACATTGCCCACGCGGTACGGGGCCACCCCGTTTTCTTGAGTCGCACGGTGACGCAATTCCGGAGCGCGCCAATCCAGGGCCGGCTGGAGGGCGGTCTCTTCAAATTTGAACTCCCAAACTGTTGTGTCAGGGAACCTCGCAGTGGAAGTGAGGGTCACCTGGGGCCGGGCTACGGGGGGCTGGAGCCAACTTGGGCCAGAGGCGCGAGCCTTGGGGCGCCCGGCCCACCCCACGCGAAGCCAAGCCCCGGCTGCCGCTTTCTAGCTCTATCAAGCCCTTCACCCAAGGTATGAACTCCTTGCCCTGTTTCCCTCGCCCCCTGCTTTCGGTCCCCTCTGGCGTTGAGGGTCCCAGCCCGTCAGCATTCTCGGTCCGCGTGGACTTCTGTACATTTCTGAATTTGGTAGGTGTTTCACGACAATTCATTCATTGCGTGTCTGCTGCAGTTATCAAGAGAGTAGACCACTATTCTTTCAGATTAGTTTTGATAGTGAACGCTCTAGGTGTTTGTTCTAAAATCACTTCTAGTAAGAAAAAAAGCTTTACGTTAGAATGATTTGTGTGCGTCACTGCCTTTGAGCCCCAAGATCCACAGTGCTATAGAAACAGTTGATCCATCGAGCTTATATTTTTTTCTGGTTAAATTTCACATTGGTTGCAAACACGTGTAGATATTAATAAAATTATTTAGAAAATAGAGGGCCCCTTCATTCTCCTCTTCAAAGTTAAACACTGTTTACAATTGGGTCTAATTTCCAGTTTTTTTTCCCCCGTGCTTATACTCCTGTGTGTTTACTGAAACTTAATTGTATGTCCTGTTCTGCTTCTTTTTTAATATATCCTAACCATATTCTCTGTCACTACATATGCAGGCATATATCTTTTTATTGAATATATAGAATTCAGTTGTATGGATGTAGCAAAATTTCGTGCAATAGTGGTGAGGATCTAGATTGTTTATAATTTCTCCAGTACATCAGTGAACGTCCCTGTACTGGGCTTGTTTGAGAACTTGGGCTTTGCAGTCAGATTTAGGTCCTGCTTTTAATCGTTGTCAGTGGGACCTTGGACTCCTGTGCCTTAGTTTCCTCATCTTCAGAACTCTTAAGAATTGCTGCAAGGTTATGTGGTGTCTGACATATATGCTGTAATTATCGACTGTTATTACCACTTACATATATTTGAATTCTTATGTAGTAGTTTCTGTAAGAAAAAAATTTAGAAGTGGAATTTCTTGATCAACAGCATGCACTCCTCTATTTTGAAATTAATCTTTACTAATATGCTAAACTTAAGACGTCCCACTGTTTTAGGTTCCATCTCTTCACTTATTAGTGAAATGAAGTGTCGTTTGACTCCTGGGTGGCCTTTTGTATTCTTTAGTAATTGCCTTTCATGCCTTTTTCCTGGCCATTTTCTGGGATGATCATTTTTAAAAATTGATGCACTGGGTGTCTTTGAATGTTATTTTTATTATATGTCAAGTGCTGGGTTCCCCCGCCACCCCCCCCCCCCGCCCCAAGTGTATCATTTGCCAATTAGCTTAAAATTTGTCTTATTTTTCCCACCTCCACCTCCCAGTTTTGGTTGGTGTTCTTTGGGATTTTTATGTCTTTCCACTATAATAATAATTTGATTACTACTGCTACCACAACAGTAAATTCCTAGAAAAACTTTTCATGTAATTTTGGGAAGAAGAGTAACAGATTACATTCAGAATCATATCCATGATAATAACGGTTGTTTAGCCTTATTTATATATTTTACATACACTATACGTGCTCATAGCTAGATTTTTCATATAATGATTTTTCCATGCCTGTCTTTATTTTAAATAAATAGCAAATTTTTCTTAGTACATCAGCATTTGCCAATTTTCAGAGTAAATGGCAAAGATTAGATTTTCCAAATAGTTTTAAGCACTTAGTGAAGCACAATCATAATGTTTTAGAATTCACCTTCCCTTCTCTAGTCCAAAAAGGAACTAACAGTTTCTTGTTGGTAATCTTTGTTAGGTCAAATATGCTTGCCTTCAGGATACTGTTTTCCTCAACTTAGGAATGCCTGTTACTGAATCCTCATACTCTAACCTCTGTCTCTTCTATCAGAGTCTGAGCATCATAATCTGTTTTCTCTGCTTTCCTCTTCTTTTATCTCGGAGGAGAATGGGGCTTTGAGTGTTTGTCCTCTACCGAGTGATTTCTTGTTTTCTGTATCTGTTCTGCAAAGCTATAGGTCAGAAAATCCTAGGTAATTTTTTTTCCTTTGCATCCTCTCTTCTACCGGCCACATTGAAAACGCAGACAACTGTTGCCAACTCTTTGGGCTTGTCCTGAGTTGCTCTTTATCACATAGTGGGAAGTAGGGCTCCTAGGAATCTTCTGTGTCTTTTTTGGAGAGGGGGGTGGAATTTGAGGTTTTTCAGAATCTTGACTGCTCATCTCCATCCTACAACATGCTCGAATTGGGAGCGAAGAGGCTGGGCAACATGAAAGAGGAGTACATGCTGGTTCCCCAAGCCTTTCAGTAGGATCATAGTTATCTGCCTTTATATGAAAAAGCTAATGTGTATGTCTACTACGGATTGGGCCTGTTTTCAGTTCCACTAATTTATCTGCATTTTATACTTCCAGTTGGGCATTTCCTTAGGTTGTGAGGAATTGAGATTGTATAAACCTGCACATACTTTGTCATTTTTTTGTGCAGTTGGCCCAATTTATTCATTTTATTTTTTGAGAGTTTAATGTGAACTGCTAGTGAGTATTTTAACTCCCAGCACAGGATTCTTACTACTGGCACATTGCCAAACACATAAATCTAAGCATTAGTACATAGTGCAATTTACATATTTACATTAAGTGCCTTGTGGAAGAGTTCAGTGATTTTTGTCACAGGGCTAGACCCAAGATAGCCTGCTTTGTCAGCTCTTGTTATTGAGGAATATTTCCTTTTTTCTCTTATAAACTGTTGGATAAAATCCTATTTGTATTTGAATTTTTAGCTTGCATATTTCTCACAGAAGTTACTTAAAGATACTTGAGTCTTTGATATGACTGCATTAGTATTTTCTGTGGTAGGCTTTTTCTGTTTATGTGATGTCAAAGACTGATTAGTAGTAAATTCAGCAATAGGAGATGCAGTAAGTTGAAATTAGTAAGTTCCAAGCTCCTTGGGTGCAAATGTTTTATTTATTTAATAAGTATTACAAAATGCAATTCTATGATTCATCACCTAGAATTTTAATTTAATTTTAATTTTTGTGGGAAATAAAATGTATTTATAAAAAGCAAGCTAAAACAAGTCTAAGACCATGTATGCTCAAGTACATGATTGCCTCTAAAAGTACTAAATAGCATTACATTTTTTAAAAATCATAATGAGTATAATTTACTTTTGATTTGAGGATATTTCAACTAAAACCTCATAGTTAAAATGTTCTGCAGCATAACAAAATCAGGATTGGGGATGATTTAACCAAAAAATTGAATGAATTTTTCAGCTTTCATTAGGACATATCATCATAGCTGCTGCCTTAAATTTAAGTACCTAAAGGGAAAAGTTATGTTTGTGAAATTTAATCTTTTAAAGTCTAAGATAGTACCATATGCAAATGTAATTTAATGCTTTTTGATGTAAATATTAGTACCATATGCAGATGTAATTTAATGCTTTTTGATGTAAATATTAGATTGGAACCTCCAGGATTTGAGGTTCAAGTATATTTAAAAATCATATACTCAATATTCAATTCTAAGGGTTCTTAAGTAGATGATTTGATGAATGCTGCTCTTTCTAGAGAAGTAAATTTAAAGACCAAACCGCTCATCTAAAATAATAATAAATTGAGGCTTTAACAGAAATATAAAACCTTAGACTTCTGAGCTATAGATTATCCAGTGTTGTTGTGAACCAAGTAAGCCTTAGGATAATATTGTTACGGAAAGCAAATAAACTTTTTTGCGTCAAAGCATGATAAAGGTTGATTTCACATTGGACTACAGGTTCCTCTGGGCCCCTGCTGAAGGTCTACTATCCTGAAAATTGTAGTTAAGTGAATTGTCTGTTAGAGAAGACTTGTTGCTACTGTTATCAAGATGATTGCAACACCTTCGAAACATCCAGGAACTCATTTGTCTTCAGAGACATCTTCTCAAAGAGGAAATATGCCTATGCACGCAATCTTTTTTGACAGCATTCCTGCAGGCACACTTACTCCTGTAAAAGATTTGGCAAAATATCAGAACCCCTCTTTAAAATTGAATGACCATAAAAAGACTCATTTCCTAGAAATGACAAATTTTAGTAATAAAAAAATATTTCATTCTACCATGCTAGCAGAGACTACCTCCTCTAACAGCTCTCTTGATATCAGCGCTATAAAGCCCAACAAGGATAGATTAAAAAATAAAGCAAACTATGAATCACCAGGAAAAATATTTCAAAGAATGAAAGAAAAGGTACTGCATCAGAAGCAAGAACAAGCATCGGGCAACAGTAGTTTGTTGGAACCACCGAAAAGTGAAAAGAAAATTTTCACTCCTAAAGAAGCTGAGAAAAGAACATTGCAGCATACCTACGTCTGTGAAGAAAAGGAAAATAATAATTCATTCCAATCAGATAACAGTTTACCAACAGGTTAGTTTTATTATGTGTTGGTTGAAAAGCTGTAATATGTTATGTTTATTGTGACTCTTTTAGGTACTCAGGATAGAAGAGTGAACAAAATGGACAAAACTCCCAGCCCTTGTGTAACTAGCTCACATTTAGGATGTGAGAGAGACAAATTTAAATAAATAAGTAATTTTTGTGGTTCAATAGAAGAGAAATGCTATGGAAAGAAAAAGAGTAAGGATGATGGGGAGAGTTGGACTAGGTTGTAATTTTGCATGTGGTGGTCAGGGTATGGTTCAATGAGAAGATGACATTTGAGCCAAAAAATTGAAGGAGGTGATAGATAGATACAGATGGATATCTTGAAAGAATTGGGAAGGATGATCCAGACAAAGTAACAGCTGGTACAAATGCTCTGAAATAGGAGCATTCCTCAAATTCAAGGACCATTTATGAGATTAGTAAGTCATAGAGTGAGTGGATTGAGATGGGGTGGAGGAGCTAACTAAGGGTCAGATAATGTAGAGCCTTCTAAATGAATGTAAGAGTTTGGGCTATTGCATGAGCAAATTAAGGAATCAGTCAGTGGAGGGTTCCAAGCAGACAAGTGACAAGATCTGACTGATATTTTTAAAATATCACTCACTGTCAATTTGAAATAATGACTGCAGTAATCTAGTTGAGAGTTGGTATTAGTTTGGTTTAGGTGGTAGCAGTGAAGATAACAACTGCTTGGATTCTGGGTGTATTTTGAAGGAAGAGCTCTTAGACAGGGTGTGGAAAATAAAGATACAAAGGGTGGCTCTAGGGTGTTTTCTTGTTGTTTGGTTGGTTCTGCATGGTTTTTTTTTGTTTGTTTTTTGTTTTTTGCCTGAGTAACTGGAAGGATGGAGTGATTTAACTGAAATGGGATAGACAGGGCAGGGGGCTCTGTAATTACATTTTTGGTATGTTAATTTTGCTACATCTATAAAAATTGGAGTGTAGATGTGAATTAGGCTGTTGAAAAAATTAGTTGAAATTTAGGGAAGTAGTTCAGGTGAGAAAAATAAACTTGGGACTCATTAGCACCTAAATGGTATTTGAAGAGATGAAAGATCATCAAGGAGTAAGTGTAGAAAGAAAACGTTCAATGATGAGTCCTGGAGCACTCCAAAATTTAGAATTTAAAATAAAAGATAGTAGTGAAGACCACAAGAAGACGTGGAAGAAAAACCAGGAGTGATACTTTGGAAGCCAAAGATACAAAATGCTTTAAGAAGTCTTTGGCTGTATCTAATGCTGCTAATGAGTCAAGTAAGATGAAGGCTGAGATTTGAGTTCTGGATTTGGCAACATGAGGGTCATTGTGGCTTTAATGAGGAGAGTTTGGTGAAGTAATAGGAGCAAAAACATGATTCAGGAGGGTTCAGGAGAGAATGTTAGGGAGAGAAATTGACAGTGGTGAATATTGTCAACTCTTAGAAGAGACCAGAAAAATATGGGTAGTGTGGTTTTAACATATTTTATTGTTTTTAACGTTCAATGAAAGAACATATTTGTATGCTATCAGGAATGATCCAGTAGGGAAGGAAAAACTAAAATTGGTAGTAAGATACACTTGAGTAGTTGAAAGGGAACCGAATCTAGAAGTGGAGGTTTTGGCCTTAGCTAGGAACATAAATAGATCATAAACAAGAAGATAGGCAGTGTTGTATGACTAGAGAAATAATCTGAAGTGGGCACTAAAGTCTTCAGCTGAGAGTAAGCATGGGAAGCAGGTATTAAAATTTGAGGAGGTGGAGGTTTGAATAATGCAGGATAGTGGAAGAGTAATAGTCTAGGCTTACATTTGATTTCTTGGGCATCGTTAAGGACCTACTTGAAACTTGTGAGCATGAATTTAAATGAGAGCAATAAATATGGTTATGAATTTTCCTCCAGCCCTATTTAGCTGCATAGATGCTGCTCAGGAATAGGCAGAGAGTTGGATTTTATCAGGATTGTAATTTTATCAGATAGGGTGAAGAGGACAGAGGAATTGAGGTATGTGTGTACAGGGACCATGAAATTTAAGTTAGTAATACAGAGAAAAGAGGACCTGGGGCGCCTGAGTGGCTCAGTTGCTTAAGCGGCCGACTTCAGTTCAGGTCATGATGATCTCACAGTCTCTGGGTTCGAGCCCCGCGTCAGGCTCTGTGCTGATGGCTCAGAGCCTGGAGCCTGCTTCGGATTCTGTGTCTCCCTCTCTCTCTGCCCTTCCCCTCCTCATACTCTGTCTCTATGTCTCTCAAAAATAAATTAAAAAAAAAAACAAAACAAAACAAAAACGAAAAGAGGACCTGAAGGAAATGAGGAAGTATAAAGAAGTGTAGGTCTTGTTAGGATAGTCGTTGGATTTGAGAGAATAATCTGAAAAGATAGGAAGTGGTCAGAATTTGAGACATTTGAAATTGAGATTTTAATGAGTTAAAGTAATTGATAAATATATTTTACATGCATTATCTCTTAGTAATCCTTTCAGCAGACCCTATGGGTAGATGCTCATTTAATAGTCTAGGAAATGGGGCTTACAAAAAGGTTATATCTGCTCCATGTATCATACATGACAAACGATGGGCTAAGAATTAATATAGGTGTCTATTTGAAAGCCCATGCTCTTTACTACAGAATAGATTGTGGATATATTGTTGTATTTCAGAGATCGTGATCTATTTTAACACAAAAAGAGTATTCTAAGGGAGTTTATAGGATAGAGGTGGGGGAGTACACAAAATCTGTTTCATACAGTCTGGGAGAAAAGGGAGTAGCAAATGCAATAATGCACATTAAGACATATTTTATTTGTCAAGTGGAACTAGAGAGGAAGAAATAACTCACTACTTTGAGATGCACATATATGCACTTATAGACAAACATAAATTTGTATGTAATTTCAGAGACCTTTTGGAGAGTCCGCATGGACTTTGTACTCTAAAATAAAGGACCCAGATTCTGTAGCATGTTATAGCTGATTGAATTACCTGCTTGTCTTTACTGCATTGCCTTGCCATTTCTGATTACGAGTTAAAGAAATAGAAACCTATCCTTTTATGACACATGTCATTATGATAAAATCTTCATATTAAGATTTCTAAGGCTTGGAGCGCCTGGGTGGCTCAGTTGGTTGAGCTTCTGACTTTAGCTCAGGTCATGGCTTGCAGTTCGTGAGTTTGAGCCCTGCATCGGGCTCTGATCTAACAAACAGCTCAGAGCCTGGAGCCTGCTTCAGATTCTGTATCTCTCTCTCTCTCTCTTTCCCCCTCTCCTGCTCATGCTCTCTCTCTCTCTATCTCTCAAAAATAATTAAATGTTAAAAAAAAATTGAAGAAAAAAAGATTTCTAAGGCTAAAGCTGCATACTTCAGCAAACTCACTACCAATTTTTTTCAGTTACAATATTTGAAATTAAACATATAAAATAAAATAATTGTGTTTTTCCTTCCATTTTAAGTCTGTTACCTTCCCCTTTTTGTGTGAAAGAAACTCAACCATCGAGAAATAAAACTTAAACTATCTAGAATGCAAAGTAGAATAAAATGTAAGCAATATTTTTAGTCTATACTTGTCTAGTTGATAAGCCTACTAGATTTTTGCCTTTGAAGGCCTACTAAAGAGATGTCAAAGGGATATAAATTATGGTTGTGTCTACTATTGAGTCACATTTCGACTTTTAACGTATGAGCTACAACTCTTTGGCTGTTCTTTCCATATTTTAGAAATTTACAGCAACCAGAAGCAGAATCAGAATTTTCAAGACCGGATGGTACTTCATATATAATCTTAAGATATGCCTATCTGATTTGTTGTAGCACCAGAATTTTATTCCAGATCTCTAAGCTTCTAGTAATATAATTATGTTTAGAGCTGGCAAGTTATAACATGTAGAGTTTTGGAAAAGTTCTTTCTTGGTGTAATGTAAATAGAATGGGATGAAGACGTGAGAAAATAAAACGAGAAATGGAACTTCTATGTTACAGAAGTGTACTATATTGATCTGATCATTATTGAATGTAGGTCTTTAAGATTTTAAAAAGGCATCTTTTTCTTCTCAGTGACTAATATAATTCAGTTTTCTCTTTCTTTAAAAAAAAAACTCAACTTCAGTGCAAGAATTTCCTCTAGAATCATCAAGTAGTACTTCCTTCCGATAAAGCAAAGATTCAATGTTAGCAGGAAAAGAAAGCACCTCTGTATAATTTAACTTATGGTAAAGTGCTTTTTGTTTTGTTGAATGTAGAGTTAAACGTTCTAGATAATTATTCTCCCTACATAGGCAATCCATTTCAGAGATACATTGGGCAGAAGGGTGGAGCATTTCTAACCTGAAGACTTCTTTTGTATATATACAGTTTTTATATTTTTCTGTTTCTCTCTTAATATGATTCTTCTATAAATTTTGTTTGGTTTTGTATTTTTTTCAGAGGTTCCATTTCTGAACCAAGAACATGAAAATGTTTCAGTTGCAGGATTCTCAAACAAGACAATACCTAGAGCTCAGTTGGGTAAACAAATACTTCACTCAAAGGAGAAAACAATTGTAGCCACTAAGTCTAAAAAGGACACCTTTGTTTTAGAAGGTGTTGATTCTGTCATTGAAAAATCCCAAAATACTACTGTTGAGACCCTCAATACTAACTGTGTTCCTGTTAAAAACCCTGAGCAATTAATAGTTTCTGATAGTAAGGTGGCACCAGAAAGGACTTCACAACAGGAGATTAAGGAAGGAAATGAGAACCCAGTGGCCAGAGAGACTGATTTTCTGGGTTCTATGAACGATACATGTAAAATCGTGCTCGCAACTCCAAGATTTCATATAACAATACCTCGGAAATCAAAAAGAAATGCTTCAAATCATTCTCCTCCAAGTACACTTCAAACTCTTACCAATGGAGTTAAAGAAATTAAGGTAGGAAAACTTAAGGCTGATGTACATTTGTGTTTTTACCTTCATTAACAGTAGCTGCATGTTCATGTTTTATTATTATTTAGTGTTGAGGCAATGTGATCTAGTGAAAAGTGCAGCGGTTGAAAGTAAGAGAATCCAGTGTTAGGTTTAACTGCTGTATTTCCAGTTGTATAATCTTCAACCATTTACTTAATCCCTTTGGGGTAAACACTGAGTTCATTTCTGTTCTATTCTTTGTTTGTTTGTTTTGTTTGTTTGTTTCTTGATTCTTGGGTAGTATTAACAGCGATTAAAAGAGAAAGGAATTGGGGCATCTGAGTAGCTCAGTCACTTAAGTGTCTGACTTCAGCTCAGGTCATGATCTTGCAGTTTGTGAGTTCAAGTCCCACATTGGGCTCTGTGTTGACTGCTCAATTCCTGGAGCCTGCTTCAATCTGTGTCTCCCTCTCTCTCTGCCCCTCCCTTCTCATGGTCCGTCTCTCTCTCCTTCAAAAAAATAAACATTAAAAAAAGAGAGAGGAATTACAGTATCTGAATACTTGAAAATTTTTCCTTTTGTGAAGTAATGTAGACATTAATTTACTTTTTAATTTATATTCAAGTTAGTTAGCATTTAATGCAACAATGATTTCGGGAGTAGATTCTTTAATACCCCTTACCCATTAAGCCCATCCCCCGCCACAACCCTTCCAGCAACCCTGTTTGTCCTGTTTAAGAATCTCTAATGTTTTGTCCCCCTCCCTGTTTTTATATTATTTTTGCTTCCCTTTCTTATGTTCATCTGTTTTCTATCTTAAATTCCTCATATGAGTGAAGTCATATGATATTTGTCTCTCTGACTGACTAATTTCGCTTAGCAAAATACCTTCCAGTTCTATCCACGTAGTTACAAATTGCAAGATTTCATTCTTTTTGATTGCCAAGTAATACTCCATTGTATATATACCACATCTTCTTTATCTTCATCTGTCGATGGACATTTGGGCTCTTTCCATACTTTGGCTATTGTTGATAGGGCTACTATAAACATTGGGGTTCATGTACCCTTTGAAACAGCACACCATGGATAAATGCCTAGTAGTGCAATAGCTGGGGCGTAGAGTAGTTCTATTTTTAATTTTTTGAGGAACCTCCATACTGTTTTCCAGAGTGGCCGCACCAGTTTGCATTCCCACCAGCGGTGCAAAAGAAATCCTCTTTCTCTGCATCCTCGCCAACATCTGTTGTTGTCTGAGTTGTTAATGTTAGCCATTCTGACAGGTGTGAGGTGGTATCTCATTGTAGTTTTAATTTATATTTCCCTGATGATGAGTGAATTTGAGGATTTTTTCATGTGTCCTTTAGCCATCTGGATGTCTTCTTGGAGAAGTGTCTATGTCTTTTGCCCATTTGTTCACTGGATTGTTTTTTGAGTGTTGAGTTTTGATAAGTTCTTTATAGATTTTGGATACTACCCTTTTCTGATATGTTGTTTGTAAATATCTTCTCCCATTGCATCAGTTGCCTTTTAGTTTTGCTGATTGTTTCCTTCACTGTGCAGAAGCGTTTTATTTTGATGAGGTCTCAGTAGTTCATTTTTGCTTTTGTTTCCCTTGCCTCCAGAGATCTATTGAGTAACAAGTGGCTATAGCCGAGGTCAAAGAGGTTTTTGCCTGCTTTCTCCTCTGTGATTTGATGGCTTCCTGTCTTATGTTTAGGTCTTTCATCCATTTTGAGTTTATTTTTGTGTATGGTGTAAGAAAATGGTCCATGTTCATTTGTCTGCTTGTTGCTGTCCAGTTATCCCAGCACCTTTTGCTTAAGAGACTGTCTTTATTCCATTGGATATTCTTTCCTGCTTTGTCAAAGATGAGACATACGTTTGGACATACATTTGTGGGTCCATTTCTGGGTTCTCTATTCTGTTCCATTGATCTGAGTGTCTGTTCTTGTGCCAGTACCATACTGTCTTAATGATTATAGCTTTGTATTATATCTTGAAGTCCGAGATTGTGACGTGTCTCTAGCTTCGGTTTTCTTTTTCAGGATTGCTTTGGCTATTCGGGGTCTTTTCTGGTCCCATACAAATTTAAGGATTGTTTGTTCTAGCTCCGTGAAGGAGGCTGGTGTTATTTTGGTAGGGATTGCATTGAATATGTAGATTGCTTTGGGTAGTATTGACATTTTAACATTGTTTGTTCTTCTATCCAGGAACATGGAATATTTTTCCATTTTTTGTGTCTTCTTCAATTTCTTTCATAAGCTCTCTATAGTTTTCAGTGTATAGATTTTTTACCTCTTTGGTTAGATTTATTCCTAGGTATTTTATGATTTTTGGTGGAATTGTATATGGCATCGATTCCTTGATTTCTCTTTCTGTTGCTTCATTATTGGTGTATAGGAATGCAGCCAATTTCTGTGCATTGATTTTATATCTTGCCACTTCGCTGAATTCATGGATCAGTTCTAGCAGTTTTTTGCTGGAATCTTTTGGGTTTTCCATATAGAGTATCATGTCATCTGTGAAGAGTGAAAGTTTGACCACCTTCTGGCCGATTTGGAGGATGCCTTTTATTTCTTTGTGTTATCTGATTGCTAAGGCTAAGACTTCTACTACTTTGTTGAATAACAGTGGCGAGAGCAGACATCCCTGTCGTGTTTCTGACCTTGGGGAGAAAGCTCTCAGTTTTTCCCCATTGAGAATAATATTAGTGTTGGGTCTTTCATATATGGCTTTTATGATCTTGAGGTAGGATCCTTCTGTCTCTATTTTCTTGAGGGTTTTTATCGAGAAAAGGTGCCATATTTTGTCAAATGCTTTCTCTGTATCAATTGAGATGATCATGTGGTTCTTATCCTTTCTTCTATTGATGTGATGTATCATTGATTGTTTTGTGGATATTGAACCAGCCTTGCATCCCTTGATCATGGTGAATAATTCTTTTAATGTATTGTTGGATCCGGTTGGCTAGTATCTTTTGAAGGATTTTTGCATCCATATTCATCAGGGAAATCGGTCTATAGTTCTTTTTAGTGGAGTCTTTGTCCGGTTTTGGAATCGAGGTAATGCTGGCTTCATAGAATGAGTTTGGAAGTTTTCCTTCCATCTCTTTTTTTGGGAACAGCTTCAAAAGAATAGGTGTTAATTCTTTAAGTGTTTGGTAGAATTCCCCTGGAAAGCCATCTGGCCCTTACTCTTGTTTTTTGGGAGATTTGTAATGACTAATTCTATTTCTTTATTGGTTATGGGTCTGTTCAAATTTTCTATTTCTTCCTGTTTCAGTTTTGGTAGTTTATATGTTTCTAGGAATTTGTCTATTTCTTCCAGATTGCCCATTTTATTGGCGTATAATTGCTCATAATATTCTCTTAATATTGTTTGTATTTCTGCTGTATTCGCTGTGATCTCACCTGTTTTATTCTTTTTATTTATTTGGGTCCTTTCTTTTTTCTTTTTGATCAAACTGGCTACTGGTTTATCAATTCTATTAATTCTTTCAAAGAACCAGCTCCTGGTTTCATTGATCTGTTCTGGTTTTTTTTTGTTTGTTTGGTTGGTTTTTTTTTTTGGTTTTGAAAGCATTGATTTCTGCTGTAATCTTTATTATTCCCTGTCTTCTGCTGGTTTGGGTTTTATTTGCTGTTCTTTTTCCAGCTCTTTAAGGTGTAAGATTAGGTTGTGTATCTGAGATCTTTCTTCGTTCTTAAGGAAGGCCTGAATTGCTATATACTTCCCTCTTATGACCACCTTTGCTGTGTCCCAGAGGTTTTAGGCTGTGGTGTTATCATTTTCATTGGCTTCCATGTACTTTTTAATTTTCTCTTTAACTTCTTGGTTAGCCAATTCATTATTTAGTAGGATGTTCTTTAGTCTTCAAGTATTTGTTACCTTTCCACATTTTTTCTTATTGTTGATTTCGTGTTTCATAGCGCTGTGATCTGAAATATGTACGGTATGGTTTTGATCTTTTTGTACTTGTTGAGGGCTGATTTGTGACCCAGTATGTGATCTGTTCTGGAGAATGTTCCATGGGCACTTGAGAAGAAGGTGTATTCTGCTGCTTTAGGATGAAATGTTTTAAATATATCAGTTAAGTCCATCTGGTCCAGTGTGTCATTCAAAGCCACTGTTTCCTTGTCGAGTTTGTTTATATGATCTGTCCATTGCTGTAAGTAGGGTGTTGAAGTCTCCTACTATTATGGTATTATTATCAATGAGTTTTTTATATTTGTGATTAATTGATTTATAATTTGGGTGCCTCCATGTTTGGAGCATAAATGTTTACAATTGTTAGACCTTCTTGATGAATAGACCCCTTAATTATGAAACGATACCTTTCTTTATCTCTTGTCATAGTCTTTATTTTAAAATGTAGATTTTCGGATATAAGTATGGTTACTCTGGCCTTATTGTGGCAACCATTAGCATGATACATGGTTCTCCATCCCCTTACTTTCAATCTGAAGGTGTCTTTATGTCTAAAATGGGTCTCTTATAAACAGCACATAGATGGATCTTGTTTTTTTAATCCATTTCGTTACCTTATGTCTTATGATTGGAGCATTTAGTCTATTGATGTTTAGAGTAAATACTGAAAGATATGAATTTATTTACATTTTGTTGCCTATAGGGTTGGAGTTTCTGGTGGTGTTCTCTGGTCCTTTCTAGTCTTTGTTGCTTTTGGTCTTTTTTGTTTTGTTTCATCTTTTCTCCTCAGAAGTCCCCCTTAAAATTTCTTTCAGGGCTGGTTTAGTGGTCACGAACTCCTTTCATTTTTGTTTGTATGGGAAACTTTTTATCTCTCCTATTTTGAATGACAGCCTTGCTGGGTAAAGAATTCTTGGCTGCATATTTTTCTGAATCAGCACATTGAATATATCCTGCCACTCCTTTCTGGCCTGCCAAATTTCTGTGGACAGGTCTGCTGCAAACCTAATCTGTCTTCCCTTGTAGGTTAAGGGTTTTTTTCCCTTCCTGATTTCATAATTCTTTCCTTGCCTGGTATTTTGTGAATTTGACTATGATATGCCTTATTGATGGTCGGTTTTTGTTGACTCTTGTGGGAGTCCTCCATGCTTCCTGTATTTTGATGTGTGTGTCTTCTGCAGGTAGGAAAGTTTTCCACTATGATTTGCTCATATAAACCTTTTACGCCTTTTTCTCTCTCTTCATCTTCTGGGACCCCTGTGATTCAGATGTTATTCCTTTTTAATGAGTCACTGAGTTCTCTAATTCTTATACCGTGCTTTTTTTGCCTTAGTCTCCCTCTTTTTTTCTGCTTTATTTTTCTCTATTAAGTTTGTCCTCTATATCACCAATGTGCTCCTCTGTTTCATCGATCCTTGCCTGTGGGATCCATTTAAGATTGCAGCTCAGTTATAGCATTTTTTATTTCATCCTGACTAGCTTTTACTTCTTCTATCCCTACAGAAAGGGATTCTAATTTATTTGCAACCCTAGCTAGTTATTCTTGTTACTGTGATTCTAAATTCTGGTTCAGACATCTTGTTTGTATCTGTGTTGATTAAGTCCCTGACTGTCATTTCCTCCTGTTCTTTCTTTTGGGGTGCATTCCTTTGTGAACTTTTTAGTTTTGTCATTTTGAAGGAAAAATAGGAATTAGTAAAGTAAAAAAATTAAAATTAAACAATACAAAAAAATCAAACAAAGGATTCTAGATCCTAGGTGTGTTTTGGTGGTTGTGAAAGAAGTGTGATAGATTGGAGAAAAAAGGGAAAGATAAGAAAAGAAAAAAAAGGAAAATAAAAAGGAAAAATGTTTGAAAATTTGAAAAATGAATACAGTAAAATAGAATAAAATGAATTGATGAAAGTAAAATAGAATTTTTTTTTAATTTACAAAAAAGTAAAATACGTAGTAGAAAAAATTAGAGAAATATCTTTTTAATAAAAATGGAAAATAAAAGTACATTTTTTCTGTATTCAAGAATAAGAAAAGAAAAAGAAATTTGAATAGCTGCACCAGTGAATGGAATGAAATATGATCGAAATTACATCCTGTTTGCCCTAGAAGTCAAACTATGAAACACTTTATAGTCTGTAAACAGGAAGAGAGACTTGTGGTGTTCCTGAAGAACCGGGTTGGCCCAGTTTGGTGGGGCTTAGTGTAATGGCTCCATTCTCCACTAGTTGGTGTTTACTGGGGTGGACTGTTGACACGTATGTAGGTATATATGCACATGTGTGGGAGAGGTGAAAATGTCCTACCCAGATACCCAGTCTGTAGTATCAGAACTCTGTGATCTCCTGCAAAAACTCTGTGATCTCAAGCAAAAACAGCTCCCTGCCCTCCGTGGTTTCTCTCTCCCCCAGTTTACCTTTCCACGCTGTGTTCCTGCCGAGTTCTGTGGTTCACGTTGTGCTGATTGTTGTGTTGATCTGCAAATTGGTTTCCTAGGTGTGCAAGATGGCTTAGTTATGATCTGGCTGCATTTCAGGGACAAGAGATGCTAAAAAACCTTCCATGCCGTTCCTCCATCTTGGACCCTTCGATGTTACTTTAAAATAAAGCCTTAAAAACAAATAAATCCCATCTAAATTTGAAAATGTGATATAACAGTTACAGTTTTATCTTTCAGTGTATTCTTGGAAATTGCATTATTTTCAAATATTTAGACTTAAAATGGAAAGTTTTAGATGTTGCTTTAAAAATGTGTCAGATGGGTTGAACAAAAAAGTTTGAAGACAGTGTGATGAGAGATCCCACAGCACTAATACTATCATTGCTACAGTGCTTTTATCTTACTTCTTACAAGAAGACCAAGCCTCCCAGGACTTTTATCTCTATACAGTTCTACACTTCCCCTAATTCTGACCCTATCTCTCACTCGTGTACAGTTCTCCAAACATTACGTTGTATCCTCTTGAATGCATGGTATATCATCAGCAAAATGTTATATTCTCAGTCTTCTGTGAACTTTCCTTAACTTTGCTATAATCAGAATACTGCTTCTTAAATGGTGGTTTCTTTTTTCTCCCATATCCCACATTGTTGGACCTAGAGACGAAATGATGTGTCTCTTTTGTTCCTCATTACTGTTTCAGGTCATTTTCCTTCCTTCTCTTTAACAGAACTCCTCCCCTGCCCCAGCTTCTTTGAAGTATGTGCTGTAAGACGTTATCAATCCCTCTTCCCTCTTTTTGTGGTCACATAAAATACAACATGGTCATGACCTTGCGTTGTACTATTGAAGTGTTTGATACCTGTTACTTTTTCTCTGTTACTACTTCTGTCATTAACCCTGGTGACACCAACATCCATATAGATGATCCATCCTGCCTTCTTGAATTCCTTTTTTTTTTTTTTTTTTTTTTAGTTTCTTAAAGTTTATTTCTGTTGATAGAGTGAGCAGGGGAGGGGCAGAGAGAGGGAGAGACAGAATTCTAAGCAAGCTCTGCACTGTCAGTGTGAAGCCTGACACGGGGCTCAGACTGATGAACTGTGAGATCGTGACCTGAGCTGAAGCCAAGATCTGGATGCCCAACTGATCAAGCCACCCAGGTGCTTCTGGCCTCCTTAAATTCTTGGTCTTATGTGACCTTTCCCTTACCCTCTACTCTAGTCACACTCATACTTTGTCTTTGCTAGTACATGCACTAAATTTTCACTTTCAAGCATCCTGCTCTCACCAGCTCCTGTCTTTCCAGATCATTCTACCCCTAGCACTCTTCTCCTTCCGCCACCATCAATACTCCACCTTACTAAGGCCACCTTTAGTCTGTCAGTTCTCTCGTCCTCATTTCCCTCTTTACTTTACACAAATTCCATGGCCCTATTATTACGACCATTCCCTTGATTTAACTCTCAGTTCTCTATTGCTTTTCCCTCCGTCCCCTTTTAACAAAATTGTGACCCTAGTTAAAATTCACTGTTCTTCTGCTACATACTTATACCTGAGAAGCAGCAGGCGGCTGGAACAAAAATGTACAACCATGCTAATTGGTCTCATTTTAAATTTGACAACAAACCTTAAGTGGGCTCTCAATATTGCCCATCAGTCCTGCTACACTTTAATTGTCAATCCACCTTACACTCTGACTTTCATAGAGTCATATTTCATGTTTTTTCTCTTAACATCTCCAAATCATTCTCTTCCTCACTCTCAATTCATTGAGAACCTCATATTCCCATTATCAAATCTGCCACTCTACTTACTGCTTTATCCACATAGTCTACTTTCCCTTCTGTTATAATGGATGAACAATTTGTGCTCTCTTTTATTTTATTTATTTATTTTTAATGTTTATTTTTGAGAGAGAGAGAGACAGGGTGCAAGCAGGAGAGGAGCAGAGAGAGAGGGACACACACAGAAACTGAAGCAGGCTCCACGCTCTGAGCTGTCAGCACAAAGTCCAATGCAGAACTCGAACTCACAAACCTTGAGATCATGACCTGAGCCAAAGTCGGATGCTCAACCAGCTGAGCCAACCAGGCGCCCCTTGTGCTCCTTTTTCAAGGCCAGTTCATTTCCTCTTACCATCTAAAAGACTGTCCCTCTAATTATCCCCTCAATTGTTTCCTTTCTTTTGGATCATCCATTAGCATATAAATGTGCTGAAACATGGCTTGCATTCTATTTTTTTTAAGTGTATTTTTTTTTTTTTTTTTTTTTGAGAGGGAGAGAGAGCACAGGCAGGGAAGGGGCAGAGAGAAGAGAGAGAATCCCAACAGGCTCCTCACTGTCAGTGCAGAGCCCAGCATGGGGCTCAAGCCCATGAACCATAAGATCATGACCTAATCTGAAACTAAGGGATGCTTAACCAACTGAGCCACTCAGGTGCCTCATTTTTTTAAAAAAAGCTTATTTATTTATTTTGAGAGAGAGAAAGAGAGAGAGCACAAGCTGGGAAGGGGCAGGGCCTGCATTAAAAAAAAAAAATACAGGGGCACCTGGGTGGCTCAGTCAGTTGGGTGGCCGACTTCGGCTCAGGTCATGATCTCATGGTCTGTGAATTCGAGCCCCGCATCAGGCTCTGTGCTGATGGCTCAAAGCCTCTGGAGCCTGCTTCAGATTCTGCCTCTCTCTCTCTCTGCCCTTCCCCTGCTCATGCTCTGTCTCTCAAAAGTAAATAAACGTTAAAAAATTTAAAAAAAATAATAAATTAAAAAAAATACAAAGAAGAAGCCCACCTTCCGTTTATTCCCTCTCCCATTTCATCACCATCTCATTTTTTTGTTTTGTTTTGTTTTGTTTCTACTTCAGAACACCTTGAAAGAGTTACATGTATTCACGGTTTTTGTTTCTTCTCATTCCCTCTTAAATATGCTCCACTTTGGACATTTTTCACCACTCCATAAAAGTTGTCCTTTTTAGGCTCACCAGTAATCTCCATATCACCAAACCCAATGATTATTATTTCTTACTATTCTGTTGCTTATAAGGATTTAACACAGTGAATCAAAACATCCTTCTTAAAATGTATCGTTTTTTTAATTCCAGGATATCTCACTCTTGATGTTCTATTTTCTCATTGGCCATTTTTCTCACTCCACTTTGCTGCTTCCTCTTGTCACAACTTGTAAATGTTGGAATTTCCCAGAATCATTCCTAAAAACTGAATCTCTAGTACCCACTCACACTTGCAAGACTGTATATCTAGTGCTATAGCTTTAAATTCCATTTCTCCGCTGATAGTTCCCAAATACATATCTCCAGTCCAGAACATTCTCCTGAGCCCCACACTCACATATTCATTGGTCTGTATGACTTTTCCATTGAGATCTAATAGGCATCTCAGATTTAATGTATCCAAAACTAAACTCTTAATTTCTTCCCTCAAAAACTTCTCTATTTTGTTCCCATATTGGTATATAGTAATACCATTTCCCCAGATACTTAGGTTAAAATTTTTAGATTCATTTGAGACTCTTGTTTTTCTCTTATACTCCACATCCAACGTGTGAGGAAATCCTGTTGGCTCTGCTGTCCTGAATTTGGCCACTTCTCACTATTCAATCACTACCTAGTAGTCCAGAGCACTATAATCTCTTGGATTACTACAGTAGACTGACTAATGGTCTCCCTGCTTCCTCTGTTGCCTCTCCTTCTAGACAGAAACCAGAATCTTTATAGTTCAGCTTCTACCTAGCAGCCTCTTAAAATATTAAATCATGTCACTATTCTGCTCAAAATCCTCTAGTAACTTTTTGTCTCGAGAAAACCTTAAGCCTTTACCATAGTTTACAAGACTCTACATAATTCAGTCCTAGACATGCTTAATTTTCTCTCTTATTACTTCTTGCTCTCTCTTGATTACTTCTTTTCAGCTGCTATGCCCTCTGTGCAATCTACCTGTTCCTTTTGCCTGGAAGAGCCTACTCCCAGATACCCATATGGCTTATTCCTCAATTTATTCAATTCTCTGTTCCAAGACCTTCCATGACTAAATAAGCATGCCTTGTACTTATTTTTAATAATTATCACTGACAGACATTATTTGTCCATTTGTTTGGATAAAACCACCACCACTTAACTTGCTTCCACACATCCAACCTCTGTGCTTATACGTGCATGCACACACACATTACACATTTGCTCTAATAGGGTGGCCATTTTGTTTCTCGCCAAAACCCACTGCCTAAAACAATGCCTGGCACATAGTAGAGCTCAATATATATTTGCTGAATGACTATGAATGAACATTTTGATATTTTTATGTAAGCAGGATGATACAAGATTCTAGAGCCAGAATTCCCAAATTTGTAACCCATCTGTGCCCCTAACCAGCTGGTTATTTAAGTAGACCTTATAGTTTTTCTTTGTCTATAAATGAGGATAAAATTACCTGCCTCCTAGTGTTACAAAGTTAACATGAGTCATAGAATCTAAGGTGCTTGGAACACTGCCTAGTGTAATTTTTTATTTTTAGTATCATCTCCATCTGTCCTTTGATCTATCTTAAATAGTTCCAGATGTGGAAGTACTAAAAAGAAAAAAAGAATTTCATTGCCTGTTCCCTAAGTTCTACCTGTAAGTTTTAAAATGAACATAATTGAGAAATAAAAATTAAAATTAAAATGAACATAATTGAGAAGTGCAATAATTAAGAGCACCTTCCACTTTAGCATATTTTTTGGCTTAGCATAAAAACTACCACTGAAGAATTTATCTTTATCTATTTGTGATATTTTTAGATGTGAAGTAAATGACCACTCGAATTAGTTTTTTTATGACTTTTGCTGAATTTCTCATCAGAAGTAATTCAGTGTTTATTTGTTAGTCAATAAAAGCAATTTCTTAATACAAACATTCACAGAAATTTTCTTCTACAATAGGATTTTATCATAAAGTAAAGAATTTTCTGAGCTGCTTAGATGTTCGCTTTAGGATAGATTGCTGTTAAATACAGATTATTAGCAATCACCTTCATAGTTGAGAAAAAACTGAATACAATTCAAAATGAACTTTGCAAAAACAGAATGCTGTATTTCTTAGGGATAAGAGTGATGTTGAAGTGTATACTACAGAACTGATTGTTTTATCTAAGTTAGGTCTTTTGTGTTTAATGGTTCCCTTAGAATTTTAGGGAATTTTTTGTCTCCAATGTTGGAGATATTTGACATAAAAATATTCAGTATAATTGATTCTGGATTAGAGAACACATTATGCAATACAACCGCTGTTAAGTCTCCCTCTTTTCTGTTTCATTATATATGAGTTTTTACCTTATTACTATTTAAAATAGAATGTGATTCTTATATAGATGAGCAGTAAGGAATCATTTGCATTACCTATATGAGTTTTGCTTTTTAATGTAATGTAAATTGATTTTGTAATATTTATGCTACAAGTAATACAGGATATATGTACTTTATTTTATGCTGATTAGGTGGTCCAACTACAGGAATGGATGATTAAAGTCATCAATAATAATACTGCTATATGTGTAGAAGGAAAATTGACGTAAGTATAACATTTCAATATTCTTACAAAATTTATAACAAAATAAGATTCTTGTGTATAAGAGCTAAAAGGAGATGCATGAAAATGCATCGTAAAATGTAGCGTCTTCCTACAAAAGACTTTCTAACAAGGTTACAAACTAAAGACAGAAAAGTAAAATGACTCTGCAGTACCTGACCATGTTGGTTGTGAATGGCTTTCTTGTTTTTGCCTGTTAAGTTACTTTTAGGATAGTAACAGCTCAAATTTATATACATAGTGCTTTATTTTTTTCAGAGGTAAGTGGACTGATCATCTCGGCTTAATTATAAATGGTTAGCTAATATTAACTACATGCATTTCAGTCCAGATTCTTACATCTAAATTGGGAGAACCAGATCTAAATTACTGATCCAGAAAAGGAATCAGAATTATTTAAAACTTTGCCATACGACTACATTAAGTAATCATTGGCACTTTTTGGTTCTCCCTAAAAGCAAAAGCATCATCAGGTAAGTGGGCTTTGCCTAATTCTGCTACTCTGTTAGCACCATTTTCTTTTTTTCAAAACCAGTTTCTTAGTGGTAAAAAATTCGTAATAAAAGGTCGTAATAAAATAATACAGGATATTACTGGTCAGGGTACTTACCTAGAAGTTTATAAGTTGATTATTTAAAATCTGCCTTTCTCTATTTCTGCTTATCTTGTGTCCATTTCCTTAATAACAAAGAGGCAGTCTATAATACTTTTGTTGGAATCCCTTTTGCTGCTCTCTTCCAAGCTGTATGACCTGGACAAGTTACTTATCCTTTTTCAGTCTCGGTCTCTTCCTCTGCACAATGGTGATAATAATATTACCTATTTTTCAGGTTATTTTCAGCATTAAATTAATTAACATTTGTAAGACTTGAAAACAGTGCTTTTAGAGTGCTATTTAAATGTTAAATGAAATAAAACAAAAGAGAACAAGATTGCTGTATTAAAGTATATAGGAGTTTAATCCCATTTGACCAAATGAAAGGAACTTCACTGTCATGTTATATTTAGTATGTTTATTACTAGTTACCTTATAAATTGTGAATGTTCAACATCTATCTAATACATTTTATTTTATTTTTTTTTTAATTTTTTTTTAATCTTTTAACGTTTTTATTTGTTTTTGAGAGACATAGAGACAGAGCATGAGCAGGGAAAGGGCAGAGAGAGAGGGAGACACAGAATCCGAAGCAGGCTCCAGGCTCTGAGCCGTCAGCACAGAGCCCGATGCGGGGCTCGAACTCACAGACCGTGAGATCATGACCTGAGCTGAAGTCGGACGCTCAACCGACTGAGCCACCCAGGCGCCCCTCTAATACATTTTAAAATTTTGTTCTGTTTTATGTTCTTAGCTTCAATTAAGAAAATATGAAGAGTAGATTTATGGGTTAGTGATTTGATCCTGCAGTTTGTTTTTTTCCCAACTGGAATCTCTTTATGGTAATTTTTAAAGAGTAAGGTAAAAACACTTGGCTGTGTAGGGAGAGTAAAAAAAAAAACTCACAAGATCAGAGGTATCCAAACTATGTAACCGTGTGAAGAAATCTAACACAGTACAGGCTCTCAGGAGAGGGACAGGAAAAATCATTCTTTGGAAGCTTGGCATCAGTTAAGGTGAAGTTGCAAGCATTGTCAGCATCAGTTATTTAGAGAAGGCCCCTGCTTCCTTGATGAGGATAAATTTTACATTCGTGGTTTGGTTTGGCCATAGTACATTTTGGCACGTACTCTTGAGGATCACATTAGCAAGGAAGTTGAGTTCCGCTGCAATGTTTGGCCCTCAGATGTTTTGTAATTAGATGAGTAATATTGCTAATGTAGCTGGAGTGCAAATTTATTACTTTCTATTATAAATTTGTATACTTATATGTGTACATTGTGATTATTGGTAAAATGTGAATATTTTGGCCTTAACTGAACTATTTTCTCCTAGAGACATCACTAACATATATTGGCACAGTAATGTAATTATAGAACGGATTAAGCACAACAAACTTAGGACTTTATCAGGCAACATCTATATATTAAAAGGGATGATAGACCGGATTTCAATGAAAGAAGCAGGTAATGACTGACATTAATTGATAAATTACTTTCATTAAAGCAATTAACCATATTTCTAACATATATGTTTTTACTCTTACTTAGGTGTTTTAAAATTATGAATCAATCAAAACTAAGTTTTAAAACAGAATTGACCATATAATGTAAAACTATTATATGCATTGGTCATTTTCCTCTGATTTAATCACTGTTATTGACAGTTTGTGTAAGTCCAGCAACTTTAAAAAATTCATGTGAGATGTTATGTGAGAAATTGCTTTATAAGGCTATAATTTAACTCCCTAGTTTGTTGAACCTGCTTAGCACAACCCCAGTCCTGGTATCGTCTAATTATCTGCCTGTGCCTTGAACACAGTAATGTGGCTGAAGGAAAACACAGGTGAGCATTCTACTTTAAGTTCGATTACCAGCAACAAGTTGTGGTCTCCTGGTGCCACTTTACATCCCACCACATTTCCCTAATGCATTCATTCTCCTGTGCTGCCGGTGGGGGAGCAGCAGAGCAATAGAAACAATCAGAAGAGAACTTCACCACCACCTAACTGACCTGCTTGCATCCGTATCTGTTTCTGTTATGAATGAATTGTCCATGTTCTATGTCAGCCTCTCCATTTGTACTCTACTTCCCATTTTTCCTCTTACTCAAGGATATCACTTCAGTCATTGTCCTTTCTGTCAAAACAAAAACAAAAAAAAAAACCCTTTTAACCTCACTTATTTCAACCACTATTTGCTCTTACCTACAGCAAAACAATTCAGAAGATTTGTTATATCTAATTCCTTGAATTCTTTCCCACTTTTAAAAAATTCTCTTGCCTTAAACCCCAGATCTTTACCAACCAGCCTTTATTAGAGTTACCAATGGCCCCCACATTCTTGAATCCAGTATATGCTTACCATACTTAATCACACTTACCTCTTTTTAATTTTTTATTTGCCTTCTGGAACATCATATTCCAATTTTCATGCTGCCTCACTCCCTGTTCCTTCGTAGTTTATTTGCTTATTTTGCTCTTTCTTTGCCTCTGAATAATGGGGTAGACTAGAGCTCTTTCCACGCTCAGTGCTGTGTTCATTTCTTTTAGGGTTTAAATTTCATCGATATGGTGACATGCCAAATTTATATCTCGTACCAAAAATACTCCTCAGGCTACTCAACTCATTTTCCATCTGCCCATTTGACATTCTCCACTAGGATATCTACAGGCATCTCAAACTTCATATGTCTAAAACCTGATCTTCTCCCTGAAATCTGATTAACAGTCTTCCACGTTTTCTTATTTCTAGTGGCTAGCTAGAATCCTTGAAGACATCTTAAATCCTGTTTCTCTCACACCCACATCTAGTGGGTACGTATATCCTATTGTCATTATCTCCAAAAATATATCCAGAACCCAGGCCTCTGCTGACCTCTGTGGTATATACATCTCCCTTATGTTTTGTCTGAATGATTACAGAATCCTAACTGGTCTCATTATTTCTTCACTTGTACTTCCATAGACTTCTCAAAATAGTAACTAATACAAGTCCTTAAAGTAAATCAGATCCTGTGGCTCCTCTGCTCACAATCTTTCTATAGCTTCCCATTTCACCCAAAGTCAAAGACTAGCTCTATGAAGTGACCCCAAGGCCTTATAATCTTTCATGTTCCTCCACTCTTCCTATTCCCTTCTGAGTAGTCTCCTAGTACTAGCCTCTTTTCACTCTGCTCCAGTTGCACCAATTTTTACAAACAGGCCAGGCACATTCTTACTATAGCCTTTTGCTTTGTTTCTTTTCCTTCCAGTGTTTCGATCCCATATTGCCATGTAGCTCACTCCCTCATGTCCTTCAGAGCTTTACTCAAATGATGCTATTTCAGTGAGAACCTCTCTGATTGTTCTTTCAAAAACTGCAGCCTGCTCCGCTTTTTCTTCCCCAGCATAAATACACTGATATCCCTATGGCCATTAAGTGCATAATTTTTCTCCATAGCATTGATGACCATGTAACAAACAAGGTGTGTTTTTATTGGTTTGCTCTGTGCTTCACACAAAAAGCAGGTTCTTGGGGTGCCTAGGTGGCTCAGTCAGTTAAACATCCCACTAGAGCTCAGGTCATGATCTCACGGTTTGTGAGTTTGAACCCCGTGTCGGGCTCTGGACTGACAGCTCGGAGCCTGGAGCCTGCTTCAGATTCTTTGTCTCCCCCTGTCTCTGTCCCTCCCCTGCTAGCTCTCTGTCTCTCTCTTTCTCTCTCTCAAAAATAAACATTAAAAAAAAATTCTATTAAAAAAAAAAAAAAACACGAAAAGGCAGATTCCATGAAGGCAGGGGTTTTTTTTCATTTTGTTGACTGCTGAATACTTAGTATTTGTGGCTATGCCTGGCACAAAGTGAACAGTAAGTATATATATTTTTAATGATTTAGTGAACCAATTACATGTCTTTAAAATTTTTGACTTCTAGATAATTTTTGTTGGTTTGTTTATTGTTGAATAGGATATCCAAATTATCTCATAAGGAAGTTTATGTTTGGGTTTCCAGAAAAATGGAAAGAGCATATTGATAATTTTCTAGAACAATTAAGGTAAAGTACTTCTTAATTTTCTAAAACGCAACTTTATTGAGGTAGAATTTACATTTGATAAATGTGCCCATTCTGGGTATAAAATTTGAGGTTTCACAAATAAATCTGTTCATGTAATCAATGTAAATTGGTTTTCTTTTTTTTTTTTTTATTTTGGAAGTGCCAGTTTTGAAGTAGTTCTCTTGATCTTGGAATTTTAGAAAGCAATGGTAGTTTACTAGAATTTCCGTCATATGGAATAAACGTAAACGGAAAATAACACCGTTGACATTTCGGGAAGCATCCTCATTCATCCACCCTTTAAGAGGCATGTAGCTATTAAACATGAGTGTATAGTTCTTGGTCCTTTTTTCTTTCATTGATTCCTTCAGAAGTTAATGTCAGTTGTTTAGCAGACACTGTGTTGGCACAGGGAAAGCAAAGAAAATTTGATTAATTTTTGCCCTTAAGGACTTCATAGGGAATAGAGTGATATAAATTAATTAATCAAAGAACAATATAGTAATTTACAATGGGGGGACAGTTTTTTCCTCTAAAGAAAGAGGCAATTAGAAAGTACTTTTATGGGCATGCTGCCTCTATTGCAACTGTTCAACTCTGCCTTTTTAACAGAAGAGCAGCCATAGACAGTAGTTGAATGAATGTGGCAGTGTGGATGAATGTGGTGAAATAAACAAAATTTATTTTCAAAAATAGGTAATGGCAGTATTTGTCCTGTAATTTTTTTACAGGATTAGCTTAAGTAGAGAATATAAGCGCATAGAGCAGGAAGCACTTAGGTTTTATCTGATTCTTTTGACTTAAGATGTTATACTTGAGTTCTTTGTGGGGGAAAGGGTAGAATCATAAAGACTTAAATAATGTAAGATTAAAGGTAATCTTTGCTAGGGGGATAAAAGCTTTATCTGAGGGACTTTATTTCTGCTTAATTTTTTGTTGTAGTTCTTTAAGACAAAAATTAGAGGAAAAATATTATACTTGTTTTTTAGGGCTTGTGAAAAGAAAGAGAGAAAGGCCAGACCAAAACAGAAAACTGGAAGATTTGTCCCTGACATACGAAAATCAACGAAAAATAATGCAAGAGAAAACCAAAGAGCCAGCACCACTTACGACATTGATTGTTGTCATTTGGGTATGTCTGCTCTTCTCTTTTCTGCTGATAGAGTGGTAAATTCTTACATGAGCTCCATGTTTATCTGTTTATAGTTTATAGTGTATTGAGGTTATGCTGCCCTAAAATTCTTATTTTTTAATACTTAAAAATACTTTGAAGAACATTAAATTTTTTAATACTTAAAAACCAGTACAGTCTGCTCATAGTCAAGATTCAGCTACTTCTTTTTTTTTCTTTAAGAGAAAGAGAGAGAGCACTAGCCTGAGTTGGGGAGAGGAGCAGAGGGAGGGAGAGAGAAAATCTTATGCAGGCTTCACGCTCAGCATAAAGCCCAGCACAGGGCTTGATCTCATGAACCATGAGATCATGACCTGACCTGAAATCAAGAGTTGGACGCTCAACAGACTGAGCCACCTAGGCGCCCTGGCATTTTAGTTTTTTAATGTCCATTACCATAAAGGTAGGTGGAAAAACTGTTTTGTGTTAACTCTTTGCCAAAACTGTCATCTGCCTAACATCCCACCCCACCTCCCCGCTGGAAAAAAGTATGAACATTAACCTACAGCCCTCGTAGATAACATTTTCAAAAGTGAATTCTTTAAAATGAAAAGGCAGGGGCGCCTGGGTGGCTCAGTCGGTTGAGTGTCCGACTTCGGCTCAGGTCATGATCTCGCGGTCTGTGAGTTCAAGCCCCGCGTCGGGCTCTGTGCTGACAGCTCAGAGCCTGGAGCCTGCTTCACATTCTGTGTCTCCCTCTCTCTCTCTCTGCCCCTCCCTCACTCATGCTCTGTCTCTCTCTGTCTCAAAAATAAATAAACATTAAAAAAATAAATAAATAAAATAAAATAAAATGAAAAGGCAGCTTATTTATAATAATTTATTGAAATCTCCATCTTCATACTCACAGAACCGAAAAATGGTAAGCACAGTAGGTTGCCAGGAGCCACAGAATTGAATGTGTGCCGTGGTAATGGCCAAAATAAACTACCATTAAATCTCCCAGATGACCAAATACAAAATACTTTTCAAGATGGAGGAGAAAATGACTTAACTAATCAGGTAAGCTTTTACTGTACCCTGTGATACGAAGAGTGGTTGTGTGATGCTACTAAAAAAGTTTGGGACCAAATCAGAAATCATGAATTCTGTTTGTTAAGTATGAGCTTAATTCTCAGCTAGGCAATGTCTTGCTTGATATTTATTTTCTCATTGTCTTATTGGAGAAGTGTAGTCAGTAATAACAGAAAGTTTAGCTCTTAGAGTAAGGGTTAAATAATGTGTGTGTGTGTGTGTGTGTGTGTGTGTGCGCGCGCGCGCACGCGCGCACTTAACTAATCACGCGTATTAAATTTATAAAAGAAATATCTAAGATAGTGAATGCCCACATGGTGCTTCCAAAGCTCAGGCTTTGGCAAATGAGTTACTGAATGCCTCCAGTAATGAAATTTGTAGAACTGTAAGTACTACATATTTGTATGCTTGATACATACTGTGAAAATGCTTGAGGTCATGTTTATAGGTAGTAGTTGTTAAAAATAAAAAGCTAACTTTTTGTTTTGAAGGAAATAATTGAAAAGAAAGCATATGAAAAGTTGTCTTCAAAGAAACTTGAAAATTGTGAAAGAACAAATGAAAGGATAATTAAAAGTCAGAAGCAAGGTGATATATCTTTATTGGTTTTATAATAACCATACAGTTCTTATTTAAAATGTTTTTAATGTAATAAAAGTGATCTCATAAATTTTCAAATCTAAAATGGCAAACCAAGTGTTATAATCATAAATGTCTGGGGATTTTTTTGTTGTTTTTGTTGGGTTTTTTTAGAATTACTTTTTTTTTAATTAAAGCATAATTAACATAGTGTTATTAATTTCAGATGTACAGTAGGGTTTTGTTTTTCTATATAGCATGATTTACATAGTAAAAGAATCCATTACCTTAAGTACCATATTTACTTGTAGGTTTGCCTCCCTTAATCTTGGCACTAAATATTTTATTTATTTATTTAATTATCTACCTATTTATTTCTTTTAAGTAGACTCTGCTTCCAACATGGGGCTTGAACTCACGACCCCAAGATCAAAGGTCACATGCTCTACCAACTGAGCCACTCAGGCACCCCTAAATTTTTTGTAAATCATAAAATTAGGCATCATTTTAAATATGCTTTTTGGAATGTTTAAAGACTATGAATCTTTTTATGAAATTAATATCATAATTTAGCTACATATAAGTGTGGATTTCCAGTATGATTTCATTGAAATCCTGTGTACCAGATTTAGAGAACCTTTTCTCTACACATTAGCAAGTTTAAAATTTCATATTGAGTTAACTCTATCAACTTAGTAGCATTTGTTTGTATTTCTTCTTATAAATGAAAAGAAGTGAAAGTGAAGAACATTTATTAGTGTTTAAAGAAGTAGAGAGGAAAAGCCGTACTATTTAGACTATCAAGATCATGTAACTTAGGTTTAAGTATCCAGAATAGGCTGAATCTTCATTCAAATTATTTAATAAAATGAATAAAAATATTCAGAATTAAAGTGCTTTGTTCAAAATTAGGAAGTTCAAAATTTTCAAATCCAGTTAAACATTTGAATCAGATTTATATGAGGAATTAAAAGAAAACACTTCCTTCACAAAGATAGATGATTCCATTGAAAAATCTCGTAGAAACTTTCTTGATTACTTTTCATTAGTACCACTTCTCCAGGAATTGTAATTTAGTGGCTTCTTTTCTCCCCAGCATCCAACATTACTCATCAGGTTTTATTTTATCATTCATCTTGTAAAGTGGTACAAAACTTGTGTAGGTTGTTGAAGTATTGAACTAGGATGGTTGCTGTGATGATTTAATAATTTATACATATTTATAATTGCATTTGGATAATTTACAATTAGAAATTAAATTAGTTTGGCTTCTGGTTTCTTAAGTTTCAAATAAGAGAATTTTTCTCATTTTAATTTGCTTTCTTTAGTTACACAATATAATTAAGATTCCCAGCTTCTGGTTTGGTTGTTATCCATGATACTTCATGGAGTTTGGGTGAATCAGCAAAAATATCTTTCCGTGGCCACCACTGGGAATGAGAATGGGGCCATACCTATGGGATTCCATGCTCCTCTAATTAGGATAGCTTCCATTCCTTATATACCTAGTAAGGTTTTAGTAACCCTGCTGGTTTTCTTATGTCACCTAAGTATTTTACCTCTAAAGAGTTGATTTAACAAATGCTGATTTGTCATTTACTGTACATGTGAAAGACTCTGTACTAACTGAAAAAAAAAAATAAATCCAAAAGTGAAAACAAAATTCATACCATTGAGGATTTTTTTCATTCGGGTTCAAAGACAAATTTGTAAGTATAATGCAAAGAATGTTGTCAAACATGGCATTATTTAAAAGTATTCTAGAAGTTTGAAGGAGAGCTTTCATTCAGTTAAGAGAATCAGGATAAAGTTTGTGGACTTAGGTGGGTTAGAAAATAGAATCGAAACAGGCAGTGATTTGGTTTTTGAGTGAAGAAAACTTTTCAAGTAGAATAATATTAGTGAAAACTCGAATCAAGAAAACTGTGGTGTAGTAGACATAGATTATGGTTCGCATTTGAGTACAGTGAGAGATTAGAACTACATTGAAGGTCAGACAGAGGAGCTTATATGTATACTAAGTAGACTGTAAGAAGTCAAGGACTGGTTGGTATAAAATATATGTTTACAGTTGAAGGGGCAGTAACCTGAATCGACTGGTGCTTCAGAAAGACTAATAATGACAGCAGTGTGTACAATGGAATTTATGAGGGAAAAAACAATATATTTTATTTTAGAAAACAAATTTCTGTGATTTATTTTATTTGTAGCTAATTTGAGATTTTGATCTTTGGTTTTGTCTTAAGAAATTAAAGAGAGAATTGAAGAATCGAATGTATCCATTGACATTCTGACGTTAAGGCAACCGTTTTTCGTGGACGAAGAAAGAAAATGTATGGCTCTTAATCCGAAGAAAGCTTATATTCTAATGACACCACTTAAATCTAAAAAAGTGATAGAACAAAAATGCATGAAGTATAATCTGTCTTACAGCACCATTAAAGCAGTTACAGATTTTGCAGTGCCAAAACATCAAAAAGAAAATAAATCAGACATAAATGAAACTACCAGTTTGATCAGTAAGTCCACAAAGACCTTCAAAAATGCATTTGAGTATAGTGAAGACCATAAAAGTAAAAGCAAGGAAGACTGCAGTGAAATTGATTTACTCACTGTAAACCAGAAAGTCAAAATATCTAGTCCTAAAAAGGAACAAATGGTCGTCTCTGACTTTAAGAAAAATACAAGGTTGTTACCAAAATCGAAGAAAATAAAAAATGTGTCTATGTCATTTTACAAGCAGCAGTCCTCATCAGATTTGTCTAGTGAAGAGAGCGAAACAGAAAAGGGAATTAGAAGGAAAGCTGGAGTTGCTAAAAAAACTACTACAAGAAACATCAAAGAAACAGTGGCTCACCAGAGGAAAAGCACAAGAAACACAAGGAAAATCCCAGTGGTTTCAGAATCTGAAACTGAAGAAAGTGAAAGTGAATTTTATATCAAACAAAAGAAAGCTAGATGTTCTGCTAAAGAATATCTTCAGAAATCTGCTATTAGGAATGAATTTCCAGTTATTGAGGCGATCGGATCTGATGAGATAAACAGGCATTCCTTTGAATGTTTTCCTGGTTTAATTCAGGATGAAGAATGGAATGAGAAGGAATTACAGAAACTTCATTGGTAAGTACTTAGACTTGACTCTGAAATACCTCGAGTGGCCACAAAACAGTGGAAGACCTAAAAATTCCTATAATAGGGCTGATTTAGTGACCTCTAATCATTAAAATGGAAGATACCCAAAAACAGATGGAGAGAATTAACAATATACAAAGAATATAGGGAGAATACAGATAAGACTTCTCTAACTACTTTGTGGGCATCTTTACAACTTGCATATGAGCAAAGGAAAAGTTAACTTTCTTTTCTTCTCATTTAATATTTCAAGACAGCTACCCTTCCCCTCAAGAAAAGGGTTAACTGTGTGAGGGGATGGATGTGTCATTTATCTTGATTATTGTGATCATTTCACAATGAAATGTATATAAAGTGATCCCACGTACACTTTGCACAGTGTAATTTATTTGCCAGTTATACCTCTGGGTGTGGGAAAATATTTTAACATAGATGTTGCTCTCTCAGATCTTCGTATTTTAAGAAATATTTTATAGTTAAATTTTCTGTTACAGAATCTTAAAGCTGAATTCAGACCTGCAGATTATTTAAGATGGTCTTTTCCCTGCATTTATAGAATAGAAGTAGCCTCAAAAATTAGGTGAACCATCAAGGGTTTCACAGTTAGTGGTGCTAATAAACCAAGTATGACAAGAATTGGATTTGGCTGCATAGTCTTGACAAGCAGTTTGAGTAGTGCCAATAGCATTGGAAGCTAAAACATAGTTGAGTATTGAAGAGTGAATGAGAGAGTAAAAACAACCTAGGTGGACAACACAAGAAATTGGTAGTGATAGGGAACAACAAAATGGATAGGTAATAGAAGAGTGTGAAGTTAAGGGAAGGTGTATGTTTGATTGCTTATTTCTTTGTAAGAGGACTCATGCTAGAGTATGGCAGTGTGTTGATGGAAATGATCTAGTAGAAAGGAAGATGTGATTGATCAGAGAGGAGAACATGGAAACATACTACATCCAGTGATTCATTTGCTTGAGTACTCCCTAACCTTACAACATTTGGAATTTATTTTCAGATCTGCCTTCTTGAAACACTATTCTTAAGGCATCTCTGTGCCACTACGCTCCTTTTTCAGTTTACTAAATGTTCCTTCTCTCTTTTATTTTCAGGCAGATAAGATAATTTTCCTTCTCCAAAGTTCTTGTTTTTGGGTACTTTCTTGCTATTATAATGTAGTCCTCAGTGGTCTTTTCCTTCTATAGTTCTGACTTTACTCTTTGGACAGGGATTCCAAAATCTGTATCTCTAGTTCTAAATTCTTGTATTTAGATTTGTATTTCCCTTTGCCTGCTGGACATCTCTCCATAAATCTCACTTACAGATTTTCTAACTTAGTACGTCAAAAACTAAACATTTTTTGCTGCCTGTCTACTTTGCCTGACCTTCCCGATGCTAAAAATGGAATTCTTTTAGTCAGCTAGGTTTAAACTCCCTGATCATTATTGATTTTCTGCAGCAGGTCACTTTCCTGCTTCCTTCCCCTCAGGTAGCTTTTCTCCCATGGGCCACTCCTGGGGGTGAGGAGGTTACCCCTTCTCAGTGTTTTTTATTCCTGTGGGGCTCACCCCAAAGTATTAAAAGTAACTTTGTAAAAAAAATAATAATAAATAATAAAAATTTAAAAATCTAATTAGTTCCCAAGGAACTGTAGTTTTTCCCACAGGATCATTCCGTCTGCACCCTTTCTTGACACTACTTTTTCTCAGACTTTGAATGCCTGCTTACTTTAATGGACGTAGCCTTCTGTTTGTACTTAGTTGTTTTCATCTGTGTAATCTGTTTTATGTATCTCCAGATTAATTTAAATGTGTAGTTTGATTCTAACATCAGAAACCTTCACTGCATTCTTACTAGGAATCTTCACATTATATAGAGATCATTCTGCCTTACATTGACAGCATACCATACTTTTACCTTAATTATCCTTTCCAGTTGTCTCTCCCATTACTTTGTTATGGTAAAGCATCTCAGCCTTTACTGTATACCATATTATCTAAGGAGATTATTTTAATGCTTGAACTGCAAAGATTTCAATTCCAAGTAAGATGAGGAAAGTATATTCTAGTCTTTTTTTCTCTGTGTAACTGTGAAACCTGGAGAGAATGCACGGAAAAGCCTTTTGTTGACTCAGAAAATAGTAGCAGTGCAATTGGGAAAAATTAGAATTTTTACTTTTTTTTAACATTTATTCATTTTGAGACACAGAATCAGAGCAAGCGGGAGAGCGGCATACAGAGAAGGAGACACAGAATCTGAAGCAGGCTCCAGGCAGGCTCTTAGCTGACAGCACAAAGCCCAACTTGGGGCACGAACCCACAAACTGTGAGATCATGACCTGAGCCAAAGTTGACTGCTTAACCAACTGAGCCACCCAGGCGCTTTAATCTTTTAAAGATTAAAATTTAACACTAAAGTGGGGGCATATTTCCATTTTTTCCTCTATTGTTCCTTAGCCTAGATTAAGGCCACTTAAAAATTAGAAGTGGTCACTGAGGCATGACTAAGAGAGTTCAAAGAAAGCCTTCCACTTTTGACTTCAGGAAGAGAGAAGGGGACTATTAACACTCAAACAGTAAAAGAAATCCCCAGTTCTCTTTCTTTTTTTTTTTCTCTTTTCTCTTATGGCCCAGTCTCCATGCAATCCTGCAGGGGTGAAAATCACAGCAGCATATGCACCTAAAACTCTGAGAGCAGGAAACCTACTCTTTAAGAATATAGGACTCAAAAGGGTAGGACAAAATTGCAAGTGTTGCATTTTTCTCTTTCTGTCTTTTGTGCTTGACACTGCAGAAAGATGCAGTTGTGTGAACTGTACTACAGGGTTAGGTAACTAAAGCCCTAGCTTTCTGCCAAAGAACCAAAAACAGGAATCCTGGAGAACTAAAAGTTGCAAAGGGAAGAGCTAGGGAAAAAAACCTTATATAAAGTTGTTTATAAAGTTTAGAGCTCACCCCTGAATTGAGCATTTGAGGATTTGATCCTAAACAGCATACTCAAGACTGACAACTGAACTAAGAGGTAGACTGGCCTCCAGCCAGCCACTCAGTGTCCGACACTGAATATTTTAATAGCACTGTAAAGCTTTAAAAATGGAACTGATACTGAAACTGCAACCACCAAAGACTGACTGGAATTTATAGCTCAGATTACAACCAGGTTGATTGCCTGCTAAAACAAAAATATTAACATTCTCCATAGGATATAAACTTGACCCCAGAGTTTTAAAATATTTCAAAATGCCTAGGAAATAATCCAAAATTATTATACGAAGAATCAGGAAAATTTTAACTCTCATAAGAAAAAAAAAAGAACAGATGCCATTGCTAGGATGACACAGATGTTGAAATTACCTGACAAGATTCTGAAGCAGGTATATAAAACTGCTTCAGAAGGGCTGGCAGCATGGTGGAAGTAGAGCAGAAGAAGAAGTGTGACTTCCCATAAGTCCACATACCACGGCATGGACCTAGACCAGCTGCTGGATGTGTCTGACAAGCTGTTGACGCGCTGTATGGGGCTGGGCAGTGGGGGCAGCTGAACTGGGGTTTGCAGAGGAAGCCCCAGAAGGATGCTCCTCCCATGGAGAAGTTCGAGGTAGTTAAGAAGCACCTATGGGACGTGATTGTCCTGCTCAAGGTGGTGCCCAGTGTGGCGGCTGTCTATAATGCCAAGACCTTCAACCAGGTGGAAATCAAGCCCAAGGTGATTGACTACTACCTGGGCAAGTTCTTCACCACCTACAAGCCTATGAAACAAGGCAGGCCCAGTGTAGGGGCCACCTACTCCTCCTGTTTCAACCCTTCCAAGTAGCCTGTTCAGCCAATAAAGACACAGACGTCTCTACTCAAAAAAAAAGAAAGAAAGAAAAAGAAAAGAAAAGAAAAATTCAGGAACTAAGAGCAAACATTCTTTTTTGTTTAAATAATTTATTGTCAAATTGGTTTCCATACAACACCCAGTGCTCATCCCAACAAGTGCCCTCCTCTGTGCCCGTCACCCACTCTCCCCTCACCCCTCAGTTTGTTCTTAGTCTTTGAGAGTCTCTCATGTTTTGTCTTCCTCCTCTCTGTGTCTTTTTTCCTTTCCCTTCTTCCCCTCCCCCATGGTTTTCTGCTAAGTCTCTCAAAATCCACCTATGGGTGGAAACATATGGTACTATCTTTTTCTGACTGACTTATTTCACTTAACATAATACCCTCCAGTTCCATCCATGTTGCTACACATGGCCAGATTTCATTCTTCCTCATTGCTATGTAGTAGTCCATTGCATATATATACCATATCTTCTTTATCCATTCGTCAGTTGATGGACACTTAGTCTCTTTCCATGATTTGACTATTGTCGAAAGTGCTGCTATGAACATTGGGGTACATGTGCCCCTATGCATCAGCACTCCTGTGTCTCTTGAGTAGATTCCTAACAGTGCTGTTGCTGGGTCAAAGGGTAGCTCTATTTGCATTTTTTTTGAGGAACCTCCACACCGTTTTCCAGAGCGGCTGCACTAGTTTGCATTCCCACCAACAGTGTAGGAGGGTGCCTTCTTCTCCACATCCCCGCCAGCATCTATAGTTTCCTGATTTGTTCATTTTAGCCACTCTAACCGGTGTGAGGTGGTATCTCAGTGTGGTTTTGATTTGTATTTCCCCGATGATGAGTGACACTGAGCATCATTTCATGTGTCTGTTGGTCATCTTGATGTCATCTTTGGAGAAGTGTCTATTCATATCTTCCGCCCATTTCTTCACTGGATTCTTTGTTTTTCGGGTGTGGAGTTTGGGAAGTTCTTTATAGATTTTAGGTACTAGTTCTTTATTCGATATGTCATTTGCAATTATCCTTTCCCAACCGTCAGTTGTCTATTAGTTTTGTTAGTTGTTTCCTTTGCCGTGCAGAAGCTTTTTATCTTGATGAGGTCCCAATAGTTCATCTTTGCTTTTAATTCCCTCGCCTTTGGAGATGTGTCGTGTAGGAAATTGCTGCGGCTTAGGTCAAAAAGGTTTTTTCCTGCTTTCTCCTCTAGGATTTTGATGGTTTCCTGTCTCACATTCAGGTCTTTCCATTTTTTAGTTTATTTTTGTGAGTGGTATAAGGAAATGGTCTAGTTTTATTCTTCTCCATGTTGCTGTCCAGTTCTCCCAGCACCATTTGTTAAAGAGGCTGTCTTTTCTCCACTGGATACTCTTTCCTGCTTTGTCAAAGATTAGTTGGCTGTAAGCTTGTGGGTCCATTTCTGGGTTCTCTATTCTATTCCATTGGTCTATGGGTCTGTTCTTGTGCCAATACCATACTGTCTTGATTAGTACTGCTTTGTAGTAGAAGTTAAGTCTGGGATTGTGATGCCTCCCACTTTGGTTTTCTTCTTCAATATTACTTTGGCTATTCGGGGTCTTTTGTGGTTTCATACAAATTTTAGGATTGTTTGCTCTAGCTTTGAGAAGAATGCTGGTGCAATTTTGATTGGGATTGCACTGAATGTGTAGATTGCTTTGGGTAGTATTGCCATTTTAACAACATTTATTCTTCCTGTCTATGAGCATGGGATGTTTTCCATTTCCTCATGTCTTCCTCAATTTCCTTCATACTTTTTTTTTTTAATAGTTTTCAGCATAGAGATCTTTTATATCTTTGGTTAGGTTTATTCCTAGGTATTTTATGGTTTTTGGTGCAATTGTGAATGGGATTAGCTTCTTTATTTCTCTTTCTATTGCTTCATTGTTGATGTAAAGGAATGCAACCGATTTCTGTACACTGATTTTGTATCCTGCAACTTTGCCAAATTCATGGATCAGTTCTAGTAGGCTTTTGGTAGATTCTGTCGAGTTTTCCATATAAAGTATCGTGTCTGCGAAAAGTGAAAGTTTGACTTCATCCTTGCCTATTCTGATGGCTTTTAATTTACTTTGTTGTCTGATTGCTGATGCTAGGACCTCCAACACTATGTTAAGTAGCAGTGGTGAGAGTTGACTTCCCACTCTCGTGTTCCTGACCTCAGAGGGAAGGCTCTCAGTTTTTCACCATTGAGGATGATATTAGCTGTGGGCTTTTCACAAATGGCTTTTATGATGCCTGAGTATGTTTCTTCTATCTCGACTTTCTCAAGAGTTTTTATTAGGAAAGGGTGCTGTATTTTGTCAAATGCTTTTTCTCCATCTATTGACAGGATCATATGGTTCTTATCTTTTCTTTTGTTAAAGTGATGTATCACGTTGATTGATGTGTGAATATTGAACCAGCCCTGCAACCCAGGGATGAATCCTACTTGATCATGGTGAATAATTCTTTTTATATGCTATTGGATTCTATTTGCTAGTATCTTGTTAAGAATTTTTGCATCCATATTCATCGGGGATATTGGCCTGTAGTTCTCTTTTTTTGCTGGGTCTCTATCTGGTTTGGGAATCAAAGTGATGCTGGCTTCATAGAATGAGTCTGGGAGTTTTCCTTCCTTTTCAATTTTTTGGAACAGCTTGAGGAGGATAGGTATTAACTCTGTTTTAAATGTCTAGTAAAATTCCCCAGGGAAGCCATCCGGTCCTGGACTTTTATTTGTTGGGAGATTTTTTGATAACTGATTCAATTTCTTCACTAGTTATGGTTCTGTTCAAGTTTTCTATTTTTTCCCGTTTGAGTTTTGGTAGCGTGTGACTGTTTAGGAATTTGCCTATTTCTTCCAGGTTGTTCAATTTGACAGCATATAGTTTCTCATAATATTCTCTGATGATTGCTTGTATTTCTGAGGGATTGGTTGTAATCACTCCATTTTCGTTCGTGATTTTATTGATTTGGTTTCTCTCTCTTTTCTTTTTGAGGAACCTGGCTAGAGGTTTATCAGTTTTGTTTATTTTTTCAAAGAACCAGCTCTTGGTTTCATTGATCTGTTCCACTACTTTTTCTGTTTCCATATGATTAATTTGTGCCCTGATCTTTGTTATTTCTCTCTTTCTGCTGGGTTTGGGTTGTCTTAGCTGTTCTGCTTCTAGTTCCCTTAGACGTGCTGTTAGAGTTTGTGTTATTGATTTTTCTTGTTTCTTGAGATGGGCCTGGATTGCAATATATTTCCCTCTCAGGACTGCCTTTGCCGCATCCCAAAGCGTTTGGATTGTCGTATTTTCATTTTCATTGGTTTCCATGTATTTTTTAATTTCTTCTCTGATTGCTTGGTTGACCCATTCATCTTTTAGTAGGTTGTTCCTTAGCCTCCATGTTTGTAGGAGTTTTCCAGACTTTTTCCTGTGGTTGATTTCAAGTTTCAAAGCATTGTGGTCTGAAAGTATGCATGGTATGATCTCAATTTTTTTATATTTATTCAGCACTTCCTTTTGCCCCAAAATATGGTCTATCTTGGATAATGTACAGTTGAGAAGAACATAAATTCCTTTGCTTCTAGATGAAGGGCCCTGAAGTTATCTGTCAGACCCATCTGTTCCAATGTGTCGTTTAGGGCCATTGTTTCTGTGGTGATTCTCTGTTTAGTGGATCTATCCAGTGCCGTGAGTCGAGTATTAAGGTCCCCTGCAATTAGCACATTTTTATCAATAAGGTTGCTTATGTTTGTAATTAGTTGCTTTACAAATTTGGGTGCCCCAGAATTCGGCAGGTAGGTATTTATAATTGTTAGCTCTTCTTGCTGGATAGTCCCTGTGATTATTATATAATGCCCTTCTTCATCTATTACATCTTTTACTTTAAAGTCTAGATTGTCCTACATAAGTGTGGCTACTCCAGCTTTCTTCTGAGTTCCCGTAGCATGGTGGATAGTTCTCCATCCCCTCACTTTCAATCTGAAGGTGTCCTCAGTTCTAAAATAGGTCTCTTGAAGACAGCATATAGATGGGTCTTGTTTTTTAATCCATTCTGTTACCCTCTGTCTTTTAATTGGGGCATTTAGTTCATTTACATTCAGCATTAATATTGAAAAACATGGGTTTAGTGTCACTGTGTTATCTGTCGGTTTCATGCTTGTAAGGATGTCTCTGGTACTCTGTGTTCCTTGCAACCTTTCCTTCATAGAGTCCCCCTCAGGATCTCCTGCGAGATTGGTTTATTTGTGATGTATTCCTTCAGTTTTTGTTGTTTTGGGAAGACCTTTATCTCTCCTTCCATTCTGAAAGACAGGCTGGCCAGATAAAGGATTCTTGACTGCATATCCTTCCTGTTCATCACATTGAAGATTTCTTGCCATTCCTTTCTGGTTTGCCAAGTTTCTGTAGATAAGTCCGTTACTACCCTAATGTTTCTGCGTTCATATGTCAAGGCCCGTTTATCTCTAACTGCTTTCACAATTCTCTCTTTGTCTTTGTATTTTCCCAGCTTCACTATGATGTGTTGTGCTGAGGGTCTATTCAAGTTACATCTGAGGGGAGTTCTTTGTGCCTCTTGGACTTCAATGCCCATTTCCTTCTTCATGTTGGGGAAGTTCTCAGCAATGATTCATTCAAGTACCACTTCGACTCCTTTCTTTCTTCTTCCTCTGGAATTCCTATAATATGGATATTATTCCATTTGATTGCATCACTCAGCTCTCGAATTCTCCTTTCCTGTTCCTGAATCAGTTTCTCTCTCTTTTTCTCTGCTTCTGCCTTTTCCATAATTTTATTTTCTAATTCACCTATTCTCTCTTCTGCCTCTTCAGTTCGCGCTGTGGCCGCCTCCAATTTGTTTTGCACCTCATTTAAAGCATTTTTTAATTCCTCCTGACCATTTTTTAGGACTTTGATCTCTGCCTCGAAGGTCCCCCTGATTTCTTCTATGCTTTTTTCAAACCCAGCGAGTATTTTTATGTTTATCATTCTGTATTCTTGTTCTGTTAAGTCGCTTATGTCTGCTTTCATCATTTCTTGTGCTGTCACTATTTCCTGTACATTCTTTTGAGGGGAGTTCTTCTGTTTCGTCATTTTGGCTAGATGTGTATTGGTTTATTTCCTATGTCTCCCTGGAAAGGAAAAGGGTCAGACTGACAAACAGGAAAACACAAACTCAAAACCGTACCGACCAATAATACAAGCAAATCACAACATAAAAAGATAACGAATGACACTCTGGAGGCATGCGACCTGACGTACCAGCTACACCTTAAGGATAGGGTGTGCACTCTGTTGATGGCAGAGTATACATAGAGAAAGTAGTTACAGGTGTGGGGAGAAGAAGAAATTGAACTTTGACCAGGTAGAGAGATTAGAAGACTTGATCCAGAAAGAGAAAAATCGGAATGAGGAAGGATGTGAGGAAAGAGAAATGAAGTTCGATGTTACCCAGATGCACTATGTGGCCTGATTGTTCCATAGAGAGAGATAGGAAATTAAAGAGGGAAGTGTAGAACATGCATTGAGGGAGTGGGTTAAATTTTTGTTTAAGCAAGGCAAAACCCCCGGATGACTGGTTTAGAGGTGGGGAGAGATAGGAAGGAGAAGAGGGAAAATATATCTAAAGCAGAAGAATTGACGTGGAATTAATCCAGGCACTGCTGCAGTATTTGTGTCTCTGCCGCTATCACTCCTGCAGAAAGGTCTCTCTCATATGAGGTGGGGTGTGGCCTGGTGTATGTGGGTCCCGCCTCCACTGCTGGTGGATAGGAATCCTAGGGTTTGACTTTGTGGGTATGAGAAACCACAGTGGCATCCCCCCAGCCACCCCTTCACGGACCCAGAGTCTCAAATCACTCCTCTGTTTGCATCCTCGACTCTGTCCGGGTTGCAGGCACAGTGCGATTTGCTGGGGGTTTGTGTGCCCTGCACTCATCTGAGTTCCTGTAACTCGCTCAGACTACTGCGCCTTATGTAAATTGTGTCTCAGCACCTGCGCGACCACAATGCTGTCCCCCCAGCCTCCTCTTCAGGGACCTGGAGTCTCAAATCACTCCTCTGTTTCCATCCTCAACTGTCTGTGTTGCAGGCGTAGTGCAATTTGCTGGATGGTTGCAAGCCCCATGCTCATCTTTGTTCCTTTAACTTGCTTAGACCGCTGTGCTTTGCGTAAATTGAGTCTCTGACTCAGCACTGGTGCAACCACAATGGCGTCCCCCCAGCCTCTTCTTTACAGACTCAGAGTCTCAAATCACCCCACTGTTTCCACCTTCACTCTGCCCGGGTTGCAGGTGCAGTGCGATTATCTGGGTGGTCGGGCGCCCCTTGCATGCCCGGTTTTCCCTGTGTAAATTGTGTCACTGACTTAGCACCAATACAGTGATGGCTCAGCGCCTCTCTGTGTCGCGGGCTGGGTCAGCATCGCTGGCTCCGGATTGAAGGGAGCTCCGCCATGAGCAACAGACCTTCTCTCCAAAATCCTGACGGTTAGGGACTGGATGATAAGCTCCCTCTCCCCCTGGTCTGAGGTACTTTCCCCACTGCTCTTTCTCTTCCCCTTGTCTTTCTGCGAAGGGGCCCGGGGCCCTCTCCCTGCTCCTCCACAGCTCTCTTTCTTTCTCCCAGATTGCACTCACTCGGTCTCCCAGGATTTTCTAGATTTCACGTTCTCTTCCCCATAGCCTCCAACTCCTCTTCCTGCAGATCTCTGGGATTGAGAGTCCCTCGGTTTCAGTTCTTCGTAGTTTGAAAGACAAGGGAGAGCACCAGGTCCTCCTACTCCTCCGCCATATTGGCCCCCCTCCCTGTCCAAACATTCTTGAAAAGAACAGAAATTTAGAAATGTCAAAGAGAAATAGAAGATAAAAAGAAGGATCAAATGGAAATTTTAGAACTGGAAAAATAGGATAATCAAAATATAAAACTTACTAGATAGGCTCAGTAAAAGAATGGAAAGGATGGAGGAAGAAGGCAGTCAGTATCAGGTATGAAGGAATAGCAAGAGAAATGTTATCTGGATAAAATGTTTACTGGTTGAAAGCAAATATTAACATTGTATGATGGGGTTTTCAATATACGTAAATTTAATACATAAAACAACATAAAGAGGAAGGATGATGAGATAGTAAATTTTTACATTCCACCTGAATCAGTAAAAAACTGTTAAGTAGTTTGTAGTAATCACTAGAGCAACTACTAAAAAACTACCATTTTATTATGTAAAAGAAACTAACTTCAAATATGAATAGGTAAGTTACAAGTAGAAGGATAGACAAATATCATGCAAACTCATAGCTGAAGTGACTGTACCCTAGCAAAGATTTCAGTACAAAGAAAATTACCAAGGTTAAAGAACATTACAAAATGATAGAAATATCAATTTGCCAGGAAGAGAGCAATCCTAAATGTATATGCACCTAACAAAAACCCTTAAAATAACATGAATCAAAATCTGATCTAACTAAAAGGAAACAATTGAACTGAAAAGATATTTAAAACTATTTTTATAGTTGAAAACTTCAATGCTTTTCTCTTATAACGGTTGACTAATAGAAAACTAGCAAGGCTAGAATTGAACAACACTGTCCAACCAACTGTCTAATCAAAATTTTTAGAATAGTCCACTCAACAATAGGGAAAGAAATACCTTTTCCCCCCCAAGGGTAGATGGATGATTCCCCAGATAGAACATTGAGTAGGTCACAAAACAAACCGTAAGAAATTTAAAATAACTCAAGTCATACAGAGGGTGTTCTCTCATCACAGTTGAATTAAACTATAAATCAACAAAAGAAAAATCAAAGAAACATTTCCAAGGAGTTGAAAGTTAAGTAACACACTGTGCATAATCCATGGGTCAAAGAGGAAGAAGTCTCAAGAAAAAAGGCTGAACTCAAAGGAAATGCAAATATATCATAATTTGTGGTGTGAGCACAGAAATTCACAAACAACTTTATGAGGTGATTTTATAGAGCTCATCTCGGTTGGTTTCCACAGATCTTTTACATAAATCATGGTACACTCTTATAATGAATGGACTATTGTGTAATAAAAAGTAAGAACTACTGGTGTAACAACTTGAATGAATTTTAAAGGCATTATGCTGAGTGAAAAAAGCCAGTTCAGACGGTTACATACTGTATGATTCCATTTATATCACATTCTGGAAAGACAAAACTAAGAAAACAGATCAGCCATTGCTGATTGTTATTGGTTATAGTCGTGGACAAAAACAAAGATGATGCACTAGGAATTTTTTTCAGTGTAATGGAACTGTTCTGTATCCTAACTGTGATCATGATTCTACAAATCTGTATATCCATTAAGATTCATAGAACCATACCCAAAAAGACCTTTTTACTGTATGTTAGCTTAAAAAAGAATGTTAAGGTGCCTAGACTGCATACTATTAAAATATTTAGATATGGCATGTTGGGTTTGGGCTCTGCTTCTCTCGTTTTTTCAAAGCTCTAACCTGCAGCTGTTTCTTTGAAATTTACCATAATATAAATATGAACTGCTGTCTATTCCCTAACTTTATGTCCTGTCTCATCTTCATTTCTTTGTCAGTACTGTTGCCTCTTTTTCAACTGTTATATTTTATCTATCCTTCAAATTTTCTCTCACATGTCAGTCACCTCTTCCCTGTAACCTTTCCTTGTCATCACCTATTCCTACTACCCACTCAATTGGATATAATGCTTCTTTTTTAACATAAAGCAATTCCAATCCTGACTAACAGCAGAACAATCACCTGCAGAACTTTTGAAAAATGTGAAGTGTTGTCACTGCAAACCTACTAAATTGAAATCTTAAGGGAAAAAAGGGTCTACGAATGTTTGCTTGTTTTACTACCTTATTTGCTTGTATTTTTTTTTTTAATGTTCATTTATTTTTGAGAGAGAGAGACAAAGTGTGAGCAGGGGAGGGACAGAGAGAGAGACACAGAATCCGAAGCAGACTCCAGGCTCCTAGCTGTCCACACAGAACTTGATGTGGAGCTTGAACCGCAAGATCAGACCTGAGCTGGAGTCGGACACTTAACCTTGACTAAACCACCCAGGCGCTCTGCTTGCTTCTACTTTTGATGTAAACGCAAATGATTCTGAATTGCAGCCCAGTTTTGTACTCGTCATACTTATAACCTAGTTAGCAAATAATCACTCTTAAGCTCAGGAGAATATCGATCAGGGAAATCTGACTTAGCTTAAGCAGATTCTTGAACTAAGATCTGAAGGACAAAGAAGAATTATTTAAGCCAGATTTTCATGATAAGTTCATTTTAAATAAAATAGTATATGTAAAAGTGGAAAAGAGGAAAGCATATTTAGAAACCCTAAAAGAAGGCTAAAATAAGTGGAGTAGAGAAAATGAGGGAAAAACAATATGGGATGAGACGAGAGAGACCAGGAACAATGGAAGTTATATTAAATGCTTTGGTTTTTATGCTAGGGAATTATAAAAACAAGTTGTTTTTTTCTTTGTCACCTATAAAAGCAAGTTTTAAGTAGGATTGGAGTGACATGACTATATTTGCCTTTTAAAGTTAGCTGGGATAAACTAGAGGTGTGTTAATTGCAGACTAATTTCTCATTAAATGCATTAAGTATTTTTATTATGAAAAATAGTCCTTCTATCAGTTCTATACTTGCAAATTGCAAATTAATGATTTACACACATGGAAAACAATGTACACAAATGGAAATTTGAGCCTCCAAATCCTTTTAGTTCTCCACTGTAGAACGCCTGTGGAATATTATGTGCAAAAGAGTACAGCATTCATTAACAATAAGTATTTGTCTTCCTTTTATACATGGAATGAATGGTATTCTGTGGTCAACTGGTACCCATTCTCCAAGTTCAGATTCATAAAGATTTATAAGTAAATTTATTAATACCCTAAACTCATCACTTCCTAATTATTTTACTACATTTTATTAGTAAAATCTATGCCTTAAGGTTCTTTACATCATTTGTATCTGTATGGTGAACATTCTGTATAATTGTGTCCTGTCACATATTTCTTACTCCACATTCAGAGACCTCATGTTGGTAGCTTGAAATCAGCCACAGTAGAGGTATTTACAATATGAAATTTGGCAAACACTACATATAAAGACTATTTCACTGAGAGAGCTGATTTTCAAAATTTACCAGCATAACATTGCATAGGTTAATTAGTGAGTTAAATAGATCTTTTCTAGCTGAACTGCCAGCTTAACCACAATATGTAAAATATATTTGGGGAGGGAAGGGAGGAGAAATACACGTACCAGTTTCTAAAAATTTACAAATAAACTTTCAGAATGTAACTCATTTGTTAAATTGGATGACAACCTTATACTGACCAGTTTTTTTCTTTCAATTTCCATGTCCCTAGATTATATGTATTACATTCTGTAAATTATAATAGAATAAAAGCAAGAGTAACACTTTTTAAAAAGTTTATTTTGAGAGACAGCGTGTGTGCACTAGTCAGGGAGGGCAGACAGGATGTGAGAGGATCCTCAGCTGACAGCACAGACCCCTACATGGGGCTTGATCCCATGAATTGTGAGATCATGACCTGAGCCAAAATTAAGAATTGGATGCTTAACTAACTGAGCCACCGAGGCACCCAAAAAATAACACTTTTTAATAAGAATTTGTAACCTAGAGTATATAGGAACTAAGAGCTCATTTTCCAATATACTTAGCAGCAGTAAGGTTTGAGCAACATTGTTGAAAAGTTAGTCATGCTAGAGTCCCCCAAAAGGTCCAATCACTGATCGGTGGACTTAGGAAAAAGATGTTGAAAGAAAGACCTGGGATGATTGTTAAAGTTTCATAGAATACAACAAAATAGAAGGTTTCTACTGGATATGTAAAATTACACCATATTTTAAGCACTCAAGTAAGTTACTGAGTGGAAAGAATAGTATCTTCTTTCCAAACAGTTATCTAGAATGATTTTGGTAAAATTCCTTTAGCTCAATCTCATTGATTTAGTAGTATGCATTCAGGAGGTTTTTGTTGATTTGAATTTCTTGTTCTTCTAACTGGTTTTGGCCTTCCATAGTGCTTTTGCATCTCTTCCAAAGCACAAACCTGGTTTCTGGTCAGATGTAGCAATGGCTGTTGGTTCTCGATCTGCTGAAGAATGCCAGAGGAAATACATGGAAGACCCCAGAGGAAAAGAATCCCAGAAACCTGCCACTAAGAAAAAAACAGTCCATCCCAAAGGCCAAAATGGTAATCTTTGTCAATTGTTTTTGCCTACTTCTCAGTATTAATTTCTGATTAGTCACTAGATGTATTTTATATTTATCCATGTATCATTTTATAGGTATTTTCTCAAAATTTTAAAGCTAGAAAGAACTATAAAGGTCATTATTTTTAATTCTTATCTAGATAGTTACTTGTATCAATAATAGTCCTAGCAGCCTTGTGCTTTGAGTCTGTTCTAGGAACTATGCAGTTAGATCCAAAGATTTCAATAGACGGATTTTTGTTCAGAGTCTATTGTAATCTGAGGCCATTTGGTTAGGGCTCCCTAGAAATTAATAATAAAATTCAAAATAAATTTAGTTTTTGTACTCCCCAGGAGTACACATTCCTGCTCAGGGTTTATGACAGAGCCTGTACTAAGCTTTAGGGAGTATCCTATCCCTACCCTAATTCATTAAGGTTTATATTTTTGCAAAATCAATAAATTAGGCATTCAGCAAGGGTAATATGGGAGGTAACCCTTCTCACAGGGTAAAGAACTTTTCCACCTTACCCTGGCTAATCTTATGTAGTTTCTTCATGAGTATCTTGCTGGCTAATCATACTGCATAGATCTCAGTATAGAAAAAGTCTCATTATATATGAGTCTATATATGAGACTTAATAGTAGATGAGTATACTTACTATAGATATTCAGTTTAGGTTTTGCAAAGTCTGTTAACTTTAGAGCAATTACTATAAATGACCAAATCCTTATTAAAATGTTTGCTAACTCCTAAGGCAAGATAGGTGATGCGGATAAGAAGCAAATGATTAAGATAACTGCCAAAGTGGGAACTCTTAAGAGGAAACAGCAAATGAGGGATTTTCTGGAACAGTTGCCAAAAGATGATCATGATGATTTTTTCAGTACAACACCTTTGCAGAATCAAAGAGTATTGGTAAGAGTCTTAAATGCATGAAATCATTACTCTCTTTATATTAAATTACACCTTTCATTTTTATATGTGGTTAGTGTTCATCCCTAATATTTAGGCCAATGATTGATAGCATACACAGACATCACCCAAAATGTCCTATAGGAAGCAGTCTGCTAGTACGTGCTATTCTCATCAGCGTAATGGTTGTAGAGCCAAATTGAAAACCCAGAAATAGGCTAAATGTATATATTTAAAATTTCGTATGCGGTGAGGCAAACTTGAAAAAGGTGATGGGGCGCCTGGGTGGCTCAGTTAGTTAAAGAGTCTGACCCTTGATCTCAGCTCAGGTCTTGATCTCAGAGTCATGATTTCAAGCCCCCATTGGGCTTGGCACTGGGCATGAAGCCTACTTAAAAAAAAAAGAAAAGAAACGTGGTTAAGAAAAGATTATTACCTACCCTATAGTAAATTCAATGGAAGGATTAAATGACCTCAGAAAGTTGACATTTGAATGTATAAAAAAATTTTGGAGTATGAAAAATCATACAACTAAAAACTTCAGCAATTGGGGAAAAATACTTACAACAAATAAAGACCATGTTTATAATATGAAGAACTCATTCAGATGTTACTGGAATACTAAAAATTGTCAAGATCACAGGGAAAAAGTGAGCAAGAAAAAATTTAAAAGGCTGAATGAGTACTTGGGAAAGTGGTTAGTCATGTTAGCTGGCAGTCAGAGGAAAACAAAGTAAATCATATGTATATATTCGAAATTACAGAATCTTTTACAAAAATAAGATATCCATTACAAAATGCATTGGAGACACTGAAATAGTCCTACATCAGTGAATGTATAAGTGAATCACACCTTTTGGAAAGCATCATGGCAATATTTGAGAGCCGTAAGATTAATTCTGTTCATGGGAATTTATCCTAAGAAATTCAAAAGAAGCCAAAAGTCTCCACAAAGACCTTCACTGCAGGTTTATCTTCACAGAAGAAAACTGGACGCAGTAGATATCCGATAAGAATGTTCTTCATAAATGGTCAAATACAAAATAAATATGAAGCGCAAATTTGAGATTATTTCCAGAATATAAAAATAAATGTTAAGAATATTAAGATTAATGCAAAAATGGACAGATATAGACAAGTGACAGAAGTATAAAATCTTCAGAGATAGTTTTTTAATTTATTCATTTAATTTTATTTTTAACTTATTTTGAGAGAGGAAGCATGCACACAGGAGCAAGGGACGGGCAGAGAGAGAGAGGGAGAGAGAGAATCCCAGCTCTGTGCTGGCAGCGCAGAGCCTAATGCAGGGTTTGATCCCATTAACTGTGAGTCTAAGACCTGAGCCAGAATTAAGAGTTGGATCCTTAATGAAGTGAGCCATCCAGGTGCCCGTCATTTCTTAGTATTGTTACATCGTTTCCAATATTAAAAGGCTACACAAATGCTTTAAGAATTCAGTAACATCATTATCTGGGCTTCTTTTGCCTACACAGGTTGTAAAGGGAGCCAGCCGAGTCTCTTACTGTGTTCCCTGCATTACAGCCGTGGTGCTTTAGAGGTTATATCTTTGATATAATTCCATCATCATTTCAGGTTTTATATATGTCTTGGCTTAAATACAACAGTAGCAACATTTTAAAAACAGAATAATAAAACAGAAAGTAGTGAAGTAAGTTCATTTTCTGTGGCATAAATCCACTTTCTTAATGTTTTGATGTGAGGTAGATAAAATTTTAATGAAGGATTGAATTGCTGTTTACTAGAAATGTACATACACAAAAGTTTAATACTACTTGAGTTCCTATAATAATCAGTGAATTCGTTCTGTTTTGTTCTGTTTACACAGAGGTAAGCAAACCATGACCCATGTGACAGTCAAATCTGGCAGACCACATTTTTTATAAACACAATTTTATTGGAATACAGACATGCTCACTGTTTACATAGCTATGTCTGCTTTCATGCTACAATAGTAGAGTTTAATATTTGGTACAGAGACTGTATGGACCACAAAGCCTAAAATAATATACTAACTGGTTACAGAAAACATTTGCTGACACTGGTCTTTTCAGAACTTACAGAAGTAGGTGTCATTGCCTCCATTTAACACGATAGAAAATAAGGTTTTTTTTTTTTTTTTTTTAAGAGGCCAAGGCTCTGTTCTGTCCCACCCAAAAACCTTTAGTGATAATGAGAAATCCCATTTTTATGGGTGCCTGCTGGCTGGTAATAAATATTTGTTTTTTAGTTGCCAAGTCTCCAGGACAGTCCAGAAGAGGAGGATATTCTGCCCAGTATGGACAAAAATCCAACGACTCCATCATCAGTTGTCTTTCCATTGGCAAAAACTCCTCAGTGTCAGCATGTGAGTCCTGGCATGCTAGCCTCTATAAATAGGTAAATATGCATATACTACTGTAATTCTCTGCATCAATATGTAACATTTCATGATTTGAAGAAAGTATATATCAATAATGAGAAGAGTCATCATGAAAAAGGAAATCAAGAAAGAATAGTTTCTAGAAGTCAAGGATGGACAGTTTCAACAAGGAGAGGTGTTCAGTAGTGTAAGGACACACACAGCTCACACTTTACATCAGGATGAATTCCAAATGGATCACATTTTGCATGTAACAAATTTAACTATAAAATATACCTAAAGAAACCTTGGAGCATTATTTTATAATCGTTGGTTACTGAAAGTCCTTTCTACCTGTGATGCAAGACTCCGAGGACACTAACACAAAGAATGGTACCGTCAGCCAGATAGGAAGTTTACCCCATACCAACCACCATGAGCAATCAAAGATGAACAGTGATCTGAGAAAAGACTATATGGAACCCATCAAAGGAAAAGGCTAATTTTCCTACTGCAACACTCCTACAGATTAAGAGGAAAGCCATTCCCATGTATTACTAGTGAAAAGGTAAATTAGTACAGTCTTTGCAGGCAGCAATTTGTCAGTATCCGTCAAAATTGTAGATACACATGGTCTTTTACCTATCCGTCCTGCTTCTAGGATAGTGAATGTACAGCTTTTTAGGGTATTGTTTATAATAGCAAAAGAATGGAAATAATTTGAGTCCTCACCAATAGGGACCAATTAAATAAATCAGTTATATTGTATGGCCATTCTAGAAATTAATGAGGAAATTGTTACCGTGGAAAAATTTTCATGATTTATTAAGTGAAAAGAGATGCAGTGAATTATGTGTTACCTTTTGTATAAATACTAGCTGTCTGGGTGTTATGTATATGTATATATTTGCATATATATGTGTATATATGCAGAACTGTGTTCCTTTGATTTAATATCTCTGAAAGAATACATAAAATTGAAAACATTGGTGATCACTACAGAGAGAAACTAAGATAGCTTGGAGATTAGAATAATAGGGAAACTTTTTGAATTTTGAATTATGTGAATATAGGAACCACTCCAAATATAAATAAAATTAAGAAAACTCAGGGGTGGCCACCAGTCGACTGTCACAGAGAAAACATGGAAAGTAATAAAAATGAGGCCTGAAAATAAGCCATTCCATTTGGCAATCAAGCAGGACAATGCTGCTTTTAATAAGAGTAATTCCCATGGGGTATGAGGCAAAAGCCAGATAATAATGACTGAGGAAAAAATATTCAGTCCTCTCCTGAAGCTTGGTGAAATTTTAATTTTCATTTATTTAGTAAAAACATACTTTTTCTACAGCAATCTACAAATTATTTTTTGTTTATTTTTTATATAGTATTCATTGCAGGTGAAAGTATTGAGAGTATAATTTTGGACAAAGCTTTTGGTCAGCACTTTGGCCAAATCATTAAAAGCTTTAAAATATTCATCTCTTTGGTCCTTGGGTTTTGTTAGTCAGTTCTAAGGAAATATATTTGGGCAAGTATGTATGTAAATTTGTGTGAACAAAGATGTTCATCATGAAAAATAATACTGAAAATAGAAAATGACCTAAATGTCCAATAAGGAAAGTTAAGAAACTAAGATTTATCCATATAATAGTATGTAATAATTAAAAATCATGCCTTCAAGAATTTTTAATGACATGAATGTTCAGTAGACAATAGTCTTTAAAAGCTAAGAAGTTATATACAATATGATCCCAATGCACATGTATTCAGAAAGGAAATTTCTTGACTAAAAACATCACCAGCCATTATCTAGGTTATTGAATTACATTTAAGTGAGTTTTGGTGTTATTTTTTAAAAAATATCACTTTTATAATTATGGGAATACATCGTTTTTTTCTTATAGAGCACATAGTAGACACATTTATCTCATGAATATATTTTCTAAAACAAAAATTTTTAAAAATGAGTTTCGTAGGCCTTTAGACTGTCTCTTGACTACCAGCTTTACTAGGTGGCTTCCTTTTTCTAAGAATTTTAAATAGTTTTTGTCACTTCAGGAATGATTTGTTTGTGTAGAACAACAGATTCCTGAGGTGCTGTTCCTGAGCAGCTGGTGAGGCTTCTTACTCACTAGCTCTATGCAGCACTGTTTGTGGTTCACATTAATATCTTAATACAGGCACATGTGTAGACATTTCTACGTGTCATACCTTGAAGGTCACTCCTAAAGAGTCATAAAGGAAAGGATAATTGATCATAAATGATCTTGAAGCCAAGAGAGAGAATTAGAAGTGTTGTTCAGCTGCTATTTACTGTCATAAGCAGGACTAGGAATTGTAAGGAGATTGAAATAGTCATTCTGTTTGGCTTCAATTTGTAACTGTACTTGAGTCAAGCCTATTTGCTAAGAATGAGAGGGGAAAGAAATAAGGTAAAAAGAAATGAAAAAAAAATTCATAGTTGGTATGGAGAATATAAAAAAGATACAACTGTGAAGAAATGATACGTCAACAGAATTGAAGACTAAATTGAGGGTTTTTATCACCAGGTATACCCTTACAGTGGTTACCTGTAAGATTCAATCTGGTGGAGAAGGAAGTGAACAGGAGAAAGGAGAGAGAGGTCTAATAAAAGGGAGTCCAGGAACAAGAAGTCTGTGGATTCTGGAAAAGAGAGGCAGCAAGATAGTGGTTAGAAAGGGCACAAATGGGACAATGAACAGTAAGCAAAACCATAATTTCCTAGAGTACTCATATTCAGTGTTTCCTTTAAAATGGTTGAAAGATTTTGTCCATTTCCATCAGTACACCATTGTCTTTTTTAAAATGGAAAAGAAAAAAACCTTTTTGTTGTAATTTTTATTTAAATTCCAGTTAACATAACGTAATATTAGTTTCAGGTGTACAATACAGTGATTCATCACAGTGCTCATCACAGCAAGTGCACTCCTTAATCACCATCACCTGTTTCACCCATCCGCCTACCTCTCCTCTGATAACCATCAGTTCTTTATAGTTAAGAGTCTGCTTCTTGGTTTGTCTCTTTTTGTTCCCCTTTGCTTGTTTCTTAAATTCCACATATGAATGAAATCATGGTATTTGTCTTTCTCTGACCTATTTTAACATTATACTCTCCAGCTCCATCCATGTCATTGCAAGATTTCATTTTTTTTTTTTTTTGATGGCTAATATTCCATTGTGTATGTATACCACATCTTTATCCATTCATCAGTTGATGGGCACATGGGCTGTTTCCATAATTTGGCTACTGTAGATAGTGCTGCTCTAAACTTCGGGGTGCATGTATCCCTTTGAATTCGTATTTTTGTGTTCTTTGGGTAAACACCTAGGAGTGCAATTGCTGGATCATAGGATAGTTCAATCTTTAACTTTTTGAGGAACCTCTATATTGTTTTCCAGAGTGGCTGCACCAGTTTGCATTCCCACTAAAAGTGCAAGAAGATTCCCTTCTTTCTGTATCTTCACTAACACCTGTCGTTTCTTGTGTTGTTGATTTTAGCCCTTCTTTTTTTTTTTTTTTTAAAGTTTATTTTGAGAGAAAGATCAGGACAAGGGCAGAGGATAGAGGGAGAGAGAATCCCCAGCAGGCTCTGCAGTGACAGCAGCGAAGTCCAGGGTCAGGCTTGAACTCATGAACCACGAAATCATGACCGGAGCCGAAGTTGGACACTTAACTGACTGAGCTGCCCAGACCCCTAATTTTAGCCCTTCTGACAGGTGTAAGATGCTATCTCATTGTAGTTTTGATTTGTATTTCCTGAATGAGTGGTGTTGAGCATCTTTTCATGTCTATTGGTTATCTGGATATCTTCTTTGGAAAAATGTTTATTCAGGTCTTTTGCCCATTTTTCAATTGGATAGGTTTTTGGGTTTTGAGTTTTATAAGTTCTTTTATATATTTTGGACACTAAACCTTTATCAGATATGTCATTTGCAAATATCTTCTCCCATTCCATAGGTTGCCTTTTTAGTTTTGTTGATGGTTTCCTTTGTTGTGCAGAAGCTATTTACTTTGGGGAAAAAAACGAAGCTATTTACTTTGATGTAGTCCCAATAGTTTATTTTTGCTTTTGTTTCCCAGAAAATGTACTTTTTAAAGTTTGGAAGGGTGCCGGGTGGCTCAGTCGGTTACGTGTCCAAATTTGGCACAGGTCATGATCTTGGGGTTCGAGAGTTGGAGCCCCATGTTGGGCTCTATGCTTAGAGTTTGGAGCCGGGAGCCTGCTTCAGATTCTGTGTCTCCCTCTCTCTCTGCCTTCTTCCCGACTCATGCTCTGTCTGTCTCTTAAAAATGAATAAACATTAAAAAATTAAAATAAAGCTTGGAACACATTTTACATTAATTTTGTCAACTGCTGTTTCAACCTCTGAATAGAAGTATGGTAGTTAGGGGCACCTGGGTGGCTCAGTCGGTTAAGTGGCCGACTTCAGCTCAGGTCAGATCTCACAGTCTGTGGGTTCGAGCCCCGCATCAGGCTCTGTGCTGATGGCTCATCAGAGCCTGGAGCCTGCTTCGGATTCTGTGCCTCCCTCTCTCTCTGCCCTTCCCCTGCTCATACTCTGTCTCTATGTCTCTCAGAAATAAATAAACGTTTAAAAAAAAAAAAAAAAAAGTATGGTAGTTAATGCTGACAAAATTATTTTGTATTCAAACAGGGATGATTGTGATAAATACGTTTTTCGTATGCAAAAAACACATAAAAGTAAAGGTGGCATTGTTTGGGGCAATATCAAGAAAAAAACAGTAAGTATATTTATTCTTCATTTATTCACCACATCTCTTGAACAACTATAATATATGGCAAATTGTGCAGTTTTAAGTTATATAAAAGTCCTTGCCCTCAAAGTAAATAGTTAAGAGAATTATAATTTATGGAGGTAGAAATGTAGAGGACCACCTTATCTCCTGATTGTATATTCCTTCTGATCGGGTTATGGCAGTTTCTTCCTCCCTCCCACATGCTGAAATACTTTTACTCTCGAAAGTATGCAATATAATTCTTCTCAGAGAGTTTGTAAACTAAACATTTGGATTACATAATCACATTCAATCATCATGGGTTTCATTTGTCCTTAGGAAATGGTAGACACTTCTGCACAGTTTGGTTTAAAATCAGCCTGGAGACTAAATTTTTCAAAAGAAATCTCTAAAATTGAAGGTGTAGACAGACTTATTGTTTCTTAGATTGCCTTTTTCCAGTCTCACATTCCTCATGAGAATGAAATTTTGGTTTGTTGCAGAGAAGACAGGAGTCAACATAGTGAGAAAGACTTGACTTCTAGTTCCTGTTTTGCCAGTGTGAAGTTAGGCTGCTTTGACAGTTGTTTCACAAACTTTAATGTGCATAGAAGTCCCCTAGGGATCTTGTTAAACACCAGATTCTGATCCAGCAGATTCGAGATTTCTGCCAGGTGATGCCTGTGTTGCTGATCCATGGACCATACTGAGTAGCAGCAAGATCCTAATCCATTCGGTCTGTTCTCTCTGCACAACGATGAGAAGTTCATATGGATATATCTATAAGGACCATTTCTATTAATTTTTATTTCTCTGTATTTCTGACATCATCTTAACCACTCCTGGGCTTTTGTTTTTCTTAGTGGGTCATAATTTGAGTAGTCTACCAAACTATAGTATCTTTGTGATTTAGTTTTATTTTTTCATTGACTAATATTTAGTAGCCAGTGTGTGAAGATAGAGCAAAGGATTTAGTGTTAAAATTTTTTATTTCAAGAACTGACTCACCATAGCAGCTTTATAATAAGAAAAGCTACTTGAGCTTTCTAATTTCATTTTATTCATGTATGAGAAAATGTACCATCACTGTGAGAATCATACTGATTTAATGTCACTGAATGATTTTGAGAGCTAAATGATACAATGTTTTGACTCATTTCACAAGAAAACGTACATTTATGTCACAATCTGAACACAAGAGTGTACCTTGAAAGTTTCAACAATATTTACTCTTAGTACAGTGGATATACCCTGTCATATTTTCTATTGCATTCCTTTTCATTTTTAAAAAATAGCCAGCCATGGCCAATAGTTTAAAAAGCACTGATGTGATAAGTCTCCATCATACACTTAAAACTTATCATATATAATAACATTTTAGACAACAATTTAAGTTTTGCTAGTGGAACGGAATGGAATGAGTACCTAGATTTTGGCAACTGTCAGAGGCCCATAGACTATCCTTTAATCTCTGTAGCATTAGTTTGTAGTATTTTCTTATAGTCATGTTTGCCAGCAGTGGGAAATAACATTGAAGATGTATTCTTTCCCTGGATAAATTCAACTTTAATTATAATGGGATTAGGTATCGTTATAGGCACATGTTTAAGGTATACTCAGGAATGGAGCAGGCTAATGTGGTCTGTGTTTGAGGCAGAATGCACATGAGGTACAATGTAGCTATTAACAGGCACTCTCTTGCAGGTTGAAACTAAGTTTTCACCTCCAACATCAAGAAAAAAAACCCTGTATAACAAAGGTAATTTATTTATATCTTTTTTTTTAGCTCAGTTCTATTTTAAGATAGTCTCTTTATTAACATGATACTAAAATTAACTGCTCCTCAGTGGGCAGACCTACTATTCAGTTTCTCAGTTATTTTCAATTTCATTGAAATTACTTTTAGAAGTCTATTGTAATCTTTTCTATTAAACTTTTCTTTACAGAATTAGGAGAAAATTCTGGTATTGGAAAACTTTTCACCAATGCTATGGAGTCTTTAGATGAAGAAGAGAAAGATTATTATTTTTCAAACTCGGATTCTGCATAGTATCAATGAGAAAATATTTCCAGGATTTTTGTCAAGAAGCAGTGTATTTATATCTTCTTTTGGAATACATATTATTTTCCTTATAATGTACCTTCATGTGAAATTGTGGATTCCTTCTGTAGAATACTATTCATTGATGTAGGTTACTAAAATATAAGGAAAGTTGTTTTGCTTGTATACATACTTGTAAATTTCTGTTTTTTGAGCATTTAAAATATTCTTGGTAAGTCTCTTTTAATCATCTGTTTGCTTTAAGAAAATCATGTTCTAAACAGATTTTTTTAAAAGCTTCCAAGAAAATGGTGCTACCCTTATGGGGTAGGGGATGAGGAATAAAAAGTAGACTGTATTGCTGGCTACAAATGCATGAAAACTGAGTTAGCATTTATGTACCACTTGAATTTCTTCCTTAAAACTTGTTCATTGGGGCATCTATGAAACGTATGTAAATTTAATTTATTACTTTTCAGTATTTCATTAGGTAGACTCAGAGAATAAATTTTGTCACATTAAGCCTTATTTACATGTGCAGACATAGTTTACATTTGGCCTCAATATTAAAAAGATGTATTAGACATTCAAGTAGTGGATCTACCATTTTAAGGAGTCAAGTTAGTATGCCATGTCTAATAAACATTTTCCTTTCAGATGGCTCCTTTAGAAAAAAATTTTTAGCTTATTCGTCACTTTGTTTTAAAATTGGACAGAATATTTCTCCTCTGGTTACAGTATATATTCACTTACCCTTTCTCTCCAGTTAGATTGTTCAAATAAACTTTGTTTGCTTTTATGACATTTGTATTTTGATGGTGGTTATTTGATTCCTGGATCATTGAAATCAAGCAAATAGGTATTTTGTTATTGCTTCAGCTTGTTTCCTCAACAAAATACCAGAACTTTTAGTAAAACATGCATTTTTTTGTTTAAGAATTTAGTCAGTTTATATTACTATAGGCATTATAGAAACAAGACTCAAAAGGAATATTATAATTAGACTGAAGTCCTAATTGTTTCTGCCACAAAGACTTAGATTTAGGATGGAACAAATGAAGGGATTAAAAAAATGTAACGTTAACTCCCATATTGAGAAATTGAAAGGATAATTTGGATATAGCACAGATTTAACACAAATCAAATAGTGTGGCCCTCCTCTCCCAAATTCCGTGTGTCATACTGGAACTGCTTCAATGTCCTTCCTAGTCTATTTTATTGTATCCTGCCTGCCAGGTACCTGGTCAGTCCCATCAGGTCGTAAGGTAGGCTAGGAAGACTTAAAGTAACCTCCAAAGACTTAAAAGTGGGCTCCAAGATGGATTAATAATCAACAGGGCTGAAAGTTCAGTGCTCCCAATAAGGCTATTTGCAGCTTAAATATGGATAAAGGTCTGTACACAGCAAGCATAAATAAATGAAATCCTCTAGGTTATGTCCCTCACGTATGTTAACTTATGAAACATTTAGTCTGGTGGGTGGACACAAAGGATTTGAGCACAGTGGTGTCTGCGTGGGAGATGCGGCAAGGTGATCATCCGCCCACTTCGATGTGAAGTTGCTGAGGTACAGCTGAGTACCACCGAATGTCCCCACCTACATGCAGTGCTAACCCATGTAGCAGGAGCAAGCAGCAGCAAAACAGCACACTGGAACCAGAATGAAGCCCCTTTCTCCCTTCTACTGACAAAGCTTAAATCATGCTCACTGGGCAGAAATGTTCAAAAAGTCCAGTCCATTATAGCAAAGCAAGATACTAAAGGGTAAATATGAGCCTGAGAGATAAATAAATCAATAGCTGCACATCAGCCAATAACTTCTAGAACTTCTTTTCTGTCTGGCTTTGACAGAATTATTGAACAGGAGAACTATGAAATCCGCTGGTCTCAGAAGAATTAAGAATTTATACCACCCCAAGGAAGTTAAATTTCCAACTAGAGCAACTATTTAGTGAAAAATAATTGTATCTAGTTCCTGGGCTCTAGTTCTAGATTTCCCAGTAAACTTGAGTAAGTCACTTGTTTGTGGGTCTCACTTCCATTACCTGATCATAAAAAAAAAAAAAAAAATTGGTTTAGATGAGCTCTGAAGTCCCTGGCAAGTCTAAGGCAAGGAGAGCTCTTTGCTGTGAGGTTGGTTCACCTCCCCCACAAGGTAGGTGTAACAAGAAAAAATAAGACGAACAGAATAAACTCTAAATGTGGGGGGTGAGGGAGTATCCATAGTTAAAGGCTGCATTAGCATTAGACTGACTAGAAAGAAGGGTCTCAGATGTTGCAGATGTAAACATAGAGGTGTTTTAAAATATTAATAGCATCACAAACACACTGTTATGGGTACAATGAATTCCGCATTCAACAGCTCATCTATACTAAATTTTCCAAATCTAAGCCAATATCCCACTTTGGATATGGTATTTCAACAACAAAAAAAAGTTGCGTAAGTTGGAGTTCATACTAACAGGATCTGAACTGTACTTGATCAAGACAGTTTTGGTTAAGAAAAACATATTCAGTTAAATTTCCAACTCTCCTAGTTACATTTATCTCACAATACTGCCCACATTTTATCCAACATGTAGGCAGATTCAGGACATTTAAAATATTCTAGATGATACTATAATTTATATATAGGAAAAATTATTTATGACCACTAAGTTGGTGGCAGACCCCTCAACCAATTATGCTAACAAATGGCAACTATAGTACTATAATCTTTGGAAAACTTCTAAAATACATCTCTAACTGTAGCTATTTTAAGTTTATTTATTTTGAGAGAGAGGGAGCACGAGCAGGGGAGGGACAGAGACAGGAGAGAGAGAATCCCAAGTAGGCTCTGACGTGGGGCTCGAACTCATAAACCATGAGATCATGACCTGAGCCAAACCAAGAGTCAGACGCTTAACTGACTGAGCCACCCAGGCGCCCGCTTTTACTTTCTTAATCGCTCATTCAGTAAACCTCTTTTTATTTAATAAAAAATGAATTTCATAATCTAGTTAATTATTGAACCTCAGGTTTTCTTTTAAGATAATTTATAATTATATAAATAATAATGTTTACCATATAAAATAGATATGGAATATTATTTTACATATTTTAAAATGATCACAGACCACAGCAATGATTACTGAAATGCATTTAGTATTGTGAGAGTTCTTTCATAACCGCACCTTGAGCAGTATCATTATGTATCAGATTGTAGTCTCCCGTGGTTAAGACCATTCGGTAACATTTGCATGTCAAATACATAGTGAAGGTATCTATAGATTTCCTCAGCCTTCTGATGAGTTACTTGTGCATATGTGGAGATTTCTTGAGGTGAGCTGAAAAATAAATTAGTAGAACTTGTGACTTAATATAATTTAATATTCTTACTTAGAGAACACCAAACATAAAAAAGCCTTTAAGAAAATCATTTCTTCTAAGCATTTTACATCTAGTTAATATGTCCTTAGGATATTAAATAAAACATGCTTATTCCCTATATTTAAAGTCATATATAACAATAATTTTAACATCTTACATTGGCCTTTAATTTAAAATGACCTATTTTCTAAAGTTTTCCTTTTTAAGCAATGTAATAACAACTAGTAAAATCTGCACTGTGATATTTTTCTAGTTTTAGAAAATGTTAGAATGCAAGATCAAATATAAGAGCCATCTGTCTAGCTCCCAGAGGACTCTAAGCTCCCCAAAGGCGGTGCCTACTTTTCCCTCCATTAATGTCCTCAACTTCATGCAGTGACTGTAATATATTGGGAAGCAAAAAGTCTTTAATGAATGAGATAATCTAATAGGCAATACACATCTTTCCTTTTCAAAAAATATTAAAATTTCTATGAAGTAGTCCTAAGGATCATTTAAAAGTAACCATTTAAAAATATGAAGACTGACATACCTGTTGGTCATCTTTCTCACAGAAGAAAACCGGTGACACATATTTAATGCAGTTACATAACTTATATTGGGAATACTTAGATAAAACTGAAGCGCCTCGCATTTACTTCTGTTCACCGCTGTTGGAACATGGATACCAACATTCTTTCTTTGTTCTACTAAAGACAGTTCCTTTAGCAAATCTGCAGTTTCTTCTTGGCAGGAACTGAAAAGAACTCGGATCCCAGCACCAATTAAGGCAGTTAGCAAGTTGTCGTAGCTTTTTGTTCTCCTAAACATCCTGGATGTATCTCCTAAATGTTTCATATTTGGGAAAATGCAAACTTTAGTAACTTACATTAAGTAGAATCATTAATAGTATATTTCATATTATTAATATCCCAAGATCTACAACGATTAAGCAAACCATTAGTGCCACATTACACTAATGAGAAACCCTACAACTAAAGATTTAAAAGGTGACTCTCAAATATCTGGGAGATAAAATAGGAAGAACTATCTTTATGAGTGTCTTCAATTAGTATCAAATCGATGAGTGTGCAGAGGAAAGCTTATATTCCTAGATAATTCATAACTGAAGACCAAGACCATATTACTTATCTCTAAAATCATAATGCTAGAACTGATGAATGGCACAAGCAGTGGCTTAACTGATAGAAGATCTTACGTATTTATTCCAAGAGTAACCCATGTTAATGTCATCTTTAACTCTTGCCTCTTAATTTACTTCCCTACCTTTCCCATTCATTTATTTCCATATTCTATCCTCCATCTCTTGGGCACTTTTCATTATGGAAAAACAAAACTTTTTAAATAATCCACCCCCCGCTTAACTTTTGTCATGTTCCTTTCCTCTTTATTCCAAATTTATTTCCTTTATAAAGGATATGTTGGCGAAAAAGAAATTACAGAATTTTAGCACTAAGAGGACCCAAGAGATCACTAAATATAAATGCCTCACTTGTCAAAAAAATAAAATAAAAATTTGGTTATTCAAAGTGTGATTCATCCAAGGTCACAGTTTACCAGTGACAGCATGAGGATAAAAAGGTACAATGCTCACTTACCAAACCAATGTTTTACATAAACTACATTATTTCCTTTTACTATATATATACTATTATAATTGTATAATTCTTGAATTCTCCCATAGTGGCTTTTACCAAATGATTTCACTTAATCTAAATAATATCAAAAGATGAATAGGACACGTACATTATTAATCCCTCAGACGGAGTGATCTGTCAATGCAATATCACATAGCTGTAGTAACACCAGAACTCAGTGTTTTCTGATTCCATATTCCATGACCTTTATACCATCCTCAGGGCTCCCCCTACAATTAAATATTACCCATAGAAATTCCCTAACTGAAGCTTCTATGCACCCAGATGAGCTAGCAAATGATAACTCAGTGTGTTCAACTGAGCACCCCTTGTCCCTTGAATCTGCTCTTCTCGGATATTCATAATTTCAATAAAGAGCACCACTACCTAACTGCCCGTGACCAAGAAACTGGTCAAAGCAAGAGTAATTCTTGGGGTTCCTGGGGGTGACTCAGTCAGTTAAGCATCAGACTCTTGATTTCAACTCATGATCTAATGGTTTGTGGGATCGATGCCCACTTCAGGCTCCATCCTGGTAGCGTGGAACCTGCTTGGGATTCTCTCTCTCCCTCTCTACACCTTCCCCATTTGTGTCTGCGTGCACACACTGGCGCTCTCGTGCTCGCTCTCTCAAAATAAATAAACTTTAAAAAAAAAGTAATTCTTGGCTCCTTCCACCAATTAACTACTGCTAATCCTGCCTCCTAAGTCCTCTGAATTCTTTTCCTTTTCCTCACTGCTGCCTTAAAGGCACTCATCCTTTCTGGGGCTCCTGAAAAAAAGACATATTGGTTCACTGGCCTGCAGTTTCTCACCCTTCAACTCTCAAACTCATTTGAACACAATGAGTAAAAAAGCCAGAAATAAAGAAACCTATTTATGAAGCAAAAAACAAAACATAAACACAATGACTAATCAAAAGCATGGCTTTATATAAACATGAAATAACATTTGAGTCAGATATTTATATTTTAAGAGTTTTCCACATCCTGACATAAGACTGAACTAAATAGCTGAGTTCCTTTATAGCCTTATTAAAAAAAAAAACATTTAAAAGTACAAACCTGTTTTTTCTCTGTCCTTTTCCACAATCACACATATTCTTTCAAACATGCTCTGTAGGTACTGGATCTGTTCAATGAGTTTGTTCTTATTGATACTGTTTAACATCTCAGATTGAGACCTCCTTTCTACCACCATGCGGTTACTCACAATATAATCACAGCCATTAAGAGGACAGACCTCCACGTGTAAGCCGTGAACTGCTCTTAGGGAAGAAATTACTTCTGAACCAGAAGTGATTTCACAACTATCTACCAGAATACAAGTTCTGTGGCCTTCCTGTGGAAGTCTAAAGGAAGCAGGTGTGCCAGCCAAATGTGGTCTTGAGTTGGAACAGTATGCCATTGAAGCGCTAGAATCCTCCAGGGCACTACCAACCTGAAAAGGTGGAAAATATTGGTAATAATCAGGTTAAGTATATATTAGTGCCAAAAACTCGTAACATCTGAAGTTGATTTTTGTGATAATATCATTTCCTTTTTTTAACTCTTTTTTCTTCCTTCAATGTGACAAAGTGACTATATACATGAGGAGGGGCCAAGCTACCACTTCACACCTAATAGGATGGCTAAAATTAAAAAAAAGGTAAAGCAGTAAAATAAATGTTGTTAGAATATGAAAACGACTGGAACATACATACCTGGTAGGAATGTAAAATAGTGCAGCCACTGTGGAAAACAGTTTGTCAAATCCTCAAAAGCTAAAGAGAATTACTGTATGACCCAGTAATTCCATTCCTAAGTATATACCAAAAAGACTTCAAAACAGAAACTCACATACTCATTTGCCAATGTTCGTTAACTTTGGAATATTCTCAGCCATTGCCTGTTTAAATATACTTCCCACCCTTCCCTCTCTTCTTAATTCCAATTACATGTATCTTAGACTATTGGATACAGTCCCACAGCTCTTGGACACTCCATTCTGGGTTTTTTTTCACTCTTTGTGTTTCATATTGGGTAATTTCTACTGGCTTGTCTTTAAGTTTCTTTGTTCTTCCCATGGCTGTGTTGAGTCTACTAATGGAGTCATTAAAGATATTCTTCATCTGGAGTGCCTGGGTGGCTCAGTCGGTTGAGCATCCAACTCCTGATTACAGTTCAGGTCATGATCCCAAGGTCATGGGATCGAGCCCTGTGTTGGGTTTGCAATGAGCATGGAGCCTGCTTGGGATTCTCAGTCTCTCTCTCTCTCTCTCTCTCTCTGCTCCCCTCCCCCACACTCACCTGTGCTTTCTCTTAAAAAAAAGTTTTTAAAAAAGATATTCATCATTCTTACCATGCTTTCCATTTCTAGCACTTCTACTTTCTTGTTCTTAATAGTTTCCATTTCTTGAATGATAGTCTCTTTCTGTTCATACATGTTCATTTTATTTTTCCCCTAGAGCCTAACATATTATATTAATCAAGATTATTTTAAAATCCCTGTCTGGTATTTCCAACATCTGAGTCATATCTGAGTCTGGTTTTTAAGAACATGTTTTTTTCTTCTTTCTATAGATCTGTAATTTTTGGTTGAAAGCCAAACATCTTGTGTAAGACAATAGTAATTAAGGTAAATAGCCTAGAAATAGGTATGCCTTTTTTTTTTTGTTACGCCTTTAGTATGTGGGGTTGAATCACTCTAGTCAAAAGTTGAGATGAGTTTCGGTTTTCTTATTGCTATGATTACCCTAGGTACAACCAGAGGCTTCAAACTCCCATAGTGTTATTTTGGATATAGAGTGGGACAAGGTTCGTCAAATGATTTTTCTAAATGTTCTCTCAGCTTTACATCTTCTCTGTTCCCTTGCACCTTAGAGAGGTTCTTTCCCCATACTCTTGTCTCTCTCTCAGCAGTTGATTACATTTATTTGTTACTAAGTGTTTGCTAGCCTGGTTGGAGGGAACGCTAGGAGCTGGCATGGTGGCAGGGCAGGAGGAGAGGGAAAGTTCTACTCTTCTGCTTTAGCCTGAGCAGGACTTCTGTCTTTCAGTTCCCGAAATAGGACTACTCAATGATCCTGCCTTCCTTCCCCATGGCTGGAGATCTCTAATGATCTAGGCCCAAGATGTTTTCATGCCCTGTCTCAGGTACAGAAGATTTTTTTAATTCTTGCCTTCCTCCATCTGTAAAGGGTCTTATTCACCTAGGCCCTGAGGTATAGCTATAAGGTCTGCTGGTCATCCCCAGCAGCTTAAAGCTTTTTGTTCTATAGGGGAAATAGGGTAAAAGGAACCAGATGGGGTTTGTTGCCTTTTCCACAGTAATTGCCCCCAAGGCCTGGCATCATCAAGGGAGGCTTTCTCTGATTCTCAATCTTTCCTGTAAACATCCAATGAGTCTATGGAGAAGACCTCATAAAAGGTTATGAATTCCCCTTTTGTCTGTAATTCCCAGGGGTTCTAAACTCTCATGCTAGTTCACTGCCTTTACAATTTAATAAAGTTTTAGCTGAATTCTTCTTATCAAATTATATAGTGTCCAGGGACTGTCTCAATTCAATAAATCTCTTTGGAGACACTTGTGTTTCCTTAGAAATGAGACTAATTGGTTGTCCTGCACCCTCAGCTCCATAATAGTTTCAAATAAAACCATGATTCTGGAGATTATCCGGTTTTTTTTGTTGTTGTTACTAGGATGAGACAGTGCTCTTTCCGGTTTTCTATATCCTAAGCTAAAGATAGAAATCCTAATCATTCAGAAAATGATCTTTAAAATAATTCAGTATTCAATTTCAAAAGGCAAAAAATAAATGCAGTAAAGGACAAACTGGCACTAAAGAACCAAACAAAAATACTGGAACTATTTAGTTATGCTGAAGTAGAAAATGGCTTCCTAAACATGGCACTGAAATTCAGAAACCGTAAAGAAGAAAATTGAAACTGTATAAAAAAAGTTATCTCTTCCTATGGCAAAAACCACCATAAACAAATAGGAAAATGATCGACATGGAATACTATTTGCAATATACATGACAAAATAAATGTTAACTTTTCTTATATGTCTAACAGTGTTTTACAGGATAGGACAGTTAATCTATTTTCGGTCTTCTCAAAATTACCTCAAATTCTTTCCCCTCCTAATTTTAAGTGAGAAGAATCAAACTACATGCAATAATAGGGTAAGAGAAAAAAATTTAAAACATATTCCGTAAAAATCTATGGGTCCTTTTTCACAGTCCCTAAAGTATTACTGGCCTGTATTCATTTTTTAGTTACAGCATGCCAATGTAGAAATGTAGCTAGTGCTTCGTGGTTTTCAAAGTATTGTTCATATACAGATCTTCCTCGACTTACAATAAGATTACCTCCCAATAAACCCATCATATGTAGAACAGATCATTAGTAGAAAATGTATTTAATACTAACCAACGAAACATCATAGCTTAGCCTAGCTTGCCTTAAATGTGCTCACCACACTTATTTTGGCCTACAGCTGGGCAAAAACCATCTAATATACAAAACCTATTTTATAATAAAGCATTGAATATCTAATGTAATTTATTGAATACTGTACTGAAAGTGAAAAACAGGATGGCTGTATGGGTACATAAAGTTCTAACTGTATCAGCTGTTTGCCCTTGTGATCATGTGACTGACTAGGAGCTGTGGCTGCCAGCCCAGGAAAAGATCAAAACTCAAAATTTTAAGTATGGTCTACAGAATGCATACTGCTTTCACATCATCATAATATCAAAAAACTGTAAATTGAATCATCCTAAGTCCAGGACAATATTACCTACCTTGACCCTTGGTATTACTATCTTTATCCTACAGCTGAGGATACTGAGGCTCAGAGAAATGAAGTAGCTTCTATTTCCCCAATCTATTACAAGACTTAACCTAGTCAACTTTATCTTAACTATGCCCTGAAGAAATAACTTTGTGCAAAAAAGCCTGGGGACAATTTAAAACTGGAAACATCAATTTAAGAACCCCTGGGTCAACACTGGAACATACTGCTAAAGCACAATGGCCTGAAACTACAGAGAAATACTACAGAGAAATTGAAGGTTAGGTCTAGGTCTCACTCCAAGATGACAATCAAGGAAAGGAATCAGTTTTGTACAGTTAAGGGATTCCCATTACTAAACCTTTAATTAACCCCAATTTTAACAAAACTACTATAACTATAAACTCTTACCCCCATAACTATAAATTTCTAAAAGCTAAAAGTGGTTTTAGGGATGGATTATCTCAGCAATAATAAGACAAGGAGAAGCAAGAAACTAGAATATTAGTCATTCTAACAAGAGAGAAATTTAAAGGAAGGAAATCAGGTAGTGTACCTAAACTCTTCTCCCCAGTAGAGTTACATATCTCAAGTCTTCAGTGATGGAAAGAAAAGTTAATCTGTGGGGAGTTAGTTCTGAGCATGTAATTTCTGTTAATTTTATCCTGCAGGAAGACTATTTTCCTATATTCATTTCATAAAACTAGCAAGTTTCCTTACATAGTTTTACTAAGAAAACTATGATCACACTTAAAAAATTAAAACCTAATGGGGCGCCTGAGCGGCTCAGTTGGCTAAGCTTCTGACTCTTGATTTCCACTCAGGTCATGATCTCACGGTTCAAGCCCTGCAGCAGGCACTGCCCCGACAGTGTGGAGCCTGCTTGGGATTCCCTGTGTCCCTCTCTCTCTGCCCCTTCCCCTACTCTTTCTCTCAAAAATAAACATTAAACAAGATTAAAACCTAAGCATCCTTACGCAAATTATCAATATAATTTAGTGTGCTATTTTCTTGTTTGAAGAATTTTACCACTTGCTAATTTTTCTTTGACCTAGTTATTTAATACAAAACACAAAAGAAAGTAAAACAACAGCAGCTCCTGGCTGGCTCAGTCAGAAGAGCATGTGACTCTTGACCCTGGGGTTGAGTTCAAGCCCCATATTGGATGTAGAGATCACATTAAAAAATAAATAAATAAGTAAATAAATAAACACACAAACAAACTAAAAACAAACAAGCAAAACAAACAAAAAAACCTTTTGGTAAACATAAAGCTTTTTCTCTAATTTGATTCATACCTTCAAATGAATTGGAAATTTTCTACAGTCCTTCTGTGAATCAACAGTAGGGAATGATGGTAAAGTAGGTTCAATTTTATTACAGCTCTGAGGTTTGAAGTCCGAGACATCAGAAACTGTATCCTTTAAAGTGAGTGGTGTCTGTCCTCTCTGCTTTGGTGACTTATTAACAATTGGATCAGAATGGTCCTTGGACTGCAATGAAGACCCAAAAGGCAATCTATTCAAACAATGATCCTGCTCTTTGCTCTTATTAACAGTGCTTGGGTTAACCACAAGACTGGATTCTCTTTTATCGTTTACATTGTTTTCCTCCTCACTTGAGTCACATGGTAAAATGATTCTGGATAATTTCTTTTTTGAACGTGCACAATTTTGTCTCATCTCCATTTGTTTTAGCTTTACCGCACGTCGGGTTCTATATTTTTTACTCCCACTTGCAAGGCAATCTTCAGTTATCATGTTAAAATCAACACACACTTCTTCTTCAGAACTTGATTGACTTTTGTAAGACTCATCTTCATTAACACAAAAACTGTCTTCTAAATAGGTTTCATCTTGCTCAGGAATCTATAGTAAAAATACAAATTAGCATATTATTAATTTATTTTGTAAAATAAGTATGTATTTAACATTCTTTTAAGTACATGAGATCTTTATGATTATTTCACTTACTTTATTAATTCAGTCACTTGTGCTCAACAAATACTGAGTATATTATTTAAGGAAAAATATGGGGATATTGGGATTAAAAAAAAAGAATGATTTACTCTCTAGAAATTTACAGTCTCTTGTAGGTAGCCAGAAAAATAAACAACTTATAAACAATGTGATAAGGGCTACGTAACAAACCCAATGGAAGTACAGACATATGAACATTATTAAGCAGAATACTGGCAATTTATAAATAAAGCAGACTAATGTGAAAATGTCCATAAATCAAAAATAATCTATAATTTTAGAAAATCATATGTTTATAAAAAAATAATTTTCAAGACAAATAAGAGAACATATAAGAATTAAAAATTTAACTCTTATGATTAAATTCCATTCACTTCTTTTAAATACTCTCCTATTTGGAAAACAATTCAACAGTATATTCTAATTAGCTCAAATTAAAGAATGATAATTTGACCAAATTTGGACCAAAAGGGATTCCCTTTTCCACCTTTCTGAGTCAGGGCAGAAATTATCCCAAATAGCTCTGAGAGTCCAGTTCTAGAAACAAAACGGAGACTTCATTAACAGGAACATATCTCAACATTACCATCAGGAGATTCTCCACTATATTTCTATAGTTCATACCTGTGAGAAAATATTTATGTTGTTATGTTTCTTATGGACCATTTTATACCGATCGCTCATCAATGGACTACGCAAAGACTTCATATAAACGGCTTTCATTTCAGAATCTGTGTAAAGATAATAAGAACTTCAGGTAGCAGAATTATTAAAATGTAAACTAGTGAAGTATTTAACTTTTACCTATCCCAAATTCACATGTGTTTTGAAAAAAGCCTAAATATAGTTATTAAAAACTGTAAAGTCAGTTTTGCCTTTGAAATCAGACCATCCGGTTGTATTATTATGACAATTTATTTAAGCTCTCTGCCTTAGCTATCTCTCGCCTCTGAATATGAGTATTAAGGTAGTGTCTTTTTATGAAAAGAAAAGGTATATGAAAATCTGAGGACTGTACTTGACTTATAGAAAGTACTAAATAAAACATAAGAAATCCAGGCAAAAAAGAAAACATATGCTTAAGGGGAGCCTGGGTGGCTCAGTGAGTTAAGCTCCCAACTTCACCTCGGGTCATGATCTCACAGCTCGTGAGTTCAAGCCCCGTGTGGGGCTGTGAGCTGACAGCTCGGAGCCTGGAGCCTGCTTCGGAATCGATGTCTCCCTCCCTCCCTGTCTCTCTACCCCTTCCTGGCTTGCATTCTGTCTTGCTCTCTCAAAAATAAATAAACATTTAAAAAAAAAAAAAAGAAAACATATGCTTAAAAACATCAAAAGACACAGCTAATAAATAGTAAGGTCATTTCATAACTTGCAGTCAAGCAAAAACTAGGAAACACATGTGTTCTTATTTATGTCTACTTTCGAGGCTTTAATCAGAATGCAATTTTATTTTTGTCTCTCGTTTTCCCTCACATTTTTTTGAGTGGTTAAATTAATCAACTTAAGTTATATTCAGGCCTAACAATGCTAATTTAATGACCACAATGCTTGGAACAAGATGTATAATTTTTCTCTGAGTAATCTTCTCCTTCCCTCCATTCCATAGCATAGCTATCAACTACTAGATATCCTCCTCATTACCTATCCGCTCCTTACTCATGCTAAATCTCTATAAACTTAATGACACTTTACTTCTAGTTTCTCATTTAGAAGGACTCAGGATCTAGGAGTTTTCACAGACTGTTTTTTGTTTCATAGATTTTTTTTGATATATATACACAGTACAATGCATCCTCCTTCAGGACACAGTTCTGTCTTGACAAATGCGTCATTATGACAAATAATAATTATTTGCTGTCCCTATTGTTCTTACTTTTTCCTAAATGTTGTACAAATGAAAAAAAAAACAAAACTTTGAAATCCTACATATTTTAAATGCACTATGTCTGAATGGAGTTTCAGGGATGTCTGGCTGGCTCAGGTGGAAGAGCATACAACTCTTAATCTCGAGGTCATGAGTTTAAGCCCACACTGAGTATAGAGATTATTAAAAAGAAATAAAAACTTTTTTAAAGAATTGAAAGAGATAAAATGCAGTTTTAGATCTCCTACTCTCCATCCTAAGAGTTTCCACCTGTAGCCTGCCCAGTATCAGACAACAACTATGTCCTTCCTGTTGCCCAAACACACTGACTCTTCTTTTTCTCTCAAATGCATCAGAAAATCCTGGCAGCTGTAAGTATCCACAATCCATCTTTCTCACCCTCGCACGGCTGCCACATTGGTAAAAGACTGTATCATTCCTTAGATTACTGTGATGACTTTGTCATTGGTTTCTTCTGCCACCTTTGCTCCCCTGTAGACCATTCTCAACAGTGAGCTAGAAGGATACCACTAAAATAAGTCAGACTGTGAGCTGGGCACTGCTTGTTGTCTTTGCATCAATATTCCCCACCAGATTAATACTGCAAACCTTCAAAAGCTGCTCTGTTATGCAAGGGCATAATACTAAGAAACCTTATTCTGCAAATCATATTAGTATCAAGTGCATAGTACTGAGAAGTTTATAAAAACTTAAAAAAATTTTTTTAAATATTTTTTATTTTAATTTTTGAGGGACACAGAGAGACAGAGCATGAGCATGGGAAAGGGCAGAGAGAAGGAGACACAGAATCTGAAGCAGTCTCCAGGCTCTGAGCTGTCAGCACAGAGCCTGATGCAGGACTCAAACTCACGAGAGCTGTGAGATGATGACCTGAGCCGAAGTTGGACGCTTAACCGACTGAGCCACCCAGGCACCCCTAAAACTGTTTTTTCTTTGAAGTAGGGCTTGGGAAAATTTGCTGTATTACATCATATAAGAGAGTACAGGAGTAGAATAAATGGCAAGATCTGTGAAAGATTAGAATACTGAAAATCTCACCAGAATCTTTCCTATTTCTATCATAGCCAATCTGACTCATCTGTAATTAATGTATCACATACAAGATGTGCTCAAGCATTGTTTGGAGACTATTTTCCAAAAGCAGATCTCTCTTACTTGGCAAATTTAATAAATTTAGGTTTGTATCTCACCTGCTTTTAACAGTCAACATTGCTCAAGTCCTCATCTCCTTCTAGTCAAATGTCATCTTCTCAATGAAGCCTACCTCTAATTACCTTATTTAAAAATACACCATTGTTAATACCCCTGCCACTGCAAATCTTCATCTTACTCATTTTTTTCATTTTTCTGTAAATTGTTATGTATACTGTTTGTCTCTTTCCATTCATATGTACACTTCATAAAGGCGAGGATTTTTGTCCAATGATAAATGGCTTTTTCAAGAACCTTACATAGTACTAGCACATAGCAGTCACTAAATACTTGTTAAATGAACATCTGACACGGAGCCAACCAGTTCATTCTGGTAAGATATGATCAATTTAACAGAAATCTAAAAGCAATCAAGTCTAAAATAAAGCACATATTACAGAATTTGAATGAAAGTGTCCAAATATTTTATACATACCAATTTTCTTCAAAGCTCAAAGATCTTTAAAAGCTAAAATATTGAAACATAAAAGAAAAGAGCATCGTTATATCATTTACCATTTATATCCTGGGAAAGTTGAGTTTTATCATTTAAGAAGTCAAGTAATGAGGAGTCTTGTTCATTTTCTGACTGATCATTTTCATCTGATGAAACACACTCTGCCTCTCTTTGGGAAAGTTCTGCTTCATCATCTAAAAACTTTCTAGCTGCAAGCTGTAACAAATTAGAAAACAAGGAGACGCCCTTTAGAAAATCATTTGCTTTCTTTCATAATTGGAAATAGTTTTTAAAATGGATTTCTTGCCAATGTTTTAAAGAAAAAGAAAACTTTAAGAAAAACTGACAAAGTAGCACACCTATTTAAAATTTCTTCTAAAAAAAAAATAAAAAAAATAAAAAAATAAATAAAATTTCTTCTGATAACACTATTGTAGGTAAAATACAGTACAAGTTAGCCTATCAGCTTGCTGAATGTTTCTTACTAAGCAGAGAGTTTCCTGAGTCTTCTGGCTAATTAATTTTTGCCAGGAAAAATACTGCACCACACAAAGACTGATTAGAAAAAAAAATTCTAAGAATTCTTTTCCAAGGATTTGAATATCACACAGACATAAGAAAAACTATGTACTGACTGTGACAGCAAATATTCTAAAACTCATATTTCTGTCTCTGTATCTTTTCAGTTTGAATCTTAAATTTTCACTAAAATGTCTTCATTCAGTCATTCAAAATTATAAACCACTTAAAGATAATTTCAAAACATAAAAGGAAACAAAACTATCACAGCTTGAGATTTTAATACCAGTAAAACAAGTAAAATTAGGGTCAAAATACTTTTAATTTTTGGATTTTTTTCTATAAAGAAATTATAAGAAATCTACTTCTAATGTAAAATCTAATTTTTATTAATAATATATATGATGTATGTATATATATGTATAAATAAGAAAATGAAAAATGTTTACCTTAAGGTGACTCTGTTTCTTTTGGACTTTGATGCCTCTTTTTGCATTCCTGTTATGACTCCTGAAGTCTTCTAATTGTGGATGTTGTTTGTGAAAATTGTCACTCTCATCACTAGATGATAATTCTAACTATAATAATTCAATAAAATTCTCGCATAAGAAAATATAATTGAATTGTATTTTAATGTATTTCTTAAGGGTTTTTGCTTTCATTTTATTTTTTCTTTTTAAATAGTTGACCTAACATTTTTGTTAGAAAAATAACATACTCTCGCAACTCAAAGCCATGTTAAAAATATATACTAAAAAAAAAACAAAAAAAAAACATAATACTTCAGAATTTAAAAGTTAAGTGATGCTAAGTACTAAAACACTAAATTAGGTACTACTACTTCATTCAGTTTAGTATACATCAAATGCATATGATGAATACTTATAATTTTAATTTATCTCCTCTAAAAGATCCTAAAGGGCTGTACAAAAATTAATGAAGACTATAACTCTCAGAATCAGTCATCAATATACAGTCCTTTCAAACCAAGAAACAACTAAAACGGTAACAAATTTTGACAATAAGTTCTATCACTATATCTCTTCAGAATAATATAAAACCAATCAAAAGAATCAAAAAAGTTTACCACAACAATTTCAAATAACAGGAATAATTTTACTTTAAAATGGATTGATCACCAGCATTGTCAATATTTTAACTCATTTATGATGAATCAGTCAGACATTTTAGTTAAGGTAGCAAGTTAAAGCAATTTTTCTAGTGAAGTGTTATAGAAGCATACAAAGTAAACATGAATTGATTACATTTAAAATTTTGCAGTTTCTCCTAAATTGCATTAGAGACTTAAAACACACAGTA